>JAYKYS010000010.1:7666000-8304833 GCA_036924285.1 Asterella californica | reverse complement strand
CCTGGTGATCTTTTTCAGAGTTGTACCTGATCGTCCCTTGGGCATTAAAATTAGAGAGGAAGACATAGTACTCGTCAGATCGTCATCTTCTGAAGTCTTTTCCTTGACTTGTTCTTGTCTCACTGACCCATACTTGGCCAACTGAGTCTCCTTCAAGTCTCCTTTGGACATAAAGGTAGTAGAAGAAAGGGGTGAGATGCCCTCCTGCTGAGATTCCCAAATAAGCTAATTTTGAATGTGCGTAGACGTGGAAAAAAGCGCTCCGATTGATGACTTTCTCCTATCAGACAACTTCGAGGAATTCCACATCCTGATTTCTTATGTATCTAACCTTCTGAGCTCTCCTTGGGAAAAAAATGAAGGTAAAGCTTCTCTAGAAATCGCTTCTTCGGCTCCCGGTAGGCTTCCACCTTCCAACCATTTCTTTTTTGTCTATTTTCCAGGAAGAGGCATATAGTACTCTCGGGTACATGTCATTTTTTCTGAAATGATCGAAGGAGTTTTGCCCTTCTCTAGCTCGTAATCTCTGTTCTCGGATTCGGATCGATGTAATGTTCTTTTTCACCACTCCATCATCCACAGTGCGGATTTTCCTCTAGCCACTCTTGCCTTGGCAAGTACACGGTTTCGGGGAGGTAAGGTTGCCTAAACTTCTTCTAGCAAACCCTGGTCGGCAGATTCTAGTTCTATGTGGAGAAGTCGAGGCCCAACTCCTTGATGAAGGGTTAGGCCGCACTCAGCTCTGCTTGTCGTATCAAAGACCCAAGGATGCATAATCATTTCGAAGCTTTTGGTACACTATACAACAAATGCTTGTTGTGAGCCTAAGGCTCAATCCTTACCAGGCCCTCATAATTCAGTTTTTTCTCTCAGAAGACGAGTTTAGTCTTCCAAAAGACAACTACTATATCTTCTTGAATTCTAGGAGAACTTCTTGACTGCATCACGTCTTCTAATCTATATTTACGCAATTCTAAGTATGCAAAGCATCACATGGATTCCTAAGAAGACAATCCACCTTGCAATTCATCCTACTTCCTAGCAGAAGAAGAAGAGGTACTCGAGAAGAGAGTCCTATGAAACAGTCAGAAGAAGTTTGAGGGCTCCTGTGATGACAATGACCTCCAATAAGACTTTCGAGACAGTTTATGAGTAGTTGACTTCTTCAAAAAACTTCTCGCATCTAGGCTTCCTATCACTGGTCTCACATGTCTTCTAGCTTCATGCACACAATCTATCCTCACGATAGTTATAATGTTCGCATTCTATCTTTCGACTCCTCACCTTGCATACACTCTCATAAGATGCTTGTTGCGAAATGAGAAGACATCACCTTTGTCATTTCTCTCCAGATTTTTCTAGCAAGATTGTCACACAACAAGTGTCTCATTATTTGTGTGTTTGATTTATTATATATGATTATTTATAGTCTAGTTCAATGATCTAAATCTAGAGTGATCAAAACTAATCATAACTAGCTGAGATAGTTATAACTAAGTTGAGGAACCTATTTGAGGTTTCACTATGACATTACGTGACAAGTGCGGAGCTCTAAATATGCTTCTCAAAAGTATATAACTTTTTTGACCATCGCTGATTGGATGCATGATGAAAACTCATGCACGAATATCTAAAGATGCTCCTCAAAAGACGTATTAGTTTGTTGTCGTCTTCCTACTTGATAGTATGAAAAGTTAACACTTTAAAAAAGCTAAGTAGGAGAATCTTTTACTTTAGTAAAGTAGAGTAATGTGTGTGTTATTCTTAAGTCTTAGTAGCCTTTAGAAGTTTTACTATTTTATATTGCGTACTTATCATGAGGTAACATAACTTAGTGAAAGTTGCCACAGTAAGAAGTTGTAGATTATATAAGGAGAAGTTGAGAGAGTGGAAATGACTCTCATTTTTCATGTCTATAAGTAAAGTGAGTACTGGAGACCTTGGGAGTCCTTGAGTATTATGCGATGCAATGTTGAGAGCATGATTAGAACTTGTTTGCACGAACGCCATTAGAAGGACCGATGTGACCATACAGGTCAAAGAGTTGAGTGAAGTGAGCATGTAACTGAATCTTTTTTATTATGGTGCATTAATAATCATAGTCATCTGAGATATCCTTGAGTGAGAGACATGTTGGCTTACAAGACTCCTCACAATTCTCATCTAAGGTTGGAAAAACTTGATGTTATGGGTCAGATAGAAGAGACCCGTGGAGGACCCTCACATCTTTTCACGCATTCTGCCAATCTTCTAGCTCTATAGAAAGATGTGGATTGGGAAGACAAGAAGCTTGGGAGGCATTGGCTTGAATCCCAATTTCTTGTTTCTCAAAAAAAATATCAACTCACAATTCCACTATGGATCACATCAAGATTCTTGCAATTCAATTCAAATCAAATCCATACTACTTGATGTGAATTTGAAATTCAACTTCTAGAAATATCTAGACGTTAAAACAAGTCTTTTGTCCATGGATTCTACGGACAGAAGCACAATGGGGTAGAGAAATAGATGGACAGAAACAAAGAGTTTTGGGACAGAGAAAGAAAAGATCAAATTTGATTTCGGGAAGAAAGCTATCATAAATTGGACAACGCTTCCGCCTGCAATCCACTTAGGGAAAATTTCAGAAGAGAGGAAGGGAGTAGGTAGGCTTCTTGCAAGCAGTCGAGGAAGAAGGAATCAATAAGAAGATAAGACGATGGGAAGAGAAAAGAAGCGAGAAGAATCTCAGAATGTGTCAGCAGAATGCGCTATGCTTTTGCTCAATCTCCAAATGTCTTTCGCGTAAATTCTGATGTGAATGCTTCAATTGCTGCCAACTCATGTGCTCCTTGCTAAGACCATGCCCTCGTGAAATACTTTGAGCTCTACTGCCTACAGCCTGAAGCTCCAATCTTTGATTTTTGAGTTCCAAATCCCACGATCCTTGAGAAATCCTACATGCTTCTACTTCGAGCTTTCTTCTTGTTGGAAGACGATTGTCCTCACAATCTCTCATTGCAATTCCTCATTCGTGCACCTCTCATGACTTCCTCGACGTGTTTGAATTCGAGTTGGGTAAAAGGAAAAAAGATA
The DNA here is from genome assembly GCA_036924285.1 of Asterella californica. Lineage (NCBI taxonomy): Eukaryota > Viridiplantae > Streptophyta > Marchantiopsida > Marchantiales > Aytoniaceae > Asterella > Asterella californica. The sequence continues at coordinate 8,301,755 of JAYKYS010000010.1, read as the reverse complement.
TGGCACTTCCACGCCTCTTCTCAGATTTGGTGATTTCCATGTCTACTTCCCAGTTTCTCACGTTTTAGATAAGTGCAATGTCATATCTGGCCCTACCTACTGCTTAAGTGGTTATCCTTCAAGTCCACCAAACACCTACTATGTCACCCAGTTGGTGCTAGGCTGATATCTCCCGCAGTTACAGTCATGATCCTCTCCTAGAAAACTTCGCACTATATCTTCTGGATTCCGTCTTTCAAAATATATCTTCCGGGAAGACATCCGTCTTTCAACTTTTGGAAGAAGTCAGTTTCTTCTCAAAACTCTATCTTAAGTTCATCTTCGCACTAAGCAGGGAGTAAACTTAAGTAACAATGTTAATTCAATTATATATACACGTTAACTTGAATTTTTTGAAAAATTCCAAAATTTACAAACCGTGGACATCACATTATGTCATATTTTCATTTACCTGTGACTTTACCTTGATTGTTCTTTGCGATCGGGAGATCAAGCTCTCTCTTCTTGATGTGTACGCGATCAAGGGATCTTCATCTACGCATAAGAGAAGATCGTATGTGGGTTGGATTGTTGTGAGCTCATGGTTTGAAGTTGCATCATGAGAAATATAAGTTTTTCCAAGATCAAGTGGAGTATCTCTGTCACACTATCTCTCCATGTGCGTTGAGAGTAAGGTTGAGACGATTGTACGCATTTCACGTCTCATATATGTGAGTCGAGTTCAAGCATTTGTTGATTTGGTGAACTTCTATTGTCGATATGTGAAGAGATTCAGTGTTATTGTGAAGCCTTTGACCAAGTTACTGAAGGTGGACCAAGAGTGACAATGAGGGGGATGAGCAAGACCGAATTTTTCTAGAGCTCAAGAATAAGTTGACATCTACTCCCATCTTAAGGAGACATATTAAATGTCGTCCGTTTCAACTGCACATTGATTGGAGTATGTTGAGACTTGGAGCGGTGCTGGCACAAAAGGATGATGAGAGAAGATATTTCGTTATGACGTATGTGAGTCGCTTCAACAATTCAGCAGAGTCGAAGTATAGTTCATATGATAGAGAGTGTTTGACTGTAGTGTCGATTGTGACACACTTGATGTGTTATTTGTTCGGGAACTCTTTATCCTCATCATTGATCATCAGTCGCTTAAGTGGTTAATGAAGTCTGACAAGCTTATGGAGAAGCTTGCACTGTGGACTCTGATTCTACAAGAGTACGACTTTCAGGTAGTTCATAGACCCAGGATAGTGAACGGAGATGCAGATGGTTTGAGTAGAAATCCATGTACGAGCCAAAAGGATGATAGAAGAGCTCGTTGGCATGATGAGAGAGTTGAGGAGGTGGTGCTAGGTTGGCATGCATCAGTCTTGTTGTGTATGTTGGTTTTGAAGGATCATGTGACAGCTCTCGTAAGTCAGGAGGTAGATGATGAGTCCTCGAATCTGGAAGATAACGATGTTTCAATGGATCAGCGAGATATTCGTGATGATGTGATGGTTATGGAATATCTACGTATTGACGTTGTGATGGACACAATAAGTGCCAAGGAGCGAGATCATGTTCTTCAACGAGCCAAGAAGTTCTGGTGTGAAAGAAAACATGTTCTTCAAGTGTGGGTGGATGATAGAGTGCGTGTTGTACCACATCCGTCATAGATAATACAATTAGTTCGACATCCCACGAGGAGTTGGAGCATTTTGAGTGAAGCGCCCATATAGCTTACTCCAAGACAATGTTGAAATCCTGGCACAATCTCTTCGTGTAGTGCGGTGTGAACGATTATATATTGAATTGTCATTCTCTTCGTGTAGTGCAGTGTATCGTCATTTCAATATTGATAGTATTCGTAATGGAGATGGACGAAAGAAAAAATGCTGGATAATTTTGACCATATGAGCTCCTGTCCTCATGCTTTCTACTAGCATCTCAATATTGACAATGATCACAATGGAGATAGATGAAAAAAAGCATTGGATAATCTTGATTGTCTGGACTCGTGCCCTTATGCTTTCTATCATTACCTCAAAGTGATAATGACAACAATGAAGATGGATGAAAGAGAAAGCGTTAGATAATTTTGATTGAAACAAGGACAACGTTAACGTCTGAGGTGGTGATAAAAAACATATGTAGAGTTTTAGCACAAACAATGTCATAGATAACTTCTATTGTATTGATAAGATAACGCTTGTAATTACCTCTCGTGTCTATTTTGAAGAGACAATGCTTCTACATTGTTGTATTTTGATTTGTGATAGAATAAATAATAGTCGAGGTTTAGATACGAAAGAGACGGTTTACATAATCGATAGATGTTTGCATTGCATGATGAGTGGTGCAATAGATGTCTACATATAATATGTAATGTACATATAAACATATTGATGTCAATCATGATCAGCTACTTAACTCCTCGTACAAATGACTAAATTCTCCTACTATGAAATAGCTTGATATCTTATTTCACATTGATCATTGGTATCAATGATCAATTCCCAGTATTCATAATCTCAAAACAGTTATATACCTTCTCTCAAATCTCAAAACCGATATATCTTCTCTTGAACTATTTAGAATGTAACATATTCTCTCGAACTATTTCATTAAAATGGTTGTTTTGTTGTTGTCATCAGCTTTTTTGACTTGGTTTTAGATTGTATTGTTGGTTTTCCTCACAAGAACTACAGTTATATGTTTAGACTATGTTAGACTCAAATATTCCATTAGCTTTGAAAAGAAATGAAAATTTCCATTTAACTTAATTCGGACAATGACCTACAGTTGTTAGACTATTATAGAGAGAAGTATCAAATCTTTGTATATAACATATTGTTACATAAAAAAATATTGAATTAGCTATGAAAAGCAATGGGAAGTTCAATTTAAATTTAACAAAGATGTTCATGGTAGGTTGGTTTGTTATAATTTAAAGTTCCGTTAAGTTATAATGAGAAGTGAATTAATATAGTAAGAAATACATAGTTTAAGTAGAGTTTAATATATACAGTTGAAGTTTATTAGAAGCTAATTTGGTTTAGAATGATAAGTTATAATGACAAAAGTAGAAATTATAAATTTTTAGATGATAATTTGCTTATTAGGAGCATTACAAATTCTTTTGAACCAAAATTTAATAAAATACTATCGCAATATCTTTGATGCCATCGTGCAAATTTTGTACATGAAAGTTGTCCAAGAATACTCGGGGTATCTGGCTGTGGAGATATCGTGTGTAGGGAACAAGACGAGAGAGAGACACACAACCACGAGAACGAGCCCTTCAGACATATCAAACTCACTTCATGTACAATTTTTTTCTTCTGTCTCAATGAACACAAAGTGAGAACATATATGAGTGGTCTATAATTTGCATCCAACCTTTTGAAGTAAGTATTTGAATCCCAAACTACTGAAGCATAGCTCAAAGCAAGGAAAACGCTCATTTGTTAACAAAAACTTTGCAGCAATATCACCACGATTCAAACCCTAATCTAACCAACATCCATGTACAAGCCCTTAGCTAAAACTAGCTACCACAAGCCACACATAACAAATTGGAACTCCAACGAGTCCAAAAGGACAAAAATTGTAGCAAAAGAACTGAAGAAAACCTATTTGAGAACTTCTTTCATTCCTTAAAAAATCTTCAGATATCGGTAGGGTCTTCCTTCTTGACTGCGTTGGCTTCAAGAATCTTCAGATCTGACTCCCGATAGTTAAGATATCTCTGATTTTTGATCATAAGTGACTGAATTATAGAACCTCCTCCTTGCGACTTAAAACCACATACACCCGCAAAACATATCATCTGATATGAGATCCGTCTTCTCCCGTAGGTAGATATGGTTACCTTGATCCCAACCACACCCCAAACTTCACTCACCACGTCCAACACAACAATACAATCCACATACAATGTTCTCTTATGCGTAGATGAAGACTCCTTGATTGCATAGACACCAAGAATGAAAAAGCTTGGTCTCCGATTACGAAGAACAACCCAACCTCAAGTTGTAGACGAACAAAAATTTGACGTACGCGTTTCTTTGCGAGCCAATTTCTCCCACATCTCCCAAATCACTTGATGAAACTTTGTATCGTCTTCAATTTTCTGAAGAACTTGTTATTACGATCTCGATGGATCCAAGGACAGTAAGTTTAGACTCTGAATTTGTTTGAACCTTCAAAGTCTTCTCCGTACGTCACTGAAGTGCCCTAATTTTTCTTCTCTACGTCTTAATTTTTCTCTGAACACACAACACGATCAACTTATTCACAAATCGTCTTAACTAGTGCGTAGCTTGCACATATCTGAACCCAATGACATATTGTGCGCGAGCATTAGACCTCTCAATCCTCCGAAGCGTCTGTCGATGAATCATAGACACAAGTTGCTCCCTTAAGCACCCCCGCACGGGGAGAGGTGCTTAAGGGGGCTTCGTGGCCAACCCACATTTTGACCACGCATCCCCTTGCGCTCTTAGAATAGCGCCAAGAATTGCAAATACCAGTCAGCACCAACAAGCTATGGCTCAGCTTGATTTTCTCTTCTTCTGAATCTCACGAGAGATTTGGAAGAAGAGAAAGGAAGTGTCCATGAGGAACTAACAATGAGCTCTACCGCTTGATGTAATGAAAGTGGAGATTCAAAAGTGTGTAAAAAGTCCATTTTTAGTCTTATGAGTGTCTTTGGAACGATAATGCAAAGCATCAAATTTTGATTTTCAAGTAGGAGCAAGTTCATGACGCAACATCCACCCCCTCTAAACTTATGCATTCTTTGATATGCACTAGAGATACCAACCAAAGAGTGGACCGACGCTCACAAGATTTCATCATCCTCCCCTCCATGTTCATTAACTTCATCCTCAAGCTCTACATCATAATCCTCATCATTGAACTCAAACTTTGTCCAGATATTTGCTAGATCGACCTCTTCATCTCTCCTCTTGAAAACCTTAACACGTTTACCTACCATTGGTATCTTCAAGCTCATTTCGTCCAACTCTTGTAGGGTGTATGTTGCATTGCTATGAATCTTCTTCACCACATATGGACCGAGCCACCGCTTGAGAACTTCCCGTAGTGCACTATGCTGATTGTATAGACTGTTGTTGTAGACTAACACTCATTCGTTTTGATTGAGTTCTCTAGACCTGAGATGATGTCGCTGATCAAATCTGACTTTGTTCTTTAATTGTGCTTCTCGTTGTCTACCGAAAGCAACTTGGATGTCATCAGGTATGCTCTCCAGCTGTCTAATCTAAACAACAAGAAGTTCATCCCTCGTTAAATTGTCTTCCCAAGATAACACACTCTATGTCCGTGCTCTTCAATCAACATGATAGGTTTATGACATGTCATGAGCTCCACTAGCATGCAACCAGTCATTGAGCTTTTTGTCATTTGATTTATCCATAACACGTATGATAAGAGTCGAGGTCGCTCGTACACCCTTCTGTTGCATGCCTTCACCAAAACCTTCACCATGGATGGATGACCGCATTCGCTCTTAGCATTCCCTTCAAGGTTATAGATAGTTGTCAATGACAATTTCATCCCACATCTTGCAAAGAATTCACGAGCCTCATGCGCATCTAGCTCTCCTCGGTCTACAATGATCTTCTCCATACATCCATATCGATAAACCTCTCCCAAGAAAAATATACATACCTCTTTAGTTATCTTTGTCCGAAACGTCCTACCCTCAACTTGTTTCGAAAGATCTTCTCGAGCAAGTATCAAGTACTTCATCTACCACAACCCAACTGGCATAGTCATCAAGTCTATGACTCACTTGAAGTGAATTGCTAACGGATAAGCTGGATGTAACTCATCTTGATGTCGGATGTATGAATACATATGACATGTAAAACAAGACTCCACAAAGAATATGAGATCTATGTACATGTTCTTCCACCAATATCGCTCTTTCATCTTTGTAAAAGTGACCAATATCTTTCGATGTCTAACCCAAAGATTCTCATGAAATGCTATATACAACTTCTGTTGATCTTTTTTGATGATCAAATGATCATTTGAAGAACACTTAACACCTTCACTCCGAACTTAACTGAAAACTTGTCTCCATCCTCGTCATTTTGTCCTATTGTCCATCCAGTTGCAATAGAAATTGTATTCATGTAAGAAGCACCGGCTTGGCATCCATGTAGCAATCCTTCTCAAAACTAGAGGAGATGACAGTTAGGACTTCAGCTTCCGTATTGCTCCGGTATGCTTCTCCTTCCATCTGAATTTGCGCAGCAACCCATATAATGGATCCGCCACATACACATAATGAGGATAGAATACACATGCACCCAAGAATCTCCTTACTTCTGTCAAGAAGTTGCAAACCTCCTTCATCCTCCCAATCACATCCACTTTCTTTGGACCTAGCTTCTGATCAAACGACCCACAGAGATGACCAATGACTAGAACTTCTCTAACCCCAAATGTAGATTTCACACCTGACAACATGAGATGAACTTCCTCAAGTCGAGATAAGATATTCTTACAATCTCTGATATGTTATCTCATTGTTCATCCTGTTCGCTACTGAGTTGGTAGCTTCTTGTGACAATATACACATTCTAACCAACCCCAAAATTGTTCTCATCGTTGTCACATTTCTGCTCTCATATGCTAGTTGAAATTGATCATATTACGAGTAAAGATCTCCCATTGATTAAATCGCTCTTCTTGTAAACACCTCAGCAAACTCATCCACAATCGATCCAACCCCAATATTTCTGATTGTTACTACGTTCATCGGTTGCATGTTTTGGATGAATCACAAAGACTCGTTCTTCTTTGACAACGTAAATCATCTGCTTGAATACGATGCAAACGACAGATCCAAGATTTCATCCGCATCTTCTCTTCGACAACTCCACCAGTTTAGGCAAGTGGCCCGTGGTACTAGAATTATTCTCAAGTTCCACGTCACATGCGATATTATGAAGATTATTGATATAGTCCTAAGCTCTAGTAGATTGACGATTGATACCAGCCTGAGTAGTTAAGATTGTTACGGACAATTAGTTAGAGGACTAACCCATCATTAGGATTTCCCTTGTACTCATCTCATTATATAGAGCGTATGTCCCTTGCTGATGAGCGAGATGGAGTTTGTGCATGGAGAAGTACAAGAGAGAGCAACGAGAGTTGTGCTTGATGTTGAGCACTATCCTGCTAATACGTTCAGGTGAGATGAAACTATTTCTTTCATCACTATAAACTTTGAACATGATTTTGGAGACCTAGATGATTTTTTCTCGCTGAAATTTTTCGACAAACTCCATGAGATCATCTTGTTCAAAAGGTGCAAATTGTGTACTTGGTCAAGTTTCATTCGATCTGGAGTTTTTCAACAACATATTTTCAAACAGATCTTTTTCAACCAAAATGAAAGTCTTAGGACTTCAATCCGAAACAAATACTGGTCCAATTAGGTCCCACCCTTGACACTTTGAAAAAATATGTGAAATTTCAAAATATTATCCGTCCAGTTTTTTATCTCATTTGATCTAGTTTTGATCTTTCTTGATTTGTTATTTTGACGTTTCTTATATGTTTTGTACACGTACAATTTGAGGATAGGTTATTTCTTCATATTCGTTGCAGGAGGAGTGCGCGATGTTGTCTTTATGTGACCAACTCTTGCTTGTGAGATGTGGGTGGACGAGTTTCATGGAGGTTCTATGAGATTTTTCAAGTACAAAACATTGCAATTTCTCGATTGCAGCTAGGTGGAATCATGTCTTTGATCACTAGAGAGAAGCTCGAGAAGAAAAACTACCAAGTGTGGAAGTTCTAGATAATGCCTTTCTTGCATGGACAAGATCATGAGATCTTACCACTGAGGAGGAGAAAGAGCATGATGTATCCGTTTCTGATGCAAAATTCAAGGAGTGGAAGAAACGATCGTATAAGAAGATTCACTACATTGCATTGATAGTTTTAGTATCGATGAGTTGTCACATGTAGGACTATGATACGTCCAAGAAAACATTGGGATACACTCGCATGTCTATTTCAATCATGAACTGAGGCGCAGAAGCTCCAATTGTTGCAGTAGTTCAACATTGTGAAGAGAAGATCGATGTGCATAAACGACTAAATGAACCACGTCAAACAACTCATAGATCAATTGTCCTCCGTCAAAGTCTAGATTCATCCCACTATCTTGATCGAGGTCACATTACAAGAACTGCGTGTTGAATACAAACAATTCATCACTTCAATTTCAACTAGAGAATCGCTTACGAGGTTTGTTGAACTAGTTCCTATGATGTTAGGAGAGGAGGTACGCCTGCTAAGAAGTTCTAGTTTGACGGTGTCGTGTTGTTACACGACTGCATGTGAATTCTGCATAGAACTTGTATTATGTTGATTTATGTGTTATGTGAACTTTTTTGCGTAACTCGTCTTACGACTTATTAGGTGTTAAGTTCACGATTGTCTCAGATGCGAGATCGCACGATAATGAGACGTGCACAACTCAATGATCCGTGGACATTCGCATGTGTGATTCTTGTTGTCAAATTTAGATATAAGATAGAGGATCGAGGGTATGTAGAGCATTTTTTCTTTTCTGGTGTTTCGCGAGTATTTCTTGGTGTCTTACATGAATGATGAGGAGCTACGAGAGTTGCATTCATGGATGGAGAGTTGTACTCACTGATCGGAGTTCTAAATCTTTCATTCTTGAATCCGTTGCATATTAAACTTCACTACATCCATCTTGATCACTTTTGATAATGATTAATTGTCTGCTTTGGTGAAGAGTTCATGAGGAGGATGATGGACTTATCTACTCCGATGATTCTGTCGATCGTCACAAACGAGAAGAACTGAGATCTGACTGTGTATATCTTATTATGATGGATGAATGGACTTGAACTTTCCAACCAACGTCGTAATAGACAAGTCGGGTGATTTTACTTCTTATTCTCTTGTATAAGAGACCACTACATCCATGACATCAGATATAAGCTTGAGGGAAAGTAATGTGATGTCTTTTCTCTTATTTCAATGCGCCTTGGAGGTCTAGCGGGACCTTACGACCTCTTTCGGATAAAAGAATCTCGGAACTAAAGAACCCTTAAACCTCTGAGGTTATATGGACCAACCGTAGGATGGGCAGGAATAAGATAGGACAAAAAACTCAACAAACACTTTTTTTCCGCTGAGGAAAAAAATGTAAAAGCTTCAACAAGAAGATAAAAGACTTCGATTGACAGTTGCTAGACTAGAAATCAATCAGATACATATCTCTAAGTTGCAAACCTTTCATTTTCAAGCTAAATCTAGAACAGAAGTACAAAGAGATGCACGCCCTCTAACGAATAGGCCATACCAAATAATTGGCCAAGCTATGAAGAACATGATAATATTAGAATTGTCTTCTTTGACATGCAAGCTTCTCGCAGTCTGAAATATGTTTCATTAAAACCTAGGTGTGGATATAAAAGTAAAAAAAACTACTATTTTTCTCTTCTCCGTTTACTTTAGGTTAAGGAGAAGATATATTTTTGGTTCAAGTAGAAACCACCAAAACTTTGTTTAATAATGGATGTTGAATAATTAGTTGTGAAGTTAATCACATCTTTGTAAAGCTCTAAGAGAGTATTGATTTAAATATTTTTGAGTAATTGTTAATTTAAGTTCTTAGTTCATAAAGTAAATACTGCAATCCTCATGTTTAATATGCATTCAAGATGAACTTTTGGGAACTTTTGCTGCTTGTTGTTATCGGGAAAATATATAGATGTGAAGTGAAAATCTTACACTAAATTGATAAGAAAAAGCAAAATACTTTATAAATATTAATTGTTAGTCAAAACCTAGAAAGATGGGAAAATCAGGTACGAGAAGACTGCAGCACTTCTAAATATATACAAGTCCGCAAACCAATAGCCATTTATACATTAATTTATGTAATTTCAGTGTAATACGTAACCCTTCCAGCAAAAAAAGTTAAGTTTATATATCTCCTCCATGGAGAGATGGAGGAGGTGAATATGCATGGTGCTCTTAATGATATAAATAAAGGCACTCAGGTTTTAAACTGAAAGCACTCTATACTTTAAAATGACAAAAAAGTCTCACTTTCTTTCTTTGCTTTTGTCTTTTTGTCACTTGAACACGGTTAGCTATGCAAATGCATAGCAATAACTTAATTTGATTTTACATATAACACTCATATATTTTATATATCACAAAGAGGAAAAAACCTTGTCTCTTCACCCGTCATACCCCGAGCAAGTTCACCTTGTCAATTTTTCCTTTGTTACCGCGATTGTACTCTTCCCCGTCTACGTTATCCATGGCACTTTGGAGCTTATAATAATCGTCAAGGAGTGCAAGCGGTAAGGCAACAAAAGAGTCCGTAGAGAACGTACAATGAAGTTAACTAGATCACCTTATTAAAACAAAGATATAGAGAAAAAAATATGCATGATATATTGAGCACACATCATGTATATTCACCCCGGTGAACTCCTCTGAGTGCATTTCAATGTTGATTTATTTTTGAGATTATTTATTGAAGTAACCAATCCATAGACATCCTGGGAGGTTTATTACAGAATCAATTTTCAGTGACACCCTTATAAACCGTTCAGTTATAAGGAATTATTTTTTTCTGTTTGAACCTAACTCTAGAGGAGAAGACGAGTTTCTTTTTGTTTTCGTGAGCTTATTTGACGAGGATTCGAACTCAGGTTGCCAACTTCCCAGGCACAGCCTGTTTGCAATGACCCATGCACATCCTGGGAACAATTCTTACGTACAGTCGATATTACTTATAGAGTTCACCGCTTCCTCAGAAAACCAGGCAGGGAACACGACTTCCCAGAAAACGAGAGAAAGTCCAGGAAGAGAAAATCGTATCCTATTCTGTATTAAGCACCACTAAACAAAGAAAACTGATCAGGTAAATCCGGTGAACAGGCACAACCAAGCAAAAAAAGTCGAGGATTGAGTAGCCTGACGAATCCGGTTTCCTGATTTTTTCTTCCGTGCCGTCCGGTTGTCCTTTTCCTTGTTTTTCACAAAAGTGCGCTTGGGATGTATATTGACTTTTGGGGACTTTTTGTTTCTTTAATGATATTAGAAAATATATAAATATTAAATAAAATTTATATATTAGTGGATGAAAATAATCAAAATATTTTATAATTATGAACTGTTAGTCCATGCTCGAAAACACGAAAAGACCAGAATATAAACCATAAGACATGAATACAAAGGTTTAAGTCTGAGAATCTAAATCTATTTATATATTAATAAATAATAACTATAATTTAGTATTTAATCTTTCTTGCCCGGAAGAATTAAGTATTAAATTAAACCTCTGTATGTTTATCTCCTCTATGGAAAGATGAAAAAGGTGAATATATATTAATATGCATCTAAAGTGTTGTTTTGGTTAGAAAAAAGAAAAAAGAATCTACAAATATAATATACAAAAATATAAATACAGCACTGCTGAACTGCACACAAAGATACAGAGAGATTTCTCTTTTCTATCAATGTAATTACCCATAGGAGGAGGATATTATTCACCCAATGTACATTAAATAACGTTTTAACTCTTCCGGCGAGAAGGGTTAGAAAATTATTTAATGTCCTCTGTAAACGGTGTTACTTTACAATTATTGCTCTGGACTTATACTCCCAGGAGCGCAGCAGCCCGCTCTGCACTTATGGGTTCTCTCCAGATGAGTTGGTTACTCCAGGATTGACTAACATATAATACTTACACGTTTTCCGATAAGAGAAAACGAAATTCACTGAACAAGGCCGTGAGGAAAGATATTAATTCACTCTGCGTCACGTTTTACTTTTATTATGGTAGAACATGCAAAAATGATTTCTCTAACCGTGGACATAATCTGTGTTCCAAGTCTATGTTAATAAGCTTGGAAGGAAGGAGAATAATCGATGCACCGAACCGCACGGACTGTGGGAGCTTTAGTCACTAGAAGATACGTATCATCGGCACGAGAAAAATGGGATAAGCATTCAAGTGCGATCGAGAAGGGGCTGGAACTTCCCGGAAGTCGATTGCAATTGGGGTGCCGTACTTTTTTACGTCTCCCGTTCTCTCTCGTCGCTTACCAGCAGCAGCTGCAAATTCTTGTCTCTCGTAAGGGTCTGAGGAAAAGGCGCAAAGCTTTCTCCGACGAAACTCTCAAGAGCCCTTTCGAGTTCCCTGCCTAGCCCGGCTTTGGCTTCGCATCAGAGCATTCTCGTGGTGGGGCGGAATTGACAGTTCGATTGTAGAATGTGAGGGATCCACAGACTTGGAGGAGGTGGGATCATAGGAGGGCGAGGAAGACAAGGGGGACTGGACTCTTCGGGGAAGGAACTTGCATCGAGGGAGGGAGTGTTGAAATGTGGGTGTTATGGAGATCCAAGGAGGTGGTCCTGTCTCTGGTGCTGGTGCTGATGTTGTTGGAGCTTACCAACGTAAGCTGGTCGCGTTCTTTAGGGGATGGGTTGACGAAGGATGAGAAAGATGTAGGGCACGAGCTGACAGTGGATAACTTTAATTCTTCTCTGTGGGCTACGCCAGCCAATTGGGCTCTGGTTGAATTTTATAGTCACTGGTATGTGTGAAGACAATGCGGAACTTTATGGTTGGCAGTTTGATGTTTGGTTTTTCTGCTTTACTTCCCCGGCTATAGGTCATCGGGAATACAGTGGAAAATGGATTCTTTCTTGTCTGCATTTTCCGTATAGGAGGTTGCCTTGATTGGATGGCAGCCCAGTTCAGAAATCTGACGTAGAAATTTAGCTTAGCTGGACGGAGTGCAAATATGCCGAAGATGCGCATGCGACCTTGCTTTTGTGAATCAACGCCAAGTCCATGGGAAAGAATGGCTTTCATTGCATGAATCTTATCAAGAAATATGTGGAGCTTTTTTGCGTCTGCTCATTTTGGTATTACCGGGAAAATGGAAGAAAAGGGGTTTTTTCCTCTTTTAGGACCGAATGCTTCTGATAATTGTCCTCTTGATGCAGGTGCCCGGCCTGCCAGAAGTTCAAGGTGAGGATTTAACTGCTGCTTTTCGTGAATTCAGTTTGCATGATTTTCATGGTCCGATATGACTAGACGGATACTCAGGTCCCTCTTCTGATCGGACTATGGAAGAAACGTTTTGCAGCCACACTATGAGAAGGTAGCGAGGCTTTTTAACGGGCCAGATGCTCCTTATCCAGGAGTTGTGCTGTTGGCGAAAGTGGATTGTGCCGATGAGGTGAGCATACTGGACTGGATTAGATAAGACTGTTTGATGAGCTGGGAAGAAGTACTAACATATTACAGATTGCAAACTAAGTTGGACTTCCTGGTTCTGCTGCGGTAGAGGCAAGTTTTTAATAGCAATGCTTGCTGGACATGCAGACTGAAAAGGGAAGCGCTAGAACGAGTTGATTAAAGGGTGTTCATGCTGTTTCTAGTTTCGAATTTCCTAGCTCTCGCACAAGCGACTTACAAAATATTACAGTAACATGAATTTTATGGATGTTGATAAAATGACACAGTACAGATCAATCAGAAATTATGTCACAGATTTGCAGTTGCACGGTGGCCCACCCTCTTGTGGGGTAAACCCACTGCCTTAGCTTGGGGCAGTAGAACCTCTGAACAAGATCCTTCTCTCGAGCAAATACCAATCAAAACTGCCTACAATGCTAACAGTCTATTGGAATGGATCAACAAGCGCCTTGAAAGGTTTGTTCTCGTAAAAACCTACAGCTTACGTGAATGGGGGTATCAAGAAATATACTGCGATCAGAGAACTTCCATTACCACCAGCCGAAATTTCAGTTTGTGGTTTCATTTCGAGATACTAATGTGTCTCAGGCTAAGATTTGGTTCATGGACAGATCGTACACATTCGAAACAGTTAATGAGCAGAAGCAGTCCATACAAACAAATGGCTTGGTCGCAAGACAGGTTCTCTTCTTCTATCTGCTTCAACGATTTTCACGGTTCATGCTCTGCCTGTTTATCTGAATCCCGTTGTGGATTCTTGACCATGAAAGGAGTCGAGCCACCTAAGCTGATTTTCTCTATCTTGATTTGTTAGAGAAGATGGTCGCATCCATACAAGATATTGAGGAAACAACTGCCCATGCTTACCAGATCATTCTGACCCAGAAGGTACGAAATGTGGATAGTAGTGGCTTCCGCTATGCGGTGGCTGTGTCATTAGCTGCTGTAGTCATAAGCCAGGATGCGCTTTGGATTTGACTGTTGAAAACGGTAGGGAGTGGTCATTCTACTTGTGTCCAGGTGAGTTGATTGGTTCTTGAATATGGATATGTTTGGGTGATGAGTATCTCTTATGTTTATGAGAATATGTGTATCTTCTGTAAGTATTCATAATGCGGAAGATACATATTTGAACATCAACCGCGGGACAATATATCTGACTCGATTTGTGCGACATTTCCAGCTGTTAACCACCAAGCATCGAGCTCCTTTTATCCGATTCCTGCAGCTACTGGTGGTTCACCATCCTTCTAAAAGGTTGTGATATGCGTTAGCCTCCTGTTCTCACTTCAGAGCAGAAGTTCTAATCATTATTTGGACAAAGGATTCGGATAATCCTTATATAAGTTCTCGCGCATTTGCTTTGTTACAGGTGTCGAGCAGGCAGTGCGGAACTATTGCTGAATATCAAAGACGCATGGCCTGCTGAGCATGTTTCCGAGTTTGATGAGCATATTACAGGGGGCATTCAAAGTGAGAAGATCGTGGCTGATGTAGGGGCACTGAAACGCCTTCATCTGTGTGGAGAGAAGCTCCCCAGTGGACACTGGGTGCGTTTCACAGTCCTTGAACCTGTATACTCTTTAAGTACGGTCGCGTCCTTTCCTAGTTAAGACTCCAACCATGTCTAACTGTAAACATAACATACACTGGACTGAACTGATTGTAGCACCTCTATACACCTTGCAGACCACCTGCAAGTCAGAAACTGGCGGTTACAGGTGCGTAGTTCTTGCCCCGAACTCTTTCATGGGAATTGCAGTGGATATAGCTTGGCTCAGTTTAGAGTGTTTGGAGTACATCAGGCCGGAAGCCATTTCATCCAATTTTGTCTGAGTTTCTGAGCATTCAAGTGGTTTTGTTTACCGATATATGGGATAACTGTAAAGTGAAAAGTCTAAAAGAACGTGAAAACGGATGTGCGTTGCAGTTGCGGCTTGTGGTATCTTTTTCACGCACTGTCAGTTCGAGTCGATGATGCGGAAAGTAATCAGGCCATGAGGACTATCCGTGGATTTGTTGAGAACTTTTTTGTATGCGAGGAATGTCGTGAGCATTTCGTGAAAATGAGTGCGGGGTAAGACGTCTAAGGTCTTTCACCTTACATGTTTCTAGCTTGTAACTGTTAGTCGTTTATGGTGGCACCTGCTAATCTGCTGTAAATCTAAGATTTAGCGCTTGCAAACAGCGCGATTGAGACTGTAAATACGCGTCGTGCCCTGGCGTTGTGGCTATGGCGTGCACATAATGAGGTAATTGTCAAACTCCGTCTTCGTCCTTTGATGCTTGGTCTTCGTCGCTGCCACTTATGAGAGGCCACTTTGGGTACTCTATTAGATTCATGGTCTCTACCGCCTGAACTTCAGGAAACAAGAAGACGTGAAAATGTGGTACATATCGTAGAGGTGGCACGTTACAAAGAGTCTTGAACCACATAAGATGTTTTCTTCTAATGCATACCTTCTGCTGATGACAGGTGAATAAGCGACTAGCAGAGGAAGGCATCGCAAACAAAGTTCAGTCTTCGAGGCCAAAATTACAGTGGCCTTCCAAGCGAATGTGTACCTCATGCAGAAAGCATGGGGATACAGAGGAGAACTTTGAATGGGACGAGGACAAAGTTTATCTTTTTCTGAGGAAGATATACGGGGATTCTGTGGAGAGTGCATCTGAAGATAGTGCAAAGATCTCTTCCAAAATCAAGCAGGTGGATAGTGATAGCAGTCGAGTAGAGGAAACCATTACCAACAGTTCTGTCGCCGTGCCGGTTGGAGCAGCTGCAGGGATTGCCATGGCGAGTTGTGGATTTGGAATAGCAGCTTGTTGTTGGCGTTTGCAACAGAAAAAGCGCAAGTACTAATCTTACCTCAGCTCAGATCACTAAGAAAGCTACGTAGGCTCTGTTCTTTGCTGGAAGTTGTACAGGAGTTTTGAATTGGAAAGTTGTCATGAGACATTCATACGTCAGTGAGTGATATATCTGGAGAGGCCAATGCTGATGTACATATGAAGAGGGCTGATTGTGATAACGAGTGTTTCTGCTGGTGTGAGTCTTTTGGCTTTAGAGACGGTTGTGGTTCCAGAAGCTCGACCTTGTTGTTTCTTTTGTTATTCATTACTGATCTGGACGGGTCGGCAGGCAAATGCGCAGGCGAATATAAGTCGGGTTGGTTTGTTCCCCCAAGCTGCACATCAGTATTAAGCATGGTGCTTCTGGGTACATCGGCAGTATCAGAATAAGTCAGAATGTAGATCAGCAGATGGGTTGGTAGTCACTAGACGAGTTGGAATTAGGTTCTAGTCCTGTAGATCAGTGTTCATGTGTTCGTAGCCTGCTTATATGAGAAATCTTTTAGATACTTGTCTTCGCAGTCACAAATTCAGTTGAGGATACGGCAACTTTTAGTGGACTACAATAGTCATTTATCTGGGAGCACGTCCTAGTACGGAACAATTTTCATCGCCATTGCTGTGATTGTATTTCGATTTTCATCCTCTTTAATGCTACCCTCGTACAGTGAACCCATTCATCCTGATTGTTCTTGTCTGTCGTGCCGAAGTGCGTGTCTTTTTCATGATATACTGGTGGGGCGAACTTTGACTGTTCTTCAGGTGGATACCTCCTCAATGGACTTCAAGAAAAGGTGGAAGGGGCCGAAGTTGTTCAGCTGTTGTCAGCTATTCCTTTTGGGCTATGTATTCGGATAAGACGAAGCAAGCAGACTGGCTGACTGCAGTTTGCCGTCCGTGGTCTTCACTCGTCGAAACATGAGCCTAAGCTGAAGGAGAGATGACGATCTCCAGTACGATGATACTGCAACTTCATATTTCACTTTTGAGATTTAGTTGCGTTCTTGATCATGTTTTGCGAACATCGCTGCTACTATAAGGGATATCCTCTTGCACGTTACCACGAGAACTGTGTTCACCAAAAGAAGAAAAGAATACGTCGAAAAGCTGAATAAGCTGAAATCAAACGTTGGTTTATGCTCCTGATGGTAATGAACGGGAGTTAATTTAAAGCAGGGTGCTTGACGCACGTTTAAACCGGTCTTACAGAGCCTGTTGCGATAGGCTTGCATGGTTCTAGTTCATTCGACATTAAACTGGTCGGGGTTACTGCGACGACATACGAAGTTGCAAGGGTTTTTAGGAGTGACGTTTAGTGTGTTTAATTACACTTTCTCTCTGATACTTTGAGCTTCTATACCATTGGAATTGCCATCACTCATGAGTCTATCCTCAGCTTTAGAAGAGGGAATCAGCAATCGCATGCGTTTCTGTGTTGAACTCTGTACAGAATGTATCCCGTCTCGAGTATACCGTATATCCGTAACAAAGCAGGACAGAGATTTACTTGACTGCACCCATAATATGTTTTTCTGTCCGGACACCACTCTGAACTTTACTCCGTGTAAAAAGACACTCAACTAAGACAAGTAAGAGATAACTTGTCTGATAATTTGCTGTAAGCGTATTTCAGATCTTGGTTTGATAATCCGCTTTAAAAGTATTTTAAATTAAAATTTTCGTGTTTACATCCTCTAAGACAAGTATAGATAACTGGTCTGATAATTTACTGTAAACGTATTTTAGATCTTGGTTGATAATCTTTTTTAAAAATACATTAAATTTTAGATCTTGGTTTGGTAATTTATGTTAAAGATAATTTAAATTTGATTTTTCTTGTAGATACATGGCTAACTGTTAACGGGTAATTTTTCACATATTTTGATCTGTTGAACTTCTTATATAAATCAATAGTGGGTAATTTTTCACATTTTGATCTGTTGAACTTCCTATATAAATCAATAGTGGAATCAAATAAACCAAAGTTAAAGAGTGGGTGGAATCAATTCAAATAATGCAAAATTAAAGAGAGGTGGAGTCAAATTAGACAAATGTTTTAGAACCGCGGTCAAGTAAATTTCTGCAAAGCAGAATGAACGAGAACTATATACAAGTAATCTGATAGTATCTATAATGCCTAGTACGATATTGCTTATTCATCTGTTCTGCACGAGAGGGCTCGCTCTCCTCAATGGTTTCTTTATTTTCTCATACCGTTGGGTTTTGGGTTTTATCAGAAATTACAGTTTTTGGGTGGTTTTTTTTTACGGTATTCTATAATACGACGGCAAGAAATGCGTGCAGTGTGGTCCGGGAATTAAGACTTCCTATGGCCGTCGAATCTTGCAGTGATGTTGCCCCATGTTCTCCTCACGAGAAACGAGCGTGACAAAAGATTTTACTGAAGACACATGGCCTGCCTCCGCCCCAGTCGCAGAAAGAGAAAATCAGAAACTAACACAGACAAAACGAAGTCAAGGAGTCAAAACGACCCGAGAAACGACATCGCGGTCTGCAGTCGAGACGAAATCCAAGCGCGGTAGCCAACATAACTTCAGCGAATGAGCACATGAGCATAAACATATTCAAGAAGAGGAAATTCTCCCGTTCGTGCTGTGCCTCTACGCCCATCCCCAGCAAGGCACGAAACTGAGCAGAGGATCTCATTTCGCTGGCTGCCCCCATTCCCAGCAAGGCAAAGACGAGAACACGGTCTCCATACTCCGCGACCATACTCAATCAACTCAACAACGAATACCACACGTCGTCCGCCTCGTCCCACTCGCAGAAAAACAACCATCCACAGCAGCGGTCCACTCTAGCCAGCACACCAGCGAGCAGCCATCGACCGCGACCCTAGCGAGGAAGCAGCGAGAAAATTCAACCACAATCGACAGCGCCTCACCCCGTCACCCCAGCCGCCTACTTAACCTACCAGGCTATTAAGAATAATGCCCAGCCACCTATTCAATATACTTAAATGCAAGCGAAGGCGCGCTTCTCCCAACTGCCATCTTTGATTTTCCTGCCCACACCAGCTCGCTCTCTTCCTCTCATTCATTCTCGGCTGGCACGCACCGGCTTACAATACATTTAATGCGAAGCGAAGGCGCGGCCCCCCTCTCAACCAATCGGCCCCTTTGATTTTCTTGGCCGTTACACCCGCTCGTCCTCTTCCTCGCATTCTCCGATGGGACGCTTGGGACGTATATTCATTGGCTTGTAGTAAAGTATTCCTAGTATTCCATACTATTCTTGTAGGAACCACGCGTCTAGTGAACTGTATATAAGTGTCCTTCAAACATAGATTGAAATCGATCGAATGAAACATATAGAGCTCTTCTAGACGAATAACTTACAAACTTCGTCTGCCTTATGAAAATCAGTGGAACATGTATTGAAATACAAGGTGCATACAGGGTGCCCGCTGGGAAAGATGTACTGTCAAAGGTGTAGTGCAGGTGTGTATTCAAGTACATAGAGCTGGAGGCTTCAAAGGAGAACTCCGTAGAGTATAAGAGCGCACCCATGGACGAGAAACACATTCTGGGAATTGGTAATATTTGCATGCAAGTTTGAACTGCAAAGGTGAACTGGAAGAGAAGCACATTCTGAAGTAATACTTAGATACTTAGATTTTGACGTTTCACTTGGGAATCTTTGACCTGACCGTCGAATGTCGCTTCAGCAGCGTGGCATGTGTTGGTGGAGAAGTCGGCTGCGGACATGAGCACAATAAGGAGAAACCTATACAAGTAATACACAAATAGAACTTTACATAAGTATTATCCGTTGCTCATCAACCACTTGCAAGATATCGCATACTTGCCTGATCTAACCATCGAACGTAAACAAGTTTGCAAAGTGTTGCTAAGTGAGTGACGACTCTTGTAATTGTTAAATTGCAGCGCCAATTGCAGTATATTGTTGAAGTTCAATTCGACCTTGTTTTTGATGTTAGTGGCTCCAAAAAGAATAAGTAGCTCATCTCCATCTGCAAGCATCGCGCCAGTGATATTTTTCATACAAGAGCGATGATGAACCTCAAATTTATCTTTCATACATTAACTTATCATATCAAGAAAGTATGCATTACAAACGACGCATTAAGCACCTCTAGATCTTAATTCACTTTTACATATCCATATAGATATCGACCTTCTATATCTATACTGGAGCTCCGAAAGTGACGCGGTGTGACAAGCGACGTCTTATCCCATTCTACTCTAATTTCTATCTGAATTACTCATAAACACTGTTTAGAAATCAAACTTCTATATCTATATCACCCAAACATATAATAATAGATTTTCTGATACAGATATCAATTTATTATCACTGTCATGTGAACATAATTTCACATCTTTGTTATTTAAAGATATCAAAGTTCGACATCTATATTTCTCTAATAGTAGATCTTACTGTCGACCGACTCAAAATGCTATTGCTTTCTACAATATATACATCGCATCATTAACACTACTGTCTTCTACTGCTCTAGACGAGATCCACCTATACAAACAACCACACAACGACTAACTTTGACTGCTAAACTCCTACATTGTTGTTCATGGACCACATTTTCATGGTGATAAGTTCACCACTGATCCGTCGAGCATCTGCTATCTTAGAGGATGAGAAAAACATATGCACTTGTGGTGCCCACAAATTACAGGATTCACGAAATTTTTAAAATTTTTAAGATTAATAACTTGTTTGTATAACTGAAGAAGCGTTGTTACTTAAGATTACTGCTTCCTTAGAGGGAAGATGATCTTATGAGCTTTTTAATAAGAAGTTGACTTCTTCGGAAGACGACCGTCTTCCGGAAAGCGTCTTCTCAGTTGCGTCTTCGGAAGACGGGAAGACGACGGAAGATGAGAAGATGGCGGAAGACACTTGTTTTCCGAAAGACAGCGACCGCGAAGGCCTAACCACGAGTTTTCAGATAAAACAGTAGGTGTACCTACTAGGTAACACACAGGTGGTAGGTAGGTCAGGAAAGACACCTAGGGTCGAAACCCCTAATCTGCGGGGAAGATGCGCAGGAAGCGCATTAGCGCATTCCAACTTCTCGCAGCATAGCGCGTTTGAGAAGGTCGATTTACGAGAGTAGACTTCGCGAGTGAGCATCGAGTGAGCATCGAGAGAGGAATCGAGTGAGGAGAGGATCAGTTGGCAGCTAGGCGAAGGGCGAGACTGAATTGCTGAAGCACGGAAGGCAGAGAGCGAAGGCGTTTTTGTGAGCTCCCGAGAAGCTGACATTGGAGAATCGCGGAGTAGAATCGAAGGTGGAATTGGAAGCGTGGCCAGAGATTGACAGCGGAAGCAGTCGTGTGGAGTCGCATTGGAGCTAGGACCAGAGCCAGAAGCGCGCGGGAGGTCGAAGGCAACTCGAGAAGCAGAAGAAGACTGTAGAGGTTCTTCCCACGTTCTTTCTCCCTTCTCACTTCTTCTCGCCTTTGACTGGTATTCCCCGCGCTTCCTTGGTTGTGTGCAGGCAGCCTGATCGATTACCCCCACCCCCCATTCTTTCTATTGAGACATTGGGTGCGGAAGCGCTGCCCAATTTCTGTCAGACATCTTCCTACTTCTTCCTAAGTTCAATTCGAGCTTCCTTACACCTCGTCCTCAAATTGACGATCTCAGCTATTAATTTCCCTACCCTACTACCTCTCTACCCCCGAAACCTTGAACAGAAGACGTTTCGGAAGATGAGAACATCTTCGGAAGACGCTTCCTAAACCTGACTGTCTTCGGAAGACTGTCTTCGGAAGTCGACTTTAACCAATTCGTATCAAGAGTGGATTTGTGTTGCTTTTGTGTCAAGAGAGGCTTGGTACGAATCCCGAGTGGTGTGGTGAGTTGTTTTGTTATTTCGAGAAGTTGGAAGTCGAGAACTAGGCCTGTGCCTCCCGGTCTTCCAAGCTTCTTAACTCCACACCTTCCTAGAGAGACTAGAAGACTGAAAGGCTGGCAAAATGAGCGAGAAGACGTGAGGGTCCGTTTCGGGTCTCTTCTGTCCGACCCATAGCAGCCGTTCCTTCTTCTTCTCAAACCTAGAAGAGAGTCGTGAGAAGACTTGCTGACAGAATCTGGAGAGAATGGTCGAGGGTCATGTCTTCTCACCAAGCAGCAAGCTTCTTCTGAGTGCGTATGAGAGGTGAGAAGTCAGAAGAACAGAGTGCAATTGTCTTGAGTCTGTCGTGAGAATAGATTGCGCGTAGGAAGACGAAGACAAGTGAGACCAGTGAAGGGAAGTCTGACTTTGGGAGGTCTTCCGAGAAAGACATTGAATCGGAAGCTGTCCCGAGTGTCTTCCCAGAGGCCACTGTCACCGCAGGAGCCCGCAACCGTCTTCTGAACTTGTCATCCACTTTATGTTTCGCGAATCTTGTATCTTCTGATAGGAAGTAGGATGTAATGCAAGGTGGGTTGTCTTCTGGGTAATCCATGCGAGGCCTTGCTTAGTTAGGATGGTTTAGATATAGCTCGGAAGACGAGAGCTATCTAGGAAGTACTGTTAGAATCTCGGAAGACGGAGTAGCTGTCTTTTGGAAGACTAGTTTCGTCTTCTGAGAAGTAGAAGCTAGACTGTGGGCACTTGGGAAGGACTGAGCCTTCAGCTCATAGTAGTTGCTTGTGGCTTAGTGCAACAGATCTTCCAGTATGTCGATGCATCCTCGAGGGTTGGTGTTACCAGCAGCAGAGTTGGCAGAGGCCACGCCTTTCCTCAAGGAGTTGGGTCTCGATTTCTTCCTATGGGATTGGAACCTCGCAGACCAGGGACTTCTAGAGGAGGTGTGGGCAGCGTTGTCACCTCGTAACCGTGTACTTGCGAAGGCAGGAGTAGCTCGAGGAAGGCCATCTTCCTGGACTGAAGATTGGTGGCGCAGGGCTTTTCACAGACCAGAATCCGAGAACCGAGGATATTGGTTCGAGAAGAAGATCTTGCCCAGGATCGTGAGTTCGTGGCATGTGCTTGGGAGCACCACCTGCCTTTTCGTGGAAGACAGACAGGGGAGGAACGGTTGGAAGATAGAATCTTACCGGGAGCCGAAGAAGCGACTTCTGGCGAAGTTGTTTCTGCATCTCTTTCTCAAGGGAAAAGCGCATAAGACAAGGTACTTAGGAGATCAAGACGTGGAGTTCCTGAAATCAGTGTGGGACGACAGAGTGCCCATCTACTGAGGCGCGTACATCCACAACTATGTACAGACAGAGCTAGCGTACTTGGGTACCCCGGCGGGAGGACACTTGACACCTTTCCTCTGCTACTTGTATGTAGCCATGGGGGATCTTAGGGAAGATCAGCTGGCAGAGTATGGACCAACGGAGCGACAGGAGGTGAAGGAGGAGACCTCGGGAGATGATGATCGAGCGGCAGCCGCAACGCCCCCTCCCACTCTAATGTCACAGCTGAGGCCCGGCTCTCACTAGAAGACGCTTCTGGTGAGGGAAGATGAGTCTAGTGGGTCGGAAGACGCCACGCCACCGAGGAAGATGGGTCCCAGAAGTGTACCGAGGACACCCATCTCCCTCATTCATTCAGGATCGGAGTCCGACTCGGAGGAAGAACGGCTGAGTACCCGATCGGGACAGAAGACCACTTCTGCAACACCTGGGAGTCTTCCGAAGACTCCAGAAGACAAGAGAACAAGGGATACTCCTACTGCGATGCGAGGAAGCGCAGTGAAGAGATCCGCTCCTGCCATGAGGGATCTTCCACCCCGGAAGACGAGAAGGGTAGCTTCTTCTCGTGCGCAGAAGATGAAGGTCATTGTGGTGGAAGAGGCTCCCTTGCCTCTGGAAGACGAAGTCGACACCGCGGAGCGAGTGGTGGAGATGTGCTTGTCTTCCGCAGGAAGACGACTGGAGGAATCAGCGCCTACTTCCAGAAGGAGATCCAGCCAGCTATGGAGTTGCTGGAGAAGAGAGCGAAGGCTCAGGAGAGGCCCTTGCAACTTGGATTCGGCCTGCGCACCTTGCTGCGACAAGGAGAAGACCAGAAGAAGACGGAGTCGCTAGAAGCTAGTCTCCGCACCACGGAGAAGCTCGCAGCCCGATACAAGGCGGAAGCAGCCGCTTCTGCCAAGGAGCTGGTGCAGCTTCAGAAGAGCAACCAGGAGTTGCAGACGCGTGTACAACAGCGCGATCAGGAAGTCTCCCGAGTGCGGGAGAAGATCACCGCTCTCGCAGAAGAGAAGATGACGGGGCGAAGTAGCAGGAAGCCGCAGAAGCGCGAGTTGCATCTGAGAAGACGCAGAGGGAAGCAGCGGAGGCTCGTGCACAAGAGATGCTAGCACAATCGGTGGAAGCGCTTCGGAAGAAGTTCAACTTCACCACAGGTAGGAAGCTACTTACCTTAGCTAGAGGATGGGACAGCGAGTCCAAGATAAGGTTGGTGGAATGTAGGGAGAGCATGTTCAGGTACTTGGATCGACAGATCGAAGGAGTGAAGACACTTTATGGTCTTCCCTCGCCTCCGACATCTGTAACCGCATCTTCTCACGCTCCAGCACCATCGACTGGTTCCGGAATGGAGAAGGAGGAGTTCGACCTCACTGTGCACTTGGTAGTGACAGCGTTGGAAGCCGGGAAGACACCGGAAGACGCCCCGGAAGATAAGATGTCTTCTGGAAGACAGGAAGACGAGCCATTGTCGTGGCGAGAGTTTTTCTTGGGGAGGACGGACCTCCTTACTGTGATAGATCAGAGAGAAATGACCAGGAAGGAGAATAGGTCGCTGCAGACGATGAAATCTCAAAACACACCCTCTTGTGCCCACCAATTGCAAAACAAACACTCAAGCACGCACTCAGGTACACAAATATGTCTCTCCGGAGTAGAAATAGCTTTATTTCAGCGTCAACTGCTTCACTGTTAAGAAAATATCTCTCTCCTCCTCTCCTAAGTCCTTCTCAGCTGAAAATTCCAAGGAATTTGATCTTACGACAACCAAAGCCTTGTCAAAAATGATCTCCTTCTAATAAACCACCTCTATCCGTTCAATTCTACCCCTTCCAAACCTCAAAACTGTGTAACATATGAGGTTCTTGTCTCCAAAACACTTTCCTGCCTCTCTCACGATCTCCCCTGTTCACTCCATTCAATTCTGTCAGAAAAATCGACCCCCACTCAGCCTCCAAGCTTCTCAGCGTCTCCTCTCCTCAATCCACTCAATTCTGTCAGAAAAATTGATCCCCACTCAGCCTCCAAGCTTCTCAGCGTCTCCTCTCCTCAATCCACTCAATTCTGTCAGAAAAATCAATCCCCACTCAGCCTCCAAGCTTCTCAGCGTCTCCTCTCCTCAAATCCCTAATTCTCCTCCTTTCTCCTCCTTCCGCCTTAGTTCTCTCAGAAAACTCCCTTGAAAAAGTGTCCTCGATCTCCAGCTGCCACAGGTATTAAACCTAAAAGTTAAGGCCCCTGCTTAAGCTGCCCCCCTGCTGTCCTTATAAATGCAGTCACTTATCACAAGCAGGGCCTTAGCTTAAGCTGCCCCCCTGCTGTCCTTATGCATACAGAGCATTTTTTACAAAGTTGGCCCCTTTTTAATACAAGTTTCACAGTTGTCTCCACAAACTCTACCCCTACACTAATAAAGGTTCACATAACCTCATTCTCCATCCCAAGCCTACTCGACGATTATTTAACTATTTAACAAAAGTTTCCTGTGCTCTTGATGCCATCCTGAATATACTACAAGCCATCCAATGTAGGCCGAAGCCCCTACACTTATGAGGCTGCCCCACAGGGCTTACAGCCCCCCCATATGCGCACCAGGTATCTCCCATAGTATATTCAGGATGGCATGCGGAGGCTTAGGCCAGGAAGCCCACGATTAAGGGAGATATCGGTCTCCCGCCCCTAAGTATACAGGACATGGCTGAATACCCAACATAGACTCCCATCCGGGAGACCAACATGCCAGAATAGGAACCTGAGGCCAGGAGGGATTGATCCTGAGACCACTTCCCTCCTAGGCAGGCGCCCTATCACTGGGATGGCCTCTAGTTCCGTTCTAAAAGGATTTAAACTTTGTACATATGCTTTTACTGTAGAAATCTTCCTGCAAAGTCTTTACTAGCCTTTTCTGTGCAAACTCCTCTATACAACTCCATTTTTAATGAACAAGGAGTCAAAACTATAGTATTCAAGAACACCTACACACCCACGCTATCAGATTCTGAGTTCGAGTCTCGAGCCAGAATCGACGGATTTCCCTCTTTCACATATTTCACAGCCTAAAATTCGTACTAACTATTGCTTAAAACACTTTCTGTCAAAACTAGAAGCATGAGGTCGCTCTCCTCGTCGTGCTTTACATCCTGGTGTCTTTCGACTCCCTTAGGGTGATACTCCAACCCAAGCTAGGGGGCAGCTTGTCAAGCATGGCCCCAGCTTAGCTCCTGCCTAGCTTGTTAAGCTGCAGGGCAGCTTCCTTTACACAACAAAGAAAAGATCTTTTTGCAACTAGTTTTCATTGTACAGACCCATGTACAACACGACATTCACCCCCTCCAAACTTGCACATCCTCTGGTATGTGCCAATCCGTCACCGATCCTCGTGGTCCTCCAAATCGTCTTCGCTCTCTTCGACCGCCTCAGAAAGGTCTTCATTTGCTCCTGTCTGCTCTGAACCTAAGAACTCAGCTAACTCTACAGCCTCCCCTCTTTTCTCGAATAACTTCACTCGTTTCCCAGCAACTGGAAGTCTTAAAGGCGTGCCATCTAACTCTTGCAAGGAATACGTAGCATTCTGATGTACATCAGAGACAAGGTACGGGCCAAACCACCTTCTCGAAAACTTTCGGATTGTAGAGTGTTGGTTCTCCAATGTGCTGTCGTATACCAACACCCAGTCCCCAACTTGTATCAGTTTTGGCCGAAGTCTATGAGTCTTATCAAACCTCTCCTTGTTCCCAAGTCGAGCCGCTTTCAGCCGTCGCTGCGCTTCAGCGAGATCCTCCTCTCTACATTCTAGCTGTCTGATTCATAGTGAGAGAAGTTGCACATGGTCCACATTGTCCTCCCATGGCAAGGTAGCTCAAGTAGGAAAGTCTTCTTCTGCTGGCATCATCGGTTTTTGCCCTAACATTAACTCAACAGGTATGTATCCTGTAGTAGAACAATGAGTTGTTCTATCTGCCCATAAAGCAAAAGGGAGTAACCTGGGCCACTCTCTATGCTTACCATCACACGCCTTCACCAAAGCCTGAACTATCGATGGATGTCCTCGCTCGCTCTTGCCAATCCCCTCTGGATTCATCGCAGTGGTAAGCTTGAGCTTCACACCATATCGAGCAAAAAACTCTTTCGCTTCCGTACCCCGTAGTTCTCCTCTATCTGCCCGTAGCCTTCCTACAGACCCGTACCTACAGATAATATCTTCAAGAACAAACTTACATATCCCCTCTGTGGTCTTCGTCCTCAAAGCTCGCCCTTCTACAAAGTTGGAGAGATCCTCACGATGTCGCACCATTTGACGGCTACATGCTTGACTTCTACTCCGACGCTTAGGTTTGGTAGTTCTAGAAGTTAGCTCATATTACTTCTAGTCTTTTATGTATATGTTTGACACCTTTGCATACGGTGTTAGCACTATTTTGAGTCCTAGTAGGCTGATAGTATGTTAGTTATCTTGTTCAAGCATTTGTGCGCTTGTGCAAGTGACTTCTTACTAGTCTATGACGTTCAATGTACATAACTTAGGGTTTCCATGCTGATAGTGGTTTGAGCTCATGGGTTGTACTTACTTGTCGCCCATGCACGCTTTCTAGCTGATTTAAGTTATTTTTCGGGGCTACGTGTCGTTTTAGGTAGTTTAAGTATTACGCTGGCACTCTAGGGGGCTTGACGTGGTAGCCTATGAGTGTAGATAAGTTACCAGGTAGTTTAAGACACAAAAGGACAGTCAAGTGGAGCTATGAACTCCCATTGGTCCATTTTTGTCTTTTGTAAAACTCTAAATTTAGAAACAGCGCTCTAGAGTAGAGTTCGAGCATTTGGTGAGGGATCTTGGAAATCTGAGAACACAGGAAGAGAGAGCTCGTCGTGCCAAGCACTGTCAGTGAAATTTTTGCTCGATTTGGATCAATAAACAAGGAGTTATGCCCAATTGAAATTCGGATTGTGCCAAAACTGCGTCACTTTTGTTGATTTTGGGGTTTTCGGTGCCAATTGCAGCAGAATTGAGGAAATCACTTCAAAACTTCGTGGTTGCGTTCACTGTCAGGAGGGCTACGACTGTCCAAAAAGTTTCGTATCATTTGAGTAATTGAGTAATTCAGGGCGGCCGCTGAAGCAGAGGGGGTCTGAAAAGCTCTTAATCTAGAGCAGCGACTTTAGAGAAGGAGATCTGGAGTTCTACAAACATTCAGGAGTCCCAACTTCACAGGGATGTTCAGCATCCTGTAGACTTCAAATACTGTGAGAAGATTTGAAATTCATCGAGCCAATTCTCTGTTCTATGTCTGAATAGCTGTCTAGGTACCAGAAATTGCCATAATTCTCTTATTCAGAACTTTTCTGTTCATATCTCCGTGTCAGAATTTGATCTCAGGTTGAAACTTCGTCTGTGAGTTCAGTAGTACCTCATTTGCATGTAGGGGAAGTTTAGAGGTCTAAACCTTCATAGTTTTCCTCTCTTTGAGTGTCAAAGTTCACCGCTTAAGCCTATTACTACCAGTGAGACCTAAATTTCACTTTTTGAGCATATCAGAGGATCCTACACTCCTGTGTGAGTGTTTATAGCTCCTGTTGTGACCTGAAAGCCAACCTCTTGAGTAAACAACCACAGCCAGAAGCCCGGCGCTTTCCTAGGTAGACGGATCACACTCCGACATACTCTCTTTTTGGTGAACTCGACGTGAAACACCTAGGGTGGGAGTTTTCTTGAGAGTGTTACAAGATCAGATATCATGGCCAACCAAGGATCATCAAGTGGAGGTGCTGCTGCTGCTCAGCAACCTGCTCAGTTGGATGCTGCTACGATGAAGATGTTCCAAGCTTTTCATATGTTTATGCAGCAGCAGCAGAGCACAGAGAGGAAGGAGGTGTTAGCAACCAAGGCGTTGCAATCTGTGGTGCATCAGATGGATCAGTTCAAGGGGACAGATATTTCCAAGTATGTGCGATACTATGCTAGGGAGATGGAGGTGAACAAGGTGCCTGAGAAGGAGATGGTGGAGAACTTTGAACTTGCTGTTGTCCCTGAGATTCGTGGGCGTGTGAAGGAGCTCAAGCAGCAGCAAGGACAGAGTTGGGAGAGTTTTATGCGAGCTTTGAAGGAGGAGTACTACACTGAAGATTCAGAGAGGGTGACCAAGAGAACGTTCTTGGAGTGGGTGGTGAAACCTAACAAAGGTTTGTCTGTAAATGAGTTGTTAAGGGAGTTTGATCGTCAATATGCTCAGCTTTCTAGGACAGAGAAGCTTACACTAGAGGTTGAGAAGACCGAGCTTTTCCTACAAGCAGCGGACGTGACTATTCAGGAGAAGCTTGAGCTGTTGCTGGAAGACAAGAGTGAGGAGAGAGGATTGAAGACTGATTGGAAGGAGGTCGAAGAGGCTGTTTCTTTGCTGACCAAGAGACAGAGAAGAAGGGACAAGGTGGTGGTAAGTGAAGCAGCACCTCTGATAATTCCTGTCAAGCAGTTGCCTACTAAGCCCGCTTTGGTAATTGCTAGAGAGGAAGACTCACCGCTTGATGAGTTGATTAAGGGTATGAAGGAGCTTAAGCTTAAGCTCACTAGGTTAGAAGAGAAGGAGCAGAATGTACAGCCTGCTATGCAGAGACCTCAGATGAGAGAAGGCTTTGTTCATCGTTGTATATGGTGTGATAGCTTAGACCATGTAAGAAGAGATTGTGGGGAGTTCTCAGATGCATTGAGGAAGGATCTGATCTTCTTCAAAGATGGTAAGATCCATCTGAGAGAGACTGGGATGATGTTGGGAACCAACTTTGGCAAGGGTGGTATGAAAAGACTTGTGAATGAGATATCAGCATCACATGCTGTTTCTCTTGTGAATGCTGCTACCTGTGGAGTGAAAGTGGAGATGGAGAGAGAGAAAGGGACTACTGGGTTGTGGTCTGATGTAGTGCGGTCCGTAGCTAGAACAGAGCTAGACAAGGATGTGCTACGAAGGGTTGGCAACTCAATTCGAGAAGCTACAGGATGGAATGATCCTGTGGATACTATGTCAGTGCATGCTTATGTTGCAAGAAGTCAGCATGAAGCT
The DNA here is from genome assembly GCA_036924285.1 of Asterella californica. NCBI lineage: Eukaryota > Viridiplantae > Streptophyta > Marchantiopsida > Marchantiales > Aytoniaceae > Asterella > Asterella californica. The sequence goes on along the minus strand of JAYKYS010000010.1, from coordinate 8,271,374 downwards.
GTACTAGAAGAAAAACGCAAGAGGGAGGATGCAGGTGAGGCTTCTACAGCCAAACGACCTGCTACAAGGAGTGAAAGGGCTAGACCAGAGGCAAGGCAGGAGACAACACCTACTCGGGAGGAGACTATGGAGGATCTACCACCTACAACACCAAAGGAGAAGGAGAGAAGCAAGGAGAAGGGTAAGATGCCTGCATATAAACTTCAGTCTGACATTGAGATTGCTACAGACCTGAAGCAGGTGTTAGAGAACCGTATCTTGAATGGGAAGGTTGAGTTTACTTTGGGTGAGATTCTTGGGATAGCAAAGCGTGAGTTCCATGAGGTTATCATAGATATCATCAAGAGGAAACGTCAGATTTTGGGTGAAGCAGCTACGCTTAACGCTCTAGGGACCAAACTGTCGGAGGATGAGGAGGATGAGATTGCTGGTTACTGCTCTCAAGTATCAGAGGGAAGATCAGATCAGCACGTGAGGTTTGAAGATGAGGTGGAAGCATCGCAGAAGAGTCATTATTCTCACAACCATTGGGCGAGAGCAACCACGGAGACCTTAGTGAAGCTGGGAGATCTAGAGGAACCTGTGGTGGCGTTGATTGATCATGGCTCAGAGATTAATCTGATGTCTAAGGAGCTGTACAAGCGTGGGAGGTGGCCCATAGACACCGATCATGGATGGCTTATCCGTGCTGCCAACAACCAGAGGGGAGAACTCTATGGTGCTTGTCCCAACATCAAGGTAACTGTGGGTGACATCAGTGATGTTCAGAATTTCTTTGTGCAAGACATGTCAACCTATCCTATCATTCTAGGGCAGCCTTACATTACTGCTGTTAGAATGGAGACACGAGTTATGGATGATGGTTCAGCTTATGCTAGGATACGTAGTAGAGACGGCAAAAGAGCTGTTCAGTTTTTGACCGTTGCTGCAGAACATGAGAGGAATCGTGACAGCTTGAGAGACCGTCCACTACCTAAGATTACTCAGGAGTTTAGAGAGTCTAGGGGTTTTGGCAGAGTACCATTGAAGAGCGAGACTTCAACGGTACAGTAGAGCTAAGATTCTCGCCTGATCCAGTAGAGCAGGAAGCTTTATCCACTAGCTTCTTAGGACTGACATCATGTGGATCAGTGTGTTATAGGAAGGTTGAGAATCTGAAAAGGTTTGAGAGACAACATGTGAAGTATGTACAGCAATCTTTGTGGAATAGTGGAGAGTTAGCAAGAGATGAATACATATCTGGAGTGTTTGAAGAGCAGTATTTGGTAGATACTATAGGGGAGTTGAAATCTATAGTAGAAAGTTCTATAGATGATGTAGATAGAGTGGTGAGAGTGAGCTCCAAGGAGCTTTATGATGTAATTGATAAGTTTATAGATCGACAAGAGGTGTATGTGGAGACCAAGTACAAGTCAGTGGCAAAGAAAGTCAAACCAGTGGCTTTGCCTTTACCACTTGATTACAATCAGAAGATGGAGCAAGCTGCACGAGAACCGACGCTCAGAGGACCGAGAAAAATTGGGCACCAGTTCACAGAAACAACACTAAAGGAGCTGAGGATTGGAGGTGATGGATTTCTTACTGAGCAAGAGAAGAAGAGCTTCAGGGAGATGCTATCTAGGCATGGTAAGGCGTTTGCATTTGAGTCACATGAAGTAGGATGTGTAGATCCAAGTGTAGTTGCACCTATGGTAATCTTTACTATACCGCATGTGCCTTGGAATCTACGTCCTATCCTGTGCCTAGAGCTCATCTGCCAAAGCTGATAGACTTGCTCAATGAGAGGATTAGGATGAGTATCTTGGAACCATCTATAGCTCCTTATTCTAGCAGATGGTTTACTGTTCCGAAGAAAAGTGGAGCTTTGAGATTCATTCAAGATATGCAGCCAGTTAACAAGGTAACTATCAGGAATATGGGTATAGGACCTATTGTAGACGAGTTTGCAGAGGCTTTTGCTGGTCGTGCTATCTATTCGATGGGAGACTTATATTCAGGTTATGATCAGTTTCAGTTATCCTCTGAAAGTAGAGACTTGACTACAATGAGGACACCTTTAGGGTTACTGAGGATGTGCACCTTGCCGCAAGGTGCTACCAATTCCGTAGCACATATGATGAATGGCATGAATAAAGTTTTGAGGGATTTCATTCCTGAAAAAACTATGCCATTCCTTGATGATGTGCCGATCAAAGGATGTGCTGAGGAGGAGAAGAATGAGGTAAAAGATCAGAGGGGGTGCCGTAAGTTTGTAGCAGATCACATAGCTGATTGTGATAAGATACTGAGTCGACTGGAAGAGGTTCATTTGACTTTATCAGGAGCCAAGTCTGTGTTTGGAGTACAAGAGGTGTTAATAGTGGGACATCTGTGTGGATCTTATGGTCGGAAACCTTGTCCAAACAAGGTTGATGCCATCCGAAGGATGAAGGAGACATGTGGATCGGTTACTGAGGTGAGAAGGTTTCTAGGAGCATGTGTGTTTTATCATATATGGATTCCACACTTTGCACATGTAGCAGATCCGTTGTACAAGTTGCTGAGGAAGGGACAAAGATTTCAGTGGCAAGAGGAGCAAAGCGAGTCTATGAGGAAGTTGAAGGATCTTTTGGCTTCACCACCAACTCTACGAAAGGTAACATATGAGTTGGGGAGATCTGTTATCCTTACTGTTGATACTAGTCCTATTGGCATTGGATGGGCTGTAGGGCAAGACGATGAGGATGGGAATAGATATGTGGTGCGTTTTGGTGCTAAGGTATTAAGTTCACGGCAGAGAGACTATCCTCAAGTCAAGAGAGAGCTATGGGGAGTAGTTACTGCGATGAAGAGTGACAAGGAATACTTGATAGGAGCACCTGTGGTTGTGGAGACAGATTGTTTACCTCTCTTGGGAATGATTACTAGCTGTACAACTCCAGATATTGCTATGTTGAGGTGGATAGCATATATCAAGTCCTTGAACCCAGAGTTTAGACATATTGCAGGGAAGGATAATCCTGTGGCAGATATGTTATCAAGGGCTAGGTATTACGATGAGAAAGAAATGATAGATGATCAGGAGGATGTGGGAACTGATTTCTATTCTAGTGCTCTTGCTAGAAGAGATAGAAGCTGTTTTGTAGCTCCATTGGAGTTATTTGAGGAAACTATGTATGATGGCGAGTGGTTGGATCTTGGACGCTATTTGAGTTCATTGGAAAGGCAAGAAGGCTGGTCTGATGCAGATTTCAAGAGGATCCGTAGAACAGCTTATGGTTACTTTTTACATGGAGGACATCTATGGAAGCGCCCTAAGCTACAAGGAGGTATACCGCAGCGGGTAGTATGTGACTTGGAATTGCAGCAGAAGCTGATCAAGGAGTTCCATGAGAGTTTATGGGCTGGTCATAGAGGAGTTTGGGCTACATTTGCCAAGATGAAGGAAAAGTATTGGTGGAAGGGTATGTATAAAGATGTAGTACAGTTTGTTTCATCCTGTATACCTTGCCAGATGTATTCCAACGTACGTCATCGTGATGGATTGCATCCTACTTATCCTTTAGCCATTCATTATAAAATGGGTAGTTGATCTGGTAACTATGCCATTTGGACTTGGACAAATGAGGTATCTAGTCTTGGCTAGAGAAGATCTATCTAACCAAGTTGAAGGCCGTGCTCTGAGGACGAAGACCACTGCTAGTGTCTGCCGCTTTCTACTTGAAGATGTTATTTGTAGATATGGGTGTGTGGGAAAGATCACTGCAGATAGGGGTGAGCTGGATGCACAAGAAGCAGTTGAGTTCTTCAAGCGATTGGGAATCAAGTTGGCGTTAACCACTGCTTACAATCCTGAAGGGAATGGCAAGAGCGAAAGAGGTCATCCGCCAATCATCAAAGCTTTGGTGAAAGCTTGCAAGGGTAAGATCCGTGAATGGCCTAGACTGCTACCATTTGCTTTGTGGGCAGATCGTACAACTCATAGTACCGTTACAGGTTACATGCCAGCAGAGTTGATACTAGGGCAAAAACCTGTGATGCCGATTGAGGAGGTTGTGCCTACTTGGAATGTTTTGCCATGGGAAGATGGTAGAAGTACGGAGGATCTTCTTGCATTAAGGATCCAGCAGTTAGAACGAAGACCTGAGGATGTTGCCAAAGCTGTGGAAAGGTTAAAGACTGCTAGAGAGAGAAACAAAGGCAGATTTGATAGGACGCATAGATTACGACCCAAACCAGTTAAGGAAGGTGATTGGGTGTTAGTCTATGATAGTAGTCTTGATAATCAGCATAGCGCTATCAGAAAGTTTTCCAAGAGATGGTTCGGACCTTATGTGGTGTTAGAAGTTTATGATAATGCCACATACTCTTTGAGAGAGTTAGATGGTGCAGTGCTCAAGATACCAGTCGCAGGGAAGAGAATCAAGCTCTTTAGAAGGAGAGGGGATGACCAGAACATTGCAGAGCTTACTGAGGATGAAGCTGAAGACTCAATGGAGGTTGAAGATGAATTTGAAGCTGAAGCTGAAGAGTCTTGATCTGGATCTGGCACATACCGGAGGATGTGCAGGTTCAGAGGGGGTGGATGTCGCACCATTTGACGGCTACATGCTTGACTTCTACTCCGACGCTTAGGTTTGGTAGTTCTAGAAGTTAGCTCATATTACTTCTAGTCTTTTATGTATATGTTTGACACCTTTGCATACGGTGTTAGCACTATTTTGAGTCCTAGTAGGCTGATAGTATGTTAGTTATCTTGTTCAAGCATTTGTGCGCTTGTGCAAGTGACTTCTTACTAGTCTATGACGTTCAATGTACATAACTTAGGGTTTCCATGCTGATAGTGGTTTGAGCTCATGGGTTGTACTTACTTGTCGCCCATGCACGCTTTCTAGCTGATTTAAGTTATTTTTCGGGGCTACGTGTCGTTTTAGGTAGTTTAAGTATTACGCTGGCACTCTAGGGGGCTTGACGTGGTAGCCTATGAGTGTAGATAAGTTACCAGGTAGTTTAAGGCACAAAAGGACAGTCAAGTGGAGCTATGAACTCCCATTGGTCCATTTTTGTCTTTTGTAAAACTCTAAATTTAGAAACAGCGCTCTAGAGTAGAGTTCGAGCATTTGGTGAGGGATCTTGGAAATCTGAGAACACAGGAAGAGAGAGCTCGTCGTGCCAAGCACTGTCAGTGAAATTTTTGCTCGATTTGGATCAATAAACAAGGAGTTATGCCCAATTGAAATTCGGATTGTGCCAAAACTGCGTCACTTTTGTTGATTTTGGGGTTTTCGGTGCCAATTGCAGCAGAATTGAGGAAATCACTTCAAAACTTCGTGGTTGCGTTCACTGTCAGGAGGGCTACGACTGTCCAAAAAGTTTCGTATCATTTGAGTAATTGAGTAATTCAGGGCGGCCGCTGAAGCAGAGGGGGTCTGAAAAGCTCTTAATCTAGAGCAGCGACTTTAGAGAAGGAGATCTGGAGTTCTACAAACATTCAGGAGTCCCAACTTCACAGGGATGTTCAGCATCCTGTAGACTTCAAATACTGTGAGAAGATTTGAAATTCATCGAGCCAATTCTCTGTTCTATGTCTGAATAGCTGTCTAGGTACCAGAAATTGCCATAATTCTCTTATTCAGAACTTTTCTGTTCATATCTCCGTGTCAGAATTTGATCTCAGGTTGAAACTTCGTCTGTGAGTTCAGTAGTACCTCATTTGCATGTAGGGGAAGTTTAGAGGTCTAAACCTTCATAGTTTTCCTCTCTTTGAGTGTCAAAGTTCACCGCTTAAGCCTATTACTACCAGTGAGACCTAAATTTCACTTTTTGAGCATATCAGAGGATCCTACACTCCTGTGTGAGTGTTTATAGCTCCTGTTGTGACCTGAAAGCCAACCTCTTGAGTAAACAACCACAGCCAGAAGCCCGGCGCTTTCCTAGGTAGACGGATCACACTCCGACAACGAGCCAGAACCAAATATCGCATGCCCCATAACCCCAGAGGCATCACCACTAAGTCGAGAACCCACTGAAAGTGAATGCAAGGCGGATAAGTTGGCACGAGACCATCCCTGTACCGCATCTTTGAATAGAACTGGCAATGCAAGCAGGAGCTGACGTAGTTCACCACATCCTGATACAGATCTTTCCACCAGTACCTCTCCTTCAACTTGGTGTAGGTAGCCCAAATCCCTCGATGTCCGGCCCATAAGGTATCATGGAACTCCTTCATTAGTTGCTGCTTAGTCTCTTGATCGTCCACTACCCGTATGAACATTCCATCTCTCCTCTGTGGTCGTCTCCAAAGATACCCATCATGCAGAAGATAGTTGTAAGCTTGTTTTCTTATCTCCCTGAACTCTACTTTGCTCCACCTCTCCTGCCTCTCCAACAAGCTCAGATAATATCCTATGTCACGAAGTCTACCTGTGTAAAGCTCCTCTCTAAACATCAACGGCTCCAAGTTTGTAGCCCGTCGATTAACCTGACACTGAGCATCATGTCTCTCTTCTTCCCCAGCTTCTGAAATCATGACATCCTCATCCACAAATCGAGCCCTTGACAACATATCTGCAACCATATTCTCCTTTCCTTTTATATGCTTCAGCTCTGGATTCAAGCTTCTAATATAGGCAATCCAACGTAACATTGCTATGTCTGGCGTGGTACAGTTGGATATCATGCCTAGTAGAGGTAGACAATCCGTTTCCAGGACTACATGAGCACCAATCAGAAACTCACGATCTGTCTTCATTGCTGTCACCGCTCTCCACAACTCACGCTTCACCTGAGGATAATCTCGTTGCCTGTCTGTCAAGATCCTAGCTCCAAACATGGAGGTAAGCCGCATACCATCCGCATCATCTTGACCTATCGCCCAACCAATCGCCTTTGGACTAGTATCTACTGTGACAATGACAGGTCTCCCACACCCGTAGTCTACTCTTCTCAGAACAGGTGGAGACTGTAGAGCCTCCTTCAACCTATTCATAGCTTCTCGATGGACTGAGGTCCATACAAACCGCTTACCCTTCCTCAATAATGCATACAAAGGCTCAGCAACATGAGCATAATGAGGAATGGATAAACGATAAAATACGCAAGCACCTAGAAAACGTCGAACCTCTGTGATATTCCTACAGTCTGCCATCCTAGCTATGGCTTCAACCTTCTCGGGGTTTGGTCGCCTTCCAAAAGCTCCACACAGATGTCCAACCACTAAAATCTCAGACACACCAAACTTGGACTTAGCTCCCGACAGGGTGAGATGTACCTCCTCCAAGCGAGTCAAGATACGTTCTACATCCCTGATATGATCCGCAACAAACCTTCTACACCCACTCGCAAGTACTGCTTCATCCTTGTCTTCAATCGCGCAGCCCTTTATAGAAATATCATCTAGAAATGGAATGGTAACATCAGGCACAAACTCCCTTAGTACCTTGTGCATCGCATTCTGCATATGAGCCACCGAGTTTGTTGCTCCTTGTGGAAGAGTACACATCCGCATCAATCCCAGGGACGTACGCATAGTAGTTAAATCTCTACTCTCCACAGCCAGCTGGAACTGATCATAACCAGAATATAGATCTCCTATTGAATAGATAGCTCTCCCTGCAAATGCCTCTGCTACCTCTTCAATCACAGGGCCCGTCCCAACGTTACGAATGGTTACGTTATTCGCAGGCTGTAGGTCTTGAATAAAACGCAAAGCTCCTGACTTCTTGGGTACAGTGAACCATCTGCTAGAATATGGTCCCATGGACGGCTCAAGTATCCCCATCTGTACCTTCTCTTTCAACAACTCGATGAGTTTAGGCAACAAAGCACGAGGAACTGGGATCGGTTTCAGGTCCCAAGGCACATGAGGGATTGTGAATATAACCATAGGTGCTATAACCTGCGGGTCCACACAACCTATCTCCTCTGCTGAAAAAGAGAATGCTTTACCATACCTTACTACCATCTGTTCAAACACTGTCTTCTCGACCTCAGTCAAGAATTCACCCCCTCCTATCTGGAGCTCCTTCAATGTCTCCTCAGTAAACTGGTGCCCTACTCGTCTATGATCACGCAATATAGGTTCAGTCCCCACTAACTGTACTTGCTGCTGGGAGTTAGCAGGTAGTTGAGCTGCTACCGGTCTTACCTTTCTCAGTACAGATTTGTACTTCGCATGGACGTCTGCTTCCTGAGGGAGTGCACACCAACAACTTGCTTCTCTCCCTTCATTATTCTGCATCGGATGAGGAAAGAACTGCAGGTATGTAGCAATCTCCTTATATATGCATCGAGAGTGGATAGGGATCACCACCACACTATTTTTCCCCTCCATCAATCTACTCACACTGTCTAACCAACCATAGGAGGCAGATGACTGTACAAAGAAATGCTGATCAACCTCTACATCCCCAATCCTTACACACATATTGGGACAAGCTCCGTACAACTCACCCTTTTGATTATTTGCTGCACGAAGTACCCAACCATGATTCCTTTCGATTGGCCACTGCCCCTTCTCATACACCTCCTTGGAAATGATGTTGATCTCTGACCCGTGATCCACAAGTGCAGGTACTGGTTCAGAAAGTCCTCCAAGCCGAACCTGCATCTCTGTTGTCGCTCTTGCCCAGTGCTTCTCTTTGAAATCGCCGTCTGCGCCTAACTTATCCTCTTCAAACTCTTCATCTTCATTCTCAATAACAGCTGGACCAGCAACCCATGCCTCATACTTATCACCTCCGAACTGATCAACACCAATAGCATCTACTGCTCCAACCATCTGACTACTTACTTGTTCAGTCAATACTTGTCTCTTTCTCTTCATGATGTCTATTATCAACTCATGAAACTCTCTCTTTGTGATGCCGAGCACTTCACGAAGAGTAAACTCAACCCTAGCATCCAAAATGCGTTGCTCTAGAACAGCACGCAAGTCTGTTGTTGTTTCGATGTCTGCCGCTAACTTGTAAGCTGGAGCTTTTCCCTTCTCCTGTGCTGTAAACCTCTTTCCCCGTACTCTATCTGTAGCAGTAGTCTCTTGTGGCAAATCCTGTACACCTTCCATAGGATCTACTGCAGGTGGTGGAGCTGTAGAGGTAGAAGGTATATCCTCTGCAGCAGGAAATCTTCCAGCTGGTACAGATGGTGATGGTTCCGCTGCTCTCCTTCTTGTAACCCTCCGACGGTCACTGTCCTCTGGTACTCCTGCATCTAAATCAGAAGCGTCCCGTCTTCTTTTGTCTTCGATCATGGTATCTTGTTCACCACTCGTCTCTAAAAACGCTCGAATAGAAGTTGCATCTACTGGATCTCTCCATCCAATAGCTCTCTTAATGCTCTCAGCACCTCTCTTCATCATTTCGACCGGAACCTCAACAGCCTGCTCAACCATAGTTGGATTAGAGCGCACCTCAACTCTCCCAGTATATACATCAGCCTCCGCAGAACCCGCAGTCATCGCTGTAGTATTCGCACCAGTAAGTGCTGGAAGAGAACTCCTCATTCCTCCTCTTCCAAAATATGTGTTCAGAGGCTGTCCAGTGGCGGTTAGATACAACCTGTTGTTCTGATAGTTGACTACGCCCTCTCGCAAGGCAACCGCCAAGTCTTGACAGTCTCCTCTGAGATGATCTGGACTATCGCACCAAATACATCTCCTGGTAAAGGTTCCTCCTACAGGTCGGGCACCTGGTGCAACAGGTCGTTGATCTCTCCTCAAGTCTGCCATCTCAACCCTCAAATCTCTCAACTGTTGAGTAAGTTCTTCTATCAAGTTATGTTGATTTCGGTTCTCAACAGGTCGCTGCTGCTGTCTAGGTCCTCTCTGTGCTGGGATAGGTACTGCAGGCGCTTGAGGAACCACTTGGGGAACCACTATAGGTGCTTGAGGTATTGTAAGAGGAGCTACAGGAACATGAGGAGCTACTTTCTGCTCTGGCAAGGTCTCTGGCTGCAGTACCATCCTACCACGACGTTGTCTAGCACGGGTGGATACTGCTTCTTCTACTCTCCTGCAATCAGATGTAACTCCCCCTTCAGCCCCTCGATCAGCCAACATGAAACAAAGCCTATCTGCTGTGAACTCATCCAGAGCCCCTAAGAACAACTCTGTCTTCCTAGCATCCAACGTCAACCTCTCTAGACCAGAAAGCTGAGAGTACCTCTTCTCAAATTCACGGATCACTTCATTCAATCCCATGGAACGTCCAGGCTGACGCTCTATCCAATCCATGAGAGTTCTTCTGGTGACTCTTTCAGAGTCCTCTTCTAGAAATTCTTCTCTTAGTGCACGCTCAAACAGGGTCCACCCACCTAAATGTCTTCTCTGTAAATTTCTAACCTTCTCTCTCAATTCAAGGACAACAGTCAACTCAAAGCTTAGAATTACCTCAACTTCAGGTGCCATGACTAACTCCATCTCGCCCACATACTCCCGCAGGTACCTTGTAACATCTCTTTCATCAAATCGCTCACATCGACCTATAATTGCTTGTAATGCTCTTGTGGACTTCTGCTCAGCTCCCCCAATTGCAGGCTGCTGCTGAATCAGGGCAGCCAACGCCTGAAGAATCTGAGACGTGTCTACAGCAGGCTGTGCTGTTGCTGTTGGAACCACCGTAGGTCCTCCTTGAGAGCCAATTCCATCTTGACCAGGAGTCCCTTGAACACGAGCACCCTGAGCAGCAGCCACACCCTGTACAGCAGCACTGTGATCCATTTTCCACCCAATCTAACTAATTCTCCAAATCGATCACCCCAATTGCTCTCAGTGGAAGCACCAGATGTCGTGGCGAGAATTTTTCTTGGGGAGGGCGGACCTCCTTACTGTGATAGATCAGAGAGAAATGACCAGGAAGGAGAATAGGTCGCTGCAGACGATGAAATCTCAAAACACACCCTCTTGTGCCCACCAATTGCAAAACAAACACTCAAGCACGCACTCAGGTACACAAATATGTCTCTCCGGAGTAGAAATAGCTTTATTTCAGCGTCAACTGCTTCACTGTTAAGAAAATATCTCTCTCCTCCTCTCCTAAGTCCTTCTCAGCTGAAAATTCCAAGGAATTTGATCTTACGACAACCAAAGCCTTGTCAAAAACGATCTCCTTCCAATAAACCACCTCTATCCGTTCAATTCTACCCCTTCCAAACCTCAAAACTGTGTAACATATGAGGTTCTTGTCTCCAAAACACTTTCCTGCCTCTCTCACGATCTCCCCTGTTCACTCCATTCAATTCTGTCAGAAAAATCGACCCCCACTCAGCCTCCAAGCTTCTCAGCGTCTCCTCTCCTCAATCCACTCAATTCTGTCAGAAAAATTGATCCCCACTCAGCCTCCAAGCTTCTCAGCGTCTCCTCTCCTCAATCCACTCAATTCTGTCAGAAAAATCAATCCCCACTCAGCCTCCAAGCTTCTCAGCGTCTCCTCTCCTCAAATCCCTAATTCTCCTCCTTTCTCCTCCTTCCGCCTTAGTTCTCTCAGAAAACTCCCTTGAAAAAGTGTCCCCGATCTCCAGCCGCCACAGGTATTAAACCTAAAAGTTAAGGCCCCTGCTTAAGCTGCCCCCCTGCTGTCCTTATAAATGCAGTCACTTATCACAAGCAGGGCCCTAGCTTAAGCTGCCCCCCTGCTGTCCTTATGCGTACAGAGCATTTTTTACAAAGTTGGCCCCTTTTTAATACAAGTTTCACAGTTGTCTCCACAAACTCTACCCCTACACTAATAAAGGTTCACATAACCTCATTCTCCATCCCAAGCCTACTCGACGATTATTTAACTATTTAACAAAAGTTTCCTGTGCTCTTGATGCCATCCTGAATATACTACAAGCCATCCAATGTAGGCCGAAGCCCCTACACTTATGAGGCTGCCCCACAGGGCTTACAGCCCCCCCATATGCGCACCAGGTATCTCCCATAGTATATTCAGGATGGCATGCGGAGGCTTAGGCCAGGAAGCCCACGATTAAGGGAGATACCGATCTCCCGCCCCTAAGTATACAGGACATGGCTGAATACCCAACATAGACTCCCATCCGGGAGGCCAACATGCCAGAATAGGAACCTGAGGCCAGGAGGGATTGATCCTGAGACCACTTCCCTCCTAGGCAGGCGCCCTATCACTGGGATGGCCTCTAGTTCCGTTCTAAAAGGATTTAAACTTTGTACATATGCTTTTACTGTAGAAATCTTCCTGCAAAGTCTTTACTAGCCTTTTCTGTGCAAACTCCTCTATACAACTCCGTTTTTAATGAACAAGGAGTCAAAACTATAGTATTCAAGAACACCTACACACCCACGCTATCAGATTCTGAGTTCGAGTCTCGAGCCAGAATCGACGGATTTCCCTCTTTCACATATTTCACAGCCTAAAACTCGTACTAACTATTGCTTAAAACACTTTCTGTCAAAACTAGAAGCATGAGGTCGCTCTCCTCGTCGTGCTTTACATCCTGGTGTCTTTCGACTCCCTTAGGGGTGATACTCCAACCCAAGCTAGGGGGCAGCTTGTCAAGCATGGCCCCAGCTTAGCTCCTGCCTAGCTTGTTAAGCTGCAGGGCAGCTTCCTTTACACAACAAAGAAAAGATCTCTTTGCAACTAGTTTTCATTGTACAGACCCATGTACAACACGACACCGTCTTCCTTGGTATTCCGAGTGGAGGAAGCGACTTCCCCGGACCCCTATGAGGTCGCCATGGTCGCTAGTCCCGCACCAGTGGCTTAGAAGACGGAAGAAGCACCGGTCGATTCTGCTTCCCAGAAGACGCTTCTGTCTTCCAAAGCAGAAGCCGAAGTCGAGGAAGACGCAGCAGCAGCGACAGCAGAGCCAGCCAAGGACGATGAGGAGGAAGCCACCTCAGTGACACCCGAGGTAACTGCAGGGCTTTCTAGCTTATCAGAAGCCGCGTTAGGAGCTCCGATAGGAGCAGATCAGGTAGAGATTGCCACCGAGCAATCAGAGTAGTTAGTAACTCCATTGACTATTCTAAATTTAGTAGGACCAAAACATGCTATCTTAAGGGTGGCAGTTTTCAGTGTAAAATTAGTTAGGATACCAAGTGGCAGCATAGGTAGCGTAGGAGCCATAAGGTGGATGGCTAATTAGGAAGGGGAACCGCTTGCATGTGGGGTGACAACCTCCTGTCAGCGCCTCTCTCTCCCTGGTGGTCGTCTCCCCTGGTTCTCATGGCAGTGACATAAGTAGGATCGAAGAGTAGGAGATAGAGTTCTAGAGTTTGATAGTTCTGTAGTTCTGCACGCACATACCAATCTTACGGTGCAAGAGACAGATTAGACACTAGAAGTACACAGTGTACACTACACCCGTTGTTGGAAACATACGAATAGTCTAGGAATACATAGAAGGAGTCTGCATGCTCGTACCAGCAGTGATTTGGAGATGTAGATGAGTAGTGGACAGTCTAGAGCAGGGAACGGCATCCTCGTGCAGTCCTGCTGGTTAGACTGATGTGTCGAGGAGTAGACACAGAAAGTAGAGGGAGTGAGCTTCCCAATGCCATTGTGACTTCTTCTCGGAGAATAGATTGTGGATTTGAGTGCAGAAGCTTCGTTCATGTCTTCTGGGTGGTGGGTTTCTTTGAATTCGCTCCCAATTGTGCATGGGAAGTGTTCTTCTTGAGTGGCGGTGAATGTCAACAGTTGTGGAAGTGTAGCTTGACTCGTTCAGTAGAGCACTTGGGATCTGCGTACGAACGGTCTTATGGGTAAAGGATCTCAGAAGACAGAGTAGTCAGAGCAGCGAAGTGAAGAAGAAAGAAGCCTTCTTCCCGCAACAGAAGACGACATCCTCGAGTAGAAGACGGTGCAACAGTACTCACGTTTGTTGTCTTCCTCCCCAAACTATTACAAGCAAGGATGGCTTGTTAGTCAGGATCCGGACTAGAAGCCTGTCGGAATCTTAATTGCTTCTTTTCATCTTGTTTTCTCTTGTTTGGATTTTCTTATCTTCCCCATCTTCTCCCATCTTCCTCATCTTCTTACCTTCTTCTAGTGAGCTTCCGAGACTTCTATTGAGCTTCCGTGAAGATGAATGTCGTTGTAGTGCTGCAGGAAGACCACTTCCGTAGGCAGAAGTCTGGGAGGGCTACATGAGACATACACACTGTGATTAATCTAACCCGTTGGAATGTGAGTGTGAGAATAAGGTGTAACGATCGTTGCTAGTCGACTTCTACGAAGCAGGACAGCCTTCTGGAGGTGTGAGAAGACGAGCTGAACCCCCTAGAAGACGAGAATCGCTTCGGGAAGACGGTATCGAGAAGACCGGAAGAAGCAACCTGGAAGTAGGAAGATCGTCTTCCCGAGCTTCTCTGTGAATAGTTGTGTGATATTTTAGTTGGTAGTTGGTTGTTTAGTCCCAAAGCACCATTTGGCGTGTCTGGAAGACGTGTGGTTTTGTGTGGTTTTGTGAGAAGACGGGATTTCTAGGCAAAACCCGTGTGTTTGTGTGTTTGAACAGATCTTAGAACTTAGAGCAGCGTTACTTGCGTAAATCCTCTGTGGAAACGATATCTTGTATACTAAATGGGCAAAAGGAGTAATCTTGCGTCACTACAGCACTCAAGGATCGTACCTCGAGAGAGCTCATATCCTTTCTCCTCGTCAAATTGAAATAAACCATCATCTTCAAGATCCCAAAATGTACCTTCTAGTAACATGCATTGACAATCGAACAGAAAAATGCAAATATCTTCGTTGAGTCGTGCTCGAAAAACTCCACACCAGATCAAGAATTATGAAATCTGGTCGCGTGGGAACTTGAAGTACTTGTCATACGAATACTGAATGTTGATCTCGATGGAACCTTCACATAATCAAGATATCTTCGTTGCTTTCAGCTCATCCATCATCTTAGTGATTCCTCGTCATGTACTTTCTGGAAAGTATCAAGCAGTTGGAGGAAATCGTCGATAGGAAAACCAAATTCGCACCCCTCCACATTTATCTTCTGCAACCTCCTAAATGAGCAACGACTGCGAGGATCCTAGGATAAAGCTCTTGCCATTCTATTGTCAATTGCTGAACCTCTCTCCAACTCTGACGGCCACAAAACACAATGCAAAAGAATTGTCTTTTCTGATACATGTATTGCTTATACACAGAATCTCTGTTGAATTCCAATAGCGACCTCTTAAGTGGCTATTTCGCTTTCCTGTCAACCACCACAAGGCAAAATCGATTCTATAAATCTCCTGTCTTGTAAATACGTGTATACTTGTTCTATATACATATAGAACCTCTATATTTATATAGACGAACATGTTTGTTTGCTCGGAAACTCTACATGCTCATTGCAGAAACACATTGACAATGTCATGCACTACATGTTTGCTGCTACTCCGCACTTATCAAGACTAGATATCTATCTTGTCTATACTAGTAAGATTCGTTGTCTTCTTCTTTTCGATATGTGTTCATGATGATGGAGCACTTCTCCAAGTGGATTGAGTTGGTGGTATTATCGGACAAGGCGAGTGAAGGAACATCGTATGCGTTCTTAGATCGAGTGCTGAGTCATTTTGGAGCACCAGCTGAAGTGATGACAGACCAAGGTACAGAGTTTCTTGGTGAGTTTCAGACCTTGTGTGATCAAGCGCTGATTGATCATCGGACTACATCTCGACATCATCATGAGGCAGATGGTTTGGCAGAGAGGGTAGTTCAGACGATGAAGAGAGGATTGCGCAAGTATGGCTTGCAGAAAGACCACTTGAGAGACTGGATGTGCAATTGTCATGGTTGGCTATGGGCTACCGTTTTAGCCGACAAGCGTCTTTGGCTTTATTCTCATCGTACTTTCTATTGTATGTCCGAGATCCAGATTTCGTTCGGTCATTTGTCATGATTCTGCTGAGGTGATGAACCTTGATGACTCGGATATGTGAGTGAGAGCATGTTCTCAACGAGTAAAGATATTTCGGAGAGTTATACCTATGATCTTAAAGAACATAGCGATTGCTCAGCATAGAAACACGTTGCGATATGCGATTATTCAAGGAGGAGGTTATCGATCATCGATTCGTAGGTTTCATCCTGGCGATTATATCTATCTGCAGCAGACTGCATCGACGACGTCGGATGTGACCGTAGGATGCACTATTTTACGAGTGCGTGAGGATGTTACCTTCTGGAGTACTCATGTTAGAGGGCAATGATAGTGTTGTTTGGAAGGACCATGTGCGTAATTGCGCATCATGTCATCTTCCCAACATCGATGGTATCATTGACCTAAGCTTAACAGTTGTACGCACGGGCTTGAGGTGTATGTTGTGTGGGTTTGCTGGTGAAGCAGCCCGTATGTTAGTGTATGATGGTTGTTCGAGAGGTTGGCACATGTCGTGTTTAACTCCACCTCTCAATGTCATTCCTATTGGATAATGAGTTTGTCCTCGATGTATATAGCAGGGATAGTCGATTAGATCTTTGCATGATATGGATTGCAAACATACGACTAACGATGAGTGATGTAGCACCCGACATCCTGATCTTTGCATCCATGAAGGTGTATATCGCGCAGTTGGGATATGGTGCTATCTGGAGTTAGAGAGACGTAACCATAAATTAGAGGAGCGATTGTGATACACTTGTGTATGTGTACGAGATCGTCCATGTGTTATGTGTATGTGTGGTATATCTCTGACAGTGCTTTATGTTGTGTAACGATGGGTATGTGCACGATAGCTGTCACGTCAGTTTGGCACCTCGGGCTAGGTTGATCGAGTGCGGAGTGGTGAATCTCTGTAGGATCGTTAGTGCCGTTAGGGCGAGTTGGTGGGATAGTCCACTATGAGTATACTTCATAAATAGGGCTTGGAGGTCTTAGTTCTTCAACTCAAGCTCGTGGCTATGATGGATAGTCTTGGTGAGTACAATCTGGATTCTCTGCGAGCACATAGTGGGTTCGGCTCGACTTTAGTGATTGTTTAGTGCCGGATGGCATGATGGGATGAATACATACCGTGTATCATTGTGGTACACTTGTGTATGTGTATGAGATCGTCCATGTTTTATGTGTATGTGTTGTATATCTCTGACAACGATTTATGTTGTGTAGCAATGTGTATAGCGCACGACACGGTCAACTAACTCACGTCGGATTGTTGTTCACGTGAAACCTTTCTCCACTTCAGCCTTCAGTTCTGCTTAGTAAAAATGATCCACTTGGAGCGTTCGGATTCTTCATCGGGGGTCAATCAAGCAACTCCGTCAGATCTCATCTGTTAGAGAGAGAGAGATATATATATATCTATATCTATAAGAATGGGTTATCTATAGTAACGAAATACAAAATACGAAGAAAGAATATGCTAAAGTTCATAAGGTTGGAGACACATAGATATAGACCTTCGATATATATGTGTCATATGGATAGTCATCGAGGTTACATAATGAACATGTAGTGACATACAGTCAACGATAAGAGTCTCGCAAAATATAAGCTCCAATGATAACCCAATCTCATAATCGATAAAGGGTGTAATTGTGGAGTAGGAGCATTAAACGATGCTCGTACTCGATCACAAACCACACATCGTGCGACAAACTGCTGCACATCGATGTGCATACCACGCCACCAACACTGTCCTTGGAGTAAGCTAAGTGTACGCTTTACTCCAAAATGTCTCAACTCCTCATGGGCATGTCGTACTAACTGTGCTCTATGAGATGGATGTGACACTATCCGTACTCTCTCATCATTCCACACTCGAAGTACATGTCGTCTTTCTCGTCAAAATCTCTTCGCTCGTTGAATGATGCGATCTCGCTCCTTTGTACTTACTGTGTCTATCACCAAGCCAATACGTATATACTCCATTACGATCACATCGTCGTGGATATCTCGCTGGTCTGGAATACCATCTCCATCCTCAGGATCTAGAGACTCATCATCTACTTTCTGACTAGAGAAAGATACAACATGGCCCTCCATACTAGAGTTCATGGTCAACACACAAAGAAAGACAGTATGTCACCTTGGCACTATCTCCTCATCAACCTCGTCATGCCATCGAGCTCCAATCTGATCTTGTTGACTCGTGCATGAGTTGCGACTCAACCCATCGGCATCTAGGTTTGCAACTCTAGGTCTATGCACTACTTGGAAGTCATACTTCTGTAAGATAGGAGCCCATCGTGCAAACTTCTCTGTAAGTTTGTCGGACTTCATCAACCACTTGAGCGGCTGGTGATTAGTGATGAGAGTAAAAGAGTTCTCAAACAGATAACATCAAAAGTGTGTAACAGCTCTCACTGTCACCAAACACTCTCCCTCATACAACTATATCTCACCTCCGCTGAATTCTTGGAGCGACTGGCATACATCACCACTAACTCCTTTTTCTCATCATCCTGCTGAGTCAGCACTGCTTCAAGTCCCAACATACTCCAATCAATGTGCAGTTGGAAAGGACATCCCCTAACGGGTCACCTCAAGATAAGAGCAGATGTCAACATATCCTTGAGCTCTACAAAAGCTCTCTCATGCTCATCTCCCCACTGCCACTCCTAGTCTATCTTCATCAGTTTGGTCAATGACTTCACAATTGCACTAAATCTTTTCACGTATCGACGATAGAAGTTCACCAAACCAACAAATGCTCGAACTCGACTCACATCTGTGGGACGTGAGATACGTGCAATAGTCTCAACTTTCGTCGGTTGAACACCCAACCCACCTGGGTGGATGGTGTTGCCCAGATACTCTATCAACTGATGGAAGAACTTACACTTCCCAAGGTGTAACTTCAACCCATGAGCTCTCAACCGCTCGTAAATGTCTCTCGTGCTCCTCCACCGTAGCACTATAGACGATGTCGTTAATATAACATCTGATAAAATCCAATCCTGCTAGGATCTTGTCCATCACCCTTTGGAATTCAGCAGGGGCGTTCTTCAACCCAGATGGTAAGAACCGCCACTGATACAAACAATCCTTGCCGTGAGAGTCAATTCCCCAGAATGCTGTCTTGGACTTATCTTCTTTTCTCATCAGCAACTGATGATACCCTGCTCGAAGATCCAAAGTACTGAAGACCTTCACATGCCCCACTGCATCAAAGATCTCCTCAGATATCGACATGGCATACATATCGGACTTCATCTGCCGATTAATAAGACGGTAGTATTCACACATCCGTCTATCCGTGTAGTTGCCATACATATCCTTCTTTGCTGACATAATTGTGGCAGATGCATACTCTCCATCCGACATTTTCATCAACCCAACCTCCAACAAGTCGTGAGTCCTACTTTGGATCAAGGCTCTCTCCATGTCATTGTATCTATAAAGACGTCGAAAGATTAGCGTGTCATTAGCCAAGTTGATCCGTATACTACAGGTCCATTCAAGGTACCCAAATCCTTCATACTAAAGACAAAACAATTCATGTAGCTCTTCAAGAATCTCTGAACTCTCTCGTCTCTCCTCTCCTATAAGCTTGGGTCCAATCTCTAGCTCCCAAGTATCTTTTGTCACCATGCTAGAGACAGAAGACAAAGTCGTTGATTGCTATCTTGCAGCTTCTAAAGCAATTTCTTTCTGCTCACCACCAACAACCTCCACCTCCATTATGCGAAAAACTCTTGCAGTCCTAGCTGCAAGCTCCACACTCTCTCTTACGACATCCCATGATGTCCAAGGATGACAAAATTCACACGCCTCACCCCCAGCTTTTATCTCCATCGACCCGGTAGGCAAAGAGCTCAGAAGAGTCCGAGCAGTAACACCCATCGATCGCATCTCATGCTACTCAACCAATCCAAGACTAACAATCCATGTCAAGCAATTCAAGTCTATTGCTTGATCCAATACCTGACGACGTGAAGCCTCCGACATCGAAGCTACTACCGTCGTACCCGTAACGAAACTCATTGCTCGCTCTCTCTCATCGGCATTGAGCTCCACCAACTGCCGTAATTGAGCATCCCATACAAACCCATGTCCTCCATCTCTGTAAGCATGTGATGGTGGAAAGCTCATAAAAAAAGACAACGCTGCCATATGCCGTTTCACTAGGTTCATCATTGTCATTGATGATTTATCGAAGACTCTCACTACTTGAGATCGTCGTCCTGCATCCAAGATGTTATTAACTGTGAGATGCGTTGATCGTCTCACTGCATTGTGTGCGCGCTTGAGCACTTTCCTCAGTAATAAGTTCATCCACCACAACCATGGACGACGTACATGAGATCCCACTCTCGCTGCATCCGTACTACACTACCGGTCCAACTCAATACTGCAGTTGGTGCACACTCGTCATCATCTGTGTACGAGCATCATCCAACAAAGAAACGTTCTCCAAGATGTACGCTGAAGAATCCGCTTGATGCATCTGGAGATGTCGTAAGATCCGTAACATCTCTCAAAACATCATAGATCGTGGATCATGTAAATCCCGACCTCTCCCAACACGCGGTGTCCTTGACATGACCACCCGGCTATCATCAAGTGAATGGTACAAACGGGAGATCCTGTGCCCCCAGTAGTGAAATATTCCACGATAATGCTCTTCTAACGGCTAATATGGACAACAACTCATGATATCTCTGTACCAAACGTGTCACATGACGCAATGAGATGCGTCTCGTAACCTCATCTCTCTCCACATACAAGTATCACTGTACTTGTATGCATGCTTACAATATCGTAGTCAAACTTGTGCTGATCTCTCCAAACAGCTCCAACACACACACACCGTTCTCTGGATACTGCTATACAATGAGAGTCGTATCCAATGGTGACAAGATCACAAGACCAGTAGCAAGAACAACCCTTTGTCTCTCTACTGGCGGTACAAAGGCTTCGCTCCAAGCCTGCTGCATCAATCGATCAGCATACTACTGCAACTCTCCATTTGAACTCCAGAGTGGAACATCCAAGGCAGATGGTACTACCGTAGTCATGTTAAGCATGTCCTCCACCTCCTCAAAGACCGCAGTATTCTCCGTATGAACATTACCTTCTAACAACTCGTTCGGCCAAGTGATGATCAAACTGAACTCTTGAACGGATGCCATCGTCCCTGGTGTAGGCTCCGGTGTCTCAACTCTAGCACTGAATCGCATTGATAAACGACTCACTCGTCTCTCACCGGACTGCCAACATGGTCTATAAGATGCTATCTCCATCCAATAGTCGATCACGAACTCCATAAAATATAACACAGCAGCTCCAACCAATACATCATAAGACTCTACGACCGTAACGATAGCCTTGGTCCTCAACATGGAATCATCCGTGGGGTGATCTGATCGAACTCTCATAGTCAACATCTCGCATGTCATGTGTAGAGCTGTACCTCCTGATCCCCCTAGAGATGTCTTTAGCTGGAATGGACATCTCTCCATCTCAGACTTCCTCTAATCCAAACCAATGCATGTCGTCTTCCCCAACATCAATGGCTAGGCTCTAGAGTCTAACAAGATTTTCTGTGATCGATACACCTTCCATGAAGGTGTCATCAAACAAAAGATATCACTTCTGTTGTCCAACAACACTACATATGGTGCCAAACCAGTATTGTCAATCGCCAGCCTAGCTAGTAACTCATCTAACTTGGCAATCGCCGTTTGTCAAGTACCACTGGTAGCTATCTTGATCCTCAACTCCATGGACACATCTATCGCTTCTAGCTGAACCACCTCAGCACTAGAGGTAACTACATCACCGCTCTCATTGAGCATGGCCGCCAACTGGAACACTAGAGCCAAACTGACTCCCAATGTCTTCATATCCGTGGCTGAAAATAGCGAGACTCGCAAAACTGCTGTAGTCGCCTCCAACATTGAGTTCGACGTCGCATCCACAGACGTCAAGAGTTGACTCGCATCACCCTCACTCTTGGATGTCGATGTCTTCAACTCCACGGCACCATCAATAGGTTGTTTAGGAACCATAGACGTCGTCCTCAACGCCTCCAATAGCGTGAACGACTGAGGAAGCTTGGCTCGTCTACCAGCCTCCCCGCGTTGTGGATCTAAACTCCACAGACGCACCTCGTGGCTCAGAGACACGTTCGACACCCTGAGTCACTACTGCAGATGTTTCAATCTGCGCACACCAGCCATGAAGTCGAAGTCATCTCCTTCTCCTCTATAAGACATGAAAGCCTCGACTCCTGAACTAGATCTCCGCTGAGCCATAGCCATACTAGCTATCATCTGCTCCAACTGCTCAATCTGAGCAGCCATATTCGCATCTGACGTCGTAGCAGACGGTGGATCGACTGATCTTCTCCTAGATGATGGGTCTTCACCTCTAGCTTGATCACCACGATCTCCTTGAGCTCCTCTGCCTCGTCCACAATCAGCCTTCTTTTGTCGTAGCTCTGGATGGAGATAAAAACAACGGTCACTACTGTGACCTGGTCGTCTGCAATGCTCATACTGCCTAGGCACCACTTGAGACGTCCCAGACGTCTCATAACCACCTCTCCTCTATGAATAATCCTTTTGCTGATAACGACCATCACACGTCCAACAAGGATCCGCTTGCTACTGATTAGAGAAAGACGGCATGGGCTTCTGCCCACCAGGTCCTCCAACACCTCCCTGGGATCGTGACTGTTCAGCACGATCCTTTATCACCACCACCACCATGTTGTTGAGTAGCTTGTGATCCTCGAGAAGAGTTGGTCGCTTCATGTGGTGTCTTCCTGTTGAACCCAACAATCACCATTCTCTCCTCCACCATGTTGAGCTCAATCCACTCAACCAAACCAAAGACAACCGCCAACGTCAGAGCGATGTCTCTAAGGAGAGTCGCATCTCTGACTCTCCTACGCAGCTCTCGGTCTAGTATCCCATATCAGAACTAGACTGTCTGTGCTTCTGTCACCCCTTGGATAACGCTGATTAACCACCTCATGCGAGTAAACACCTCGCGTAGGCTCTCTCTAGTCTTCCGCTGGAACTCTTGCAAACTCCTCAACTTGTCGGTCCGCACACCCTGATAGTTCTTCCTCAAACACTAGAAGAAATGAACCACAAGGTTAAACCCTGGTGGTATCTTGTTCACACTACCACTTACTCCACTACTAGTGGACGCACCGCTGATAGTAGGTCCTCCATCATCCGTGGATGTACCACTGCTATTGACAACCAGTAGTGATAGAAACGTAATTGAGAGGCCAATGTTGTCTCCACAACTCAATCTCCACACTGTAGTCTCGTCTGAACTCATGATAATCGTATATCAGTTGTCCCTCGAGCCAAATCAATCATAGTCGAGCCAAATCAGAGTGGATTTGGCTCGACTTAAGTGATTATTTAGTGTCGGTTGGCATGATGAGGTGAGTATATATCATTTTTCACTCGAAGAACTCAAATTGTGAGGTCTGATTGAGAGCTTTCAGGTCGCGGATTTCTGCCGGTGGTATCTCCGGAGTTTGCAGATCGTTGGTATCTTCGATTTGCGGGTGCGCGCATGCACGGAGTGGTTCTTTTTGGTCGTGTGATTGATCATTGTGTGGATTAGTACTGTTTGAATCTGTTCTTGGTCTGATTTGGTGGTGAGGTAGTGCGGAAGCGCTACTGGAATTTCTCGTGACAAGTTTTGATGTCAATTTGAGGTCGGCAGAAGTGCATCGGCGGACGTCGGGTTGGCATGGATCAACAATTTCTGGTGCTGAAGAGTGCAGTAGGTGTGCGTTGGGAAGATGATTCCAACGCACCAAAAATCATTCGAGGAGCAGAGTTGCGTAAGTGCGGAGGCGGATCGGAGCGAAGCCTGAGCTCGCCGCAAGTCAGCTTGCTGGCGTGCGTGAGAGAGGTATGCAAGTTTCAGTTGTGTGAGAAGTGTAAAACCAGCAAGTCACCCATCCCAACACTATTCCTGAACTTGCACACTTAACTCTGTAGTTCTTAGCTTTGGCTATACCACTAGACCAATAGCTCTTGGTGTCTTCTAAGGATGCGTGCAAGTACTTATGGACTTGTTTAAAATAGTAGGAGACTTTCTCGCATGTTCTTAGAGGAGTGCTAGAGCGACCCTAGGGGAAGCTGTTGTTATGGTAGAGTTTGTCTATATCGTAGAGACGCGTACGGAGTAGATGGCAATTGGTGGCAGTTGTCTTGGGTGAGCTAGTAGAGCTACCATGGAGATACTTTTGGAGCTACTAGAGGTGTGGACATCTAGTTAGTGACCTTAGGTACAAGTTATGACAGTTGGTGGTCATATATTGTGCATGTGGTCACCAAAGAGGAGTCGTTAGTCCGGGTGCGGTTGAGTTTCTCGTTATGTGAATGTTTGAGTGTGGAGGGTTATCGTTTGGACTTCTTGTGATTGCAATCCTTCCATATTCCGCTTCTTGTTTGTGCGCCGCGTTTGCTTGTGTTGGGGCTTGATTCCAGATTGAGTTCACTCCAATGTGCTGTCGATAGTGAGGCTGGAGTTACGGACCAGTCAGACTACTTTTGTTTCTCTCACGGTGAGGTTGGACTAGCGATCAACAGACCGTGGGAGGCTACTTGTGGTGATGGCAGGTACAAGTTGCCTTTATCTTGACCGTCCTAGTAGAGGATAGGTGAGCTCAGTAGGAGCGGGGTTAGAAAAGTTGTGGTTACGGTGATGACGAAGATTTTTGACATTCTGGTTGGAGAGTGTGTTCATGAGATTCTATCATCATGGAGTTTTCGAGAGATTATGGTGGGGACTTCTCAAACAGTGGGTATACACGGAGTGGGGTGAGGTATCGATTATCTACACCACTGCAGTCAGTTGTTCCAAAGGACGAGTCAAACGCAGACAAAACATTTTCTGATGATGGATCTAGTGTCATCAGACCGTTGTTGTGGGACATGGACGAGATCTATGGGACCACGAAGGGGCCTCGATGATACTCGGGTATGATGGATACCATTGAGCTGGATGACTTCATCCAAGAGTTTGACAGTTGGTGCAATCTACAGCAGATGTGGAACCCACAGTTGTTTACACCTTTCATGCAGAGAATCCAGATGCACTCACCTAAACTATCCACCATAGCCAGGAGCTTGAAGGCTCAACTCGAAGAACTAAGGTCTCCAAGCCCTACCTGCGAAGTATACCTCTAGTGGGCTATCACCAACTCGTCCTAACGATACTAACGGCCCTATCGAGATTCACCACTCCGCACTCGGTCAACCTAGCTGAGGTGCCAAACTGACGTGACAACCGTGAAGAGATGAGATAATCTTGTGTCAAGTGTGCAATTGATGCAGTGCATGTTAACACGATCGTGTCAATATACCCGGATCGAGTTATGAGAGTGGACGGCAATGTTATCGTATCCGGAGACACTGGACGGAAAGCTAGAGAAGAGTTCTTTTTCTTTTTAATGACATCCTGAAATCACCATACTGAATTGGTTCTAGAAGTCAGAGAGAAGTCGATAAAACAGATCCGTAACTTTGGCTAAAGGATTAGCTCCACGTAGAATCCGACTGTTTAACCATATCAGATCTCACTTATATTACTGTGACAGCGGCAGACAAATTACTCTGGTTCCCAAAGATACCAAAGTCTACATCTACACCACGAATAGTTATCAAAGTCTACAACTATCTCCTGATATCAGCAAACTTCTCCTGATATCTGGAGATGTTTCTTGATATCAGTTTTTATTTGCTGATGTAACACTCTTCCCCAATTAATGTAATGGAGTTAACATGTATACTTTGATATAGCATGATGGGAGGGATATTTTACCATTGCAAGTGCAGACAATTTGTCTTCGCAAATCAGCAGAGGTCTTGTATATTATCAGCACCTAAGTCATGGGAAATTTTTCTTTCGAGTTCTTAGAACCAGATAGTTTCTAAAGAGGCTTGAAATATTGCTTGATACTTCATCTTTTTGTTTGATACAACCACAATTTTACTTTTGATTGCACCAAGTGATTGTATCTCATGTTACCAAAAAGATCTAATAATAATAGTATGAGATTTCCAATCATGCAATTGTGTGCAATAGAAGTCCAGAAAACTAACAATTTTGATCGTTTATCATTTGATACGTAAGTTTGAATTCTCTCATTCTTGCTAAGCAATGAAAAATCTTCTTCACAACCATCTAATATGAAGTTCTAAGTACATCATTAAATTGAGAGACAATGGTGATTGCACTAATAGTAGTTAATCGTGTGAACTGAGTAATATAAAGGAACATTCTAACCGCTTGACGGTTGTCAGAGTGATTGAGCTATCAAACAACTCATCAAGTCTCCATCTAGAACTAGTTGTAAGTTCTCCTCCATAAGAGTAAGTTGTGGATAATACAAAGGCATCCTCATGCGCTTCAAGAATGCATTGATGTATTGCTCTTGATTTGGTATTAATAGGTGTATTTCTTCGTGATAGTAGATACGAATGTGAGACACAAAGAGCATTTATCAAATCTTTTATTTTGAATTTATCATTTAGCATATTACCCTATATATTGTTTGATTTTGTTGATGAGTTCTTGAGTTCTTTCCTTGTATGATCATCTACATAGATTGCTATAGTCAAAACTATTGTAGGGGAGATCAAATTTTAAGGATAGAGACAAAGATCAACAACAAAGCACATAATGTATATTTTGTATTAAAATTTTAAATCATTTAAAACTAAGTGATTTATTTTTAATTATTGATTGAAAATATAATAAACCCTTATGTTTATTCTATTCCGTATTAGAAAATACTAGATCTATAAGTAATTATATGAATAAACATAATATGTAGTATATATATATATAGAACTAGATAGACAATATGAAGTACTATATTTCTTTTTGTTTAAAAGAAATACTTAAGACTTTAGGAGATTATGTTTATTTTGAATCCACTGATAGTTGTTTACACTTCTATTTTCTAGTAGCATGCATTTTGCGTCTTGGATCATAAAATTTATTACTTCAAAAGATGATAACCAGAAAGATTAAGATTAATCTAAACTAGTTCTGACTATGAAAAATAAAAATTGAACTTATAAATATATGATATTTTCTAAAAAAATTGCAATTTTTTGTAAAATTAATTAATATTCTGAATTAAAACTTATAAAAAAGAGGTATAGTTTTTAATTTAAAAATCTTTAAAAACAGGGGTGTTTAATAGGACAATGTTTGAACTTGCTACTTGATTTTTTATGAAGAATGACCTTCTCGAGTCCTATATATGGTTTAATTTGATATTTTTTGGTGATTTCTTGAGTTCCTTCCTTGTATTAGACGATAGAGTATATCACTTACATGGATTGCTATAGTCAGAACTATTGAAGAAGAGATCAAATTTTAAGGATAGAGATAAAGATCAGCAACAAACTACTGCATCTCTTAAGATTGCATAAGGATCTATCAAGTTCCAACTGTACATCTCCATGATTACTGAAGACAATATAAGTCTACTAGTACCTTGCAAACCTGATATTGACCAGAATATGATGTTCAAGGAGAGTTTCTAAGATGCATCTCCTTGTAAACCTCTTCTTCAATCTCTATATTTAGGTCTACGGTGTCAAAGTCAAGTCTCTATCTGAAATACTCAAATCTGTATCATTTAACTGAAAGTAATTCTACATCATTGGACGCACAACTTAATAACTTTCCAACGATGCTAGCTGAGCAGCGGATAGTTAGTGGCGTTGACTGGAGGAGGCTCTTGCTCGGCTTCTTTTGGGTCCGCAAAGATCTCCATCTCGACTTCTTGATCACTTCTGCTGTCACGTCTTCACCTCCCACATGATGTCCTTGTTCAGATTAATCTCCCGATGTAGATTAGCAGAACATGACCAGAGTCTAGTGATACTGCCATATACTCTTCTAAATTCGTTATGGATCCTGTTGCTCGCTGTACGCTAAGATCTTGGGATCCGAGCATATTCATCAGTTCTGCTAGTACTATTCTATCTATTGCATCATTCTGACGGATCTGGATCTGGATAGCAGTCTATCGATTATTCGACTACATCTAGATGGTTTTGATTTCAATTCTCTCACATCTCTCTTTAATCCTACCATACACGGCGCCTAAGTGTTATGCGATTAAGTTCGGAGCACTTTTTACGAAGCTCCTCCTCTCCACGTCTTTTTGAACCGTGGTGTCTTTTCCGAGATATTTAAATCTTCCCTCTCTCATCTCTACTATGCAGTTCTTCTGGTGTGTCCATTTCAGGTGCATCTTCTTCCCCTAGAGGCATGATCACTTATTCCTCTAGGTTTAGCCTTGCCCCTATGCCAACTCAAAAGTTTCTACTAGACTTTTCACTGTTTCCAAATACCTCTGTTCAGTCGTGATGATATCTCAGATCAAGTCTACTAGATTAAGAGAACCATAGTTGACTTTTAGTAAGAGAAGAAGAACTTGACTTGCAGGAACGAAAGTCTAGTAATGATGGTTTATCACATGTCTTTCCTATGAGCCCATTCGTTATTACTGTTTGATCTGATCACTAGCTTAACGGCGTGTCTTGTTTTCACTACTCCATTGGAAGATGTTAGAGTATCAATATAGTTGTTGGCATGTGTGCAAGAACTTACTTTGATTTTATTGATTTTAGCATCTAGTACGGGAGCGCTGTCAAAATTTTTTAAAATTTAATCGATCTGAAGTTAGAAAACCAGAACTGGATTAAAGACTGTAAGATTAACCGTTATGCTCAGGGAGGTTCGCAGTCGTTAGCTAAAGTTTTATTTCTTTGACCTATTCTTCATGAAGTATAGGCTACGACTGTTTCAGCAACTCTCATCATAATGATCATTCGTATGTTACACCTCGAGTAAACAAGGATAACGTGACCGTCATATAACCAATGATCGGATGATAAACTGTTGTTGATCTGAGATTCGACCACTTCAATTCCAATAGTCCATAGCACGACTATAGCACAAAGATTTATTTGGAGCTTGAACAAGCCAATCCCTCCCCAAAATCTTATGAGGACATCTTTCTTGCTTTGTTAGAAACCTCTTGGATATGTAATTTCAGAAGTGCATATTTCCACGCTTTCATTGTGATTATGTATACATCGTCTTGTAAGTCTAAGTGTAATTATCATCTAATACTATAGATAAATTTCTTTGTTCTTCTCAATTCAATATAGAATTTATACATAATATTCATACTTTTAACAGTAACAAAAGTTCCTCCAAGTTTACCTTGCATGTTTTAGCGACTTGACCGAACTGTCCCAAGTATTATAACCGCTTCCTTCGCAGAGAAATATCAAGTAACTTGCGTCATACAGCAGAATGCTCGTCTTTTATTTACTCAGGATGGTAATTAATATGTGTACAACATGTACTAAGTTCTGGATCTTGTGTTAGAGAAAATCTCTACGATGCAGAAAAAGAAAATGTCATTTTGCTACAATCGTGAAAAAGAATAACATGTCAAGATTTTTTTGATCTACTAGTCCGGACACGTCAGAAAATCACAAAGTCGTGAAAATATGAATCATGTGAGTGGACATTTACAGACCAGTAAAGAAGACGTGACGTAATATGATTTTCAGTGATGGAGCATTTCAAACTTCAGATTCCTGTTGAGCAACAGGAGTAGGTCCGAGTACAAGATTCAGCTCAGTGCTCGAGCTAGGGGTCATTGACTCTATCATGTAAGATGAAATCATCGACAGTCGCTGGCGATACTAGGACTCGATTAGAGGTATGTGATGGAGAGGAAAATCAAGCAGGAGTTTCTTTTCTTTGCTCTCGAAATGATCCATTGCAGCATAAGGGGACGCTCCTAGATAGTTTGTCATTGTCACTAACTTTCTTGAAGTTGGAAATGTGATTCTCTCACTTCGTTTTTATCTTGTTTGTGCTGACATCTATGTCTTTGGTATGCAATAATTACTGGATTTTATGCAGTTTCTTCTCAACGTTATGCATATTATCTCCAGAGGTGTTACTGGCAACTTCTTTCCACTCTACTCTCTTTGCTTCGAACAGCGCTATGGTCTGTCAATCTTGCCATATGAACCTACCTCTATGAGAGTTACTTGTAGTAGGAGAGGAAGGTTGAGAATCAACTTCTTGAGTCTCAGTTCGTGGGAGAGATATTGATCTACGCATGGGGATGGATGAACGATCACACATTAACACCTCAAATGTTTGTTTGTCCATCAGCACAACATTCTCCAGCGAAGAACTTGTCAACTTTCGTGAGTTAAAACATTCATAATTTGTTTCAAGAGTCTTTGTTCGTGAGACAGTTATGGATCAACGTCTACAGATGGATGGGCGATCTCGCATTACAGCCTCAAATGCATGCTCGTCCATCGCACAACATTCTCTAACGAAGAACTCATCACCTCTCACGGATTTTGGTAATCTTGACCTGCTTCTTGATCCGAGACTTGGCTGTCTGGACTCAATGAATCATGATTCAAGTCAACTAGAAACTCGCTGTCCATGGGAGTTTCTACATTTACAAATATTTACATCACTGATCGTTGAAGTGTCATATTGCACCTTGTCTTTCAAACAACCACACAAACAGCCGTCCACACCACATCAACCAACAAAAAGTGATTATGCATATCGGGATCATGCACCATGTCACCTCACGAAATATTTTGATCACTTCCAGTCTTATCACTTGCTCCGTGACACCTCTCGATCATTATTCTCATCCCTCATCTCTCTCGATCAATGCTCTCCATCCTCGTCTCTCTTTCATGCATGCAGCATAACCTCAGACTTTGCTATGGAGACCCAAAAACTCCCGTGTCTCCAAAAAATCCCGCTGAAATTGACGATATTCGACCTGAGCTGGACGGGAGAAAAGTCCACCGTGGTAGAGTTCGCTCATGTGGCACTTGAAACAGAAAAAACTGAACCGAAAAGGAGCTGTCTGAAACTCATCTCCTAAAATACAAGAAGCTGTACGATATTACTCTAAACTTATTCGTAGTTTCGAAACTGTGCGCAGTCTGGACTTCATGCTTATTACCAACTCTCACTCGTATGCATGAACAACCTCTCCGCAGTTTTGAAACTGTAGGTACATAACAGCTCTAAGTCAAAATGTATGGTCTGCTAATCATTGGTGAGTTAGTGTACTTACCCCAGAAATTAACTTGATCCACCCCCAGATAGAATCCCGGACTTGATCCACCCCCTCTTAACGATACCCTTCTTGATCAACCCCCAAACTGGCTACCGCCCGCTCTGTAAGTAACTTTGCCACATGGACGTCCAGTCAGGTAGTCCTGTCAGCGGGAAGAAAGCTGACGTGTGATCCGACGCGGGGAGAAAGCTGACGTGTAACCTGACGCGGGAAGAAAGCTGACGTGTGACCTGACCTGACGCGGAAAGAAACTAGTGCGCGGGAAGAGAAGCGGAACTGCACAGCAAGAAAAACAGAGTACTTGACAGGACAAGAAGGAAAGGTTATTAACAGTGCAGATCTGTGCACAGTGCAGATGTGTGAACAGTAGTACATGGTGATAACAGCGAGGCATCTGGGACATAGATTTGCACCGTACATGGTGGTAACAGCGAGACATCTGGGACATAGCACTTAGCGCTAAGCACTAAATCCAGTGCATGTAAGCACTTAGCGCTAATGTCGGAGGATAATGATTTAGATTCACTCGATGGATTACATTTTGAAGATGAAGAGCGGGAATTCTTTTTAGATGCAAGAAGCGATGAGGAAGAAGACGAAACGATACTAGAGCGATGGCAGCAGGAGATGATTGACGCCCGTCTGGCTGACCGCGTACTTCAAGGAAAAACATTAGACGCTTTGAGAGAGGCCGCAGGGACACTGAAGTTGGGGGGAGATTTTCAATGCTGGAAGGATTTCGACTTTGCTATAGATTGTTGGTGTTTTATGAACAGTAGAGCTTGTCACAAGCTCAAGTCATATTCTACTCACAGAGTGCGCGTCTGTCGTTATGGAGGGAGGATTCGTTGCAGAAAATCAATAGAACAGCGAGTTGAAAACAACGAGAAATTAGATCCAAATTTGATAAGTAGTCAGCCTCGTAGCTTCCACGAGTTCACCCAACGACAGAGAGAGAGAGAGAGAGCAGAAGACGAGAAGATGTCACTGTGACCCAAAGAACACGGCGAGTTCCTCAGAATGGTCGATGTGGCGAGAAGATGCGATATTTAACCTCTGGTAGAGAAACATTTTATGGAACTAGAGTTGAGGCAAGAGAAGGGTCAATAACGCAGTCGTGCAAATGGAGAGTACGTGCACAGAGAGGGAAATTCACAGGGAGAATAACCATTAGTGTGTGTAATCTGGAGCATACTTGTCCTGGACAACAAGCTTATTGGCGTGGACCAGCCTCAAACTCTAAATTCCTTGCACAAGTTTTGTGTAACAGAGTAGCAATAGATCCCAACATCCCAATCAGGAA
This sequence comes from Asterella californica, assembly GCA_036924285.1. Classification (NCBI taxonomy): domain Eukaryota; kingdom Viridiplantae; phylum Streptophyta; class Marchantiopsida; order Marchantiales; family Aytoniaceae; genus Asterella; species Asterella californica. The sequence goes on along the minus strand of JAYKYS010000010.1, from coordinate 8,239,038 downwards.
TTTAATGGAAGAAATTCGGACTAGTTTTAATAAACGAGCTCCATATAACCAAGTCTGGAGAAGCCGTGAGCATTCGCGAGATTGGTTAGAAGGTAATCAGACGGTCTCTTTTCATTATATTCCATCTGTATGCAGAAAGATCAAAGATGTGGATCCGTTAGCTGTTGTAGACTGGGGCACATGGATAAATCATCCAACAATTTTCAGTCGTTTTTTTGTCTGTCCCAGTGCTACTCGTAATGCTTTTAGCTCCTGTCAGAAAGTGATATGTCTTGACGCTTGTCATTCAAAGTCTCGTAAGTTTCCTTGTCAAATTTTCTTGGCTTCCACACTCGATGGTGCAAACCAGGCTATCATTTTAGCTTATGCTGTAGCTCCGAGAGAGGACACATCCAACTGGACTTGGTTCTGTGATTTATTGAAAGAATCAATAAATGGAATTGAGAGTCCTAAAACTGTCATGATCAACGATCGACAAAAAGGATTGGAGAAAGCTGTTGCTGAGATATTTCCTACTGTGACCCATGGTCATTGCGCCCAACACATTAGAATGAACGTGAGGGCGAGATTTGGCAAGGAGGCCGAAAAACCTTTTTTGGCTTGTTTATACGTTAAAAATCGAGAAGCGTAAGAATTTCATCTCACCTGTGAGCATTTGGTTATTTGGTGTAGTTTCTTATTTCAGTTGTGAGCATTTGGTTAATTGGTGTAGCTTGTTTTGTCAATTATAGAAATTTACTTGATTTGATGTGTTTTAATGTGTTACAGGTATAACGAGGTTTTAAGAAAACTCGATGATTCTGGAGATCGAGGCAAGCAGTTGGCCAGTTATTTACGAGGTATCATGCCAGAAAGATATAGTCGATGTGCATTTCCGAAGCCACATATGGGAAGGTAACTTCGAATGTAGCTGAGAGTATGAACAATGCTCTGAGGACCATCCGTTTTAATGCTCCTTTGAAAATTTTACTTGAAATTTGGTATTACATCATGCAACAATTTACCACGAGACGTCAACAATTGGAGCAGGAGACAAATCTACTCACCAAATTTGCAAGGAGCAGACAGACAGAGAATGAGCAAGCTGCAGAAGGATTCATTTGTCAAGTTTCCAACATTAGAGAGGCCACAGTTCGCTGTCACAGTTCCGGATCAACTCATGTAATGAAACATAACTCGAATGGGCGAGGAACGTGCACTTGCGTTGAATACCAGGAAATGAGATGGCCGTGTGGACATGTCATTACCTTCGACAGAGAGATGGGAGAGAATCCTATGACACGCGTTGATCAAATTTGATACAGTTCGTCACTATTTTCAATTTATGGACAACAGCATCTACCTCCAATAGTAATAGACGACTTAGAACCAGTTTGGACTTGTGGTCCACCTCCTATTGCAATTCGACGAGGAAGGCACCGAGTGGTGCGAATGGATAACAATACTCAATCGTCACAAGTTAGAGTTCCAGGAAATACAACGGATTTTGTTGAAGAGAGTGTCACAGGACCTCCTGTTACTGGTAGTGATAGTGTTAATGCTGTGGAAATGGAGTTCGATGTAGCAGATGAACAAATGTCTCATTTTCCCTCTGAATTTCCTATTCGTAGAACTAGGCGATCATCTACTACGGCTAGTGGCAGCAAGCAAAGTCAAGTTGGAAGATGTAGTAGGTGCAAGCAGGTTGGACACAATGTTAGAACATGTCAAGGAAATGATATAGCTGATATCAATTACGCTGAGCACCTATCGAATCAATCTAACATGCCAACATTGCATCGAGAGGACGATGTAATTTTCACGGCCTCGGATGAAGAACTCGATTTCACAGACAACAATAGTGATGTACCAGCAGGTTCGTTACATAACTCCTTTCCAAGAGTGATATCTTTGCTGTAATGTTTCAATTTCTTGAAACATTCATTCATATTCTTATTTATTATGTCCGTGTATCAATGCAGGTACACGCAGAAGTGAGTGAGGACTGAGCAGATCACACCGATCTCGAACATGGGCTTTATGGTTACAGGTTGTACTTCCTCGAATATGGGTTACCGTAGTATCCAATGAAGCTTTCCAACCCAATGAAGCTGTCCAACGGCTCCATTGGAGCTTTCCAACGGCTCTTTAGTAGTAGCGTTATATGGTTGTTTTGGTGTGAGGCTGGTTTGAGAGCGAGTCAGTGACGACGGGACGATCTAAACGATATTGACTCAGTGTTGAGCGAACTCTATTCGCATACTATCCTTGCAATTCATTGCGCCAAGTCGTGTTTTTTACTTCAGTGTTTCAATGTGTTCCTTGGCTGAATTTGAAGAGTGTATCAGTAACATATCTTGCATGTGGGTGGTTCCTTCTATTCAAAGGATTATCAAAAATCGGAAATGGAATTCTATATCGTACTTTGCTTGCAATTTCCCGGGGTGCTTGAAGCAAGTGATAGACTCTTCGCAGACCTCATCAAGCTCCGCTTCTTGCTCATCAAGCTCCGCTAAGAAGATGTTATATTTCAGTCAAGTGCAGCCCGACAGCAGAAAGACTTGGCATGCTTGTGGTCAAAGGGGAAATAAGAGGCAGTATCGATTTCATTTAGGACTGATTGATTACAGCGTTTGTGATCGACAGGAAGCAGCATTACCAATTGTGGTTGTTTGGAGTATAGGAGAGAAGCTATTAGGGATGACCGCAGAGTCTTTTGAGAAATTATCATCCGAAGAGCAAGATAGACTTTTCAGGCTTGTTTGTTCGAAGAAGTGGCGCTTCAAAATAGGATTGAACACAAGCGGAAATCGTTATATGGTGTTCGACGTGGAACATGAAATAGCAAAATCGGACGAGTTCGAGGACAGAATAGAAGATCTTGCTTCTGCAATGGGTAGTGTAACATTTTATCCTTCGGAAGGAAGTGAGAAGGCGAAGTTGAGAGATAACGCTGAAGTTCTAGAGATGGAGAGGTTACATCATCGAGTACAGACATTAGTCGATAGATCAGAAGACATTGAATCGAGCTTGCTCGGTATAGTTCGAGATTTGCAAGCGGTTGTTGAGCTCCAACGAGATCAGAAGGGAGAGCTATCAGAGATAGTAGAAGCATTACAAAAACTTAAAGAGTTTTAGGAATGGTACCGGTTGTAAATGGTTAGCTTGTACTATCTTTCTTTCATTATGCAATGCTTAATATAAAGCAATCCAGGTTCGCGTTCCTCGTTAGATTATTTGTACTCCATCGTTAGAGTTACCACTTTTAACCCCGCTGGAGGCGAAACACTGTGTACCGCACCTCCACCCAGCGCGATACTAGAGTGTTTCGCCCAGGGAGTGCGAAACTCCCTAGTTTCACCCTGGCTGGAGGCGAAACACTCATGTTTCGCCTTCCGAGAGTTCGAGCCAGAGACGAGACACACGAGTTCCGCCCTCCCGCGGCGAAACACTAATGTACCGCGATTTCAGAAGGCGAAACGTTGATGTTTCGCCTCTCAGATCCTTGGCGAGTTCTCGCCAGAGGCGATACGAATAATGTTCCGTCCTCCCGCGACGAAACATTAGTGTTTCGCGATATCGGAAGGCGAAACATAAATGTTTCGCCTTCGCAGAGTGTCCCGTCAGAGGCGGTACAAGCATGTTCCGCCCTGGTGACGCGAAACATACAATGTTTCGCTCTATCGGGAGCGATACATCCATGTATCGCACTCACCGGAACTCCGCAAAGGGTACCCTTTGCGGAGCAAAGTTTCCAGGGGGCGATACATTCATGTATCGCTCTCGTGAAGCGCGAACACTCCATGTTTCACACCGTGGGGAGCGATACATGGATGTATCGCCCTCCGCGGAACTCCGCAAAGGGGTACCCCTTTGGGACGTAACGAGGAGGCGATACATCCATGTATCACCCTCGTGAAGCGCGAAACATTAACGTTTCGCGCTGCGGGGAGCGATACATGGATGTATCGCCCCCTGGAAACTCCGCTAAGGAGTACCCCTTTGCGGAGTTCCGGTGAGTGCGATACATGGATGTATCGCACCCGGCATCTTGAAACGTTAATGTTTCGCGCTTCACGAGTGTTTCGCATGGATGTATCGCCCCCTCGAACCGTCTCAAAAGGGTACCCCTTTGCTTCATTTTTCTCCAAGTAACATATCAAATCCTTGTTAAAAAGATTTCCATCCATTTAAAAAAAGGGTAATGAAGTCATTTTTCAAAATTTAGACTTTATATAATGGAGACTCAATGTACATATATTTCTCACTTCAGTTTAGGATACAAATCCATGGAAACTGTATGTGGCACTGATCTCCATACAATAATAACTTCCTCTTGAGTAATATTGGTCCAGTAATTCTTGAGTGCAAGAAAGGGATACTGAGCATAAACTTGAGAAAATCTAGTTGAGACGTAAGATGGAGTCTCCTCTGGAGAAACTCCCCAACGAAGAAGCCAAGGCAACAAGGTGGCTTCTAAATATAACTCTCGATCACTATCCATAATGAAAGGAGAAAAAGGAGGAGGGTGGATAGCATTAAATGGATGATTGGTACAATTCTTGACAAGACTATCATCCACCAACAGAACGTCTCTTGTGCTCAAGTTACGATCATGAAGAACAGAAAAATCCTTCTTATGGTAAGTATAAGTGGTTCCCGAAGGCTGCTTCTCTCACCGTCTTATATTTCAAACACATATCTTGAGCAAAAACGTGACACACCTACAAATGCCATTCATATGTATTAGAACACATAAAAAATATCATAGCTCAAGAATATAACATATAATACTTTAAGATGATGAAAAGTAAAAGATAAGAAGTAGCATACCTTCCCTCTTGCAACTCCAGGAGGCAAATAATCAGCATCCTCCATAGCACGTAGTAAGGTGCCCGTGTTGACCAGAGTACGAGAAGTCCATATGATGACATGAAATTTATCTAGACATATCTCCATGAATTGCTTGACTCCACGTCTCGCCACGTACCATATAGACTGCCTCGATGTAGTTTCCACTACATATCCTCTCTCACGAGCTGGCATCAACTCATGCTCGTTCCTTCTCACACGGACTAAAAGACCATTCAAATCAAGGATTAAGGTCTTACGTCGATTTGCCGTAGGGTGAACTAGATGAGGATAGAACTCTTCTGCAGCTCGTATCGTTGTTAATTCCTCTTTAGTGACCATGAGTTGATAGTTCACATGCTCTAGTTCAACATGTTTGGACTGAAGCTCTTCTTCCTTCTTCTTTACGGCTTCATGGAGTTGAATCATTCTCGCTATGAGAATAGCCTCATCATCTACAAATATACAGTGCAAAACAAATATGGATTAATAAGAAGCCTTCAGGAAACTATACTAAGTGTAATTCTCATAAAATATATTTAAGTCTAATACAAGTCCAACAAGTAAAAGACGCCTAGTACAAAAGGATCAAAATAAATACAAATGTCAACTAGAGGTGAGTTAACTAGTAATATGTTACCTGATGAAGGAGGAGCATGATAAGAGGATTGAGGATCTTGAAGTGATGCTTGAGGATCTTGATCAAGAGGAACATGAAGAGAGGCCTGAGGATCTTGCTCAGCAGGAGGAGTATCTGCAAGATCCATGAGAGTGTCATGAACACGGACTTGAACATAATCACATTAAATTCCTATGTTTATCCATGCTGGAAAATCTAAGTTTTAAAAGTCATAAAACATTTTAGAACTGAAAACAAAAACACAAACTTACTTGATGATTGTTGAATTCTCCGAGAAGATTCTACTCTTCCTCCTTCAGGAAGTATACCGATGTGTATCATGAGATGAGTCAAGATCATACCCACCCATGTTTCTGGATGTCGTACCAACTTCTCTTTGTTCATGTGCTTTTTCATAGAAGAGATTTCAGCATCCAAAGAATCCAAAATGAATTCAGTCCAATCGTAATCCTCCTCACTCTCCTCTACTTTACTTTTCACGTATAGAGCTAAATGTCCCGGAACTTCTTTTGGTCTTCTACAAGCCAAAAGAACACAATTGATAAGTTGGAACACCGGTCTCCACTCTGGAAACTCACACATCCAAAGTAAATATCGTTTTCCCTTCTCGTCTTTTGTGGGAAACCAATCCTCTATCAAAGATCTCTTCACATGATGAGGACGAGGTACTGATGTTCTCATTGACAAAACTAAAGACTCTCGGATAAAAGACTCATCCAATACAATATGACGTCCTTGAACAATAGCTCGACGACTTTCTTCTTCATATGACTGGATGAATTCTATACAAAAAGGAATCTGCAAAACACATAATAATAAGGATAAGTATGCTAGTCAAAGCAATGTTTGAATCTTTAAACACACGAGGATCATTGACAAACTCAGTTGAAAGATTGTAAAACTCACATCAGGACGAGGGAACTCAAAGGAGAGAGCAATAAGTAACCCAAGTCCATCGACAACTTCCTCCTCTACTCCTTGTAAACAATTCTCCATTTCCTCCTTTGAGACCCAACACCACTTAAGATGATATCGTTCATCCTCCTCGTGAGTATAGTGAAACAATGAAGGTCCTTCCTTCATGCTCTCCGTTTCCTCATCAGCTAAAAAGAAGGAATACAAATTAAAATTGTCCAAAAACGTAAACACAACAATCCAAGCATTGGCGAAGAGAAAAGAATATGTATGAGTCAAGGGAGTTAGGAATATTCGCGGTGTGCAAGGCGACACAGCATGTTTCGCCCTCCCATAGAGGCAATTGATCGCACTGGGCAGGACGAAACAGCATGTGTCGCCTTCCATAGAGGCAATTGATCGCACTGGGCAGGGCGAAACAGCATACATGCCAGTGGGAACACATGCGACCATGGAGGGCGATACATGCTGTTTCGCTCTCCAGCAGGGCGAAACAGAATGTTTCGTCTGTCCAGTGCGATCAATTGCCTCTATGGAGGCAAATACATGCTGTTTCGCCCTGGTGGAGGGCGAAACAGCATGTTTCGCGGGCCCAGTGCGATCAATTGCCTCTATGGGAGGGTAGAACATGCTGTTTCGCCCTCCAGCAGGGCGAAACAGAATGTTTTGCCTGCCCAGTGCTATCAATTGTCTCTATGGAGGGCGATACATGCTGTTTCGCCCTGGTGGAGGGCGAAATAGCATGTTTCGCCGGCTCAGTGCGATCAATTGTCTCTATGGGAGGCCGAAATAGAATGTTTCGTCTGCCCAGTGCGATCAATTGTCTCTATGGAGGGCGATACATGCTGTTTCGCCTGCCCAGTGCGATCAATTATCTCTATGGAGGGCGATACATACTGTTTCGTCCTGGTGGAGGGCAAAACAGCATGTTTCGTGGACCCAGTGCGATCAATTGTCTCTATGGAGGGCGATACATGCTGTTTCGTCTGTCCAGTGCGATCAATTGTCTCTATGGGAGGGCGAAACATGCTGTTTCGCCCTGCCCAGTAAGAACACTATCTTCTATGGGAGGGCGATCCATGCTGTTTCGCCCTCCACCAGGGCGATCCATGTGTATCGCCCTTGTCTAAAGCGGAACTAACGTGTTCCGCTCTGCCAATTGCACCAATTACTCGCGAAACATGTTCGTTTCGCTAACCCTAACATGAAAAACAAAATTCCATTCGATAAACACATGCACTTCTAGCATCTACTTAACTCACAAATTCCAATCGATAAACACATTCGCTTCTAGCATCTAGTTAACTCACAGGATCGTCGTGGTACTCTCCGCTCTCTCGACACTTCGATGGATACGTCGTGGTACCCTCCGCTCTCTCGTCCTCTTCCAACGCCTCCCTCTTGTCCTCTTTCTCCGCCTCGACCTCGATTGGAACTCCTCTCGTTTTCATCACAGCGATTCAAAATCGCTCAGAGTTAGATCAATTTTACAACAACCTTATTCACTCAGAGCTCGCAGCCTCGCTTAGACCTCGCAGCCTCACTCTATCGAAACCTCTCCTTAGACCTCACAGCCTCACTCTATCGAAACCTCTCCGATCTCCTCCTCGAAACCTCTCCTCTATCGATACCTCTCCGATCTCCTCCTCGAATGTTCTCGACTCTCCTCTCGATTGAACTTCTCCACTCGACTATTTTGGTTCACGTTTGGCTCTCGTGAGAAACTCTCCTACTGGAAGGGTGTGAGGAAGTGAATCAAAACGTGAGAAACTCTCCTACTCGAAAGGGTGTGAGGAAGTGAATCGAAAGCTTAAAGTGAATCGAAAGCTTGAAGTAGCCTTAATTTCTCCCGACTTTCTGAAGGAAGTCCTTTCTGAGAAAGGATATCGAAGCTTTTGAAGTTCAGTTTGTTCCGTTTGAAGTTCAAAAACGCATTCATTTCTAAAACCATTCGAAACAAAATAACAACATACATTTTATTCCGCAAAATTACCCGTCCTTGTTATCGAAATAGATAACAATATATATAGAAGCAGATATATTTTATTCCGCAATATTACCCAACATTGTTATCAAAATAGACTCTTCCACTACTCTAACAAACTGTATAATTTCTCGAGGTTTTCAATTGCATCTTCGCACACAGAGAGTGTATTCTTTATTTCTTCACACAGACCCACAGTTCGGTCTTTCACCTCTGCAATATGATCTCTAACTTTGAGAAACCTAGTCAATACGTCCCGGCAATGATCAACATGTTTAATTATGACTATAGGTTCTTCCATCACCAATCGGTCCATGTCCCAAACAATATACTGTACTCCAACTCGCTCGATAACATCAGAAATTACTTCTGAACATCCTACTCTACGCGCTGCGAACACTGTGCGTTCTCTATTTTACGACTGAGACCGATTTGCAGCTCCCAAAATCCTCGCAAAATAGTAGATTGGATAAGCTCCTTCTGTTCCCTTTCAGACAAAATGGAAAAATCTGTCGCTGTCATGCCTAAGAGTTCATTCCCGGCTTGCCACACTGTGAAAACACCACAGTCTTCAACCTTCCATTCCTTTGTTGACGAGTCCATCAGTGACATACTGAATCTCCAAGCTCGAACACTACGAACATGAGAACAACAACTGCTTGGACTTGGAGAGTTTGCTCCAGGAGATAGGAATTCTGTTGGTTTAGGAACTCCTCCGGTAGCTTTCAAACATCTGGCGCAAGCCTGATAAGTCATGGAACCATTGCAGCTGCGGACGATTTTCACTATCGCGCATCTGGTCCATCGTGGTTCTACATTTTTCCCAATCGTTTTCATTTCATCGTAAAATTCACGAAGAGCAATAATCTGCACAGCCACCGACGAGAATATGAGCCGAGCACTCTAACACTTCAACGAGAATATGAGCTGAGCACTCTAAAACTTCAACGCTAACGTGCTGCACTAAACTCTACGCAATGTAACATTCTGCTGCACAGTCCTTCTTGTCTTCCCGCGCATTAATCTAACATTGTACCACGTCGGACATCACAAACTGACATCTGACCCGCGTCAGGTAACACGTCAACTTTCTTCCCGTTCAGATCACACGTCAGCTTCGGAAAGCTGACCGAACTACCTGACTGGACGTCCATGTGGCAAAGTTACTTACAGAGCGGGCGGTAGCCAGTTTGGGGGTTGATCAAGAAAGGTATCGTTAAGAGGGGGTGGATCAAATCCGGGATTCTATCTGGGGGTGGATCAAGTAAATCTCTGGTACTTACCCCTCTTGTATTAACTCCTTGTATCTGCTTATCTATTTCCGCTTCCCTCTGAAGATCCATTAACGGTTGTGCTCTCCTCATTATTCTCTCGAGGCAAATATACAGTGCCAAAAGAATCCAACTACTTTCGCCAATAATTTCCTGGAGGCTTGTGAAGCTTCCGTACCTTTCTCCCAAAAGATTCCTGGAGCCCGACAGCTGGTGCTAATAAAACATGCATTATTGGAATGAATGAATGTCTAAAAAGGTGAAGGTATTATTCCAAGCTTTATGAGATCAGTATAAGAAGAAACAGATTCACGCACGGAAGTAAATAAAAGGAAAGAAAGAGAATCTACATTCTACGTACATTCTTAGGTTTTGGTAGAGCACTGTAGGCATATACACAGAAGCTGTCAGTCCATGCACGAGAAACCGAAGCATGACTATGAAAATTTAGAATATTTTGGCTGATATTCGTATATAAAAGGAAACTTTTGTTTTCCCTAGCACAAGCACGAGTGGAATTTACAGCCTGCATTGTGTCTCCTATCACTTATCATGTCTAAGAGCGTGTGAGAAATGGAATGAGAACAAGCATTCAATAAATAGAACTCCATATGTGGAGTTCTTTTGTGCTCTTTTGTGCTTTCCATGATTCCATCAGCATTCTCTGGCACATCATTTCCACCTAACAAAAGTGCATCGTCATCATCTCTATTCAATTCTCATCTCTTTATCTGGAATATGCTTCCCTACAAGCTGCTAATACGGCAGGTTTTACGGTCCCTTGGTCGCCGCGTTCCGTAACTCAAAGGTTCCTGCGAACGCACGCAGGATGCAAAACGGAAATTTACATTTTGTGTTGGGAGAAACAATGAGCTACGCTTGTAGTGGAATTGCAAGGTTACTCCTTAAACCCCGCCTCCAAGTACATAGGGTCTGGGTTATCCAGAGTCCTCACTTCTCGGGAATGGTAGAGAAAAATACAAAATCTGGGTAATCTAGAGAAAATTCGAAATTAATTTCTGTGACCTTTAGTGAACCATTTCCGGTAAACTTAGAATTATTTGATAGTTTTTTAGATGCACTATATTTCTGGAAAAGTCAAAAACGTTTTCTGGTTATGACAGAGTCTAGAGGAACCAAAATGCTCTCAGCCAATCATGTAAGGCGAGAAGTCAATTTCAAAATCTAAATTCTATTTGAACAGCTGCTCTGAAAAAAGGGCAGCTTGTAAGGACATTGTACTGCGTCAGGGGCTGTGCCCTACTGACAACCTTTCCCTCCTGGGAGACCCAGCCAGCTATAGGACTGTAGTTTACTGACAGCCCCTCTTCTCTCGTCACCAAGCCAACGAAGGTGAGGTCTTTCCTCCCCTCTCTCCTTTGAATCCTCATTGTGCACTTGCACAAAGAAGTTGCTGGCTTGCTCCTCTCTCCAGGTCACTTTTCTGATCCTAAGCTAAGTAGTGCCTTTTGTACTCGCACATAGTTTAGACATCTAGAATATTTTATAGTGTTTTATGTAACATGGCTAAATTCAATTCTTTGTGAGCTTTTTGCAGATTTGAGGAACTAATTTGGAGAATATTTTTGTGAGAAAGGAGGAGGTAATTTATACATTTATTTGTTCATGGTATTTACATCCATGAGTTGCTTTCATGATTTTTGTTACTATTTGCATTTTTTGCTCTGCTTTCTTTTTCTTCTGTCTAAGGTTTGAAGTTGGATATTTTCTGGTAGTTTTTGTTTTATTGATGCATTAGTATAATAGTATAAGGGGGCCAAGAAGTCATGAAGCAAGACACATAATGTATTTAGTATCTCCAGGATAAATTGCATTTTGTTTTTTTCTCTTATACTAATTGTCTCTATGACGGAGAGACGTTGGGGGCAGTTCACTAGTAACGGGATCAACTATCACCGTAGGAGACGGCCAGATATCTCTGAAGTTATTCGGATACCCGAGGACGTACTGGATTCTTATAATCGGTTGTGTCGTATGTTAGGTCTTATCGACACACATGCTCAATGTCTGAGGTGGTTGTTGGATGGAGCATCTAGACGTATAGAGGATTTGGAGAGAGAACATGTTGATCGTGTTGCGCAAGTAGAGCCTATTGATGTTGATGACATAGAGCCAGTTGAGGATATGGTTGTAGATAATGTAGAGGGTTGTCACGTGGTGGTTCTAGACAGTCAGCACCACATCGGATCTAGTGATGATCCGTTGGATGGGTTGGAGGAGGATGAGCTTGTTGACGTCGAGACTGCAGCTCGAGAACACAAGGAGGCTCAGTACGGTTTATGAGGTCGAGCAAAGATTGTAGAATTCTGTGAGGTGGATAATATAATAAGTTCCAAAACTGAAATTTCAAACCTGTCACTGAGAGCAGCAAAGTTCAGGCAACAACCAAAAAGAGCTCACGTCGATAATATAAGAAGTTCCAAAACCAAAATTTCAAACCTGTCACTGAGAGCAGCCAAGTTCAGGCATCTACCGAAGATCTATACTTCTCACTACAAGAGACTGATAATTTCAGTCCTAAGACAAGAAGCCAATAAAAATCTCTGATTCCTCACTTAGCTCAGCCTCCACGGCTTCCTCAAGGCAAGATGTCAGTTCTTTGCGATCTCCATATCCCAAGATCATCGCCAACTCTCTGTAAACTTGATAACGATGCTTCTTGGCAATTTTCTCAGAAAATGCAGCAGCGATACATTCAAGCAATTCATGATCACTATCAAAGACTACTCGAGCTTCTTTGATATCTGACGTCTCATTCGTTGTTTTTGCAAACAAGAGAAACCATTCCCGAAAGAAGAATGTAGTGCGATGTCTGAAGAATCTGCCGAAAGCTCAAACTGTCATGAAAGTCTCACAATGATGAACCCATTCAAACAATCTCACAACTATTTGTGGATTAACAGCCACCAAGAAACCTTGCACAAGCCTCTAATCCACAGTCTATGAGCTCATGTACATAAAAAGTACTACTCAAAACCATTCTCAAAAGTGCGATCTTGAAATTGCTCATGTCATTGAACTTGACTCCAGAGCCACAATGCGAGGTTCAAACTGTCAAATCAATAAACTTATCTTGGGAGCGCACGGCAGTAGAAATGAGCACTGGAACAATTAGGTTAAAGAACAAATGCGCACTACTATCTTGATAGCAGAATCCAGTTCTAAGCATGAGAAAAAATTCCTAAACGATTGAAAAACGACAAACTTGCGAGGTATCAACAGTGACGGCAATGAAGAAACGAGTGAGCGAATATTCAAACGATTTTACAGCCACAAAACTTGATTTCAATATCCCACCAGAGTTCGTGAGAGAATCCTGACTTGTGAATCGTTTTGAACGAGACGACGATACAGCAAGTCGGCGAGGTACAAAGAAAAGACATGGAGCAGTCTGTGCGCGCAGACTGCTCTATACACAGCAGCATGCTGTATGCCAGGACTGAGCTGTACGCGCACTCCGTCTAGTCTCTGTCTCACAGACTGATAGTCAAATGACCAGTCCGTGGTCTCTCCTCATGCCCTTTTTATATGGGGAGGAGGGGTTTAACGATTTATCAGAATCTATTTCTTTCTTTTATCTTTTCAATTTTGATAACGACTTTTTCTCTTCGTTCTTGATTTTTTCTTAAATTTTCTTTTTTCGTTTTCACAATAATTCTATTTGTTTATTTCTCTACACGAAAAAACAAAGAGTTTCGCTTGCAATCGAGTTGTGAGACTATACCTCTTCCTTTTTATCTATCTTTTTTCTTTTCCGGTTTCTACAACGGCTCCACCCGTCTATTCCGACAAACTATCCGGCAAACTCCTTCCTCTCTTTCTTTTCCAGCTTTTACGTCGACTCCTGCTTTGTTCTTAACCGTCTCCTAATATGACAATATATACTTCATGATACAATTTCTAGTCACTTCTTTTCACAATCTACTTATAAATGTGCTAATGCATAGCAAAAGCTGGACAAATTCTCTGGAATGATTAACTCTGGTATTGTTATCATTATATATAGTGGATTCATGCCATTAATATTTGACTCTCTTAGGTAAATTACTTTCTATCGCAGTTTTGGAAATAAACCCCAGTTCCACTATAAGAGCTTCATGCCATGCTTCTCGAATTCAGGATCACGGAATACACTGTTAATGTAAAATTGCTTTTCATCATAGAGTTCTCAATAAACCCCAGTTTCACTATAAGAGCTTGAGGTCACGATTTCGAGTTCATGATCACATAGCACACAAAAATAACTGTTAACGTAAATTGTTTTTGATTGTAGAGTTCTCAATAAACCCAAGTTCCACTATAATAGCTTGAGACCACGATTTCGAGTTCACGATCACGGAGGAAACAAAAATAACCGTTAACGTAAAATTGCTTTTGATCATAGAGTTCTCATTCTATCATAGAAATATGCAGTTAAAAGCTAGTCACAAGCTTTGCACATTGTGATTTGTTTTAGTTCAACATGGTTAAGAGTGACGGAAATCTATATAGTTAAAATTTATGTAAATTCTTGGAGAAAACAATAGTATTTTTCTTTACGTAAAGGATTCTTGAAATATAAAGTCTCATCTTTTTTCTTTTTTAGAAGGAGTTTATGTATGATATAACATTTTTCACAGAGGATCATTTGATAAACCACAATTGCATTTGATAAACTATGATATATATATATTATATTTTATAAACCATGATCTCTAAATATTATTCTCTGGAACACATCTCGACCGTTCGATCATGTGATAAGTTCTTCCATCTTTATATATATATATAATTCTTTTTTCAAAGATTAACAAACCACGAGAATGGTCGAGTGTCTCAGTCCTCTCCACTCGGTTCCACCTCGGGGAATGGTAAGACTGAGAAGCCACTCCCTCCCGTGGCTTGTGCTATACCTAAAGTACCTAGGGAGAACACTTTTTCCTTTCATAGTGGAACCGGCGGTATAATAAAGATACATTTTGTCACATTAGAGCTATTTTAAATTAGAGAAATGTTACGGTATGTAATGGAACTATGAAAATTATATAATAAAGAATTTCCATAACGCATAAAGCATAATATAATAAAGAAATATGGAAAGCATTTCCAAACGATTTATTTGAAGCGTATGGAAGCATGCATATTTCATCTTAGGCTCATTCAGTATCTTGGAGCTTGATAAATTAACCTCTCGAGATATAAGTTTATTTCACGATTGGTCCTATCAATGGATGCGTAGGGGTCCTTGTCTGCCCTCAACTTTTGGCTTGCACCCTCTTAGACATGGTTACTTTCATAGCTATCGTTTCGATACGAAGGAAAGCGTATGAAAAAATCCTCCCAAAAAGAAGAGTTAAAACGGTCATAAATTGATCATCTAGAAATATAAAATATATTCTGAATTGGTTAAATTGGAAGCTCTTGATTTTACTTCTAGTATAGATTTTGGCGATACAAGCCTTATAGGTTTAAATGCATATTAGGTTGACAACTCGTCTATAACTGTTATAGATCACGAGACTAATTAAAATGTGTAAGACTCTAGCTATGCTTATTAAAGAGTGACTTCGGTACCGGTTATGGGTATAGCTTGCAAGTCACTGAGGGGTGTCAAACTAGGGGGATTTGTTGAAAAGAGGCTCTGCCAAATAACTTCATTTGGCCGAGTTCGCTTTTCAAACCGGGTTAACTCTAGAGGAACTCTACTTTGCTTAATGTGGAAAGACAGTTTCAAATGACGACAACCATCATAATTAAGATCTTATACAATATCTAGTTTTTGTCGTTACTGCAGATAGAGTAACCTCCCTTGATTAGTTTAAACTCTAGACTTCTCACTATTCTATTCAAGACACTATTATCTAGGTGAAGTTACATTTGGAAGAAGAAATGATGAAATGAGTCACAGTTGAATGGATATCTAAAGACATGACGGGCGGTTAACATACACTTCTCGCCTTCTGATGATATCACATTTTAACTTACTGAACTTGTTGTAGCCAGTAAAAAATGTAATAAAATAACGTAAAGCTAAAAGAATGAGGTCAAGTCCGAAAACCATATTAGAGATGCGGTCAAATAAATTTCGGTTTTTTTCAAATTTAATAGCGCATTTTCTGAACTCTGGTACCATTCTAGATTTTATTCTTCACCGGAATATCCTCAGCTTTATTCTCCGCTGCCGCGTTCCGCAAAGCCATATGAGTGATCAGATTCCTTTGGGGATAATTTCTGAACCTGTTATGGTCATAGCAGGGGTTTAATTTTCCAATCCAATCTTCAAAAAGAGACAGACTGTCACTTTACGACTAAGAGTAATGCTATGTAAAGGAACTGTCGAGATATATATAGAAAGGTTTTTTGAAACAAGTCATTGACTATAAAAAGCCTAGCAGCTGACCACATATAATCGTCTCGTACAGTTTATTTCCCAGTCCAATCTTCTGCGTCCCAAGTTCTCCCGAGTCCGAACTCGATAGTCAGTAAATACGTCTACGGTACATTGTTCCCCTGTCAAAGAGGACTGGAAAGATTTCCGTCCCACGGCCTCCCACTGGAGAACCGAATAGTAGGGGGTTTCAAACAATGAGGTCCGCGGGACAAAGAGGGGCTCAAAAGCGAAGTCGCGTCGAGAAAAAGAAAACAAAAGCAAAGTCCATCGCAACACAACTGACTGGGGAAGAAACAGTTAATAACCGAATAACGAATTCCAGTTGACTTACCTCGACCATGGATTAAACTGGACAAATTTGTGACCCTGCGACGAATATCCTTCCCCACGGCCTTGTACATTGAAATTCGTTTTTTCTTATCAGAAAACGTATAAATGTTATTAAAATTTATTTTACTAAGTTATAAAGAAAATTGAATTAATTCATAATTGTTATATGTTAGTCACTCCTGGAGTAGCCAACTCATCCGAAGAAAACCCATAAGTGAAGAGAGGGCTGCTGCGCTCCTTGGGGTATAAGACCGGAGACCTAATTGTCTAAAGGCACCGTTTAGCTGAGGACATTAATTAATGTACTAACCCTTCCCGCCGGAAGGGTTAGAACATTAATAAGTGTACCTCATGTACACTGAAGTGTACATGAGGCCCATATACTCTCTGATGGTTACTAGTCGAATTAGTATGTCATGTCTGTCACGAGTGATTATACTTAACTCGCGACGAGACTAGGTTTAAAAACCCAAGAATTGGCTTGATCATACTCCCATTACGATAGTTGCGCTTGATCATACCTCTCTTAACGTTTGGTTGTTTGATCATACCTTCAATCTGTCATCGACAGTCCGACCAGTATATTGTATCATGTAGATCAAGCCATGTCACTCTACACTGCCAGCCTGTGGAAACGCACCGTATGACGTGAGACGTGTCTCATTGGAAACGAGCGAGAAAAGACCGGATAATGCACGAGGATGCATAGACAGGTTAGAGCATTCCAGATGCGACGTGATGTAGAGAAAAAAGCATTAGATAATAAACACGATGGCAACGCAGATGAATGACAATGGATGAAACGCGCGTGAAAAGTGATGCGCGGAGACAGTCCTCATTAGCATTAGAAGACTAGATAGTGTACAGTGAATTAAGGTGTCAAACAGAGTTACGTCTCAAGCTTCTAGTGCGCCGAGGAAGCTTGATGAGTTTTAGAAACGATGTGCTCACTCTCTGAATTCGAAGAATGTATCGGCAATGTGTCTTCTCAGTGGGTTTCAGCTTCCATTCAATGCATAATAAGAACAAGCTGTCGAATTCTATCTTGTTGCATGCAACTTCCTAGGGTGTTATAAGCGTGTAAGCGAATCAAACACGAACGCGAGCTCTGCTATGAAAGTGTTGTATTTCAGTCAATCACACCTCGGTTGAAAGACTTGACACCCATGTGGTCGAAAGAGAAGCAGGAGATAATATCAATGTCACCCAAGATTGACTTATTATAGTGTGAAGGATCGTGTAGAAACCGCATTACCGATTGTGTGGATTGTTGACGAGAAACTTTTGAGAATGAAAGTTGAGGAGTTCGAGGGACTAAGCGCGGAGAAGCAAGATGGAATACTAAACACCATTTGCTCGGCAAAGTGACGTTTTCAAATTAGTTTGAATGCACAACAAAATCACTTCACTGTGTTTGATGTGGAGCTTGAGGTGAAGCACCCGGATGAATTTCAAGACACTTTGGAAGACCTTGTCATTGCAATGGATAGTTGTACATATTATCCGTCGATAGAAGATTCCAAGTCCACATTGGAGGATAATGTGGAGCTTATCCTCCAATGTGGCTACATGACTTGACACTGTCATTGGTGAGAAGAGCAGATGAGATAGATGTAGTTGCAGAAAGTATTGTTCGAAATATGAACATTATAATAGAACTCTAGAGATAGCAGAAGGAGGACCTTTCGGAATTTGTGAAAACACTGCGTAGGCTTAGGGACTTGTAACCAGCAGTAGAGCAGTAGGCTGTATAGCGGAGGAGTCTACTCGTCGAAATTCATATTTTGATATGATAGAGAAAAGTTTTCTCATTTTCATCTACTTAGAGTTCCATGTGTATTTGACAGAAATCTGAATACTCAACTTCTCGTGTTTGGTTTACATTGTTGTTAATAAACACTACCTTTCGGCATCCAGAGTAACAACATATCCATTTTCTTGCCATGACATGTTTCGTTCATTTTGCCCTTTACATATGTGTGTCGTGCCGTGTGCATCGCGAGACGAAATAGGACATGTTTCGCTCATAAGGGGCGAAACAGACTGTTTCGTCCCTTACATATATGTACCATGTCGTGTGCACCGTGAGGCAAAACACGTGTATGTCGTGTCGTGCGCACCGAAATATGACATGTTTTGTGACACTTTGGCAGTAAAGTCCCATGTTATGGATGACGTATTTTTCATTGTTGTTAATAAACACTATCTTTCTGCATCCAGAGAAAAAATCATATCTATTTTCTTGAGGTACGTTTCATTTTGGCACTAAGGTCTCGTGTTATGGATGGCGTCTTGGAGAGTTCGTGTGCAACAGAGGCGAGTAATATAACCTCTTTATGTGATACGTTCATTGGAAATAGTAAGAAGAGAAACTGTGTGATCTTTTTGTGATACGTGATACGTTCATTGGAAATAGTATGAGGAGAAACGGTGTGACGACAAATTGAGTAACCCTCTTCTGATGACCACTTCTTGTGATCCTTTTGTTGTATAGCCTCACAAAAATGGATTAAAAGCTTCTTGTGATCCTTTTGTTATATAGCCTTCACAAAAATTAGATTAGAAAGCTAGAGATAAGAAGCAAGTTTGAGACAATAAGTGTCACCTTCCATCTCGCATCTATTTTTACTTTAAGTGGAGTGGTTGCTTGGAGACAATAAATATAAACAGATACTAATGAGCACCATCATACAAACAAAGGTAGAGGTGAGAGGCAATCAAAACTTCAGAAGGAAGAGGTGAGAGGCAGACAAGACTTCACTCTTAATATAAACAAGTGTCATAAAACTTCACTCTTAATTATAACAAGTGTCACAGTGTATCAAAACTTCACTTTCAAAGTGTCACAATGTCTCACTCTTAATTATAACAAGTGTCATAGTGTATCAAAAACTTCACTTTCAAAGCATCACAATGTCTCACTCTTCTCTATTCTCACTTGAGAAGATGGAGGAAATGTAAGGATATTGCATGTGAACTGATCTTCATACGATATCGGCTTCCTCTCTCATAATATGACTCCAGCACTCTTTTAAAGTCGGAATAGGATCCTGAGTTAAAACTTGAGAAAATCTACTCTCCACATAAGATATCGTCTCCTCTAGACTACATCCTCAATGAAGAAGCCAAGGTCAAAGTGACTTCAAAATATCTTTCTTTATCACTATCTATAGTGAAAGGAGAAAACGAATGACGATGGATAACATTAAATGGATGATTGGTAGAATTGTTCACCGGACTATCGTCCATCATCAAAACATCTCTCGTGCTCAAGTTGTGCTGATGGAGAATCATAAAATCTTTCGAGTATAAATGATTCCTGAATGTTACTTCTCGAACGGTCTTATAGTTGAAACACATGTCTTGAGCGAACACTCTGCATACTTGATAAGAAGAAGAAAATAAAAAGATAAGAAATAAAAAAGAAATAAACAAAAAGATAAGAAATGAATAGAAAGTTAAAATTCTGGAGAAATGAAATGAAATATAAACTTCAAAGAAAATTTTAAATCAATAAGAGAAATTAGTATAAGAAAAGACAAATACCTTCTCACTTGTCACTCCAAGAGGTAAATAAAAGATAATTCCTTTCGCTCATTAATTAATAATAATAATTCCTTTCACTCATTGCGTGTAGTAGAATTCTAATGTTCAGTAAAGTTTGAGATGTCCATATGATAACCTGAAACTTATCTAGACAAATCTCTAGAAAAGCTTTTACTCCAGGTCGAGCCACATACCATGTAGACAGCTTGGTGGTAGTGTCTACTACGTAACTCTTTCACGAGCAAGCATCAACTCATCCTCGTTCCTTCCTCACAACCAAAAGACCATTCAAATCAAGGATAAGAGTCTTAGTAGGATGAATAAGATGAGGTAAAAACTCTTCACATTTTTTATACGAGACAATTCTTTCTTTCTCACTAAATCTCGTACTCTAGAGCTCCGAGTTCTAGAACTTTTTTGCATGCTCTTCTTCCTTCTCCTTGATGGTATTGGTTAAAGCATCTGCTTCCTCCTTTAGCCGATTGATTTTATCCAAAAGAATAATCTCTTCACCTGTAAAAATTGAACCGAGTATATCAATATTTAAAATACAAATATCATTCAAACACAACTTAACATTTAAAAACTACAATACTTTGGAAGACTATAAAAATTGAACATAGAGCAAAATACTCCGAAGAAAAAGAACATATTACCATATGATGGAGGATCTCGCTGCAAAGATTGAGGGTCTTGACATCGTTGGGAAGACTCATGATCTTGAATAAACGCGTCCACTTGATCAGAACTTCGAAGGATACGAGACTCGTGAGTATACCCGCATGTACATGAAATGAGTCAATATCATACCCATCCAAGTCTCTAAATGTCTGACTAATTTCTCCTTACTCATATACTTCTTCATAGAAGAAATCTCGGCATCCAAAAGAGTCTAAAATGAACTTTACCCAATGAACTCTGCATAATCTTCTCCGCTCTCTTCTACTTTACTCTTCACGTACAAAGCTAATTGTCCATGTACTTCTTTCGGACCTCGACGAGCCAAAAATATGCAATTGATGAGTTGAAAGACTGGTCTCCACTCAATGTACTCACACATCCATAACAAGTACATTTTCTCTTTCTTATCTTTTTGAGGAAACCAATCATCTATCAAACTCCTCTTAACACTATGAGGACGAGGAACACTAGTTCCCATGGGTAGAACAAGTGCATCGTGAATAAAAGACTCATCCAATAAAATCTCATGTCCTCTTACGGTAGCACGATGAATCTCTGTGTCATAAGACTCGATAAATTGTAGGCAATATGAAATCTGCACAATTTATGAACTAATCAAATACTTTAAAAGAGCTACATGCATGAGTTTAAGGTAAAGTAAAAGAAGAAAAACAAAAGAGCAAGTTTAAGAAGCTAACATGCATGAAGTTTAGGATAAAGTAAACTTGGAGAAATAAAGAGCAAGAAAAAAGTAAAGGGAAGTATTTATAGTTACTTACATTTGGACGAGGGAAGTACAAAAACAAAGTCAAAAGTAATCCAAGTGGATCTATAGCTTCTTCTTCTACTCCATATAAAACATTCTCCACCTCTTCTTTCGAAACCCAACACCATTTCAAATGATATTGACCATCTTTCTCATAATTATATTTGAACATAGAAGGTCCTTCTCTCATTTTCTCCAAACCAGCTAAACAGAAAGAAACAATAAATGGAAGATGTTAAAATAGGTTGTGTTTCATAAGGGCGACGAAACTTAGCAACTTAGCTATCGTTGCAGCACGCCCCTCATGAGCGGAACAGATCATGTTTTGCCAAGGCTTCATAAGGACCAGCGAGACAATCTTGTTTCATCTCTTACGAGCAAAACATGATGTTTCGTCCCAGGTGCACATCAAATATATGTGTGCTCGTAAGGGGTGAAACAGATCATGTTCCGCTGCACCGCGAGACGAAACAATCTACTGTGCACAACAAATATGTGTGATGCTCGGAAGGAGCAAAACATGACATGTTTCGCTGCACCACGGGACGAATCAGGCTGTTTCATCCCGTGGTACACACGACACGGGACACATATGTGCATAGCGTAAAAGACAAAACATGGCATAGAGCTCACTATCTCATCACTAACCCCATAAAAAACTGATCTTCTGGCCGATTGGTATCGTAATCTTTCACGGCAATGGTCATTAGCTGACTCTTTTCTCGATTGTGCTTGTGCTGGTTCGATCGACCAGCTTCAGCTTATCTCTGTGACGCTCGACATCTTTGTGTATATTCGTGGAAGCTGTGAGGTTGACTGTTATGGTGACTCGCTTCTGTACTACTCGATGGTTCAGATCGTTGCTCGAATAACTTTCGACAACGAGACTTCGCTCCATACCTACACACTCTAACTCTATAGTTCGGAAAGTTCTTCAATATATGGCTCGGTGACTATTCAAGAAAGACCAACAATCAACGGCAAAATCAAACTCCTTAAAAGATTCGAATTCAAATCCGAGAGACACTTTGCTTGCAGTGACCTTGAGCGACTTTGGGAGTAAGGGACTCACGACTCTCGCATCAATCATTTCTTGTCGTCACCGTTCTAGCACGTTCTCCTCTGCAAGGCCCTCGGAGCATACATCCATAGCAAAGCTTCGCTTTTCATCTCTAAAATGCATTCCATTTAAGCAGTCATCCTCGCTCTCTACATCAAAGTTCGTAACATTGCTCCGTCCGGTGACCATATCGTTATGCTAGATTTAGTGCTTCTGATCACTACTCTCTTGGATTTAGTTCACAATGTCTTTTTGATCCGACATCGTCATAGCTAATGTGCAGGAACTTGTCATGATCTATTTCAAATTGATGCAGCTTGTTTTTGAGACGACTGCGTTAATTGCGCGTGAGACATGTCCAACATCAGACTGTCTGGAATGCTCTAACCTGTCTATGCATCCTCGTGCCATTGTGGCACTATCCTATTTTTTCTCGTTCCTTTTCAGTGGGACACACCCCACGTCAGACTGTGCATTTTCACAGATTGGAAGTGTAGAATGACATGGCTTGATCTACATGATATAGTATACCAGCCGGATGGTCGTGGCAGGTTGGAGATATTATCAAACAACCAAACGTTAAGAGGGGTATGATCAAGGGAAAAGATCGTATTGGGGGTATGATCAAACCAATTTCTGCTTAAAAACCACTAGTAGGAAAGGCGCATCGGAAGTAACCCGTTGTTTTCGATGCGTGTAAAAGTCCAGGGGCTAAGGATCGTTTGCATCTGAATGGAATCGATTCCCAATCGCAAGCGAAGGTTAGACTATATGGACTTGGAAGCTCTTCATTGAACGAATCATCCGTAACATGCTTTCCACCTGTTGTTTCTTTTGGGGGGCGTGTATGAGTGAATTGCTGTCATATGCTGCACGGGTGATGATTGTAATCAGTACCGGAGAGTAATCAGAGTAGGGACATGTGGGGATAAATAAGAGCACGTGATGTATGAGAAGAGTACTTTAGAAAATCCGTGTATCGATCTGTGCTTGTGAGCATGCAAAGCAGGCAGTTCGATCCCTTCGGTTCAGTTCGTCGTAAGGTCGTCTAAGGATGCACGTAAGAATCTATACTTCTTCGGGTGGGCTAAATACAAGTTCTACATCGTTCCGCCACATGGTAAGGGGGCTGACATTTCATGTTCAACTTGGTCAAATCAGGGGCCCGAGTACGATAAAAATAACAGAACTGCTTACGGGCCATCGAGCGGGGGAGGAAAGCTCACGTGTTTCTGAACAGGAGAGGGGAGTTACCGTAAGAAATCATGTCATTTTATACTGGCACAGATATATGACTGGCTGCTGAGATGATAAGATCCAGGTGGTTGTTCGGTTCCACACGTAGCTCGCTTAACCATGAAAACGACGTGGATCAGTGTACAAAGTGTTACAGTACCCTCAACCGTGTCTTTTGGATTGTAGCTGTTGCGTACTTTTTGATGTTGTCAACTCTACGACAGGTCCACTTTCCAAATCGTGGCTAATGAGAAATCATGATTTATTATTCCTCTTCTGTAAACGTGACAGTTTCATATTTGCTTTTCAATTTGAAACTGCCTAATTTCGTGGAGTTGTCTACAGTCTCTCCCCCGCAATGATTCGGGGTCTGCAAAATCTCTCTCTCTCTCTCTCTCTCTCTCTCTCTCTCTCTCTCTCTCTCTCTCTCTCGTGTGATATTCCACCAGAAATTCTAAGTCCGAAACGTAATTTGAACGCGTAATTACGTCAGCTCTGTATCCAGCCAACCCTGCATTCCTTCCTTCTTACCGATGGCGAGACTTCCGATCCTGGAACCGAGTATCTAAACTACGTAAAGAATGTGTGGATTTGTTATTTACAGGAAGTTGATATGTCATCTATATTTTGGTGAGCCTGACATATTCGAGGCTAGCCTTCAGCTTGCGACATGCTCATTTGTTCTTCCCTAAGAAAGAGGCTAGCTTTTGCTCGTCTATGGAAGGCATCTCAGAAGTGCTTCTTGTATTTCCGAGCATAGTGCATACTGATCGCTGGAACCCTGATTCAGCATCTGGCAAACAATACATTCATGTTAGATCCGAATGAGAGGTAAATAGGTACATGGCACCAATCGGGCACGCACACTTCGACGAAGATAATAACTGAACTTCATCTCACCTACAACCAGATAAGTGTCTCGGAGTGTACGGTAAATTTTACCTTCACCCTGATGGTTGCATGGAGTCGATACACATTTGTCGACACTGAAGCATGTGTGACTGTTAATTTTAAATCTCTCAGGCAAGAAAATATGTCGATAGCTGTGTCTTCCTGACTGCAGTTGTTCCTTACAACCTCAATCCTCAATGTATCTTCGTTCTCAGGAGTAGCATGAGTCATATCCTGAGAAGGAATATGAGATCCTGAGGGAACGATTTTGATGTCCGCAGACTTGAAGGAGTCCGCGTTCTGCAGATCATCTGATCTCAAGGCTATGTTGAGCTCCTCGAGTTGTTTCAAGCGCTGTTTGAGACTTTTTATGTACTCAACTGTTTCTCCTAGAAGCGATATTTTGTCCATCTGTTCCCACCACACACCATGAACACGAATGATTGCATGCGCGGTCAGTTCTTGCATCGCTTAGACCCTGGAAAATGTAAGTATGTTGTATCGAGTGCTAAGGCGAAATCAAAACCCAAAGCATGTTGCCAGACCAGCTCGATGCAAATTAGAAACGAATCAGGAGAATCCAACTAAATTTCACGTCGGGTGAACTGACAGCCATCTCTTCCAAGAACGTTGTTGGACTGAAGCTGAACGATTTGTATCGAACTATCGTTTATTACCTTCAAAGCAGATGGAACAATCCCTCTAATCCTTTCAAAGCATTCGTTCTGCCTATCTCTTCGTCTACGTTCTGCATACATACTCGAGTGTTCTGGAGGCTGCATCCATTGATAATGCGTATTTTGTCACTGAGTGTATCCATGACCAATATTCCAGTATATCGACTTGACCTTGTAAACACCATAGAACATCCACGGTACCTACCTGTCAGTGAATAAGTCGATGTTTCAAAAGGGCATGTGATCATGAACGCCCAGGCCCATGCCTAATGCAGTATGCGCCTTTACTGACAATTCATAAACATATATGTCTGGTTAAGTTGAACTCACAGTATCGAGTCAATAAAGCGCGCCCGGGTGTTGCTGGACAGAAAGTAGAAACTTTGCAAAGCCAGTGTCGCAGTGAAGTGTAGAGTATACAGGTGAGTCTCCAGGTGGTTTTGAATTCTATTTTTCTGCTCGGGATTTATAGATACTTTCCTGAATGGAAGAGAATCGAAGGGGCAATTTCGAATCTACTGCTGCAACATTCTAACAACCGACATCGTCTTGTCCATGCTCCAATACTATCAAATGATGTAATCCTCGCTGGCAGCAGACAGAAGTTCAAAAATGCTGAAGAGTATAAGAGAGGGGTCAAACATAGTCAAACAGATGAATAAGACCGCTCAATTCCACAAGGATGGACACGGAAGGACGGGACACGAGCTTCTACAGTTCAGATATCGACGATCTCTAGATCTGAAACAAGGGAAAATCACCGCCTACGCACGAAGCAGCTCAGCACGCCCACTACAAGACGACAATAGCGCATGCAGGAAGAGCAGTTGACACCCTTGAGACTCGACCCCGTATTCCTTTGACAACAGACCGATTGTCCAGAAGAATGTGGGAGATGATCTACAGTTTTGGCTCTGTTGACTATCTAAACGCCTGCTAAGCCTCTGTGGGAGAGAAAAGGGGAACAGTGGAGATTGACGATCCGGGGTCAGGACTGATGACGGAATAGACAGTCACCTGCTCACACACATCAGAGACAGTGCACGAGGAAGCGGAGTTCTGACCCGGTAGGTGCAGCGAATGAAGTGACGAAAGAAGCGGGACCTTATGAAGATTGAGCGGGGTACGGCTGACATCAGCTGACATGGTCTCCAGAGGCGCGTTCCTACGGTAGGACCTAGACTCCCGAAGCCTTACACTACCAAGCCGCTTGTGCACCGCGAGCCGCTGCTACCTACGGCACTACGGGGCGTAGATCCACGTGATGGAAAATGAACGGACATGTGGCATTTCAAAGGCTTCGCAGTTCCTCGAACTCCTTGGTGTCTTTGTTGTTCCCATTTTTATTATTTTCTCGTCCTTTGGTTGTTCCTTGAACTTCATTCATTCCCACGCGGCGTCTTTATCTCTCTGTCGGTTTGGTTTCCATCTTGGGCCCAACTTGTACTCCTGGCGGCGATTGCCAATATTATAAAATAAAAAGAAAAGAATACTCTTGGCGGCGACTGCCACACGCATCTGGGTGAAACCAGAAGAAAAGAAAACCTTCCTTCAGTTTCCTTCCGCCTGCAAACTATCTTCCGCTAGAGATGCATTGGCACTTTTTCTTGATGACACGTGTCAATGAGAGCTTGACAATGAGCCACACAAACAAACATGTGTTAAGTTATTTTATATTACGATCATTAATAGCATCTCCGCCTGTACAGAGATAAAGACCTCCTTATCTCAAAATTTACAGATGAAGAGTGGAAGATCTTTGTCTTTAAAGGAAGAATTTTCCTCATCGCAATCTTGCAGTTTTTAAATAGATCTCTAAAGAATATTAGAAAACTCAAAATTTTTCAAAACTACCCAAAATGGTTCTTTCAACGGTTTGATATGGGTCTTGATTGCAATTTATTAGAGAAAAGAGATAGCTTTTAAAGATTCTGTAAATTAAAAACTAGTATAAAGATCAGCTGTGGGAAGATTTTCCTATAACTAGCTCAGTAATTGGTTAGAGGAGTCTTTAGAGATCCGTGGTGAAGATGCTCTAAGGAGTGGACTTTTGCCACTCGGAGTCGACTCGGAGAACTCTACAGTGTTGGCATGGATTAACAAACTAATGTGTCTTCGTGTCTGATTAATTAACTTTCAAGCGGATGACGAGAAGCTTCCAGTGTGACTCAAGGAATCTTACAATGTTGACATGGATTAACAAAAGAATGCGTCTTCGTGTCTGATTGATTACATTTCAAGCGTGTGACGAGAAGCTGCTACCAACGTGTGAACGGAAGCTACCCATTATCTTCTAAACATAGAAGAAAAAGTTTTTTCGAAATACCAGTGTGTGAAGATAAGTTGTCTGCTATTTTCTAAACAAAGAGAAAAGAGTTTTTTTCTAAGGTATGGGACTCACCAAGGACCCTAAGATTGTGGTCGCAAGTCACAACATCAAAATGAATATCAAGAGAATTAAACCTGATACCTCTTTTTCGTATTCTCAAGTTCTCACCCCGTGCTACCATGAGATGATGACAAATTTTTTTCTCGCACAGTAATAAATAGCTTTGGCTTTATCTCCGTGTCCTTTGCTCGAATTTCTCTCTTGCTTACATGGATTCACGCTTGCCATTATACTTTGATAATTAATTTGACATGAGGGAGGCTGCATTCATTTGTTAATCTATGCCAACACTATAGGTTCAACTCATGCTCCCACTTGCGGGCATGTGAAATCCAAACAGTCATATGACTGATCCAATCCGTTCTTGAAACATCGTGAATAAGATCTACTACTACTCTTTGTGTTTCTAAAAGTCTATGTATTTGATCTTGATCTTTTCAGTTATTAAGGGGTGTCAATGTTAAGGTGAAATATTCTCCAATGGGTGAAAGATAAAAGATCAAAAATTTCAATGGTCAACTTTCTACTTAACTGCAGTTCATTTTGGATCGTCTTTTGAACTAGAAGCACATTCATTTTTATTTGATTATTTTTCGCATCTATCATCGACATCATTACTCGGACAGAGTAGATTTTTACAAAAAACAAACAAACGAAACGATTGAAGACTTAATAATAAAGCGTCCGTGGTATTTTTCTACCAGCACTTCTGGAGGTGCCAGCGCAAAATACCCCCAAAGGTCCAGCAGAATTCATAACTCGTTCCCATGGGTATTTGAAAGATTCTAACATTGACACCCCCTATTGTCTTTTCTCCATGGTGTGCTCCTGTCCTTATGTCACTGTTCTTACATTACTTACCATTATGTAACTATCTTTGTGTCATGACTTCGTGGGAAGTAGTGCCATTTGACTTCAAGTGTATGTAATATATGCGTACTCAACCACTTTTGGAAAACTTTTATCAAAAAGTATGTAATTATCATATTAAAATTTTATATCAAGTTTTATTGAAAATCAGAATTGATGTTTAAATATTAAATGTTAGTCATCATACAGAGAACTGAAAAAATATCCTAGAAAACCCATAAGTGAAGTTCGTACCATGGCGCTTTCAACAATATTAGTTCGATCGCTTCTTGATTACTTCAATAAATACTTTAGTTTATTTTCTTAACTCTTTTCCTCGGAAAATTTAGATAAAAATTAAACCTGAATTTGCAAATGATATCAAGATGGAAGGCGTCAACAGTTAATAGTGTGTGTCGAAGCTGGAATCTCAGCAAGTAATTCTTACCACGAGCGAGTGTTGTGATCGCGAACGTTTTCTGCGGATACTTCCAGACATATCTACAAGAAAACACCACGTGTGGTTTAGAATTCATTCATAATATTTTGCAACAAATAATGTAACATTAAATTGACTAAAATTAAAATTAAAATTAAAATTAAAATTTATAAATATAATGATAAACAATTCACGGCTCTATACAAAATTGCCATTCAATAAACTACGGCTGTTTCTTTTCTGGACGTTAAAGAATCCTCTCTCTTAGATTTGACACGCTTTGAATATCTATCTCCTCATTATCACAAAACGCAAAATCATGTTTGCATGGTTTTGCACTTCCTAACTTTTATTTATTTATTTCCTGAAGTTCAAATTAATTAATATCTCTATCTATCCTGTTTCGTCTCTCCGTCACTGCTCGCCCCTTCCTTTGTACCCTGGCGGCGACCGAAACTGACATGAGTCACATGACATACCGTAAACTCCTCATGTCAGTGTCCTCACTGACATGTCATGAGACGACCTTTTTACCGTATAGAGCGCCGCAGAACCACGAGACCACGGAAGGGGAAAGGAAAGTGGATTTCTGCCGGATTCAGTCGGACTGGTGACGATCCTCGTGTGGCTCAGATAGATCCCATCATCCCACAACCGTGTTGGAGATTGTCGGATCCTCCGCATTTTATTTTGTTATATTTTCTTATCACTGTGCTGGATCCTCCGCACATTTGGAGGTACGGCGCGTACTAAGAAAGCACCAAGCAGCACCCGGACGATTAATAGCGTGTCTCAACTATTCGCCGCTTTATAAGAATATTTACTTAGATCGTATCCTTGATACGTTTGTTGGACTTTACTGCATTCCTGTTAAGATCGCTACTTGATACCAACGCAACACTCCAAGTGGCTAGCTAGTGGGAGCTCTGGCGCGGAATTCTGCTATGGACTTTATGGAAAAATGGAACGATTGTTCTTTCAAGAAACCAGCATGGTCAAACTATAAGATCAAGGTGATATGTTGGCAAGGGCGGCGTGGGGTCGAGTCCGCCTGGCGGGGGGACTCACGCTGTGCAAGGGCAGCAGCATACGGCTGCAGAAAGCCCCACAGCGAAAAGAGGCCTAAAAACAAATCCAAACAAAAAAAAAAAAGGTGATATGTTGGCAAAAATTACACGTCTACAACTCTACTTTCTGGAAGAAACATTTCTTCAATAATGTTAAGTTGTCTCTGCATATTGTAGAGCAGAAGAGAACAGACACTCAGTTTAGGAAGGTCTGGTCTTTTGATACCTTGATCTTCCGAGTGACAGGACCGAATGCGAGGTAGATTACGTCCGCCATGATTTTTTCTTCTCGTCTTCTCTTGGAGGTGTATACTCGACTGTGGTTGCTGCATACATCTCCCCTCTCCGATGAGCTATTTGTGCGGAGGGGTATTGGTAGTTTTGTGCCCTCTTTCAGTTAATCATGTTGCCTGGCATTTGTTTTCATGCCCAAAAAAAAGAAAAAGAAAAAATTCACTATTTGATAGTATCTCTGATCTTTCAACAGCAAGTTTATTAACTAAACAAGACAAGAGATTCCACAAACACATCGAACTGAACTTTCTATGTAATCATTCTCACACGTCATAATAAATATGCATGCTCGATGAACTTATGCGGAATTTTTGCTCCCTTAATGATATAAGAAAAGATCTGTGTGTTAGATAATAATTTTATAATTTTAAATTTTATAAATAGAGAAAATAATAAAATATTCTCTAATTTGTATATGTTAGCTAAAACAACAAGGTTGGCAAGAGCCAGACTTAACGCATAAGTGCAGAGAGTCCATATGCACTTTGGAGGATACAAGTGCGACAGCATGTTCAATCCAAATCATCAATTAAACAGTATTCGCATATTCTACTCTTCTGAAATTTGGAAGAGTTGAATATGCATGCCTAAATACCTTATATTATACCATTACTCGTTTTTGACATGCACATCTCATCTAGATGACATGGAATTTTGACTTGTTGATAAACTAGAGTGATCTGAAAAAAGTGTGATAATGTCTTACAAACTTTTCAGGGGTGCAGTTTAGTATGGCTAAAAAAAAGGACAAGACTGTGGAAGTTCTATCAGAGTTATTTTATACATATTTAATAAATATGAAACACCGACAAGAGCATACTTTTTGGTTGAATTTAAACTGAAATGAAATTACTTGGGGTCTGATGTGCCACTTACTCTTTTAGGACAAGGAGTTCGTAAAATTCTTAAAACATTATAAAAGGTCACCATGATAACAGTAGTAGTAGTAGTAATAATAATAATACGGTCCTTGTCAAATATATACGCCCATTTGTGTAAAGTTTTACCGCAAGTGTGTTATGGGTTCAAACTCTAGCTTGAGTTACTGGGTTGAAAGAAATTCACGTTAAAATACATTTTTAATACTATTATGGTGAAACTGATACTAAGACTACAAACAAGAATGAAATAAAATTAAAACTGTAATTTGTATTTGACACAAGATAAATGAATCACATTACTATAGTGTAGTAACTCATGTGCTCAACAACGTCAAATAACTAAAAAAAGGGAAGGTCTACTGGGGCCTACAAAAGACCAGTAAGGGCCGTAAGGACCGGTGCCCGGGAAAGGTTTGTCGGAGAAACGGAATTTCCCAACGGTTTCCCAGCGAAGAGTTTCTTGTCGGCGTACATCCAAATTTTGAATTTGAAAGCGGTTGTTACCCAGAAACTGCAACAGTGTCTTACGAGCGTCTCGGAAATTCCACTTACGACAGCATGGAACGTTTTCCAGATGTTACAATTATGGGCGAAAGACATCTGGAGCTAAGGCCACACTTGGCAACTCATCATCTACAGTCCATCACCACCTTACAAACTACGTAACTATAAACTGTGAAAATTTACACCTACTCCTCAACTCATTTCTTCTACCTCAGGAAGGTCCTTTCGATCAATTTTCTTTCTTTTGTGCAATTCGACCTCATTAGTTTCAGATTACTTCTCAGCTTTTACTTTCTATGGAGTGCGGTACTCTAGTGATTAGTCTTTCCTACCTTTTCTATACTTCTTCATTTCTTCATGCTTGGGAACTCGTAAGTAAAGCCATTGTGGTTGCTTGCAGCTGTTATGTGACCTCATCCTGTACCAAGTTCACTGACGTATTACTGCACAAAGACAAGGTTTCACCTGGGATGTTCCTGACTGAAAAAACCTTAAACCCCCTGTGCCCCTAGATATATTTTGGTAACCAGCAGGACTTCATTTTACTGGTTCATTGTTGGGGAGCAATGAAATCTAACCGGTAAAACTAAAATGGTTTTGTTGATTACATTATTTCGAGGATGGAATCTCTCAAGCAAGGACTTAAATCAAAGCTGTCTAATAGCTTTACCATATGTAATTCAGTTCAAAGTAAACTATTAAATAAGGATTGAAAAATTTAATCTGGGAATTCTGTGGTTTTCTTGGAACAAAACAGAATCTTCTCTTGAAGCCAAAGTACACGGTAAGAGAAAAAGATGTATTCTTTTTCTTCCTTTTATATCCGCACTGGGGGTTTAATACGAAGTTACGAACTAGTACTTTCTTCTGAAGAGCATGTACCTAACTTCAGTTACCATCTTTTCTCTCCATCTGTAAGTCGGAATATAAGTCGGATAATCGGTAAAGAGTTAATTTGGCAGTTTAACTGTATCTTGGCATTACAGCTGTAACACACTCTTTTGTTTTTTCGGAATTTCATGATGAAATTTTGGTCATCATAATTTTGCTGAAATTTCAATCAATCTTATTATAATTTTAAGCAAAGATAGACAGATGTAACTCACACTGTCAAAATTTAGACAGTTTTTACCGTCCATCAACGGATGGTGGTATTTGATGACGCTTTTTCAGCTACGATTGCATCGTTGACGGATAGAACCGTCAGCTTGCACAACCGTTAGATTAAAGTCTGACGGCTACATGGATGACGAAGGAAGACGACTCGCCGGTGGTGGTAGGAATGACGAGGGTGGACTAGTGGACCGCCCTTGAGATTGAGCTTTCGGCCCGTTAGTGGTTGCATCGTCGGTAGATGACGGATCAGCAGTATCGTGTCAGATTTTACGTGAAGGATATCTAGGAAAATGCGAGGTTCCTGACTATGGAGATGTAGTGTGCTGAACAGAGACAAGAAAGAGAGAAACAAGCACGAAAACCGAGTCATAATATATACTTACATCCCATGTATATACACTGCCGGTTCTTTCTCTCTAAGAACACAAAACTGAGAAACAGACCAAAGCGGTCTGTAATCTGCTTCAAAACCTCTTAAAACGAGTCCCTGAATCTCAACCCTGATCCAAAACTATCGAAGCGTAGTTCAAAATAAGAGAAACATCCCTTTGGTAACAAAAAGAGCTACACCAGTATCACACGATTCAAACCCAAGTCCAAACAACATCCATGTACAAGCTCTTAGCTAAAGCTAGCTACCACAAGCTGTACATAATCAACTAGAACTCTAACGAACTTAAAAAAACAAAAATCGTAACGAAGGAACCGTATGAGAACTTTATCCTTTGATCAAACGGTCTTCAGATGTCGATAAGGCATTCTTTCTTGACTCTGTTGGCCTCAAGAACTATCAGATCCGACTCCAACAGCTAAAATATCATCGATTTTTGGTCGTAGATGATTGAACTTTCAAAAACTCCTCCCTACGACTTAAAACCGCACACACCGTCCAAATCGATCGCCTGGTCTGATATCCGTCTTCTCTTGTAGGTAGATCCAGCTACCTTGAACCTAACGAGACTCCAAACTAGCCGTTTGGAGCTCTCCTCGCAAAACCACGCAAGAAATTTGATCGTATGATGCAAAAAACTGACGTAAATCGACTCCTCACGACTCAAGCTCGCTCACCACATCTAAACCAACAATCCAATCCACATATCGTCTTCTGCTATGTGTAGGTGAAGACTCCATGATCGCATAGACATCAAGAACGAAGATCTTGGTTCACCGATCACAAAGAACAACCCAACTTCAGGTTGCAAATGACAAAAAACTGACGTAAGCGCTTCCTTGCGGGTCAATTTCAACAAGAACTCCCAAATCGTCGGATGAAACTTTGTATCGTCTTCAATTTCATGTAGAACTTGATGTCTTGATCCCAATGGGTCCAAGGACAGTAAGTTTGGACTCCGGAACCGTCAGAACGGTCCAACTCTCTCTCACAAGTCACTGAAGCACTCCAAAAACCTTTTCTACGTCTCAATTTCTCCCAAAACACACTCTCCGACCCGCCTCTTCATATGAACCGTCTGAACCAACACGTAGCCGGCACAGATCTGAACCCAATGACATCTTGCGCGCATGCATTAGATTTCTCAATTCTCCAAACTGTCCACCGAACAAGTAAGCTACCCCTTTATGTCAGTCGCGTACGTGAAATTTTTCATTGATAATAAGCAAGCAGGCCCCTTGCGTTCTTAATATAGTACCACGAGCCGCAAATACTCATTCAGCAATAGTAAGCTAAGGCTTAGTTTGATTTTTCCTTCTTTTGAGTTTCGTATCTTCAACACTAGGCGTCCAAATGAAGTAGACGAAGTGCCCATGGAAAGCTGACAACGAGCTCTACCCATTGATGTAATGAAAGTGAAGATCCGAAGTTGTGCAAAAAGCCCGTAAACTAGAGCTTAGCTTGCTTTTCTCATCTTTCGAATCTCGTAACTTCTCCACTAGGAGTCCAATGAAGTAGACAAAGTGCCCATGGAAAGCTGACAATGATCTCTACCCATTGATGTAATGGAAGTGAAGATCCAAAATTGTGTAAAAAAGCTCATTTTTTGTCTCATGAGTGTCTTTGAAGCGATAATGATAAATATCAAAAATAGATTTTCAGATAGGAGCCGGTCCACGACATGACAGCGGAGTGATGGGGTGGTTGGGTTAGGATGGCGGATCGTCAGTGATGAGCCGGAAGACAGAACCGTCGGTGATCATACATCAAATCAATAGATTGTCAATGAGATTCTTCTCACAATCACGTACGATAATATTTTGTTCATATTTTTCGTTGAAAGTATCCAAAAAAATAAAATTTTAATATAAATAAAATAAAATAAAACTATTGAGATTTTGCAAAATTTTATAAGTTTTGGTGTATCCAATCAAAATTTTGGTTTGGTCAGAATTTGGATACGATCCAAGGCATGCCCATGCTATCTTTTAGAGAGCTCTAGGCTCCGAGGATTATTCATTTAACAATCGCAGATGTACAATAAGTTTACATTTCTTCTGTAAAGAGTGAGATTGAAGTTTTGAGAGCACCCCACTTCTCAAATGGTCCTAACACTGGAATTGATCTTAATGGAGATGTTCTAGTAGACTTTAGAGCAAATGCTTAACATACGTCACAAGTTCTACAATAGTCTAAACACTCCTTGAAAATACCTCTCCAATGATAACATGCATCCAAAATCTTGAAGGCTGTTATCTTATCAGCAAAGTGACCTCCAGAAACAGTGCAGTCGTAAAACTCGTGCATTAGCTTGAAAGCTTCCTTTTGACCAATTGCTCTCCTTAGTAATCCATTTGCTCCTTGATGAAACAGAATTCTCTCCACCATGGTGTAAGGTTTGCATCTCTTGATCAAGATATTACGTTCTCTCAAGTATGCATGTCTTTTGGAAAAGAGCCATCTGCAAGAAAACTCCAAATTTCTATGTACTCGTCAAATAC
This sequence comes from Asterella californica, assembly GCA_036924285.1. Classification (NCBI taxonomy): domain Eukaryota; kingdom Viridiplantae; phylum Streptophyta; class Marchantiopsida; order Marchantiales; family Aytoniaceae; genus Asterella; species Asterella californica. The sequence continues at coordinate 8,203,389 of JAYKYS010000010.1, read as the reverse complement.
CTCTTCAATGCTTGTGATGGTCATTTGCTCGTTTGAAAATAAATCATCAAACGATTCTTCTCTCTCATCATCATAAGCCCTCGACAAGATATCAGCATTTGCATGTTTTTTCCTTGGTATATCTTTGACCACATAATCATATTCTGTTAGAAGGATATTCTAACGAGCAACACGACCTTCGGCATTAGACTTATTAAAGATATACTTTAAAGCCGTGTGATATGCTACTATGAAACATTTCTCTCCTAGCAAGTAATGTCAAAATTTCTTCAATCCAAAAATCACAGCTAATCCTTTTCGTTTGATCACGGAATAATTCTTCTTTGCAGGAACCATCTGCCTATTGACATAAGCTATTGGATGATCATGCCCATCTCCATCTAGCTTACTTAAAGTACATCGATTGCTACATTGGAGGCATCCGTATATTAAATAAATGCTTTACTCCACTCAAGTTTAGCAAGTATACGAGTTGTCACCAATATCTTTTTCAACTCCTCAAATGCTTCCTTTGCCTTCTGATCATACACTATCAAGTCAAAATCAACTCCCTTCTTAATATACATAGTCAAAGCTATTGCTTTGTTCGAGAAGGAAAAGACAAACTTACGATAATATCCAACCATGCCAAGAAACTGTCTCAACTTTGTCAAGTTGATCAGAAATCTTCTTCACCTTCTCAGGATCTATCGCACTCCTATTCTTGGAAATGATGTGTCCTAACAGTAGATCTTCTTCGCAACCAAATATACACTTCTCTAGATTTAGAGAAGCATTGGCTTGCTGTAGAGCTCACTTTTTCAATTTTTGATTGAATATGCTTGACATGTAGAAGTTTGTAGAAGAAATAATGCAGTTAGAAGAAGAATAACTTAGTTTTAGTGAAGAAGGTTGTTTGTGAAGATGAGAGTCTTCTTAAGAAGAGTCATCGGAGTAAGAGATTTCTTGAAGACTATTAGATCCTCCGAAATGTTGTCTAAACGAAAGGAAGAAAAGAAGAGACTTCAGAAGAAGAGGAAATCTTCGGAAGAAGACCTTCGTAGGAAGATCTTTGTAGAAAGAAGATGAAGAGAAGGATGACTTTTTAAGAATGGACTTCTTTAGAGTAGTCTCTTCGAGAGTAGTGAGTAGAATTCGTAAGGGAGTAACTATGAGTCAGAGTAGGTTAGGGTAGACTACTTTACCGAAGAATGACAAGAACTGCAAGAGGCAAAGACGAAGACAATCTGTGCACTACTTTGTCAGGCATGTAATGATGAATGAGGAGCGACATCGGCACGTGTTAGACATTTGAACGAACTATATACTTGGAGAATTGGTTCAGCATTCAAAATCCATTTTGAGAGTGAGGCGATTTTTATATTCGGTGAGAGTGTTCTGAAGAAGAGAGAAATTTCAGGTGAATTCTGTTGCGTTCAGGCGAAGTTGACAATCTTCGTAGAGTACGATGACGTCAGCCGTGAAGTTGCCAAGGTTGAGAGCGTTCGAGTTGAACTTGGAAGAACTTCGGAGCATTCAGCCAAAGTTGAAAAAGCTCGGGTTAACATTCTTGACACGGGGAGGATGGACGTGTGTTTCAGAAAAGTTCATCAGTCAAATTCGGATGTGCTCGGACCATGCGGTCGAAGAAGAATACGAGAGATCAAGAAATTGGACGCTGAATGATTGGACCAAGGTCTTGAGAGACGAAGTCGGTGATAAGAGAGATATGGTCTTTGACCATTTGGTGATGAGACCCATGCAACCGAGGACAAAGACTACAGAGAACTCTTCGTCCATCCCATTCAGATGCTTCCTAAGTTCCTCTCGTCTTCTGAGCTATATCTAAACAATCCTAACTAAGCAAGGCATCGCATGGATTCTTAAGAAGACAACCCACCTTGCATTTCATCCTACTTCCTAACATAAGATACAAAATATGAGAGAAGCATATTGTATGAGAAGTTCAGAAGATGATCGTGGACTCCTGCTATGACAGTCGCCTCCAGGAAGACTCTCGGGACAGCTTCCGATTCAGTGACGTTCTCGGAAGACTTCCCGCGGTCAGGCTTCCCTTCACTGGTCTCATCTGTCTTCTACTTCCGACACGCAATCTAACCTCACAACAGACACAAGACATTCATACTCTGTTCTTCCGACTTCTCATACACACTCAAAAGAAGCTTGCTGCATGACAGGAAGACATGATCCTCGACCATTCTCTCCAGATTCTGCCAGCAAGACTTCTCACAACTCTCTTCTATGTTCAGGAAGAAGAAGGAATATGATGCTGTGGGTCGGATAGAAGAGATCCGTAAAGGACCCTCTCGTCTTCTTGCGCATTCTGTCAGCCTTTCCAATCTTCTAGTCTCTCTAAGAAGATGTGGATTTGAGAAGCTCGGAAGATCGGGAGGCACAAGCCTGGTTCCCAACTTCCAGCTACTCGAAAAAACAATTAACTCACCAAGTCACTCAGGATTCGTACCAAGCCTCTCTCAACACAAAATCAATCCAATCCAATCTTGATACGAATTGCACACAGTCGTCTTCCAAAGACGTTCAGATCTTCCAAAGCGTCTTCTGTCCAGGGATTCAGGAGTAGAGGTGCGGTAGGATAGAGAAATTGATAGCTGTGGGATCGAATTGGAGAATGAGAGACAAGGAAGCTCGATTACAGCTCGAGAAGAAGCGAGAAGATTGTTGTCGAAAATTAGGCAGTGCTTCCGTGCCCAATTTCACAAAGGAAAATTTTGGGATGGAGAAAGCGATCGATGGGCTTCCTGCAGACAAGTGGAGAAGCGCAAGGGACACTAAACCATAGACGAGAAGCGGTGAGAAGGAGAAAGAACATAGGAAGAACCTCAAACAGTCTTCTGGCTGCTTCCCGTAGTACCTTCAATCTTCTACGCGCTTCCGGCTCCACCTCAGCTCCAATGCGACCCCACAGAACTGCTCCTATCGTCAATTTTGAGCTATGTCCTGCTGCTTCCTCAATCGATCAGTGCTCCACCTTCGATACTTCTTCAATCGTCCTTCAATGTCTGCTTCCGGGAATCTACAGGGGACTCCTTCAGCTCGATGGTGCTTCTTGTTCTCATAGAATCGTCCTCTCGCTCTCTCTCTAGCCTCAATTCGATCCTTGCTGTCCACGATTTCACTATGCTTACTTTTCTCACTCAATTTGGCACCTCTGAAATCGATCCTCAGCGCACGATGGCCTTCGATGCAGAAAGCAGTCGTTGATTCTGTGCTAATGTGCTTCTCTCGTATCTTCCTGCGCGATTAGAAGTTTCGACCTACCTACTACCATGGGACTACCTGGTAGGTACACCTACCCATCTACTAGATGGTGCGTGGTTGACGCCCATGCAGTCGCGATCGATGTCTTCCGTCTTTCGTCTTCCGTCTTCCGAAGACATGATCGGGAAGACGTCTTCTCGGAAGATGTCCTTCTTCCGTCTTCAAAAGGAGTCGACTTCCTTTACAAAAAGTTCTTAAGACCATCTTTCTTCTAAGCAAGATGTAAACTTAAGCAATAAGGTTATTTCAATTACACAGACATGTTATTAACTTCAAAAATTTCAAAAATTCGTAAATCTTGTAAATTGTGGACACTACATACGCCCACCCTCACATGTTTACGTCTCCACAAACATCAGAGCTGGTTCACGCCCAACATTTCTTGACACGTCACCCATTAACGCGGGTGATCATCAACATATCATCTAACTCTTCCAGCTGTAAGGAGCTATTGTTGAAAACCTCCAAGACTCGATAAGGACCCATCCAGCGAAGACGATGCTTCCTAGGAAACTTGAGATGCTTGTTGTTGTACAGAAGAACCAAGTCTCCATCCGCGACAGTCGCCTTCTTCAGCTTGCCATCATAGTTCATTACGTTGTGCTTGTACTTCGTAACTCTTCTCCAAAGCTGCATTCATGTCTTCTTCGAACTCCACAAAGTTCAGAAGACGCTGCTCTTGGCTTTCCTCTTCCTCCATGCGTTCGGTAACGACTAACCTAGTAAGTAGAGACTTCTAACTCGATAGGAACAACAGATGTCATCTCATAAGTTAGGTAAAAGGGTGTCTTCTCGGTGGTGACCATAGGTGAAATCCTAAAAGTCCATAACACAGATGGCAGCTTCGTGTCTCAATCATACGCATGGTTAACAGTTATCTTATTCAGAATATTATAAAGAAGATCGTTCGACTTCTCTGTCAGTCCGTTAGCTTTCGGGTTGCAGGGTGTCGTCTTCCGATGCTTTATCCTGAAGTACTGGATCAAGAGGGAAATAGTCTCATTTAGGAAATGAGTACCTCTATCTGATACTAGTTCCAACGGGCATCCGTATCGAGTGATGATGTTGTGTCAAAGAACTGGCCACCACTGCGGCGTCGTTCTTCCTTGTGGCTTCGTCCTCTACCATCTTTGTGGCAAAATTTGTAGCTATTAAGATGTACAGTGCTCGTGTTCTTCTAGCTACCGGGACGATTGACCCAACAAAGTCGATTCTCCACTTTACAAAACGAGCAAATGGAAGAATGGGAGTAAGAGGCCACCTAGTAGTAGCTGTTGGTCTTCCTACCCTCTAGCACGCATCACATTTTCTGATCTCCGGAAAAGTGTCTCTGTACATGATCGGCCACCAGTAATCGGTGTCCAACATCTTCTTCACCGTGATCTTCAACTCATAATGACCCCTAGCATCTTCGTAGTGAAGACCCGTATCACTGGCTTAATCTCTGAAGGCTCAAGGCATCTCCTTAGCTTCTCATCATGTCCCTTCCTAAACAGGATACCCTAGAAGATGGCGTAGGGGCCTGCCTTGTGTAAGAAGACAGCCTTCTGTTCGGCATCCAATCCATCGGAGTACTGTTGGTCTTCCAAGAACTTCCTCAAGTCCTTGAAGATAGATTGTTCTGTGGAAGTCGCAAAGACCGGATCAGAAGACATAGTCTCGTCTTCTGAGGAGTGGACGGTACGCCCCCCTCATATGAGAATGTCTTTGCAGAAACTGAAAACAGCTTCTCGTCAGAGAACTCGTCTTCCACTTCATCTTCTCATCGTTCAGTTTCCAATCGGGATAAGTAGTCAACATTGACATGTTGTCTTCCAGGCCTGTATTCAACTGTGTAAGTAAATTCCTGGAGGAGAAGAATCCACCTAGCTATCCTCTCAGACAAATCTGCTTTCTTCACCAGATGTTTTAAAGAAAAATGATCAACATAGAAGACAAACGGATTGGCTAGAAGATAGTGCCTAAACTTCCTACAGGAGTAAATCATGCCAAGACACTCCTTTTCAGTTGTAGAGTACTTCTTCTCTGCATCACTGAGTTGTCTTCCCGCATAGTAGATAGGATAATCCTTCTTCTTCTTCTACTTCATTTTTTTGGCTTAGTACCACCCCTATGACAAAAGTAGAAACATCCACATAAATGTGGAAGATCCTCTCTCAATCAGGTGGTCTTAGGACAAGAGATTCTGACAGAAGTCTTTTCATCTCTTCAAACGCTTCTTGCTGCTCAGAAGACCAAATGTAAAGTTTGTCCTTCTTCAGCTCACCAAGTTGCCAATAAACCTCCTGTAGTATCCTATGTTGTCCAAGAAGCTTCTCAACTGAGTCAAGTTAGCAGGTGGGTGAAGTTTCATGATGACTTCCACCTTAGCAAAGTCGACTTCTATGTCTCTTCCAGAAATCCTATGTCCTAGCAAAATACCTTCTGACATACCAAAGAAGCACTTCTCAAGGTGAAGAGCCAACCGATGCTCTCCACACTCAAAAAACACTTCCTCAGAAATATCAGGTGATCTTCTCTCGATCCAAACACGCAAAAATCATCCAAGAAGATCTCCATGAACGTACGAAGATACTCCTTAAAGATGGTAATCATCAGTCTCTGAAATGTGACGGGTGCGTTGCATAAACCAAACGGCATTTGGTTGTATGCGTACGTGCCTCGATCAGTAGTAAAAGTGATCTTCGACTTGTCTTCTTCTCAGATTGAAACTTGGTTGTACCCAGAATACTCATCCAAGAAGTTGTAGAACTCATGTCCTGCTACTTGGTCTAACACAGAATCGGTGAAAGGTAAAAGATGGTGATCCTTTTTTGTGGCCAAGTTCAGCTTCCGGAAGTCCTGACACACTCGGATCTTACCTGTCGGCTTCATCGGCACGATAACAATAGGAGCTACCCACTCACTACTAAGTATTGGGAAGATGACTCCTATCTTCAAGTACTGATCGATCTGATCCTTCGTCAGAAGCGAATACTTGGGGTTGAGTCGATACTGTCTTTGTCGTGTAGGAACAACGCCCTCCAGCAAGTCAATGCGATGCTCTCCCAGCTCTCAAGGTATGCCCTTCATGTCTTCTCTGTAAGGAGTTCCCTGAAGTCTTCCAATTGCTGGCCCTTGATTACCTTGGAAAGCTTCAGCTTCTTCCCTGGGGCAATCTCTATTTCTTGAAGATCATCAGGGTTCACCATTCCTTCAGTGTGACAGTACTCACTAGCATCAAAATATTCCAATTTGAGAGCTTTTTCCAGTTCAGATTCGTCTTCTGGAAGATCAGCTAACTGGTCTTCCGAAGAGAAGATAGTACTTTCGTCTTCTGGAAGACCAACTGTCGGGTCTTCCAAAGGAAAGATAGTACTTTCGCCTTCTGGAAGCTCTTCTTCCGCAATATCGTAACACTCAATGTATCCACAGATCACTTCTTCTACTATCTCTGCTACTTCTGTAGTACACAAGTTTCACCACAAACTCATCGTATCGTTCATCAATGTCAGAAGACGCAGCTGAGTCTTCTGATGTGCACCTCTCGGTCGTAGAGGGAGTTTCACCTTGATGCCCAATCTTCATCCAAGAGAGTGAGACTTTGGTCTTCTCATCCGGCTTGGGTGTAGGATTGAGAAACCTCGGACGATGTCTTCTCCAATCGGTATTTACATTTGCAGCATACAGCCATGGTCTTCTTTATCAACACCTGATATCCAACCTTAGCTACAGGTCGCAAAATGATGTAAGTGAGGTAAAAAGATACTCTCCCAATTACCGTCAAGACATCTTTCAATTGCCCCAAAGGTCGTCTTCTGGTCTGGTCCGCCATTCTGAGGATTCTCGGAGTAGGCTGGAACTCAGTGAAGCCTAGGACATGCGCAGTTTCTTCAGTCATAATGTTAACTCCGGAGTCGGAATCAATGGGTACCTTCTTCAGAAGACAACCATGGATCTCTATATCAAGTTTTGAGGCTCTCAAGTCCTCATGACCTCGAAGAACAGATTGTAACAGCTTCCTGTAACCAGCGTTGTCATTCAAAAGCTGTTGGAAGGTTACATCCGTCTTCTGATTCCACAAATCTCGTAAGAAGTCATAAGGGGATCGCTTCAGAAGAGTAACTGACGTTTCCAACAGAGAAGATGTAGGAGCTGCTTCTTTGGATGGAAGACCAGAATGGTGTCTTCTCTCGACTGGAAGCTGTTCTCGCGAGACAGGGGCTGCCGTTGTCGGTGGAGGAAGCTGTTGTACTTTCTTCCGTAGCTTCTCCAGCTCTTCTTGCATGATCGCTTCAACTTCTTGCCAAATGTCAAGAGCAAAGTACTTCGGATCTTCTCTGTTGTAAGTAGGAGAAGAAGGCCGTTCAGGGGAGGGTGGCCTCTCCTTACGATGTTTCTTCTTGATCTTCTTCTGACGGGATTCTGACTTCCCTTTGCTTCTAGTACTTATCTTGAATATTGCTTCATCCAGGACTTCTTCTGGAGGCTAGCTGTTTGAATCCGAGCAAGGGCTCCACACAGTGCCATCCGCCAAAGTGAAAGATGAAGCTTCTTCAAGTGGCTTTGTCTTCTGAGCTGCAGTCGTCTTTTGCAACTAAAATTCTTTTCCTTCGCGCTTCTTGGGATCTGGTTCGTCTTCCTCTATATGGAGACAATCCGTACAATCCTCAGGATCTTCTTCTTCTATCGTGATGTGCTGTACCACTACTAGCTCGAGTTTAGAAGCTGATGCGGCTTCTGCAGGAGGTGTGGTCTCTGCAAATCTAACCATATGTCGTGGGCATAGGGTCTGAGGGCAGTTCCCTGTGAAGTGTCATGTTTTCTTACAATTCTCACACAAGGGCACTTGTCCAATCTGTCTTCTCGAATGAGGACGGGTGGATCACCAGTGTCTTGTCTCTCCACAGTTGTTACATGCTCCAAGAAGAGGGTTTAGAGGTAGTTGTGATGAAGAAGGTTGCCAGGGTGTCCTGTACATTACTAGTTCTGTCTCTGGGTATTGGGCAGGAGACGTAGGGGTGAATGGATGTATTGTCTCGATCTTATAGCAAGATTCTCCACTAGGATCGTGTAGATATCTCTCATCATTTTCTTCCCAACCTGCCCAATTGACAGCTTGGTCCTACGTACACTGATCTTTGGTGTGCCCCGAAGAGTTACAAAGGTTGCACCAAATGTTTGGCCGGGAAGCCAGAGGTTGCTTCCGCTTGTCCTTCTGGTTCAGAAGATGAACCTTCAGGTCGGCAAACTGCTTCAACAGTTCATCAATCCGAGGATCAGGTGCGTATTGAATGATATGAGTCTGAGGAGTCTTGTGTACGACTTCTTCTCTGGATCATGTCTTCTCCTTCTTCTTCTTCCGGGTCTTCTTCTCTTGTTCAGATTCAGATTCAGAACTTTCGACAGTAGACTCTTCAGAAGTAGAGGATGCTTCCAAATCACTGTTATCAGTTTCAATAGACTTGGACTTCCTCTTGGACTTCCTAGAAGACTTCTTGGACTTCTTGGACTTCTTTGAGGTCTTCCCTCTGTCTTTCGTCATATTCCGAATGATGCTCGAGGTTTCATACTGCTCGGCATGCTTCTGTACTTCTACTAAATCATCACCTCCTCCTCTTCTGCAATACAACTCCATATCCTGAGACAATCCTCCCTAGTACCAGTCCACGGCTTGCTGGGCACAATAACCGGGTCTTCCTTAGTTCTGAGGGATGTGTTCCAGGAGGTCTTCAAACCTCTCGGTGTAATCCCGCAATGTCTTTTTCTTTTTCCGTTCGAGTCTCTGAAGTTCTATGAGGATCATCCGATCATAGCCCACTCCTCTGAACCTCTTCAGAAAAGCTGCCTTCAAAGTAGCCTAAGCGGCCATAACTAACTCGTCATCCAACGCTTTACTCATCCATTTCCTTCCTTTCTCTACAATCAAACTAGGAAATACACGGAGTCTGTCGGCATCAAAGTCTTCCTTGTTGGATCGAGAGATGGTCTCGAACATCGTGATGAAGTCGTCTACGTCAGCATCATCATCGTACGGATGGTACTTCTGCCGAGTGTGAGAAGCCATGTCGACTGTTGGCTGGTGCGACTGTCAACTTCTTCCTCTCTCAGGCCCAGGTGGTGGAGATGATCTTCTCGAAGGCCCAGGTCTGTCTGAGTCACGAATGTCGTCTTCTAAGTCAGAGCTGCTGTCGCTACCACCTTCTGAGACGTCTAGAACGATCTCCTCCAGTCTTCCTTCACCTTGAGAAGCCTCTCCCGCACTTGGGAAGATGTCTTCCGCGTAACCAGTACCAAAATCTACTTTATACACGTGGTCACCCGGTTGGCTTCTGTCTTCTCCAAAGATAATGCTTGAGATGGAAGGTTCTTCTAGATCTACTGATCGGTTCTTCCTGAGCTCTTTTTCTCTCCTTTGGTGTCCCAGAGATACCCGCTGCTCTCTAGAAACGGTTCGTTGAGATGAATGTACCCACTCAGGGTCTTTACCCGTGCGTCTTCTGCTTCTTCCTCTGGTCGGAGACATCTACCAGAGTGCTGAGAAGAGATGTCCCTCTTCTTCTAATACTAGATCTGGCTGACTGGATGTCTGAACAACCTGTCACATGTTCGGAACGTATTCTTCTCCTGCTTCATGTTGCACTCACTGCAGTCTTCCAAGATCGAGTCTTCCAAGAAGCTTCTTGGAAGCGGGGAAGCGGCTTCTTCCAGTTCCCCCTGATGTATCTCATCAGCTTCTCGCTGCGGTCCCTGTCTTCTAGCAAGATAAAGTCCCACAACACATTTAACTCCAACCCAAGTTAGTTCAGTATGAAACTAACTACTGGCCACAGATCCAGGAAGCTTAGAACAATTGTTACTAAGATGAAATCCTCGACAGCGGTGCCAAAAATAATGCTCACTATATGTAGTGTCGCAGGATTACTCCTTTTGTCCATTTAGTATACAAGATATGGTTCCCACAGAGGATTTGCACAAGTATCGCTGCTCTAAGTTCTAAGATCTGTTCAAACACACAAACACACGAGTTTTATCTAGAAATCCCGTCTTCTCACAAAACCACAGGGCTTCCAGACTCTTCAGAAGGTGCTCTGGACCTAAACAAACAACTACCATCTAAAAATATCACACAAATATCTACAGGGAAGCTCGGGAAGACGCGTCCTGCTTCCAGGTCACTTCTTCCAATCTTCTCAACATAGTCGTCCCGAAGCAATTCTCAGCTTTTGGAGGTTCAACTCGGCTTCTCACACCGCCAAAAGACTGCCCCTACTTCATAGAAGTCGAACTAGTAAGGTTTGTCACACATTGCTCTTCCAAGTCCCAACGGGTTAGATCAATCACAGGGTGTATGCCCCCTTAAGCCTTCCCAGGCTTCTGCCTATAGAAACGGTCTTCCTGCAGCACTACAACGTCATTCACCTTCACGGAAGCTCAACAAAAGTCTCGGAAGCTCACTAGAAGAAGATAGGAAGATGGGAAGATGAGAGAAGATGGAGAAGAAGAGAAAATCCAAACAAGAGAAAATAAAATAAGAATGAGAAATTAAGACTCGGACAGGCTTCTAGTCCGGATCCTGACTAACAAGCCATCCCTGCTTGTAGTAATTTGTGGAGGAAGACAACAAATTCGCTTACAGTTACACAGTCTTCTACTTGAGGATGTCGTCTTCTGCTGTGGGAAGAAGTCTTTTTTCTTCTATTGCTGCTCCGACTACTCTGTCTTCTGAGATCACTTATCCATAAGACCGTCGGTACGTGGATCTGAAGTGCTCCACTGGATAAGCCAAGCTGCGAATCTGCACAACTCCTAACAATCACCGCCACTCAAGAAGAATGCTTCCCATGCACAATTGGGTGTGATTTCGAGGAAATCCGCTACCCAGAAGACACAGACAAAGCTTCTGCACTCAAATCCAAAATCCATTCCCCGAGAAGAAGGCACATTGGTGTCGGGAAGCTCACTCCCTCTACTTCCTGCTCCTACTCCTCGGCACACCAACTTAGCAACAAGACTACACGATGATGCCGTTCCCTGCTTTAAACTGCCTATTATCTCTATCTACATCTTCGATCTACTGTTGGAAGCGAGGATGCAGACCCCTCTGGTGTAATCCAAATATATTCGTATGTCTCTAGCATTGCGTGTAATGTGTATACAGTAATGTGTTTAGTGCGCACTGAATCCTCTCTGCATTCTAACTTATACTACTACCTTGAGGTGTAGGAGAGAATTCCTCTCCAATCCTCACTTGCAACCAGGGGAAGATGGAGCGCTGTCAGAAGGCCACCACCTTACATGCAGTCGACTCCCTGCCTTGGTTTAGAAACTTACTTCCTACTCATGCGCTGCCTACTCTACCACATGGACAGTCATCTAATTTTACAAGTAAACTGCCACCTCCTAAGATAGAATTTTCGACTCCTACCAAAATTAAACAAGTCAACTGTCTTCTTACCTTACTGCCAACTCTAATTCACTGGGTGTGATCTCTCCTCCTGATCTCCTCCTACCTGAACTCCTAACTCAGCTTCTGATAAGGTGGGAAGCCCTGCGAGTATCTCGGGTGTGACTGAGGTGACTTCCTCCTCAACATTCGTGGCTGGCTCAGCTGGTGCGGCTTCGGAAGACGGAAGCGTCTTCTGGGAAGCTGAGTCGACTTGCGCTTTCTCGCTCTTTTGTGATACTTGTTCGACGGTGGGAGCTGTGGTGACCTCGCAGTGATCCGAGGAAGTCACCTCCTCCACTCGAAATACCTGAGAAGACAACTCTTCTTCCTGTCTTCCGGGGCTTCTTCTGTAGTCTTCTCGGCTTCCAACGCTATCAACCAAGTGGACAACGAGGTCGAACTCCTCCTTCTCCAAACCTGTCCCGATCGCTGATCTTGGAGTATGGGAAGATGTAGCCGCTGGTGGTGGAATCGAAGGAAGATCATAAAGCGTCTTCAAATCCTCAATCTGCCGATCCAGATAACGGAACATACTCTCCTTGCACTCCACTAGCATCGCTCTGGACTCGTCATCCCACTCCCTAGCTAGGATGAGAAGCTTCCTACCGGCGGTGAAGTTGAACCTCTTGCGAAGTGCTTCCACCATCTGTGCTAGCAATCCCTGCGTGCGAGCTTCTGCTTCTTCTCGCTGCGTCTTTTCTGCTGCAGCCTGTACTTCTGTGGCTTCTCGTAGTGTCTTCCACGTTGTCTTCTTCTCTACGAGGGTGGTGATCTTATCTCTGACTCGCAGGACCTCTTAGTCACGCTGCTATAGACGTGCCTGCAACTCCTGTTTGCTCTTCCTCAACTGTGCTGGCTCCTTGGCAGAAGCGGCTGCTTCCGCCTTGTACCTCACGGCAAGCTTCTCCGTGGTGCGGAGGTTAGCTTCCAGCGCTTCTACCTTCTTCTGGACTTCTTCCTGTTGCATCAAGGTGCGCAGACCGAATCCAAGCCGCAGTGGCTTCTCCTGAGCCATCGCGTAGTGGCTTCTCCTTCTCCACCAACTCCATGACTGGCTGAATCTCCGAATGGAAGAAGGCGCTGAATTCCTCCAACCTTCTTCTCGCGGAAGACAGGTTCATCTCCACAATCTGATCGGAGGTGTCTTCCTTGTCTTCCAGAGGCAAGGATGTCTCTTTTATCGTTGTGGTCTTCTGCTTCTGCGTGCTGTCGTGTTGTAGATTGGTTAGGGTGTGAAACTAGCACATATTCTTATCGTACGTGTTTTGATGTTGTGGAGGCACTGTGACCTTATTGTGGTGTCCACAATTTACAGGATTCACGAATTTTTGAAATTTTTAAGGTTAATAACTTGTTTGTATAACTGAACAAGCTTTGTTACTTAAGATTACGGCTTCCTTAGAAGGAAGATGATCTTACGATCTTTTTCGTAATAAGAAGTTGACTTCTTCGGAAGACGGCCGTCTTCAAGGAAGCATCTTCTCGGTTGTGTCTTCTGACGATAGAAGACGGTGGAAGACGACAAAAGGCGGAAGACGAAAAACGTATCTTCCGGAAGACGGCAACCGCGGAAGCTTAACCACGTAAGAAGTAGGTGTAACTACCAAGTAGCACCGAGTAGGTTAGGTAAGTCGGGTAGGTCGAAAACCTCTAAACTGCGCGAGAAGATGCGAAGGAAGCGCATTAACGCAAAGAAAATCTGTCGATTTTGACTCGTGACTCGAACTCAGAATCTGATTGCGTGAGTGTGTAGGTGTTCACAAGTACTATAGTTTTGACTCTTTACTCGTTTAAAACGGAGTTGTATAGAGAAGTTAGCACAGAAAAGGCTAGTAAAGACTTTACAGGAAGATTTCCTTAATAAAGCATATGTACAGACTGTTAAACCTTTTTGAACGGAACCAAAGGCCATCCCAGTGATAGGGCGCCTGCCTAGGAGGGAAGTGGTCTCAGGATCAATCCCTCCTGGCCTCTGGTTCCTATTCTGGCATGTTGGCCTCCCGGATGGGAGTCTATGTTGGGTATTCAGCCATGTCTTGTATACCTAGGGGCGGGAGACCGGTATCTCCCTTAATCGTGGGCTTCCTGGCCTAAGCCTCCGCATGCCATCCTGAATATACTATGGGAGATACCTGGTGCGCATATGGGGGGCTGTAAGCCCTGTGGAGCAGCCTCATAAGTGTTAGGGCTTCGGCCTACATTGGATGGCTTGTAGTATATTCAGGATGACATCAAGATGGCATCAAGAGCACAGGAAACTTTTGCTAATTAGTTAAATAAGCATCGAGTAGGCTGGCGATGGAGAATGAGGTTATGTGAACCTTTATTGGTGTAGGGGTAGAGTTTGTGGAGGCAACTGTGAAACTTGTATTAAAAAGGGGCCAACTTTGTAAATAATGCTTTGTACGCATAAGGACAGCAGGGGGGCAGCTTAAGCTAGGGCCCTGCTTGTGATAAGTGATTGCACTTATAAGGACAGCAGGGGGGCAGCTTAAGCTGGGGCCTTAACTTTTAGGTTTAATACTTGCGACGAAGGGATCGGAGGACACTTTTCAAGGGAGTTTTCTGAGAGAACTAAGGCGAAAGGAGGAAAAAGGAGCAGAATTGGGGATTGAGGAGAGGAGACGGTGAGAAGCTTGGAGGCTGAGTGAGGATCGAATTTTCTGACAGAATTGAGTGGAGTAAACAGGGGAGATCGTGAGAGAGGCAGGAAAGTGTTTTGGAGACAAGAACCTCATATGTTACACAGTTTTGAGGTTTGGAAGGAGTAGAATTGAACGGACAGAGGTGGTTTATTGGAAAGAGATCGTTTTTGACAAGGCTTTGGTTGTCGTAAGATCAAATTCCTTGGAATTTTCAGCTGAGAAAGACTTAGGAGAGGAGGAGAGAGATATTTTCTTAACAGTGAAGCAGTTGACGTTGAAATAAAGCTATTTCTACTCCGGAGAGACATATTTGTGTACCTGAGTGCGTGCTTGAGTGTTTGTTTTGCAATTGGTGGGCACAAGAGGTTGTGTTTTGAGATTTCATCGTATGCAGCGGCCTATTTTCCTTCCTGGTCATTTCTCTTTGATCTATCACAGTCAGGAGGTCCGCCCTCCCCAAGAAAGACTCTCACCACGACAACGTGGCCAAAGGGGATCTCACGGCAGATCAGTTGGCAAGATATGGGCCAACAGGGCAGCATGAGACGAAGGAGGAGACCTCGGGAGAAGACGACCGAGCAGCAGCAATGACTCTCCCTCCCACTCTGATGCCGCAGATGAGACCCGGTACTCATCAGAAGACGCTTCTAGTGAGAGAAGACGATTCAAGTGGATCGGAAGACGCGACACCACCAAGGAAGATGGGTCCTAGGAGCGTGCCTAGGAAGACCACCTCCTTCCCGATGATTCACTCTGGATCAGAGTCCGACTCATCGGATGAGCCACTGAGTACCCGAGCTGCACAGAAGACCGCTTCTACAACACCAGGGAGTCTTCTGAAGACTCTAGAAGAAGAAGGATGGATGGATACTCCTACTGCGATGTGAGGAAGCGCAGTAAAGAGGACCGCTTTTGCCATGAGGAGAGATCTTCCACCCCGGAAGATGAGAAGAGTAGCTTCTTCTCACGCGCAGAAGCAGAAGATCATAGTGGTGGAAGAGACATCATTGCCTCAGGAAGACAAGGTCGACACCTCCGATCTGATTATGGAGATGAGTCTGTCTTCCGTGGGAAGAAGACTGGAGGAGTTCAGTGCCTTCTTCCACTCAGAGATCCAGCCAGCTATGGAGTTGATCGAGAATAAGACGAAGGCTCTAGAAAAGCCACTACAGCCTGGATTCGGTCTGTGCACCTTGATGCAGCAGGAAGAAGGCCAGAAGAAAGTAGAAGCGCTGGAAGCCAACCTCCGCACCATGGAGAAGCTCGCAGCGAAGTACAAGACGGAAGCAGCCGCTTCTGCTAAGGAGCTAACGCAGCTGAAGAAGAGCAACCAGGAGTTGCATGCGTGTTTACAACATCGTGACCAGGAGGTTCTGCGAGTGCGGGATAAGATCACCGCCCTTGCAGAGAAGAAGATGATGTGAAAGACACTGCGGTGTCGGAGTGTGATCCGTCTACCTAGGAAAGCGCCGGGCTTCTGGCTGTGGTTGTTCACTCAAGAGGTTGGCTTTCAGGTTACAACAGGGGCTATAAACACTCACACAGATGTGTAAGATCTAGTAATATACCCAGAAGGCAAAATTCAGGTCTAGCTGGCAGTAATAGGATCCGGCGATGAACTTTGACACTCACGGAGAAGAAAACTATTAAGGTTTAGACTTCTAAACTTCCCCTACATGCAAATGAGGTACTACTGAACTCACACACGAAGTTTCAGCCTGAGATCAAATTCTGACACGGAGATATGGACAGAAAAGTTCTGAGCAAGAAAACTACGGCAATTTCTGGTACCTAGCTGGCTATTCCGACCTATAACAGAAGATTGGCTCGATCAATTTCAAATATTCTTACAGGATTTGGAGTCTACAGGATGCTGAACACCCCTGTGAAGTTGGGACTCCTGAATATACACAGAACTCCAGATCTCCTCCTCTGAAGTCGCTGCTCTAGATTAAGAGCTTTTCAGACCCCCTCTGCTTCAGCGGCCGCCCTGAATTACTCAGTCACTCAATCGATGCGAAACTTTTTAGGAAATCGTAGCCCTGCTGGCAGAGAACACAACCTCGAAGTTTTGAAGCAATTTCCTCAAATCTGTTGCAAGTGACACTGAAAACCCTAAATCCAACAAAAGTGATTCAATTCTAGCACAACTTGAACTTCAATTGGTCATAACTTCGTCTTTATTGCCTCAAATCGATCGAAAATTTCACTGGGAGTGCTTGGCATGATGAGCTTTACCCTCCCGTGCGCTCAGATTTCCAAGATCCCCCACCAAATGCTCGAACTCTCCTCTAGAGCTCTGTTTCTAAATTTAGAGTTTAACAAAAGACAAAAACAGACCAATGGGAGTTCATAGCTCCTCTTGGTTGTCCTTTAGTACCCTAAACCACGTGGCAACTTATTTTTACTCATAGGCTACCACGTCAAGCTCCCTAGAGTGCCAACGTAAAACTTAAACTACCTAAAACGACACGCAGCCCCGAAAAATAACTTAAATCAGCTAGAAAGCGTGCATGGGCGACAAGTAAGTACAACCCATGAACTCAAACCCCTATCAGCATGAAAACCCTAAGTTATGTACATTGAACGTCATAGACAAGTAAGAAGTCACTTGCACAAGCGCACAAATGCTTGAACAAGATAACTAGCATACTATCAGCCTACTAGGACTCAAAATAGTATTAACACCGTATGCAAAGGTGTCAAACATATACATAAAGGACTAGAAGTAATATGAGCTAACTTCTAGAACTACTAAACCTAAGCGTCGGAGTAGAAGTCAAGCATGTAGCCGCCAAGTAGCGCGACATCCACCCCCTCTGAACCTGCACATCCTCCGATATGTGCCAAATCCAGATCAAGACTCTTCAGCTTCAGCTTCAAATTCATCTTGAACCTCCATTGAGTCTTCAGCTTCATCCTCAGTAAGCTCTGCAATGTTCTGGTCGTCCCCTCTCCTTCTAAAGAGCTTGATTCTCTTTCCTGCGACTGGTATCTTGAGCACTGCACCATCTAACTCTCTCAAGGAGTATGTGGCATTATCATAAACTTCTAACACCACATAAGGTCCAAACCATCTCTTGGAGAACTTCCTGATAGTGCTATGCTGATTATCAAGCCTACTATCATAGACTAACACCCAATCACCTTCTTTAACTGGTTTGGGTCGTAATCTATGCGTTCTATCAAATCTGCCTTTGTTTCTCTCTCTAGCAATCTTTACTCTTTCGACAGCTTTGGCAACATCCTCAGGTCTTCGTTCTAACTGCTGGATCCTTAATGCAAGAAGATCCTCCGTACTTCTACCATCTTCCCATGGCAAAACATTCCAAGTAGGCACAACCTCCTCAATCGGCATCACAGGTTTCTGTCCTAGTATCAACTCTGCTGGCATGTAACCTGTAACGGTACTATGAGTTGTACGGTCTGCCCATAAAGCAAAAGATAGCAGTCTAGGTCATTCACGGATCTTACCCTTGCAAGCTTTTACCAAAGCTTTGATGATTGACGGATGACCTCTTTCGCTCTTGCCATTCCCTTCAGGATTGTAAGCAGTGGTTAACGCCAACTTGATTCCCAATCGCTTGAAGAACTCAACTGCTTCTTGTGAATCCAGCTCACCCCTATCTGCAGTGATCTTTCCCACACACCCATATCTACAAATAACATCTTCAAGTAGAAAGCGGCAGACACTAGCAGTGGTCTTCGTTCTCAAGGCACGGCCTTCAACTTGGTTAGATAGATCTTCTCTAGCCAAGACTAGATACCTCATTTGTCCAAGCCCAAATGGCATAGTTACCAGATCCACTACCCATTTGTAATGAATGACTAAAGGATAAGTAGGATGCAATCCATCACGATGACGTACGTTGGAATACATCTGGCAAGGTATACAGGATGAAACAAACTGTACTACATCCTTATACATACCCTTCCACCAATACTTCTTCTTCATCTTGGCAAATGTAGCCCAAACTCCTCTATGACCGGCCCATAGACTCTCATGAAACTCCTTGATCAGCTGCTGCTGCAATTCCAAGTCACATACCACCCGTTGCGGTATACCTCCTTGTAGCTTAGGACGCTTCCATAGATGTCCTCCATGTAAAAAGTAACCATAAGCTATTCTACGGATCCTCTTGAAATCTGCATCAGACCAGCCTTCTTGCCTTTCCAATGAACTCAAATAGCGTCCAAGATCCAACCACTCGCCATCATACATAGTTTCCTCAAAAAACTCCAACGAGGCTGCAAAACAGCTTCTATCTCTTCTAGCAAGAGCACTAGAATAGAACTCTGTTCCTACATCCTCCTGATCATCTATCATTTCTTTCTCATCGTAATACCTAGCCCTTGATAACATATCTGCCACAGGATTGTCCTTCCCTGCAATATGTCTAAACTCTGGGTTCAAGGACTTGATATATGCTATCCACCTCAACATAGCAATATCTGGAGTTGTACAGCTAGTGATCATTCCCAAGAGAGGTAAACAATCTGTCTCCACAACCACAGGTGCTCCTATCAAGTATTCCTTGTCACTCTTCATCGCAGTAACTACTCCCCATAGCTCTCTCTTGACCTGAGGGTAGTCTCTCTGCCGTGAACTTAATACCTTAGCACCAAAACGCACCACATATCTATTCCCATTCTCATCGTCTTGCCCTACAGCCCATCCAATGCCAATAGGACTAGTATCAACAGTAAGAATAACAGATCTCCCCAACTCATATATTACCTTCCGTAGAGTTGGTGGTGAAGACAAAAGATCCTTCAATTTCTTCATGGACTCGCTTTGCTCCTCTTGCCACTGAAATCTCTGCCCCTTCCTCAGCAACTTGTACAACGGATCTGCTACATGTGCAAAGTGTGGAATCCATATATGATAAAACACACATGCACCTAGAAACCTTCTCACCTCAGTAACCGATCCACATGTCTCCTTCATCCTTCGGATGGCATCAACCTTGTTTGGACAAGGTTTCCGACCATAAGATCCACATAGGTGCCCCACAATCAACACCTCTTGTTCTCCAAATACAGACTTTGCTCCTGATAAAGTCAAATGAACCTCCTCCAGTCGACTCAATATCTTATCGCAGTCAACTATATGGTCTGCAACAAACTTACGGCACCCCCTCTGATCCTTTACCTCATTCTTCTCCTCCTCAGCACACCCTTTGATCGGCACATCATCAAGGAATGGCATAGTCTTTTCAGGAATGAAATCCCTCAAAACTTTATTCATGCCATTCATCATATGTGCTACAGAATTGGTAGCATCTTGTGGCAAGGTGCACATCCTTAGTAACCCCAAAGGTGTCATCATTGTAGTCAAGTCTCTACTCTCAGAGGATAACTGAAACTGATCATAACCTGAATATAAGTCTCTCATTGAATAGATAGCACGACCAGCAAAAGCCTCTGCAAACTCGTCTACAATAGGTCCTATACCCATATTCCTGATAGTCACCTTGTTAATTGGCTGCATATCTTGGATAAATCTCAAAGCTCCACTCTTCTTCGGAACAATAAACCATCTGCTAGAGTAGGGAGCTATAGATGGTTCCAAGATACCCATCCTAATCCTCTCATTGAGCAAGTCAATCAGCTTTGGTAGATGAGCTCTAGGTACAGGGATAGGACGTAGATTCCAAGGCACATGCGATATAGTAAAGATTACCATAGGTGCAACTACACTTGGATCTACACATCCTACTTCATGTGACTCAAACGTAAACGCCTTACCATGCCTAGATAGCATCTCCCTAAAGCTCTTCTTCTCTTGCTCAGTAAGAAATCCATCACCTCCAATCCTCAGCTCCTTTAGTGTTGTTTCTGTGAACCGGTGCCCAATTCTTCTCGGTCCTCTGAGCGTCGGTTCTCGTGCAGCTTGCTCCATCTTCTGATTGTAATCGAGTGGTAAAGGCAAAGCCACTCGTTTGACTTTCTTTGCCACTGACTTGTACTTGGTCTCCACATACACCTCTTGTCGATCTATAAACTTATCAATTACATCATAAAGCTCCTTGGAGCTCACTCTCACCACTCTATCTACACCATCTATAGAACTTTCTACTATAGATTTCAACTCCTCTATAGTATCTACCAAATACTGTTCTTCAAACACTCCAGATATGTATTCATCTCCTGCTAACTCTCCACTATCCCACAAAGATTGCTGTACATACTTCACATGTTGTCTCTCAAACCTCTTCAGATTCTCAACCTTCCTATAACACACTGATCCACATGACGTCAATCCTAAGAAGCTAGTGGATAAAGCTTCATGCTCTACTGGATCAGGCGAGAATCCTATCTCTACTGTACCGTTGAAGTCTCGCTCTTCAATGGTACTCTGACAAAACCCCTAGACTCTCTAAACTCCTGAGTAATCTTAGTTAGTGGACGGTCTCTCAAGCTGTCACGATTCCTCTCATGTTCTGCAGCAACGGTCAAAAACTGAACAGCTCTTTTGCCGTCTCTACTACGTATCCTAGCATAGGCTGAACCATCATCCATAACTCGTGTCTCCATTCTAACAGCAGTAATGTAAGGCTGCCCTAGAATGATAAGATAGGTTGACATGTCTTGCACAAAGAAATTCTGAACATCACTGATGTCATCCACAGTTACCTTGATGTTGGGACAAGCACCATAGAGTTCTCCCCTCTGGTTGTTGGCAGCACGGATAAGCCATCCATGGTCGGTGTCTATGGGCCATCTCGCACGCTTGTACAACTCCTTAGACATCAGATTAATCTCTGAGCCGTGATCAATCAACGCCACCACAGGTTCCTCTAGATCTCCCAGCTTCACTAAGGTCTTTGTGGTTGCTCTTGCCCAATGGTTGTGAGAGTAATGGCTCTTCTGCGATGCTTCCACCTCATCTTCAAACCTCACATGCTGATAGGATCTCCCCTCTGATACTTGAGAGCAGTAACCAGCAATCTCATCTTCCTCATCATCCGACAGTTTGGTCCCTAGAGCATTAAGCGTAGCTGCTTCACCCAAAATCTGACGTTTCCTCTTGATGATATCTATGATAACCTCATGGAACTCACGCTTTGCAATCCCAAGAATCTCACCCAAAGTAAACTTAACTTTCCCATTCAAGATACGGTTCTCTAACATCTGCTTCAAGTCTGTAGCAATCTCAATGTCAGACTGAAGTTTGTATGCAGGCATCTTACCCTTCTCCTTGCTTCTCTCCTTCTCCTTTGGTGTTGTAGGTGGTAGATCCTCCATAGTCTCCTCCCGAGTAGGTGTTGTCTCCTGCCTTGCCTCTGGTCTAGCCCTTTCACTCCTTGTAGCAGGCCGTTTGGCTGTAGAAGCCTCACATGCATCCTCCCTCCTACGTTTTTCTTCTAGTACAGCTTCATGATGACTTCGTGCAACATAAGCATGTACTGACATAGTATCTACAGGGTCATTCCATCCTGTAGTCTCTCGAATTGAGTTGCCAACCCTCCGTAGCACATCCTTGTCTAGCTCTGTTCTAGCTACGGACCGCACTACATCAGACCACAACCCAGTAGTCCCTTTCTCTCTCTCCATTTCCACTTTCACTCCACACGTAGCAGCATTCACAAGAGAAACAGCATGTGATGCTGATATCTCATTCATAAGTCTCTTCATACCACCCTTGCCAAAGTTGGTTCCCAACATCATCCCAGTCTCTCTCAGATGGATCTTACCATCTTTGAAGAAGATCAGATCCTTCCTCAATGCATCTGAAAACTCTCCACAATCTCTTCTTACATGGTCTAGGCTATCACACCATATACAACGATGAACAAAGCCTTCTCTCATCTGAGGTCTCTGCATAGCAGGTTGTACATTCTGCTCCTTCTCTTCTAACCTAGTGAGCTTAAGCTTAAGCTCCTTCATACCCTTAATCAACTCATCAAGCGGCGAGGCTTCCTCTCTAGCAATTACCAAAGCAGGCTTAGTAGGCAACTGCTTGACAGGAATTATCAGAGGTCCTGCTTCACTTACCACCACCTTGTCCCTTCTTCTCTGTCTCTTGGTCAGCAAAGAGACAACCTCTTCAATCTCCTTCCAATCAATCTTCAATCCTCTCTCCTCACTCTTGTCTTCCAACAACAGCTCAAGCTTCTCCTGAATAGTCACGTCCGCTGCTTGTAGAAAAAGCTCTGTCTTCTCCACCTCTAGTGTAAACTTTTCTGTCCTAGAAAGCTGAGCATACTGACGATCAAACTCCCTTAACAACTCATTTACAGACAAACCTTTGTTGGGCTTAACCACCCACTCCAAGAACGTTTTCTTGGTCACCCTCTCTGAATCTTCAGTGTAGTACTCCTCCTTCAAAGCGCGCATAAAGCTCTCCCAACTCAGTCCTTGCTGCTGTTTGAGCTCCTTCACACGCCCACGAATCTCAAGCACAACAGCAAGTTCAAAGTTCTCCACCATCTCCTTCTCAAGTACCTTGTTCACCTCCATCTCCCTAGCATAGTATCGCACGTACTTGGAAATATCTGTCCCCTTGAACTGGTCCATCTGATGCACCACAGATTGCAACGCCTTGGTTGCTAATATCTCTTTTCTCTCTGTGCTCTGCTGCTGCTGCATAAACATGGAAAAAGCTTAGAACATCTTCATCGTAGCAGCATCAAGCTGAACAGGTTGCTGAGCAGCAGTAGCACCTCCACTTGATGATCCTTGGTTGGCCATGATATCTGATCCTGTAACACTCTCAAGAAAACTCCCACCCTACGTGTTTCACGTCGAGTTCACCAAAAGAGAGTATGTCGGAGTGTGATCCGTCTACCTAGGAAAGCGCCGGGCTTCTGGCTGTGGTTGTTCACTCAAGAGGTTGGCTTTCAGGTTACAACAGGGGCTATAAACACTCACACAGATGTGTAAGATCTAGTAATATACCCAGAAGGCAAAATTCAGGTCTAGCTGACAGTAATAGGATCCGGCGGTGAACTTTGACACTCACGGAGAAGAAAACTATTAAGGTTTAGACTTCTAAACTTCCCCTACATGCAAATGAGTTACTACTGAACTCACACACGAAGTTTCAGCCTGAGATCAAATTCTGACACGGAGATATGGACAGAAAAGTTCTGAGCAAGAAAACTACGGCAATTTCTGGTACCTAGCTGGCTATTCCGACCTATAACAGAAGATTGGCTCGATCAATTTCAAATATTCTTACAGGATTTGGAGTCTACAGGATGCTGAACACTCCTGTGAAGTTGGGACTCCTGAATGTACACAGAACTCCAGATCTCCTCCTCTGAAGTCGCTGCTCTAGATTAAGAGCTTTTCAGACCCCCTCTGCTTCAGCGGCCGCCCTGAATTACTCAGTCACTCAATCGATGCGAAACTTTTTAGGAAATCGTAGCCCTGCTGGCAGAGAACACAACCTCGAAGTTTTGAAGCAATTTCCTCAAATCTGCTGCAAGTGACACTGAAACCCCTAAATCCAACAAAAGTGATTCAATTCTAGCACAATTTGAACTTCAATTGGTCATAACTTCGACTTTATTGCCTCAAATCGATCGAAAATTTCACTGGGAGTGCTTGGCATGACGAGCTCTACCCTCCTGTGCGCTCAGATTTCCAAGATCCCCCACCAAATGCTCGAACTGTCCTCTAGAGCTCTGTTTCTAAATTTAGAGTTTAACAAAAGACAAAAACAGACCAATGGGAGTTCATAGCTCCTCTTGGTTGTCCTTTAGTACCCTAAACCACGTGGCAACTTATTTTTACTCATAGGCTACCACGTCAAGCTCCCTAGAGTGCCAACGTAAAACTTAAACTACCTAAAACGACACGCAGCCCTGAAAAATAACTTAAATCAGCTAGAAAGCGTGCATGGGCGACAAGTAAGTACAACCCATGAGCTCAAACCCCTATCAGCATGAAAACCCTAAGTTATGTACATTGAACGTCATAGACAAGTAAGAAGTCACTTGCACAAGCGCACAAATGCTTGAACAAGATAACTAGCATACTATCAGCCTACTAGGACTCAAAATAGTATTAACACCGTATGCAAAGGTGTCAAACATATACATAAAGGACTAGAAGTAATATGAGCTAACTTCTAGAACTACTAAACCTAAGCGTCGGAGTAGAAGTCAAGCATGTAGCCGCCAAGTAGCACGACAGCGGAAAGCCGCAGAAGCGTAGACTGCAGTGGAGAAGACGCAGTAGGAAGCAGCGGAAGCTCGTGCGCAGGGGATGCTAGCTCAGTCGGTGGAAGCGCTTCGGAAGAAGTTCAACTTCACCACGGGTAGGAAGCTTCTTACCTTAGCTAGAGAATGGGACGACGAGTCGAGAGCAATGTTGGTAGAGTGCAAGGAGAGCATGTTCAGGTATTTGGATTGGCAGATAGAGGGAGTAAGACACTCTATGGTCTTCTCTTGATTCTGTCACTCGCAACTGCATTTTCCCAAGCCCCAGCACTATCGACCGGATCAGACTTAGAGAAGGAGGAGTTCGACCTCGCTGTCCACTTGGTAGTGACAACGTTGGAAGCCGAGAAGACCCCGGAAGAAGCCCCGGAAGACAAGATGTCGTCTGGAAGACAGGAAGAAGAGTTGTCTTTCCAAGTATTCCGAGTGGAGGAAGCGACTTCCCCCAGACCCTTATGAGGTCACCATGGCTCCTAGTGTCGAACTAGTGCCTCAGAAGAGCGAGGAAGCACAAGTCGACCAAGCTTCCCAGAAGACGCTTCCGTCTTCCGAAGCAGAAGCAGCAGCAGCAGCAGAAGCAGCAGAGCCAGCGACGAATGTTGAGGAGGAAGCCACCTCAGTGACACCCGAGATAATTGCAAGGCTTCCTAGCTTATCAGAAGCCGAGTTAGGAGTTCAGGTAGGAGTATATCCCATGGAGATTGCATCCGAGCAATTAGAGTAGGTAGCAAAGCGCAGAAGACAAGTTGACTTGACTAAACTTAATAAGAACCGAACATGCTATCTTAGGAGGTGTCAGTTTAGTGTAATATTAGATAGGTGACCATGTGGCAGAGTAGGCAGCGCAGGAGTAGTAAGGTGGATGGCTAATTAGGAAAAGGAACCGCTTGCATGTGGGGTGGCAGCCTTCTGACAGTGTCCATCTCTCCCTGGTTGTAATTGAAGATTGGAGGGGAACTTCCTCTACGCCTCAAGGCAGATGCATAAGTAGGATCACAATGTAGATTTTTGGGACACATATGTCTCATTGTGAGTAGAGACACATTACGCACAGTACACACTACACCCGATGTTAGAGACATACGAATAGACTGAGGTTACACCGGAGGGGTCTGCATGCTCGTCCCCAACAGTGGTTCGAAGATGTAGATGGAGATAATGGACTGTTTAGGAGCAAGGAACGACATCCTCGTGCAGTCCTGTTGGCTAGACTGGTGTGTCGAGGAGTAGGAGCAGAAAGTAGAAGGAGTGAGCTCTCCAACGTCAATGTGCCTTCTTCTCGGGGAATGGATTGCTGATTTGAGTGCAGAAGCTTTGTCCGTGTCTTCTGGGTGGGGGATTTTCTTGAATTCACTCTCGATTGTGCATGAGAAGCGTTCTTCTTGAGTGGCGGTGATTGTCAGCAGTTGTGCAAATTCGCAGCTTGGCTCGTCTAGTGGAGCACTTCGGATCCACGTACGGACGGTCTTATGGGTAAGGGATCTCAGAAGACAGAGTAGTCGGAGCAGCGAGAGAAGAAGAAAGAAGCCTTCTTCTCACGGTAGAAGACGACATCCTCAAGTAGAAGACGGTGTAACTGTACGCACGTTTGTTGTCTTCCTCCCCAAACTATTACAAGCAGGGATGGTTTGTTAGTCAGGATCCGGACTAGAAGCCTGTCGGAATCTTAATTTCTCTTTTTCATTTTGTTTTTCTCTCGTTTGGATTTTCCCTTCTTCCCCATCTTCTCTCATCTTCCCCATCTTCTTATCTTCTTCTAGTGAGCTTCTGAGACTTCTATTGAGCTTCCGTGAAGATGAATGTTGTTGTAGTGTTGCAGGAAGATCATTTCCGTAGGGGGCATACACCCTGTGATTAATCTAACCCGTTGGAATGTGAGCGAGAGTAAAGTGTAGCAGCCGTTGCTAGTCGACTTCTGCGAAGCAGGAGCAGTCTTCTGGAGGTGTGAGAAGCCGAGTTGAACCCCCAGCAGCCGAGAATTGCTTCGGGAAGACGGTACTGAGAAGACCGGAAGAAGTGACCTGGAAGCAGGAAACGTCTTCCCGAACTTTTCTGTGAATAGTTGTGTGATATTTTAGTTAGTAGTTGTTTGTTTAGGTCCAGAGCACCTTTTGGAGGGTCTGGAAGCCGTGTGGTTTGTGAGAAGACGGGATTTCTAGACAAAACCCGTGTGTTTGTGTGTTTGAACAGATCTTAGAACTTAGAGCAGCGTTACTTGTGCAAATCTTCTGTGAGAACGATATCTTGTATACTAAATGGACAAAAGGAGTAATCTTGCGACACTACACTTATCATGTCAAAAGATAAGGCTCCACGTGGACGATCCGTGTACTCTCCCCGTTGAGTGGAGATAAGAATTAATATTCTTGTCGTCATATGCGAAGTTGATGTATAAGAAGAGAGGTGCGCGGAGCTTTGGATATAGAGTGTAGAGTATCCAAGTCTAGTGTGAGTGTGATCCGTATCGTCCGATGAAATAAGGGGTAGTACGAGTGGTAGGCATGAACGGAGAGTCCTTTCGTGCTCCTGATCTTCCACTTGCGCATCCATTCGTCATTAAGAGCGAGATCACTTCCGAGTATTTATGGTGGCTCATTGGGGAGAGTCGTTTATGACTACGGTGATGACTACTCCGGATCTTATCATTCTTCTCATTGTCACTTACGACGCTGTTTGAGATCTTACTGTCTACATCTTGCTCTGATGTGGTATGGACCCTCCATTGGATGTGAACTTTCCAGAAAGAGTTTCGTTCAACACTTGGGTCAAAATACGTTGTTATAGTCAACCAAAGGTGACGCATCGAGAGTTTATCGTGAGGAACTTCGGAGAGGATTATTACAACCAGATAATAGCTTCATTCGTTCCTTTTGTAGTTCCGTTTATTGTCAACCGTTTTAGAGTCGGGATTCTGACTCTATATTGAGCGTAGTTTGTCCTTCGTGTCTACGTGCTTAGTGGCCAACGGTATCGTCAACGGCACGTGTTTGTAGTTTGTTCAATATAAGCTTTGAGGTCCAAATGGTAATCTTGGATGAAAATTCATTCTTTGTGTGTTTGTCATGTGAGTGAAGACAAAATCCTTTTGTCAACTTGTTTCTTATTGGTCGAAAGTTTGACCAATCATCTTCTACCAAGTTCCTTTCATGTTTTCGAGAGTTAGAGGCACTTTCCGTGGTCCATTCGTGGAGTGTTGGATATGGTTGAAAAGCTTGGGAGACTAGGATGCCCGTGGACTCAATGGTTGCTCTATTTGAAGCACAGCTGAGAACGTTTGATCAATTGGAGCTGAGGGGGTCAAATTTATGACCAATTTTATTTTTGTGGGGTCTTTCTCACTTTCTGGGAGTTCTATGAGGTTGCTGGAGATGAATTGACTGTTGCTGGAAAGCTCTTGAGATGGACTTGCTGATGGACTCCGAGATCAATCGATTCCAAACCGGAGTGAAAAAGTTATGATCGACTGAAGTTGGGTGTCTCAAAACGGAGGCTATGAGAATAGACGACTGTAAACATGAGACATTGAGAACGATATGGAGAGTTTGAGGTCGAATTTCGCTATGAAACCTTCCAGGGTCTGAGAAGATACAATCAGCTACCTACCTGGGAAATTCCAGACCATCACTGTTTTTGTGCACAAGGGTCTGCATACCGTCTTGTGTCATTGACAGTAAAGGCTTGGGTCATTCCGAGAGTTTGGTTGAGGATCTGCTGGTGAAATTTTACAAAGTGGTAGTGATAGTGACACATTAGCTTCTTGGGAAGTTTGAGTTGTTTTGGTCTAGTGGTTTGTGAGAAATCGAACAGCAAAGTTCTGTCGAAATAATAGCATGAATGTTATGAACATTTCGATCAACAAACTTTGAAAGGACATAGATGCCAACTCAGAGATGATCTCTCTGCATGTAATACCTTAATAGAGAGATTATTCTACAGGCTACCTAGTGACCTTGGTTCCATCTCATTCTGAGTTGTGGTTGAGGAGTGACAGCAAGGTGAATTTG
Organism: Asterella californica; assembly: GCA_036924285.1. Taxonomy (NCBI): domain Eukaryota; kingdom Viridiplantae; phylum Streptophyta; class Marchantiopsida; order Marchantiales; family Aytoniaceae; genus Asterella; species Asterella californica. Next base: position 8,174,864 of record JAYKYS010000010.1, on the reverse strand, counting down.
AGAGGTTTTTTTGCTTCAAAGAGGCGTAAGATTTAAGATTCTTTGAAGAACAAGTCGACCTAGAGGTTTTTGCTAGTGCTTCAGAGCACTTGATCATGAGTATGGAGAGTTGTTGATAGTATTGTCTGTGTTTGGATCCTCTCCATACTCGCATGCTTGTTTATACGCCTAGTTGGATTTGTGTGCGGACGTTGCGCTTAGTTTTTTTCGGTTAGGAGTGTTGGTATTTCTCTTGTGGTGAGGCTGGAGTGATGACCAGCAGACTGAAGAGTGCTTGCGGTGATGGCAAGAGTAGGTTGTCTATGTTGTTATCTCGGTTCTATCTCTAGTTAAGTGAGAGAGAGATTTACCGAGAGGACGTGAGGATATCGCAGCGGGTTAGGTTCAGAGTGTACTTAGAGGTCAGAGAGAGGTTGGGTGCTGGTTCTCAGTTACAGAGAGCCTCACATACTCTCCACAGTCAGATACCCGGTGTATTCCCAGATAAGAAAGCACGTCATACGACAGTGCGAGAAGACACTATTCTTCTCATCTTCTGGGGTGGAAGATCCCTTCTCACGGCTGAAGCGGTTCTCTTCACTACGCTTCCTCACGTCGCAGTAGGAATGTCCATCCAACCTTCGTCTTCTGGAGTCTTCGGAAGACTACCTGTAGTTGTAGAAGCGGTCTGTTGCGCAGCTCAGAAACTCAGTGGCTCCTCTTGAGAGTTGGACTCCGATCTAGAGTGAATGATCAGGAAGGAGGTGGTCTTCTTAGGCACGCTCTTAGGTTCCATCTTCCTCGGTGGTGTCACGTCTTCTGAACCACTGGAGTCGTCTTCTCTTCTCAGAAGCGTCTTTTGATTCGTGCCTGGTCTCATCTGCGACACTAAAGTGGGAAGGGGAGTCATGGTCGCGGCTCGGTCGTCTTCTCCCGAGGTCTCTTCCTTTACCTCGTGCTGCCCTGTTGACCCATACCTCGCCAACCGATCTTCTGCTAGGTTCTCCTTGGACACATACAGGTAGCAGAGGAACGGAGTAAGATGTCTTCCTGTAGGGGTGCCCAAGTACACCAGTTCTGTCTGCACATATGCGTGGAAGAAAGCGCCCCAGTTGATAGACAGCCGTTCCCAAATGACTTCTAGGAATTCCACGTCCTGGTCTCCAAGATACCTCATCTTCTGTGCTTTCCTCTTGGGAAAGAGATGGAGGAATAGCTTCGTCATAAGACGCTTCTGCGGCTCTCGATAATCTTCGACCTTCCATCCATTCCTTCTCTATCTGTCCTCCAGGAAGAGACAAGTTGTGCTCCCAGGCACGTGTCACTTCCCCGAGATCATGAGTAGGATTCTTCTCTAACTCATACCTTCGGTTCTTTGCTTCTGATCTGTGGAAGGCCCTACGCCACCATTCCGCTATCCAGGAAGATGGTCTTCCACGAGCTACTCCTGCCTTCGCAAGTACAAGGTTGCGTGGAGGCAATGGTGCTCAAACCTCCTCCAGAAGACCTTGGTCTACGAGATTCCAATCCCACAGAAAGAAGTCGAGACCCAACTCCTTGATGAAGGGTTGGACCTCGGCCAACTCTGCTGCCGGTAACACCAACCCTCGGGGATGCATCGACATACTTCAAGCTCTGTTACACTAAGCCACACGCACTTACTGTGAGCCGAAGGCTTAGTCCTTCCCAAGTCTTCACAGTCTAGCTTCCACTCTCAGAAGATGAATCTAGTCTTCTAGAAGACAACTATTCCGTCTTCCGAGATTCTAACAGTGCTTCCTAAGTTCCTCTCATCTTCCGAGCTATATCTAAACAATCCTAACTAAGCAAAGAATCGCATGGATTCTTAAGAGGACAACCCACCTTTCATTTCATCCTACTTCCTAACAGAAGATACAAGATATGAGAGAAGCAGATTGTATGAGAAGTTCAGAAGATGGTCGTGGGCTCCTGTTGTGACAGTGACCTCTAAGAAGACTCTCGGGATAACTTCCGATTCAATGACGTTCTCGGATGTCACGTCAGTTTGGGCACCTCGGCTAGGTTGACCGAGTGCGAAGTGGCGCATCTCGGTAAGGCCGTTAGTGCCGTTAGGGCGAGTTGGAGAGAGAGCCCACTAGGGATAAACTTCGCAGGTAGGGCTTGGAGGCCTTAGTTCTTTGAGTTGAGCCTTCAAGCTCCAGGCTATGGTGGATAGTCTAGTTGAGTGTAACCCGGATTCTCTTCGCGTTTAGAGTGGGTTTGGCTTGATCGTTTGTGAGTAGTCCTTGTTGTGGTGTTGGAGATGGTAATTTCTCTATACAGATTACTCAAAGAACTGAGTGCAGGTCGAGGCGGAGTTCAGTAAGAGCTCGCAGATCTGAAATCGGAAATCGTCCGTTGGTATCTTCGGGCGTTGCCGTTCGTGGTTGATTGTTTGGAGCTGTGATCGAGGTGTGTGGGCGCCGTGCTACATTGCTGGTCGCAGATCGATTTGCTGTTGATTGGGGTCGAGTGGAGATTCCTGTCATGCGGAAGCGCTGCAGAAATTTTGCGGAATGTTCTTGAAGTGTGTTGTTGGAGCCGGATTGCGCGTTTGGGCGTAGCAGCTGAAATACTTGTCAATGTCGGGCTGGAGTGGACTCTTTGGAAGCGCATTGGAGAGACGATTCTAGCGCACTAAGTTTCGTGGAGTTTGACCAAGGATTGAAGAAGTTATGGCATGTCGAAGTTCGCTGCCGTGAAACCCGCAAGCACTAAAAGGCTAGTTACGAGGCTTCGAGGAGCAGAGGTGCGTGAGTGCGGAGGCGTGAGAGCGGAGTGCGAGAGTGCGGAGGCGGAGTGGAGCGGAGCGGAGCTGAGTCTGAGCCTGAGCCCGAGCCCGCGTCCGCCGCAAGCCAACTTGCTGGCGTGCGTGAGAGAGGTATCCAAGCTTCAGGTGTGTGGGAAGGGTAAAACCAGCTGGTCACCCATCCCAACACTATTCCTGGACCTGAACTCCTGACTCTGTAGTCTTAGCTTTGGCTTTACCACTAGACCAATAGCTCTTGGTGTCCTACAGGGATGCGTGCAAGTACTTATGGACTTGTATAAGGTAGTAGGAGACCTTCTCGCACATCCCTAGAGGAGTGGTAGGACGACCCCACAGTATTAGGGGGAAGCTATAGTTGTGGTAGTGTTTGCCTACACCGTAGAGGCGCGTATGGAGGCAATTGGTGGCAGTTGTCTTGGGTGAGCTAGTAGAGCTACCACGTGGATGTTTTTGGAGCTACTAGAGGTGTGGACATCTAGTTAGTGACCTCCAGTGTCAGTTACGACTGTTGGTGACCATATATTGTGCATGTGGTCACCGACAAGGAGTCGTCAGTCCGGGTGGGGCTGGGTTTCTCTTTATGTGAATGTTTGAGTGTGGAGGGTTATCGTTTGGACTTCTTGTGGTTGGAACCCCTCCATACTCTGCTTCCTGTTTGTGCGCCGCGTTTGCATGTGTTGGCGCTTGATTTCCGGAGTGAGTTCACTCCAGTGTGCTGTCGGTAGTGAGGCTGGAGTTGCGGACCAGTCAGACTACCTTTGTCTCTCTCACGGTGCGGTTGGAGTGACGATCAACAGACCGTGAGAGGCTGCCTGTGGTGATGGCAGGTACAGGTTGCCCTTACATTGACCGTCCTAGTAGGGGATAGGTGAGCTCAGTAGGAGCGGGATTAGGCAAGTGGTGGTTACGGTGGTGACGGAGATTGCGACATTTCGGTTGGGGAGTGTGTTAGCGGGATTCTCTCATCACGGAGTTCTCGGGAGGTTCTGGTGGGGACTTCTCGGACAGTGGGTATACACGGAGTGGGGTGAGGTACCGACTACCTACACCATTGCCGTCGGTTGTTCCAGAGGACGAGTCAGACGTAGACAGCGCGTTTTCTGGTGGTGAGTCTAGTGTCACCACACCGTTGTTGTGGGACATGGACGAGATCTATGGGGTCACGAAGGGGCCTCGACGTTACTCGGGTACAGTTGGTACCATTGAGCTGGATGACTTCATCCAGGAGTTTGACAGTTGGTGCAATCTGCAGCAGATGCGGAACCCACAGCTGTTTACACCCTTCATGGCGTGGAAGGGTTTGTTCCAGCACTTGGAGGGACCGCCAATGGACGATTATCATGAGTTCAGGCGAGATTACAGTGTTGAGATCGAGTTGTGGAGACAACATTGGTCTCCCAACTACGTTTCAATCACTACTGGCGCAGTTTCGGGAGGCGTAGCACCTGCGAGTTCGGGTGCCAGTAGCAGTGGTACAGCCGCATGTGGCGGAGTACCTACTACCAGCGGTGCGTCCTCAGGTAGTGGAGCAGGTGGTAGTGTGAGCGGGATACCACCAGGGTTTAACCCTGTGGTTCAGTTCTTCCAATGTTTGAGGAAGAACTATCAGGGTGTGCGGACCGACAAGTTGAGGAGTCTGCAGGAGTTCCAGCGGAAGACTGGAGAGAGCCTACGCGAGGCGTTTACTCGCATGAGGCGGTTGATCAGCGTTACCCAAGGGGTGACGGAAGCACAGGCAGTCCAGTTCTGGTATGGGATACTAGACCGGGAGCTGCGTAGGAGAGTTAGAGATGCTACTCTTCTTAGAGATACCGCTCCGACGTTGGCGGTTGTCTTTAGTCTGGCTGAGCGGATTGAGCTCAACATGGTGGAGGAGAGGGTGGTGGTTGCTGGGTTCAGCAAGGAGACACCACATGGAGCGACCACCTCTTCTCGAGGATCACAGGCTACGCAACAGCGTGGTGGTGGTGGTGGTGGTAAGGATCGTGCAGAGCAGTCACGATCGCAGGGAGGTGTAGGAGGATCTGGTGGGCAGAAGCCCATGCCGTCCTTCTCTAGTCAGCAACAAGCGGGTCCTTGCTGGACGTGTGATGGTCCTCACAGCAGAGGGACTGTCCACAGAAGAGAGGTTATGAGACGTCAGGGACATCAGGGACGTCTCAAGCAGTACCTAGGCAATGTGAGCATTGCAGACGACCTGGTCACAGTAGTGACCGTTGTTTTGATCTCCATCCCGAGTTGCGGCAAGGGAAGGCTGATCGTGGACGAGGCGGAGGAGCTCAGGGAGGCCGTGGTGGTCGAGCTGGAGGTAGAGGTCCAGCACCTGAGAGAGGACCGGTCGGTCCACCGCTTGCTACGACGTCAGAAGCAGGTATGGCTGCTCGGATTGAGCAGTTGGAGCAGAGGATAGCTAGTATGGCTATGGCTCAGCGGAGATCAGGTGGAACAGAGGCTTCCACGTCTTATGGAGGAGAAGGAGGTGACTTCGACTTCATGGCTGGTGTGGCGCAGATTGAGGCATCTGCGGCAGTGACTAGAGGTGCAGTACGTGTCTCTGAGCCACGAGGTGCGTCAGTGGAGTTGGATCCACAACGCGGGGAGGCTGGTAGACAAGCCAGGCTTCCCCAGTCGTTCACGTTATCGGAGGCGTTGAGGACCACATCTATGATTCCTAAACGACCTACCGATGGTGCAGTAGAGTTGGAGGCATCGACATCCAGGAGTGGGTGTGATGTGAGTCCATCTTCGACGTCTGTGGATGCGACGTCGAACCCGATGTTGGGGGCGGCTACAGCAGTTTTGCGAGCCCCACTATTCTCAGCCACGGATATGAGGGCATTGGGAGTCAACTTGGCTCCAGTGTTCCAGTTGGCGGCCACGCTCAGTAAGAGCGAGGATGTAGTTACCTCTAGTGCTGAAGTAGTTCAGCGAGAGACGGTAGACGTGTCCATGGAGTCGAGGATCAGGACAGCTACCAGTGGTACTTGGCAAGCGGCGGCTGCTAGGTTAGATGAGTTACCAGCTAGGCCGGCGATTGACCGTGCTAGTTTGGCACCAGGTGTGGTGTTGTTGGACAACAGAAGTGGTATCTTCTGTTTGGTGGCACCTTCAGGGAAAGTGTATCGACCCCAGAAGGTCTTGTTAGACTCTGGAGCCCAACCGTTGATGTTGGGAAAGGCGGCGTGTATTGGTTTGGGTCTGAAGAAGTCCGAGATAGAGAGATATCCATTCCAGTTGCAGACATCTCTAGGGGGATCAGGAGGTACGGCTCTGCACATGACACGTGAGATGTTGACGGTGAGAGTTCGGCCAGATCACCCCACGGATGGCTCTATGGTGAGGGCCAAGGCCATCGTTACAGCCGTAGAGTCTTATGATGTATTGGTGGGAGGTGCTGTGTTGTACTCTATGGGGTTCGTGATCGACTATTGGGCGGAGACAGCATCTTACAGACCAGGTTGGCAGTCCGGTGAGGGACGAGTGAGCCGCTTACCAGTGCGGTTCAGTGCTAGAGTTGGGACGATGGAGCCTACACTAGGGACGATGGCATCCGTTGCAGGGTTCAGTTCGGTCATCACTTGGCCGGGCGAGTTGTTGGAGGGCAATGCCTATGCGGAGGATACTCCGATCTATGAGGAGGTGGAGGACATACCTAGCATGTCTACGTTAGTACCATCTGCCTTGGATGTTCCACTCTGGAGTTCGAGTGGAGAGTTGCAGCAGTATGCTGATCAGTTGGTGCAGCAGGCTTGGAGTGAAGCTTTTGTACCACCAGTAGAGGAACAAAGGGTTGTTCCTGCTACTGGCCCTGTGACCTTATCACCGTTGGATACGACTCCCATTGTGTGGCAGTATCCAGAGGAAGGTGTATGTGTGCTGGAGCTGTTTGGAGGGATCAGCACAGGTTTGGCTGCGGTATTGCAGGCAGGTATACAAGTACAACGATACTTGTATGTGGAGAGAGATGAGATTGCGAGACGTATCTCATTGCGACATGTGGCACGTTTGGTGCAGAGATATCCTGAGTTGTTGCCCATATCTGCTGTTAGAGGATACCAGCAAGCATTACCGTCGGATATTTCGCTGCTGGGGGCGCAGGATCTCACGTTTGTGGGCACCATTCACTTGGTGATAGCCGGATGGCCATGTCAAGGTCACACGCGTGCAGGGAGAGGTCAGGGTTTACATGACCCGCGATCTAGGATGTTCTGGGAGATGTTACGGATCCTACGACATCTCCAGATGCATCAAGTAGATTCTCCAGCGTACATCTTGGAGAACGTTCCTTTGTTGGGTGCACACTCGTACACAGATGATGACGAGTGTGCACCAAGTGCGGTCTTGGGTTGGACCAGCAGTGTTGTTGGATGCAGCAAGAGTGGGATCTCGTGCACATCGTCCACGGTTGTGGTGGACGAACTTGTTACTGAGAGAGGTGCTTAAGCGCGCACACGATGGAGTGAGACGACCAGCGCACCTCACGGTTGATAGCATCTTGGATGCAAGACGACGATCTCAAGTAGTGAGAGTCGTCGATAGGTCACCCATGGCAGTGGTGAACCTAGTGGGACGGCCCATGGTAGCATTACCCACTTTGGTAAGCTTTCCAGCGTCACATGCTTACAGAGATGGAGGACCTGGGCTTGTGTGGGATGCTCAATTACGGCAGTTGGTGGAGCCCAATGCCGATGAGAGAGAGCGAGCGATGGGTTTCACTACGGGTACGACGGCAGTAGCTTCGGTGTCGGAGGCTTCACGTCGTCAAGTATTGGGTCAAGCAATGGACTTGAATTGCTTGACATGGATTGTTAGTCTTAGATTGACTGAGCAGCGTCGGATGCGATCGACGGGTGTTACTGCTCGAGCACTCTTGAGCTCTTTGCCTACCGGGTCGGTGGAGGCAAAGGCTGGGGGCGAGGCAAGTGGAGTTCGTCATCCTTGGACATCATGGGATGTCATAGGAGAGAGTGTGGAGCTTGCAGCTAGAACTGCAGAAGTTTTACGCACAGTAGCGGTGGAGGTTGTTGGTGGTGAGCAGAAGGAAACTGCTCCAGAGGCTGCAAGATAGCAGTCAACGACTTCGTCTTCTACCTCTAGCATGGTGACAGAGGATACTTGGGAGCCAGAGATTGGACCCAAGCTTATAGGAGAGGAGAGACGAAGAGTCCAAAGATTCCTGAAGAGCTACAGGAATTGTTTTGCCTTCAGTATGAAGGATTTGGGTACCTTGAAAGGACCTGGTATACGGATCGACTTGGCTAATGACACGCCAATCTTTCGACGTCCTTACAGGTACAGTGACATGGAGAGAGCCTTGATCCAGAGTCGGACTCAAGACTTGTTGGAGGCTGGGTTGGTGGAGATGTCGCATGGAGAGTATGCATCTGCCACAGTTATGCCAGCCAAGAAGGATATGTATGGCAACTACACGGATAGGCGGATGTGTGGAGACTACCGTCCTATCAATCGGCAGACGAAGTCCGATAAGTATGCCATGCCGACACCTGAGGAGATCTTTGATGCAGTGGGGCATGTGAAGGTCTTCAGTACTTTGGATCTTCGAGCAGGGTATCATCAGTTGCCAGTGAGAGAAGAAGATAAGTCCAAGACAGCATTTTGGGGAATTGACTCTCACGGCAAGGATTGTTTGTATCAGTGGCGGTTCTTACCATTTGGGTTGAAGAACGCCCCTGCTGAGTTCCAAAGGGTGATGGACAGAATCCTAGCAGGATTGGATTTTGTCAGATGTTATATCGACGACATCTTAGTCTATAGTGCTACAGTGGAGGAGCACGAGAGACACTTACGGGATGTGTTTGAGCGGTTGAGAGCTCATGGGTTGAAGTTACACCCTGGGAAGTGTAAGTTCTTCCAGGAGTTGGTAGAGTATCTGGGCTACACCATCTATCCAGGTGGATTGGGTGTTCAACAGACGAAGGTTAAGGCTATTGCACGTATTCCGCGCCCCACAGATGTGAGTCGAGTTCGAGCATTTGTTGGTTTGGCGAACTTCTATCGTCGATACGTGAAAGGGTTTAGTGCAATTGCGAAACCGTTGACCAAGCTGATGAAGGTGGACCAGGAGTGGCAGTGGGGAGATGAGCAGGAGCGAGCTTTTGTAGAGCTCAAGGATAGGTTGACATCTGCTCCCATCTTGAGGAGACCCGTTAGGGGGCGTCCTTTCCAACTGCACACAGATTGGAGTATGTTGGGACTTGGAGCAGTGCTGACTCAACATGATGATGAGAAAAAGGAGTTCGTGGTGGCATATGTCAGTCGCTCCAATAATTCAGCGGAGGCGAGGTATAGTTCGCATGAGGGAGAGTGTTTGGCGGCAGTGTGGGCTGTTGCACACTTTCGATGTTATCTGTTTGGGAACCCCTTTACTCTCATCACTGATCACCAGCCGTCAAGTGGTTGATGGAGTCCGATAAGCTTACAGGGAAGCTTGCACAATGGGCTCTGATCTTACAGGAGTATGACTTCCAGGTAGTACATAGACCTGGAGTTGCAAACCTAGATGCCGATGGGTTGAGTCGCAACCCGTGCACGAGTCAGCAGGATCAGACTGGGGCTCGATGGCATGACGAGGTTGATGAGGAGATAGTGCCAGGGTGGCATGCATCTGCCTTTCTTTGTGTGTTGGCCATGAACTCTAGTATGGAGGGCCAAGTCGTATCTTTCTCTGGTCAGAGAGTAGATGATGAGTCTCCAGATCCTGAGGGTGGAGATGGTGTTCCAGACCAGCGAGATATCCATGATGATGTGACCGTGATGGAGTATCTACGTACTGGTGTGGTAGTAGGCACAGTAAGTGTCAAGGAGCGAGATCGTGTCCTTCAACGAGCGAAGAGATTTCGACGAGAAGGACGACATGTACTTCGAGTGTGGGGTGATGAAAGGGTACGGATAGTGCCACATCCATCCCAGAGGGCACAGTTAGTACGACATGCCCATGAGGAGTTGGGACATTTTGGAGTGAAGCGTACGCATAGCTTACTCCAAGGACAGTATTGGTGGCGTGGTATGCACATCGATATGCAACAGTTTGTCGCACGATGTGTGGTTTGTGATCGAGTACGAGCATCGTTTAATGCTCCTACTCCACAGTTACACCTCTTACCGATTATGGGGTTGGGTTACCGTTGGAGTTTGGATTTTGCGGGACCCTTACCGCTGACCGTACGTCACCACCGGTATGTGTTGGTGATGGTGGAGCACTTCTCCAAGTGGATTGAGTTGGTGGCATTACCAGACAAGGCGAGTGAAGGGACGGCGTACGCGTTCTTAGATCGAGTGCTGAGTCGTTTCGGAGCACCAGCTGAAGTGCTGACAGACCAAGGTACAGAGTTCCTTGGTGAGTTTCAGGCCTTGTGTGATCAGGCGCTGATTGATCATCGGACTACATCTCGAGATCATCCTGAGGCGGATGGTTTGGCGGAGAGGGTAGTTCAGACGGTGAAGAGAGGATTGCGCAAGTATGGCTTGCAGAAGGGCCACTTGGGAGACTGGGATGTGCAGTTACCATGGTTGGCTATGGGCTACCGTTTTAGCCGACAAGCGTCTTTGGCTTCCTTCTCACCATATTTCTTATTGTATGGCCGAGATCCAGATCTACCTTCGGCCATTCGTCGTGATTCTGCTGAGGTACTGGAACTTGATGACCCGAATATGTGGGTGAGAGCATGTTCTCAACGAGCAGAGACATTTCGGAGAGTTATGCCTATGGCTTTTGAGAACCTAGCGATTGCCCAGCATAGAGACACGTTGCGGTATGCGACTATCCGAGGAGGAGGTTATCGGCCGTCGATTCGCAGGTTTCATCCTGGCGATTATATCTATCTACAGCAGACTGCACCGACGACGTTGGACGTGACCGCAGGGCGCACTATTTTACGAGTGCGTGAGGTGTTACCTTCTGGAGTACTCATGTTAGAGGGCCGTGATGGTGTTGTGTGGAAGGACCATGTGCGTAATTGCGCGCCATGTCATCTTCCCAACATTGATGGTACCGTTGACCCAAGCTTAGCAGTTGTACGTGCGGGCTTGAGGTGTATGTTGTGTGGGTCTGCTGGTGGAGCAGCCCGTATGCTGGTGTGTGATGGTTGTTCGAGAGGTTGGCACATGTCATGTTTGACTCCACCTCTCAGTGTAGTTCCTACTGGACGGTGGGTTTGTCCTCGATGTATATAGCGGAGATAGTCGATTAGATCTTTGCGTGGTATGGATTGCAGACAGGCGACTAACGATGGGGCAATGTAGCACCCGGCCTCCTAATCCTTGCACCCATGAAGGTGTGTATCACGTAGTTGGGATATGGAGCTATCTGGAGTTAGAGGGACCTAACCGCCAGTTAGGGGGGCGATTGTGGTACACTTGTGTATGTGTATGACATCGTCCATGTGTTATGTGTGTGTGGTGTACCTCTGACAGCGATGTATGTTGTGTAGCGATGTGTATGCGCACGACAGCTGTCACGTCAGTTTGGGCACCTCGGCTAGGTTGACCGAGTGCGAAGTGGCGCATCTCGGTAAGGCCGTTAGTGCCGTTAGGGCGAGTTGGAGAGAGAGCCCACTAGGGGTAAACTCGCAGGTAGGGCTTGGAGGCCTTAGTTCTTTGAGTTGAGCCTTCAAGCTCCAGGCTATGGTGGATAGTCTAGTTGAGTGTAACCCGGATTCTCTTCGCGTTTAGAGTGGGTTTGGCTTGACCGTTTGTGAGTAGTCCTTGTTGTGGTGTTGGAGATGGTAATTTCTCTATACAGATTATTGTGGTACACTTGTGTATGTGTATGACATCGTCCATGTGTTATGTGTATGTGTGGTGTACCTCTGACAGCGATGTATGTTGTGTAGCGATGTGTATGCGCACGACACGAAAAACTTCTCGCGACCAGGCTTCTCTTCACTAGTCTCACATGTCTTCTATTTCCAACACGCAATCTAACCTCACAACAGACACAAGACATTCATACTCTGTTCTTCCGACTTCTCATCTCTCATACACACTCAAAAGAAGCTTGTTGCATGACGAGAAGACATGACCCTCGACCATTCTTTCCAGATTCTGTCAGCAAGACTTCTCACAACTCTCTTCTATGTTCAGGAAGAAGAAGGATTAAGTTGCTATGGGTCGGACAAAAGAGACCCGTAAAGGACCCTCTCGTCTTCTTGCACATTCTGCTTGCCTTCCCAATCTTCTAGTCTCTCTAGGAAGATGTGGATTTGAGAAGCTCAGAAGATCGGGAGGCATAGGCTTGGTTCCCAACTTCTAGCTACTCGAAACAACAATTAACTCACCAAGTCACTCAGGATTCGTACCAAGCCTCTCTCAACACAAAATCAATCCAATCCAATCTTGATACGAATTGCACACAGTCGTCTTCAGAAGACGTTCAGACATCCAAAAGCGTCTTCCGAAGATATTCAGATCTTCCGAAGCGTCTTTTGTCTAAGGATTTGGGAGTAGAGGTGCGGTATGATAGGGAAATTGATAACTGCGGGATCGAATTGGAAAATGAGAGACAAGGAAGCTCGATTATAGCTCGAGAAGAAACGAGAAGATTGCTGTCGAAAATTGGACAGCACTTCCGCGCCCAATTTCACAGAGGGAAATTTTGAGATGGAGAAAATGATCGATGGGCTTCTTGCGGACAAGCGGGGAAACGCGGAGGACACTAAACCAGAGACGAGAAGCGGTGGGAAGGAGAAAGAACATGAGAAGAACCTCAAACAGTCTTCTGGCTGCTTCTCATAGTGCCTTCAGTCTTCTACGCACTTCCAGCTCCACCTCAGCTCCAATGCGACTCCACAAAACTGCTCCTGCTGCGTCAATTTTGAGCTACGTCCTGCTGCTTCCTCAATCTATCAGTGCTCCACCTTCGATACTTCTTCAATCGTCCTTCAATGTCTGCTTCCGGGAATCTACAACGGACTCCTTCAGCTCGATGGTGCTTCCTGTTCTCACAGAATCGTCCTCTCGATCTCTGTAGCCTCGATTCGATCCTTGTTGTCCATGATTTCACTATGCTTGCTTTCCTCACTCAATTTGGTACCTCTGAAATCGATCTTCAACGTGCGATGGCCTTCGATGCGAGAAGCATTCGCTGATTCTATGCTAATGTGCTTCTCTCGTATCTTCCTACGCGATTAGGAGTTTCGACCTACCTACTACCATGGGGTTACCTGGTAGGTACACCTATCCCTCTACTGGGAGGTGCGTGGTTGACGCCCATGCAGTGATGATCGTTGTCTTCTGAAAGACACACGTCTTCTATCTTCCGTCTTCCGAAGACCTGGTCGAGAAGACGTCTTCTCGGAAGATGTCCTTCTTCCATCTTCGGAAAGAGTCGACTTCTTTTACAAAAAGTTCTTAAGATCATCTTTCTTCTAAGCAAGATGTAATCTTAAGCAACAAGGTTATTTCAATTACACAGACATGTTATTAACTTCAAAAATTTCAAAAATTCGTAAATCTTGTAAATTGTGGGCACCACAGTATACTTGGGAGGTTTTATATCTGTTTTTTACATCGGAATGGACTGGCTCAACGAAGAAGAACACAAGAAGCTGGGGTTCAGTTTGAGCGAAGAAGAAGTTCAAGAAGTTGATGATCATTTGCCAATACGTGTGGAAGAAGACAAGATCTCAAGTGAAGATGCGGAGCCAGTAGAGACTTCGGCGAAAGCTACAGAGGAAGCTTAAATAAGACAGGAGGGTCAGTTACCTGCGGACGAAGTACCAGAGTTGAAGAAGATCCGGAGGTAAGCCGAAGTAAGAGGAAGAGAAGTTCGAGTGTCATTTTCCAAGAGAAGCTGAAAGCTTGTAGGAAGGTGAAGTCAATGAAGAAGGAGACGATCAACTTAAGCAGCAAAGAGATGAAGATGGAAGGTGAAGCTACTCTCGGAGAAGAGACTTCAAAACCAGCAGCACCTGACGACATTGATATTTTCCGAAAAGTGATGCTCTATGAGGAAGAGGTGGTAGTACCGATGTTGAGACTTCTTGAAGACCAATGCTTGTTGTAACTGCTTAGGTGACTTCGGGGTTGGACACAAAAGAGTTTGCTCTTCTTCGGATTTTGAGGGTAGAGTCGGTGCAGGCGGAAATAGATTCGGATGGTGTGAAAGCAAGATTGTCGCGACTTAGACAGAAAGTAGATAGAGAGATAGGCGAGATTAAGACGAATGTAGAAGTTCAATTAGAGGAGATCAGATACAGTTAAGATTAGGAGAGTAGGTCCGTGAAGATGAAGATAGGTCGTAGGATAGAGAAGATCTTCCGACTTCTTAGGAAAAAGATCCGTTAGATTCGTGAGAAAAAGTATATATGCGATCCAATTTTCAGATGATGTATCTTTTCCATGTTTTTCTCATGGCCAACTAAAGTTCATGGAGTGATAGAATTACATAGCTTTCTATACAAAGTGAAAGATTGATGAGATTGATGAGATTGAGTGAGTGCATCAGTAGATCGACATCAAATTTCATGAGCTTGTAGCTTGTCAGTTGCTGAAGCTCTACCCCAAATTTCATCACCAGATGTTTTGCAGATCAAACCTTATGATGAATTGAAGATGAAGAGGTGCAGAAAGCTTCTAGTGTGGAGCAACAAGTTTGAAGATTTATGGAGGGTGATCCACATGATCAAATTTGCTGAAATTTCTTGAGTAGTGAGTCTACATGAAGTTTGAGTCGAAATAGACGATTCATTTAAGCAATGTAGTTGCTCTTGTCAGTTCCTTCTAGGTTCATCGCAATAGTGAGCTTGAGCTTCACACTATATTCTCGCTCTATAGCAGTACTTGTCAAAAATCCTTGAACTCCTCTATGACCTAGGCAATGAATCACTCCTCAGATTATCTCTGTTCCGCTCATAGTTTACTGATACACTTAAAATTGCATCATTATCTTGCCATCCTGACTTCGTGCATAAATAGATCCATCATCCAAAACCTTGGTCTCCATCCTCACAGCTGTAATGTAAGATTTTCAGAGTATCATGGTGTATGATGTATTATCTTGAACAAAGAAGTTTTGTTCTGTCCCTACATCTCCAATCTTTATCGTACATCAAGACAAGCTCCATAGAGTTCTCCTCGTGTGTTATTTGTTGCTCGGATCATCCAACCATGATATGTATCAATAGGTCATATACCTTACTTGTAGATGTCATTAGAGAATTGATCTCAGATCCATGATCAACAAGAGCAACCACGTGATTTATCGTCTCTCCAACCTTCACTAAAATTTCTATGGTAGTTCTAGCTCAATGTCCTCTAGTGTAATGACTAGCGACCTTGTCATCATTGTCATCTTCAAACATAACCTTGCGATTGATGCAACATTGAGCTATTTCTAACTCTTCCTTTTTTGATATCCTTGTGTCTAATGCGTTGGACACAGCGGTTTCTCATGTCAATTGTCTTTTTCTTTGATGGTGTCAATAATGACATCATGAAACTCTTTCTTGGCAACCCCAAGTACTTCTCTTAAGATAAACTCAATCTTGGCATTGATTACTCTCTCTTCTAGTACCCCCTTCAAGTATGAAGCAGCTTCAGTATCAAACTAAAGCTTATACGAAGAAGATTTTCTCTACTCCTTATCTCTACTCTTCTCAGATTTTCCAAGAGTAGAGGATAAGATCTCTTCCATAGTCTCCTCTCGTAGAAGCAGTCTGATAAGCTTACGGGTAAGCTTGCACGACGGACTCTAATTCTACAAGAGAACGACTTCTAGGTAGTTCATAGCGAACAGAGACACATATGGTTTGAGTAGAAATCCATGTACGAGTCAGAAGGATGATACAAGAGCTTGTTGGCATGGTGAGACAAATGAGGTGGTGGTGTCAGGTTGACATGTATCGGCCTTGTTGTATATGTTGGTTCTGGAGGATCATGTGGCAACTCTCATGAGTCATGAGGTAGATGATGAGTCCTCAACTCTGAAAGATAACAATGTTTTGACGGATCAGCGAGATATTCATGATGATGTCATGGTTATGGAATATCTACATGTTGGCATAGTGGTGGATACAGTAAGTACCAAGGAGTGAGATCGTGTTCTTCTACGAACCAAGAGATTTCGGTGTGAAAGAAAACATGTTCTTCGTGTGTGAGAGAGTGATAAGATGCGTGTTGTACCACATCCGTCGCATGGAGCACAACGACATGCTCACGAGAAGTTGGGGCATTTTGGAGTGAAGTGCACGTATAGCTTACTCTAAGGATAGTATCGATGGTGCGGTATGCACATCAATGTGCATCAATTTGTGACATGATTTGTGATATGTGATCAAGTACGAGCATCATTCAATGCTCCTATTCCATAGTTACACTCTTTATCGATTATGGGGTTGGATTTACTATTGGAGTTTGGACTTTCTAAGACCTTTACTATTGATCGTACATACAATCGGTATGTGTTGGTGATGATGAAGCACTTTTCTAAGTGAATTGAGTTGGTAGCACTATTGGTAGCTTATGATTTCTTAGATCGAGTGTTGAGTGCATTTTGGTGCACCAGTCGAAGTGTTGATTGACCAGGATATAGAGTTTTGTGGTGAGTTTTAGGTCTTATGTGATCGACGTAGTACGGTGGAGAGTTGTTCAGAACGGTGAAGAGAGGATTGCGTAAGTATGACTTGCAGAAAGAAGTCATCATGGAAATTGGGATCTTTAGTTACCATGGTTGGCTATGGGTTATCGATTCAGTTGACAAACATCCTTTGCATCCTACTTTCTGCTATACGATCGAGAATCAGATTTACATGTGAGCATTCATCACGATTTGGCTAAGGTTGTAAACCTTGATGATCAGATATGTGAGTGAGTATGTTCTCAACGAGTTGAGATGTTTCATCGAGTTATGTCAATCGCATTTGAGAACTTATCGATTGATCAACACAAAAATAGTAACGGCTGCGACTATTCGAAGAGGAGGTTGCCGATTCGCAAGTTTCATCTTGATGATTACGTGTACTTGCAGCAAACAGCACCGACGACATTGGATGTAACTGCATGATGCACTATCTTACTAGTATGTGAGGTGTTATCATTTGGTTTTCTCGTGTTAGAAGGTCGTGATGGTGTAGGTTGGAAGGATCATGTGCATAATTGTGCACCATATCATCTTATTAACATCGATCGTTCTATGGATCCAAGCTTGACGACTGTACATGGAGGCTTGAGGTGTATGTTATATGGATCTGCTAGTGGAACGACCACTATGTTGTTATGTGATGGTTGTTTGAGAGGATAGCACATGTCATGTTTGACACCATCTCTTATCATAGTTCCTCAAGGGCGGTGGACATGTCGTCGTTGTAGTTAGTGAGGTAGCTCATTTCATCTTCACGTGGTAGGATTATAAACAATTGATTAACGATGAGACGACGTAGCACTCGATCTCATTATGTAACGATGCGTATGTTCACGATAGTTGTCACGTCATTTTAATATTAGTTCGGCGGAGTGCGAAGTGCATGCATCGTTAGCGCCAGTAGTTCCAGTAGTGCTGTTAGTATCGTTAGCGGAGTTTCTTGGGTTGAGATCACCAAGGAGTATATTTCTAGTTGGAGCTTGTAGTCTCTCACTTTTTCTTGAGTTGAGTCTTCAAGCTCCTAGCTATAGTAGATGTGCTTAGTGAGTAGAACTTGGATTCTCGGTGAACATAGAGTGGGTTTGGCTTGATTCTTGAGTGATATGTTGTCAGTTGGTAAGTGTTTATGCATGTGTTATCAGATTATTGTGGTATACTTGTGTAGGTGTATGACATTCTATGTTTGTTATGTGTATGTGGTCTATAGTTTAGACAGCGATGTATGTTGTGTAGCGGTGTGTATGCGCACGACAATAAGTCTAACATCATCTCGTCTATGCTTATCTTCCCTGAGAGTCTCATGTTGGCTCTTGGTCAAATAAGCATGTAAAGACTTTGTATCTACTAGATCATCTCATCCAGTTGCACGTCTAATCGTTGTTGCTGTCTTCAGCAAATCCTCCCTAGTCATTTCCACCTTTCTCAATTGTGATCGTAGCATGATTCCACATGTTAAGAATATCTCCATCCTTCCTAGAAGCATTTTTTTCTAATACTACCTCAACTCCATAGATAGCAGCTTCCACTGATAAAGCAACATGCAGAGATACATATTACTCCAATACTTGTTTCATTCTCCTCTTCCTGAACTTGGTTAACAAAATCTCTCCATTATCTTTCAAAGCAATCTTCTCTTCTTTCTAGTAGACTACTTCATCTTGTAAAGTACTGACAAAATCATCACACTCTTTCTGAGCATGATCAGAACTATCACAACGAATGCACCTTTGTACATAACTTTACTTAAGGATAGGTCTGGTATCATGTGCTCCTCACTCTCTTCCAACTTTGTAACTTGATCTGCAAGTCTCTCATTTCTTTCATCAACTTTTTCATTGTATTCCTTGTTGTGGAACAGTTATAAGAATAGGAATACTAAGAAGCGAAGCAATAGATAGAGGTACTGTCGATTGTTTCCGTAGTACTACAGTAGATGGTAATCTTACTCCATGACTTGCTACCACCTTCTCTCTCATGTATTCTCTCTTGGCAAGAATACCAACTGCATCATAAACCTTTTTCCAATCAACGATAAGCTTGTTGACCTCCATCCTATCTTCTAGAAGCAACTCCACTCCTTTTGTAGATCATTGTTGGATGATTATAAAAATATCTCCACTTTATCATTCTCAAGTGTGAGTCTCTCCATCCGCGACAACTAAAGAAATTTTCTCTCAAGCTCTCGAAACAATTCTATGGCAACTAATTCTCAAGTGTTTCAGTTTGTTCACCCACTCCATGAATGACTTCTTAGTTACTCCATCCGTATCTTCTAGAGAGTACTCTTCTTTCAATTGAAGAGTAAACTCGATCCAAGTAGTTCCATGAGCTTGAATGATATCTCTCACATGCTCTCATAACTTTACTACAACGACAAGTTGTAGTACTAACGCGAATGCCTCGAGCAATTACATGGTAGACCAAGTAAGTTTGATAACTTTTGGAGCCTCACCAGAAGTAGAAGTCTTATCTATAAAATGAGATAACCCTTCAACATCCAAGGTTGCAAAACCACCTGTACCTCTCACTCCAGACATTTCATGTCGAGTTCATCAACTATCGTAGAACGTGTTTTTCTATCTATGAGTACATTAGATTTCGCATGTAGTTTAGGGGTTACGCTGGCACTTTAGGGACTTGACGTGGTAACCTATGTGCAAAATTAAGTCACCACATGGTTTGGGA
The DNA here is from genome assembly GCA_036924285.1 of Asterella californica. Taxonomy (NCBI): domain Eukaryota; kingdom Viridiplantae; phylum Streptophyta; class Marchantiopsida; order Marchantiales; family Aytoniaceae; genus Asterella; species Asterella californica. Next base: position 8,155,812 of record JAYKYS010000010.1, on the reverse strand, counting down.
CACAAAAGGACAGGGGAGTGAAGCTATGAACTCCCATTGGTCCAATTTTGTCTTTATGTACTACTAAACTTAGTAGTAGGGGTCTTAAGAGGAGTTCGAGCATTTGGAGAGAAATCTTCGAAATCTGAGAGCACTGGAGATAGAGTTCGTCGTGCCAAAGGAGTTATGGCTGATTATGTAAATGTATGTGTAAATGTATGTGACTTGAACAAGTTGGCTCTAAATGTTGATCGTTCAACCCAAATGTTTCTCTATCTTTTTTCCTAGCACAAGCGACATTGTACTTCTTCGACTCAAGGTTAAAGCTTGCTATGATCCAAAAGACATGTATAAGTTGTAGAAAATTGTGTTATAAATAAATTATTCTGTGTTTATATGAAATACTCAACTCTGTATCATTAACTGAAAGCAACTTTATATCACTAGAAGCATGACTTAATAGCTTCCTAACGACACTAACTATACATCAATCTAATCGTCACAACTCTATCCATTACAACTGAAAAGATGTTGTAGTGCCGCTCAACCAAACTTCGTATTCGTATCTGTGAACTAATCGAATCTCAATACAACTTGTTGCATACCCTGGTCTCCTAAGCATCCCAGCAAGGTACACTATACATGCTTTAAGACAATACTCAACTCACAACATAACACCAATGATAGCAGTACCTAATAGCTCGAGAAAATCCAAACAACGATCTTTGATTCATCGTGTCTCCTTGCTCATTTGTCACTTAGAGTTGAAATCAACCTCACATCTTCACAATGTCGACTTGTATGCTTGCATGGTAGTAACTTTTTCCCAATTGTTCAAAAAGAATCAAAAAAATAATAGATATGATTGAGAATCTGAATCCGTTAATAATATAAGCTTCTCCAAACTTTAAGATTCAAACTCATTCCTCACAAATCGGTCGATCAAATTTCACAAAAAATTGTATTGGACTTTTCACTCTTACCTTGAATAATTTTCAGATCAAAATCTCAATCCAACTCTCATATATAGATCAAACTTTATATGCTAACTTAAGAGCTTTACATACCCATGTAGACTTGAACCAAGACCTTGAACAACTTATTCAATCATTCAAGATAAAACTTTGGAGATATTTTACTAACAATGTCTCCTTCAATCTTGGAAAATTTTACTCAAAAATTCGACCCAAAACTCAAAAAATAATTAATTTACCATGACTATCACAATTTGTAATATTTGTCTCATCACGTCCCAAATCGTTTCAGACATCATTCAATTTCAATCGATCGATTGATAATCCAAAAAACATGAGAGTTAATTTTGTTTGAGTTAAATGAATGGATGTGGATAAGAGAAAGAGAATTGAGTGAAGACTCAGTTTTGTCCACATAAGAGAGAGTAGAATTTGGTATGTAAGTAGCATGTTGTCATATGAGAAAGAGCATAATAGTACACCGTCCGAAAGACCATCTAGTGAGAAAATGATCCCACTGAAGGCAAAAAGTCCATTTGAATCTTCACACGTGAAAACTAGAACGGAGAAACGGCAATTCCTTTTAACAATTCTCCTGCAGGAGTTCATGGGGTGTGTCAAGTAGTTTTAGTTTCCATGGTGATCGACAAAGTAATTATAAGTTTTCTGCGTTACCATATTTAGCGGCTACTGTAGCTTGCTAACCGCCTCTGAAAGATATCGATAATAAGACGGGGAAGGGCGCGGATTTCTTTATTTCTTTATGTTGCTTGCTGCGGCAGCGCGGCTGTTGCATCCGCTTGTGCTGCCGCTAGGAATCTGCGTGGTGAAGAATCTGACTACTGTTTGCATGTTTGTCTCGCTCAAGGTGGGTTTCCCCTCGCATGTTTTAAATGCACAGTGATGATTCGCGTGGTGGAGCACCGTGAATGGATCGAGTCTGTTGGTCGGACACATTCATTTCCTTCGACTGCATCTTGACGTTGAAAGCACGCTTCTTTCTTTGTCACGCTCCGGCTGGTTCGCTGGGAAATTGTCGGAATGGTGGCGCTCGTGTGTCGGACTTCCTTCGTGCTCACTTGTCTGCTTCTGTGACTTCATCGAGGACCCACTTCCGCGAGAAAGCTGCGCGCCTTCGCTTGGCTCTCGTCTCTGGAGTATGAACTCACACCCCGCTGACTGCACATTGAGATCCTCTTGTCTCAGTTAGAAGTCGATGTGAACATGACTTTCGGTATAGATCAGGCTGCACTTGACGATGTGTGACGGAGAAGGTGATTTGGAGACTTCAAGTTTGAGATTTCACGGTACAGTCAGAGAGGGTGAGACCTGGAGTTGCGTTTATGTATTCCATCGGGAAGTCAGGGTCCTGCGTAGACCGTTCAGATTCATTCTTCACCGCCAGGAGGCTTTGTTTGCTGAACCGCAAGCAGCACTAGCTATTTGGATTCGGATCCGGTAAGCGCCGAACTAGACCACATTTGATAGCCGACATGTTTGGGAACACTGGACGTGGCATGAAAAAGAAAAGCATCCGATATATACGTATACTTGGGCGTTCAGATATCTCAAAAGACTGTAAAATCTTATGAAACCGGTACAGCTTTCGGTTTTCGACTCAAAAGTCTTGAAAACGTTAGGATTGGTCTGACAACAATGAATTTTAATGATCCTAGAAGAAAGTTCGAGTTGGTACGAAACGAGTTTTGTTTCTAGTTCAAATCCTGAAAGGTCAGAAGAGTCGGTGTACATGTGAAGCCGACATATATATATACTCTTAGGTTTAGATTTTGATGGCTCCTTAAAAACTGCGAAAGAGGGACGAGACTTGTATGACACTTGAATGGCACGGAAACAGTAACATTCTAGATGACAAAACATGTGGGAAGTTAGATTCAGATAAAACATTGAGTAAGCTGAACTCCAACTGTGATAGAAATGAACGTGCACTTATTTTCGCCGTACGTACAAGTTAGAGGAACCCGACGGACAGGTAGAAAGGGACTCCAGTTTCCATTTTTGGTGGTAAAATATACTGAATATGCTCTGGAGCCCTTCATTTGCTTCATTCGCATTTGCTTCTTCACGCTTCATTTGCTTCAAAGTTACAAAGTCCATATTTGACCTGACGTGAAGTAACATTGTTGGTGGACCATGAGAGTCAGAAGCATGCGCATACTGTAAATCATCGCGGCACATAACTGAGAGAACAGAGTACTGGTGTGCGCATCTGAGAATGCACAACCCGTACCGACGACAACATCCTACTCTACCTTTTCTTAGTCGTAATTATCTTCGAGAAACATCACGGTGACCACTTATCATGATATGAATCAAGCTAGTACATGTTTCATTTGTCTAGTTGCGCACATGATCATGGAATCTGGTTAGGAGACACCTGACTATATACCTGACTGATGCAAATAGTACAAACTGAACTCTGGTGGAGGGGAATTTACAAAGAAAGTCAAGTCTCTACTTCAGCACGGATTCCAGACATTCAGGATAAAAGTCCAATAAGCTCTCAAGGAAGGAACGTAGTACAGTATCTCAAAGTCAGATATTCTGTGCCTTACATAGCATGAGCTGGCAATAATTGCAGTAAGTCACCGGAACCTCGAGAAAGAGAGACTATCTTCTTGGATCTCATACTTTATACAAGGGAGTACTTCATAAAGAACCTATACGTGTCTTGTCTTCCCTGGTACATGCATACTCGGTAGCAAAGCTCATGGAGAGTGTACTTGTTCTTGAGAAACTCATAAAAAGCAAACATGAAGAGAGCTCTTGAGCTTTGGATAACTTAAGCTTCTTTTGTGTTTTTATTTTTTCTCCATGGCTTGGTTTTGTAACTTCATCGTTAGTATTGTTACATATAATGCAATCATCGTACTAGTAATTTTCAACACCTTCTTTCATCATTAATGCTTGGGTCCAACTCAATAACTGAAGAAATTTTACAATCGAGGCTAATATCTGTAGTGTCGCAGGATTACTCCTTTGGCCCATTTAGTATACAAGATATCGTTCCCACAGAGGATTTGCACAAGTAACGCTGCTCTAAGTTCTAAAATCTGTTCAAACACACAAACACACGGGTTTTGCCTGGAAATCCCGTCTTCTCACAAAACCACGCGTCTTCCAGACACGCCAAAAGGTGCTCTGGATCTAAACAAACAACTACTAACTAAAATATCACACAACTATTCACAGAGAAGCTCGGGAAGACACGCTTCCTGCTTCCAGATCACTTCTTCCGGTCTTCTCATTACCGTCTTCTTGAAGCAATTCTCGGCTTCTGGGGGTTCAACTCGGCTTCTCGTACCTTCAGAAGACTGTCCTGCTTCGCAGAAGTCAACTAGTACAGTTGTTACACCTTACTCTCGCACTCACATTCCAATGGGTTAGATTAATCACAGGGTGTATGCCCCCTGTAGCCTTCCCAGGCTTCTGCCTACGGAAATGGTTCTTCCTGCAGCACTACAACGACTTTCACCTTCACGGAAGCTCAATAGAAATCTCGGAAGCTCACTAGAAGAAGATAAGAAGATGGGGAAGAAGAGGGAAGATGGGGAAGAAGGGAAAATCCAAACAAGAGAAAAACAAGTTGAAAAAGAGAAATTAAGATTCCGACAGGCTTCTAGTCCGGATCCTGACTAACAAGCCATCACTGCTTGTAATATTTTGGGGAGGAAGACAACAAACGTGCGTATAGTTGCACCGTCTTCTACTTGAGGATGTCGTCTTCTGTGGTGGGAAGAAGACTTCTTTCTTCTTCTCTTCGCTGCTCCGACTACTCTGTCATCTGGGATACCTTTACCATAAGACCATCCGTACGTGGATCCTAAGTGCTCTACTGAACGAGCCAAGCTGCACTTCCACCACTGCTGACAGTCACCGCCACTCAAGAAGAACACTTCTCATGCACAATTGGGAGTAAATTCAAGGAACCCACCACCCAGAAGACACGAATTAAGCTTCTGCACTCAAATCAGCAATCCATTCCCCGAGAAGATGTCACATTGGCATTGGGAAGCTCACTCTCTCTACTTCCTGCGCCGACTCCTCGACACAACAGTCTAGCCAACAGGACTGCACGAGGATGCCGTTCCCTGTTCCTAAACTGTCCACTACCTCTATCTACATCCTCGAACCACTACTGATAACAAGCATGCAGACCCCTCCTGTATAATCCTCGACTATTCTTATGTCTCTAACATCGGGTGTAGTGTGTGTCAGTAACGAACTAGATTTCTTACTCTTCGATCCTACTTATGCATCCACCACAAGAGAACAGAAGGAACCACCACCAGGGAGAGAAAAGCTGCCCCTCACATGCAAACGGTTTCCCTTTCCTGTTCTCGCGCTTCCTACTCTACCACATGGCTGTCTAACTAATTTTACACTGAAAACTGCCACCCTTAAGATAGCATGTTCGGTTCCTACTAAATCTGGAATTGTCAATCTTCGGTTACTATCTACTCTGATTGCTCGGTGGCAATCTCTACCTGATCTGCCCCTATCGGAGCTCTTAACGCGGCTTCTGATAAGCTAGAAAGCCATGCGATTACCTCGGGTGTCACTGAGGTGGCTTCCTCCTCATCGTTCTGTGTTGACCCTGCTGTCGCTGCTGCTGCTTCTTCCTCGGCTTCTGCTTCTGCTTCGGAAGACGGAAGCGTCTTCTGGGAAGCTGGGTCGAGCAGTGCTTTTTCGCTCTTCTGAGGTATTGGTGCGGCACTAGGGACCATGGCGACCTCATAGGGATCCGGGGAAGTCGCTTCCTCCACGCGGAATACCTGGGAAGACGGTTCTTCTTCCTGTCTTCCGGGGCATCTTCCGGTGTCTTCTCGGCTTCCAACGCTGTTACTACTAAGTGGACAGCGAGGTCGAACTACTCCTTCTCCAATCGGGATCTAATCGATGGTGCTGGAGCTTGGGAAGACGCGGTTGCAGGTGGCGGAGTCAAGGGAAGACCATAGAGTGTCTTCACTCCCTCTATCTGCCGATCCAAATACCTGACATGCTCTCCTTGCACCCGACCAACCTCGCTCTGGACTCCTCGTCCCAGTCTCTAGCCAGGGTAAGCAACTTCCTACCCGTGGTGAAGTTGAACTTCTTCCGAAGTGCCTCCACCGACTGTGCTAGCATCTCCTGCGCACGACCTTCCGCTGCTTCCCGCATCGCAGTAGGAGTATCCATCCATCCTACGTCTTCTGGAGTCTTCGGAAGACTCCCTGGTGTTGCAGAAGCGGTCTTCTGCTCCGGTCGGGTACTCATCAGTTCTTCCTCCGAGTCAGACTCCGATCCCGAATGTATGAGGGAGGTGGTCTTCCTAAGTATACTTCTAGGACCCATCTTCCTCAGACGTGGCGTCTTCCGACCCACTGGAGTCGTCTTCCCTCACCAGAAGCGTCTTCTGATGAGAGCCGGGCCTCAACTGCGGCATCAGAGTGGGAGAGGGAGTTGCGGCTGCTGCTCGATCATCTTCTTCCCAGGTCTCTTCCTTCGCCTCAGGTTGCGCTGTCGGCCTATACTTCACCAACTGCCCTTCCGTGAGATCTCCCATGGCTACATACAAGTAACAGAGGAAAGGTGTCAAGTGTCCTCCCGTCGGGGTACCCAAGTACGCTAACTCCGCCTGTACATATATGTGGAAGAATGAGCCCCAGTTGACGGGCACTCCCTCATCCCACACTGCTTCCAGGAACTCTACGTCCTGATCTCCAAGGTACCTCGTCTTCTGCGCTTTCCCCTTGGGAAAGAGATGCAGAAACAGCTTCGCCAGAAGTCGCTTCTTCAGCTCCTGATAAGATTCGATCTTCCACCCGTTCCTTCCCTGCCTGTCCTCCAAGAAGAGGCAAGTTGTGCTTCCAGGCACATGCCACTCACTCACGATCCTGGGCAAGATCTTCTTCTCGAGTCAATACCCTCGGTCCTCGGATTCTGACCTGTGGAAGACCCTGCGGCACCAATCTTCAGTCCAGGAAGATGGTCTTTCTCGAGCTACTCTTGCCTTCGCAGGTATACGGTTGCGAGGTGGTAAGGCTGCCCAAACCTCCTCCAGAAGTCCTTGGTCTGCGAGGTTCCAATCCCGTAGGAAGAAGTCGAGACCCAACTCCTTGAGAAAGGGTGTGACCTCGGCCAACTCTGCTGCCGGTAGCACCAACCCTCGAGGATGCATCGACATACTGGAAGATCTGTTGCACTAAGCCACACACACTTACTGTGAGTTGAAGGCTCAGTCCTTCCCAAGTGCCCACAGTCTAGCTTCTACTTCTCAGAAGACGAAACTAGTCTTCCAGAAGACAGCTACTCTGTCTTCCAGGATTCTAATAGTACTTCCTAGATAGCTCTTGTCTTCCGAGCTATATCTAAACAATCCTAACTAAGCAAGGCCTCGCATGGATTCCTAAGAAGACAACCCACCTTGCATTACATCCTACTTCCTATCAGAAGATACAAGATTCGCGAGAAGTAGAGTGCATAACAGGGTCAGAAGATGGTTGCGGGCTCCTGTGGTGACAATGATCTTTGGGAAGACTCCCAGGACAGCTTCCGATTCAATGTCTTTCTCGGAAGACCTCCCAAAGTCAGGCTTCCCTTCACTGGTCTCACCTGTCTTCTTCTTCCTACGCGCAATCTATCCTCACAACAGACTCAAGACATTTGCACTCTGTTCTTCCGACTTCTCACCTCTCGTACACACTCAGAAGAAGCTTGCTGCATGATAGGAAGACATGACCCTTGACCATTCTCTCCAGATTTTGCCAGCAAGACTTCTCACGACTCTCTCCTAAGTTCGGGAAGAAGAAGGAATGGGCTGCTATGGGTCGGACAGAAGAGACCCGAAATGGACCCTCACGTCTTCTCGTACATTTTGCCAGCCATTCCAGTCTTCTAGTCTCTCTAGGAAGATGTGGATTTGAGAAGCTTGGAAGGTCGGGAGACACAGGCCTAGTTTCCGATTTCTAACTTCTCAAAATAACAAAACAACTCACCACGCCACTCAAGATTCGTACCAAGCCTCTCTTAACACAAAACCCAAGCAAATCCACTCTTGATACGAATTGTGTACAGTCGACTTCCGAAGACAGTCTTCCGAAGATGTTAGGCTTTCGAAGATGTTCCAATCTCAGAAGCGTCTTCCGAAGATGTTCACATCTTCCGAAAAGTCTTCTGTTCAAGGTTTCGGGAGTAGAGAGATGGTAGGGTAGGGAAATTGATAGCGGGGACCTCCAATTTGAGGGCTAGGGATAGGGAAGCTCGAATTGAACTCGAGAAGAAGCAGGAAGATGTCTGACAGAAATTGGGCAGCGCTTCCGCGCCCAAGGTCACAATAGGAAAATAGGGGTGGGGAATTGATCGATCAGGCTGCCTGCAAACAACCGGGGAAGCGCGGGGGATACCAAGCAAAGGCGAGAAGCAGTGGAAAGGAAAGAGAACATGGGAAGAACCTCTACTGTCTTCTGTCGACTTCCCGAGCTGTCTTTGCTCTTCCGCGCGCTTCTGGCTCTGGTTCCAGCTCCAATGTGACCCCACAAGGTTGCTTCCGCTGTCAACTTCTGGCTACGCCTCAATTCCACCTTTGATTTCACTCAGCCACTCTCCAATGTCAGCTTCCGGGAGCTCACAGAAAACCGTCTTCAGCTCGACACTCTTCTGCGCTCAGCAATTCGACTTCGCGTTTCTTCTAGCTTCGAATCGATCCTAACCTCACTCGATTTCACTCGCTGATTTCCTCACTCGAATCAACTCGCTGCCTGAATCGCTCTTCTCGTTCTCCAATCTCTCGATGCGGGAAGCAGGTGGATTTCTGTGCTAATGCGCTTCCTGCTCATCTTCCAAGCTTCCATGGTTGCCGTCTTCCGGAAGATGCGTGTCTTCCGCCGTCTTCCGTCTTTCGAAGACAGTCTTCCGAGAAGACGCTCGTCTTCCGAAGAAGTCAACTTAATATTACAACCAGCTCTTAAGATCATCTTCCTGCTAAGGAAGCCTTAATCTTAAGTAACGACGCTTCTTCAATTATACAGATAAGTTATTAATCTCAAAAATTTCAAAAATTCGTGAATCCTGTAATTTGTGGGCACCACAATATCCACTTCCGATATTTGCAAATATAACTAACTGCTTTAAATCTTCGGCTATGAAGAGTTAAATTGTTCGCTCCACTTCTGATCTCTGCTCCCATATTAGGACAAGCTAGCCTAAGCGCTACAAAGGTTCTAAGCCTGTCCCAGACTAGTGTATTAAAACTAGTTTCTCGATAATGCAAGCCTTTCACTATAATGATTGATTAGTTAGATGTTCATCCCTTCTCCTAGGTATCTACAACAGCTGCTAACAACCACGGGCAGGTACTCGCTAATGGATTCATGTTTTGAGGTCAATCAACTTTACATGACATGGAGGATCAAAAAGTGTTACATTCTATAATATCATGAATTTCAAAATTCACGTAAAAATAATTTTAGAAAACTAAAATTAACATAATTTGATGTTTAATGTTATACGTTCATGATAAGATCACAAATTAGATGATCAAAAAATAACTTTATTACTATCAAATAATCTTCATTTTTTATAAGTCAAGAGTAACTATCAATAGATATTTAAAATTTTATATTGTCATTCTAATATTGTATAGACTATCTTACATAAACAATTATGTTAGTCATAAAAAGTTCAAAACACGATTAATGTCAATAGAAGAATAATCCGCGAACTCCAAAGATTACTCTCTTTGAATGCAAAGAAGTGTATGAGTTACACGGACGTCACTCCTCTAATCTTGATGAGCTCATGAACTGCAAGAACTACACCATTTTGGTGCAGAGTAATCTATGAACTTCATGGACTATTTCTTTTGATTCAGAATTGGTCAATAACTTCAGGGGCTACATGAATTTAGTGCGAAGGAGTCCATGATCCACCAGTGTGGAACAATATATAGTGTAGACCTCTATGGTGTAAATTTGTTTTTCAAATTCATGCACGGATTGTAGTAGAGAAAGTAAATGTTCATGACTTTCAAAAGTTGAATAATTTCTAAAATAATTACTTTGATGTCTTCTCACCGTCTAAAAAAAATGAAAATTTATCATTACAACGCTCCACATGAATTCAGTCAAAGATGTCGCTTGTGTGTAGATTATTAAACAATGATTCTACCTCGAAGTCCCAAAAAATATATTTTGAATATAATATTTATGAAGAGTTATTTAATATTGGATTAGATCTCAAAATATGAAGAAAATAATACAGAAGCTCACAACTCCTGAGTATAGACTCATGGATTCCTCAGTCACAACTCCATATCTTAAGAATCTTAACTGACGTTAATATTAAAAATATGTATAAAAACTTTATGAGTGATATAATTCATATCTCTTGTGATATGGATACTCATAGGAGGTAATGCTCAAACATACTTGCCACAAGAAAAAGTGATTTTTGTCGTAACTGATGAATTTATTGCATGCTTCTAGCACAAACCAAAAAGTCATGAAATATAATGGACGTCAATAGACAATCAATTGTATTAAGATACAAAGATTAATGTGTGGTCATTTACACTAGAAGTATGAGCAACACCCTCATGTTGTGCAATGTCAAGTCTACTATTAGTTTCAACAAAAAGTGAAGAGATTATCAATAACGAAGAAAATACAAGTGGTTACAATCTTTGATTGTGTTTTTGAAGATCAAAAAGATCTTTTTAGCTTCAAATATGTTGAACCACCCTTAAAGACTATCTTGTGCATAATGCCTAAATTGTCATACAAGGTAATTTTCAACCGATTCGAAGCATCCTTGGATCATTCTGAGGGTGCAACCTATGAACCTCATGGAATGCATACTCGATTTGGCCTATGCAGTCCATGAAGTTCATGGATTACACCCTCTTAACTTTGAGTAAGTTTCTCCATATCGATTGAAAATCATCCTGGAGTTCACTTCGAGCATTTTGCACAAGATAGTCTTTAAAGGGTTAGTCGACAAATTAGAACGAAAAAAGATTATCTTGATTTCAAAAATATGATTAAAGATTTGAACGATAAGTATAATTCATTTACAGTTGTTTTTCATTTGTGGATGAACATGAGATTGTGTTTGACCTGCAAGAAGACCACATTGAAGATTCATCACTAATAATATATTATAAAAACCTGCTGTCAGTCGATCAATTGTTGCATTTTGATGAATGATGATAAATCATTTTGAATTTATAAATGTTGCAAATCCTCAATTGTGACAAGAAATCCAAAAGTATGACACATAGTTGTATGATCCTTACATCAACATAAGGTAATACTTTCAAGAGAAATGAAGAGTTTTGCGTGAGAAGAGAAGACCAACTCTCTACAAGAAATAATCGATATTTTTGAAACCAAAATCTTAATCTTTAGTTTTCTTTTCACTACATCCAATCGGTTGCAACAAGTCATGGTAATACAAATCATGAATCAATTGTTTCATTTGAAAGAATAGATTGAGATCATAACATGAATCTGAGATGAAGCAAGGTGAAGACAAAGATAACATTGAAGAAGACGATGATTTGTCAACACTCTCGATGACGGAGAATTGGTCAAATGAGTCTTATAATTCGGATGGAGATTCAGATTCGAAGTAGATTTTTGATGAGATATTTATGATTTTCATGAGTTTGTCTTCATTCGGTTTGTTGCACGTATATTTAAAAGATGATACAGTCCATGGACTTCATGGTCTTCCTATCTAATTTATAATTTTGATGCATGTCTTCTTTAATGGATATTCTATGAGTACACATCAATTGAAATGTTGTTCACATTAATCCAAAACTTGCAAATGATGTAGTTTTATTTGTTTAAATCTGAAAAATAGACCTTACGTTAATTTATTTTAACAAATTTATTTTGATTATTTTAAGTATATTTATTCTCATCAACTAGTTCAGAATGTGGTGAATATAAGTTACGTACTTATATGATTTGGAGATGTTGCTCCACGAAGTTCATGACCGCTCCAAAGTAAATTGTGTTTGGGTGATGCATATCCATAATTTCTTGTATAGTTCTAGATAAGTGACAGAATAAAATTTTTCTTGTGGATTATTTTATGCATGTACGTGAATATTCTTGATTAGCAAAGACTACGTTCCTATTTCCATTCACCATTTGGCAATTGAAGCTATGAGTAATAGTTTGGTCCAAGTTATACAAATTAAGACAAATCAGAACTACTGAAAACAAAAACAATATAAATTGTAGAATTTTAAAAATAAAACCTAGAGAGTTGAAATTAGAAATGATTGTTTTAACTATCACATTTTTATTTTGATTTTATTGTCCAATTACACACCTTGTACATCATTATATTTAGTGATTATAGTGGTAGACTAAGAGTGAGTACATTTCATCATGAAATGTAAAGATTTAATATATTGTTTGTAGTAAAACTTATATCCAAGATTGTTTGACAAAATTTAGGATTCAGTTTGAATTCCAAAGTTCTAAATTTATTTGAGGTTTTACTTTCAAGTTTAGACTCTTGAAGGCAATCCAAGTCGGTGTATATGTTGAGGTCAATTAGCATGCTCTTTCTACTTTCGAGAACTTTGCTCGCTTTCTTTTATCTAGAAGTGTTAGATGGAAATTTTACATTAAATTGGAAGTTAAGATTTGTTTATAAAACTTAAATAATACCAAACCTACAGTTACGGGCAGATCCCAAATAACCGATAAGTAGATCGCGGACAGAAGGTCCTCCGACACTACAAGTGCTTGAGGATGCCAACAGAGGATAAGTTAATTTGGTCGGACAGGTGCACGTGGTACAAGGTGGCATCCTAGTTTCAAACTCTTTCTCGTTTCAGTATGGCTAGTGTACCAAGTTGTGAAGTTCGGAAGGGTCCTACAGATAGCTGCACCATTAGTTTCATCAAGATTAATAATCATGTCAGCAGTGATGCACCGCCTTTGGAAGAAATCAACTGCTGACTGAATATCACCGACGATGCGTGTCTTGCAGATCAAGGACTCGAATGTTCTCTGTTACAGTAGCCTTTCTGCAAGTTAAGCCCGGAGCACATGCGCTCAACCCGAGTGTGATCTCTTGAGATATATACTACATGAGCGGCCAGGAGAACCTTCTGAGGCATGGAGTTGACGGCTGCACAATATATAAACAATGCCATCGAGACGATGCACGCATTTAAAACATGTGAAAATGCAGACCAAGGAGAACAGCCGACAGCAGATGCTGATATTAGGCGTTTGTGCAGCTGGCAAGCGGCCAGGGTTCCAGCTGCATAATGGACAGGACATTGTCAAGATTTGAAGCCAGAAACTTCAGTTCAAGAACACGGTCAACGGTGTACTGCTTATCACATGATTCACCCTCGAGTTTTTGCTTTGTCCGCTTATCTGCATGCGATCTAACAATCTGGCAATCTTGATTGTTGCAAGATATATGCACACTTCGCCGTCATTCCTCAATGGCTTCTTGATCTGTCTAGCTGTGTGGTGTTCTGAATCAGTACTTCTCGTACAGATTCAACCCCTTGGAGTTGAATCTTGGATTCTCTTCACGGGGCCCACGAGTGCCAGAAAATTCTTACCCCGACCACTGGATCTTCCCGGGAGGTTTTAAGTGTTCGGTTGGAGATGATCTTAGTATAGACAAAGCTATGCAAGGCCGCCTGAGTTCTCACGCTCAATGTCTGTACAGTGACAGCCTTTTCCGCGCAATAAATAAGTCTTTTTTCAACTGTACGAACCAAAACAAGGTCTTTTTCTGAGATTCCTGAAACTTTGATAATCGTCAGAGAGGTATTGGATGAATACCCGAACTAGTTTAATTTCAGTTAGGCGAACTGCTGAGACAAGTCACTTCCCGTGCACGTGAAAACCTTAACTGACAGTGCGCGAATCGTCAAAAGAGAACGAAGTGTGGGAAAAAAAAGACTCTGGATGGCACGAACTGTCAGAAGTTTAACCTCGCGAATACTCTACATAATGCAAGTAGACCCGCGCGAAAACTCAAAAAACTATAGTAAACGTGAGGCAAAAACCCGGAATGACGAAAAGGAGCACTGAACGAAAACCTGAAATTACCAGTTCGCGCATTCGTGCAACCTCCTTGCGCGTAAATGGCTCACTACGGTAATCCCAGTTGACAAAGTGATCGAAATGAGAACGCAGTGATCTGAGCCTTCCGTATTCCGCGCCTGTCGAGGCCGTATTGCGGCTAGAGTGGTAGAATGATGATGTTCTCCCGCCTTGGCTTTAGTCAGAAGCGAGCGAGTTGGTTCCGATATCTTCCCCGAAGAAACGCGTGATTGACGTTGCACGCTGTTGTGAAATTCTAGAGTTCACGCGATGATCATGAAAGCCTGCTGCTACGTTTGTTTTGCTTGAATGTCGGTGCGTGGAATCAAGAGACAGTACGGTTCTTGGTCCTTGCTTCGTCTAAGCTGACCTACGGAACACGTTACTCGAAACAGGAAGTATGATATTGCAGTATGTATGTGTCCAGTGGGAAATTTATGGAGAAAAAGATATGATCAACAATCTTGAAGATGGCCGAAAGCTTTGGATGGTGCGCTCCTTTTCTCCGTAAGTGTTGTGCCTGCTCGATGTACTTTGCTACTCTTAATTTGCACAGTATGGGCTAGCAAATCCCTCTTGACATTGTCAACCTTTAGGCTAGTGAAAGGCCTATTAATAGGCTTCATTCGGTTTTGTAAGCCAATTTGATAGCAAGAAAGAACTCCTATAATAATGTTCACTACTTTCTTTCTTCTACATGATCAGATGTTGTGCCTGAAGAATATTTTGGTTCTTTCTTAGTGCTGAAACACTAGTTAACTGATGCATTATATGGAACTTGTCATAAGAATCACTGGATTCACTGGTACGGTCACCGTAAAACGATTTCATATCGCTCTAGCTATGCGTGATTGTTATATAGCCGATCTGGCAAATGTAAAATATTCACTCGTTCTTTAGATAGATAGAATATACATATTTGACTGATTTAATTTAGTTCAGTCAGATCTATGTAGTACACAACAGATTTTAAAACTTTTGTGAATACATATATTTTGTTAATCTGCTCTAAATCGAGAAAGATTGCGCGTTATATGGGACAAACCTATTGATTCTTAATCTAGAGCGGTTAACTTAGAACTGTTCAGTTGTGAAAAGAAAAAGTTAATTTCTTGCATTTTTTCATCTAGATAGCTATATATATTTCGTTCTGTCGCCGAGTAATCAACTTTTAGTTATCTGCTCTAAGTGTAAGCTTAATTTGCTTTTATATCCCAGATTACACCCCGTAAGCTCACTTATAGTAGTGAGTTTAAGAGACGACAACGACAGGAGTTCATAATATCGCGTCGTCGATTTCAAATGTACTCCCGAATACAACATAAAATATTCCAGCGTAGATTGGAAGAAGAAATACTCTCAATGTATTACAAAAACTAATAGAGGTGTCAAACTAGTGCCTGTGAAGCAAAGTGCAGAAATAGCCCGTGAGCATTTTCGTGATGCTCTTGAGAATTTTACTAGTAAAGTACATCCTATTGACAACTTCATATATGACATATTGTCAATAGGATGTTACAGGTTGAAACGAAATATTTTTATCTAATTTCTAGATCCAAACGGCCTAGGTCAAAACAACTCATTTTCACCTAACTCATAGGTCGAAAAACATTTCATTTTGACCTATGAGACTTTCATAAGAACTTTTACTTTTGGCTCGGTGGTACTTTTTGCGTACAGCTCAGTTTGAGACGTTTTTGGTCTTGTTGGAAAGATCACGATAAGAGCTTTCCAGGGCAATTGGAATCACAAGATTTGGAACTATACTCGTGATGTTGCAGGTATTGAAAGTTTACTGGGATTTTAGAGTTTTGGAGACAATGTATTATTTCGACCTGGAAATCTGACACTAATACATTCAACAGTGCAACAATTCAGCATCATTCATCACCATTAAAAAATTCAAATTCAAGAAAATGTAACTCTTGTACGCAAACAAGAAGAATTCATCATAATAAATAAAAAATGCATTGATTTTTCTCACTCTGTTCACATCCTTTCAAGTTTATATTCAGACTGGTAACTTTAAAACCCCCTGTAAATCTCACGAGTATAAGTTAGAGATCGGAAGTAAAGTTACCCTTCCGTTTGCATTGTAGATTAGGTTTAGGAGTTACGTATCTTATTCTTTCGTCCATTAAAAAATCTTTTTTTTAACTTTGACACCCTCTACTGCAGTCTTAGTCGTGCATTATTAATCAGTTTCAACCCTCATCCTATACAAATGAACACGGGATTAGGGTTTAAACCCAAGCCTTGAATGTCAAAGAGATTACACAAACATCCGATTATAAAATTTCAAACAACCCTGAGAAAAGAAGACTTGGAGTCTCTATTCATTAATACACTTTTAAACCTAGAGTATGATTACAAGTGCACCGGGTGAACCAGAATACCTTATTTTCAGGGTTTGCTTTTAGATAGCTCAGAAATTGAACTGTCTAAATAAGGAATCAAATTGAAGCTATTCACCAGCTTCACAAGTGATGATTTATCTCAAAAAAGACTAGTTAATACTGAGAGAGAAATGTTAACATTTCTTGGAGGAGAAGAATCTTTGTTTAGACTCAAAGAACACTGTGAGATAAAAAAGGAATATTCCTTTTCATGCTTTTATATTCATACTCAAGGTTTAAGGAGTTTTCCGTGAAAGTAAAAGTTCCACAACGCAAAGTTACAGTTTTTATCTTCAATCGGCTGTGCGTAGTGGTGCCTTCCCACTTTGTAAGTTTGGTGATCGTTTTTCCCTGTTTGAGGCACGGGAGTAGGAAAAAGTGACTACGATTCCATTTTGAGTGTGATGATTCATCGCAAAATAAGCCTCGGGATACTTTCATTCCAAAATCATGGAGATGTGTTGTGCTCACAAGGATCCGAAGTGCTAAGAAAAAACTGCATAGTGAAAAATTCTCGGTTATTACCGAACCAATCTGAAACTGCAGGATATATAGTGGGCAGTGACCCTTACTGCCACATACTGTCTACGTCCATTCTAAAAAGAACGGCACCTCCAGAAGTACCCGTTCCCTTTACATCCAAAAGTACATAACGGCAGCGACTGCGACGTGCTACGGGGTGAGGACTGCGACGTGCTACGGACTGAGACTCCCTATTGCTTCTGTTTTCGGACCTTCGCCGCTGCTGCCGCGTCGGCTCTGGACCCTCAGAACCAGTAATGCATTATCCTATACATTGTATGTGGAATCAAAGGTTAAGATTGTGAGACTAGAGCCTTCCAAGTGCAAGCTGCTAGCATTGCATTTGGAAGGCTATAGAGCGAAGTTTTGGAAAGAGAGGACTACCGTTTGTGGCAAGGGGAAAGGTAACTGAATGGGCAAGAAGAAACTGGCAGGTGCCAGGACTCTTATTATGAATACTGGAGAAGAACCTGTAATCTCCGATGGTCGTTTAAAGGTTGCTGTTCCTATGACGTAAGAAGGAGACGTCTGTTTCTTGTCGCCTTGTCTGCCTGCCTCGTTCCCTGTCGTCTCCCTCGATCTTCAGGGACGAAAGAAGGAAGCATGGGACCGAAGAAAGAAGAAGCTCCTAAATCGCCCCCTCCTGCGAAAGACACGAAAGCGCCAGCAGGCAAGAAAGAAGATGCTCCGAAATCGGCCTCTGCGAAAGATGCAAAAGATGCGAAAGACACCAAGACTCCTCCAGGAAGCAAGAAGGTATCGATTAAAGCGGAGGCCAAGAAAGGATCGAAAGTTGGGGACGCACTCTCCGCACCAACTGAACCACCTCCGGTAAGCGCCCTCTTCCCAGTTCTGAATTGGAACAGACAACCAGCAAGTGGAAATGCTACAACAGATGCAATAAAAACCTTTTGGAGACCGTGTGATGAAGTCTCGGACATCAACATTTTCGATTGCGCGTATTCGGTCACAGATGTTACATTAGGTGAACACGGCCGTGAAGGCCTTGAATCATACCGCAAGATGCTACCTAAAATCTGTTTGCCAGACTGAGTACTTTACTTCTTTCTGCCCGGCAAATCTCCATTTGAAGTAGTCTGACAGGTCTTGGTCTTTATGTTTGGATGGGAGCCATGTTCAAATTTCGTCATTCTTCGTCTTCAGACAGCTGGGAATGAGCTTCAAGCATCCAGCATTCTTAATACTAAGTTAATATGATATTAAATGTCAAGATCTAGAATAGGGTCTGGCTCCGGTTCGACTGTCTTGCTGCTCTAAGGCTATCGTAGGCTTTGCTTCTGGCGTGTGAATGACAGACAGGAGATACAAACCACTTTTTGACAGCCTCTTTCTGATCACAGGAGGACCCACTGGTAACTCAACTGAGGGCAGATCTCGAGACTCAAAAGGCCGAGGTCATCAGATTAAGGTAAGAGTCTAAACAGTCCAAAGTCTATGGAGAGCACGACCTTATTACCTGAAAGAACAGAAAGACCTTGCTAAGGTCGACTATCCACGGATGATTGCAACCGCTCACCAGCAGAAGTCTGTTGCGTCACTTTGTCCCGCGGCCGGTGGACCATGGACGCGTTTACACAGTTTTCCCTTACCTCATCCGCTCCACCACTTGGACGCTATAACGGATCGAGATTTGGGCGTCCTTGCAGGGAAGTGTTGAGTATCATTGGAAGTGGCGAAGGTGATGTCAGGGAGGCGAAAATCATCGATCTGTTCAAGAAGGTCGGGAATCTAAGATTCTCTTCCTTTTAACTTTTCCTTTCTATATTCACTCGCTTTCAGACATGGCAGAAGAAAATAAGGTGATCTCTATGTGGTCAATGAGTTGACTCGTGCGAAGTGCTAGATGAACGAAGTGGGCTGAGCGTTTGTCGAGATAAGATCCCAATCCAATGTAAGATCCTAATCCAATGTACCAGTAGGACCTGGTTTCGTTGAGGCAAGTAACTGCAGAACTTCGTCATAGCTGCATATGCAGAGTTAGCAGCTTTGAGTGAGATCGACTGCAGGGCTGATAATGCTCCGAATAATTCTGATCTAAAAGGCGAAATGATGACAGAATCGCGTTTTGAATCTCTCCCTAGAGAAAGAGAGAAACAGATCGAGCAAGATGGCCAATCAAATAAAAGTCCTTCAAGAAGAGGTAATAGCAGATCGCGTTAATGCTTCGCTACACTCCCGAACAGAATGTAAGAATGCTTGTGCCGAGGAAAAGTTAACCTAGACCAGTCCCAGATGGCGACTCCCATAATCCATATTGGAAGAGCACCATAAAGAGCTATTGCCTCACCACCGAATCCACTTTTCCTGCCATGCCTTTTGTGTGACTCACACGGCAGTTACCTAGATCTGCAGTCATTATACCCTTACCACTTTTCGCCTGCTTTTGGATCAACTTGCAATCCGTCCGCGTCCATACTCACTTACTAACTGAGGGAGTGTCTTGTCGCAGCTACTCAACAAAATGAAAGATGAGATGAGTGCGGAGTTTGAAGAACCAAACTTTGGTCAAAAGAAAGAAGTTCCCGAGACATGGGAAGACAAGTACAAGAAGGTCCTAAGGTCTTGCAAACCATCCACGTCAAATCGTGCATCTGAACCCGAGCCTAACTTCTGTGATCAGAATCTGCCAGATTTTAAGCCAAGAATTTATGCGGAGAAATCACTTTTGTTAAAAGTTCTCTGTCCAATCAAGTCTGGGTTGTAACTTCAGTCATCTGTAAAGATCGTATGCAGAATATTCCTAACCACAAAAGCACGGCCATGGAAACCCTGTTATTCTTTCTGTAGTGTACTTACACAAAGAGAAGTACAAGATGGCTCCTTGCAAGTGACAGTCCAGTCAGACTTCAGCCGCCACGAAAAGACACACGCACCTTTTGAGATCAAGTTGTACAGTGATACCCCTCTCTGGAATTGTGTAAAAGCTACATGCTGGATACTGGATCCAGGCCATAAATTGACTGACAAAACCATCTGACCTCAGCATCGGCACCAGATGCACTGTCCACGTTAGTTAAACCACGAGTCATGAGTGTGATCGTTATGAAAAGTCTGATCCACCCAGTTGTTCAGGTACTGGCAAAGATGCAAAAGATTCAAGCAAAGAAGGACATGCTTGCTGCTGATATTCCCAAGTTGCACAACCTAATTAAACGGGAGGTTGGAGAGCATATACCCCTCAACAAGGTACAGCGTTTGTTTCAAAAGTCTAAAGTCTAAAGTTCAGGAACTTGTACCTTTTCCTTGTTAGGCATGCAGTTCACTTTGTACTGTAGGCTCTAGAATCTGTCTAAGAGGAGAGATTGCAGATTCTCGAGGAGGGCACCACCTGGAGAGGAAGAAGTGAGCAGATTACACTGTTAAAGGTGACCACTACCCGGAAGTAGTTAACTTTATTTTGCTGCCATAAAGTGTATTTCCTAGTCGTACCATCAGCGGGCCTTTCATAATTTACATGAAGTCTGCTTTCCATCTTCCGAGGACCATACTTATTGTGTACTTACATGCCATACAGTCTTCCACAACAATTGCAGTGGCCTTTCTTTGGCGAGTAGGTAGCTTGAATGTATTGCAGGCATCGTCAGTTTTCATCCGATCTGCAACTTGACTAGGGATTGTCTGAACTGCAAGTAACTTCAAAGCTGGACCTCTTTGTGAAAGTTATTTCTGTTTACGCTGTAGGATCTATGCAGACAAATAGGGGGTGTTAAGGGGAAATATTCCCATACGGGTGAAAGGCAAAATACTGGAACTTTCCAACGGCCAGTTTTTTATTGACCCGCCGTTCACTTTGGGTTGCTCTTTTGAATTGCACATTCATTTTCATTGACTACTTTTCACCTTTTTCATCTTACAGCATTATTCTGAAAGAGTAAATTTCTACACAAAAACAAACGGACGAAATGATTGAAGAATCAATAAAAAAAACACCCGCTAATGTCCGAACGAAGTCGTAACTCCTTCCCGCGGTTCCAGAATCATTCGGAAAAGTTTCTAACATTGATCTCCTTCTGGAAGGCATTCCCCGCAGGGACAACTAGCCGAGGTCCAGAAGAGGCTCAATGAGCTCGAGCCGATTGTAAGTGGTGAAAGCCGGCCCGCGAACTATAATGATGAACGAAAGATGGTTGATCTTCAGTTGCTACATCGTAATCAGCTGGATGCAGCAAACATGGAGCGAAGAAAGGAGCTTGGAAACTTAGCGACCAGCTACTCTGTACGATCTTCTCACGCTTTGCGGCAGGGTTTATTACATCTGCTACTTCAAGCTGGTCACCTCTCTTATAACTCAATATTAACAGCCGCCGATTTCTTGCTGGCTGCTGCAGTTGCTCAGAGATCACTGGGGAATGACCAAGAACAAACTCGATAAGACCATTGCCCGGAAGAACATTTTAGAAATTGAAGTAAGAGGTCTATGAACCTTTCCTCCTAGAGTTATTGGTCGGGCCCAAAAGTGATTCCATCTCTGGTTAAGGGGAACATGAGCTGAGCACTGAGCTTTGACTGAGCACAAATGCTTTTTATTTTTATTTTTATTTTTATTTATTACATAAGGCTGTTGGAGGGACTTGTAACTGTATCTTTGGGGCACATATGTCCGCACAGATGGTCGTTGCTTAGTGATCAGATGTAGCTTGACCATGAATACCACCGAACCAGCCGGTCAGGTGATCAGGACATAAAAAGAATATGAAATGCAGGAATGATAAATTTGTACAGAAATGTATTGATGTAAACCAGAAGCGTGTTCTTTCACTATATGACTACATCATTCACAGGAAATGTAAAACTCGGTTCACATCTTCAAGGAACAACAAACTCTTCTTCACTTGCTTTGGTGCTAAATAGTAAAATGAAAGCTTAGTGTAGTCTCAGATAGCTTCCACTTCAATCTGCATACCGGTCAGAGGTTACCTCAGTTTTAGTTGTGTAGGTTGCCATTCACACTGTTAATCACAACGTGGTTTCCAGAACCATCTGGAGATCGAACTTTGGACCACTTCTACAGTTTTTGTAGTTGCCTGTTGAACCTTACTACAAGCATGCAAGAGAAACGATAAGGACTCCAACCATTAGTTAAATTCCACGAGTGTTGTGCATTACAGATACGTGATGCCAAGGCCAAGGTGGCAGTTCTGGTCAGCAAAAGCGAAAACGACGATCTCTTGATCAATGCTCTAACGCTCGAGCTTGCAGCAGCTAGACAGGTAATCTAAGCACACAGAGAGATCCAGTGCAATGTGCATATTAAAAACCTCCCATCAAACGTTCTCAACCATCTTGCTAATCCTGTCGCTTCACTTAGTGGCTTATTAGTTACTTGCAAGGTAAAGGAGTCAAATTCGAAAGTTATCAAGTGGCCTTGTTTTTACACAAGCTTAACGAGGTTAAGCAAGTGTACCAAAGCATGGGATATCTGAGCATATGGTCCCTCACAAGCAGCAGATGCAATGATAATGGTCGTACTTTTCTACAATTTTGTTGGCAGAAGTCAGTTCCCTTCCATGTGTACGAGGTTCCCGCCCAGTGGGCAGAAGACTATACAAAAGGCTCTAGAGGAGGACTCTTGTTTGTGATGTTTGACTAACGATTGCCTAAACTTGTGCTGCTGTTAAGGCTCTCGGACCTCCCTACCCCCGACCAGGGGGGCCCCTTCAACTTGAACATCATTACCGGTGCAACAAAATGGCGGCAACGTTGTCTGACCTCCAGTATCAGTGTGACCAGCAAGTAAGTCCCTGTTCCTTTTCTCACGTCTTCATACTCTAAACTTCTCAGCAATCAAATGCATAATCAAGAATGAGATCAACGAACTGGACAAACCGTTCTATACAACAGTGTGTCGTCTGAGTGATCTCCTGTCTTCGTTATCTCTGTGGGACTTCTAAGCCTACTTGCCAGTATTTGGTATTCTTATAACGAAGGGTGAGAAGCTACACTTTGCTACCTTTTGTGACGAACTACAATAAGCCGAGCGGCACCTTCTCGAAGGACAGTTAGCCAATGACGCAACAAGTGTTACTGAGTAACTGTGAGGGTTCTCGCTGCTTACCATGTCCTTTCTTACTGCAATCAGGAGAAAGAAATTAAACTGCAAGATGACATCCTTGACACCGTGCGCGCGACAGTCGTTGAGAACGGCTCAGGAGGTTGCTACTCCCACCCACCTAACAGGGACCCCTCAACCTCGCCGCTGGTTTCACTTGATGACCTCTCAATGTTAGCTGCCGAGGTTAGGTCTCTGTATTGTTTAGACAGGTACAGGATAGAGTCATCTTCCGTTCTCTTCCGACATACCTCTAAAGCTCTAGGCTTCCCTCCTGCTTGCAGATTGGTGGACTAGCAACCTGCATGACGCGACTTCAGAAGTTTCATCGGTATCTGAGGATACAAAGTCGAAAGTGGGCACCTAAATACCGCTTCTCGTCCTCCTCCATAATATTCTGAACATCTTGCAGAACATAATGGTGAACCACAGTATGTACGGGTCCTGTTTCGGGGCTCCTGCCAGCTCTCACAACAGTGTACACATTCTCGAAGTTTAGCAAGAATACATAAGATGAATTTTCTGTTGCTTCTGTGATGGAGTCCCGTCTCGTACTGGTATGAAGCAGATATCTGCCGCGTTTCTCCCCAGGCAGACTGTGCGAGCCTCTTCCTTGGAGCAGAATTTCAACCGCACTGAAATAAACCCCCCTTGGCTCCGAAGGAGACCCTGTTTTTGAGAGTGACAGATTCCACCACTTACCAACTCCTTTAAACATCTTACGTAAAAATAGAGGGAACAATATTATTTAAACCGACACTTCTCCTAGCTAAAGGGCGATACGACCACTCTCGACAATCACGAAAAACGTTGCTCAACCTGCAGACAGACTTAGCGCAGCATTTATAAGGTGGACCAAAGAAAAGTAAATCTTGAAAGGTGGTTTGTTGCCTGAGAAAACCATAATCGGAATGAGCGTCTACTGTCTCTGTAACGTGCACCCACGTTTTACTCCTCCCGAATATTTCTCGACTTTGATAAGACTTTCAGTATAGAGGACTCAACTGTGCATGGGGAAGTATGCGACGGGGTCGAGAGACTAAGGCGAACAGATTCCAGAGCCATCTGTTGGATGTCTCTGGAATTTGTTCAATATGAGTTTCAAAACTCTAGCAATGGTGGTCACCACAAGGGAATTGGCTTGCATCATGTACCGACAATCTTCGATTTATTTCACAAGAGGAAACTGTTTCAACAGTACGAACTCCTAGAGTGATGCTGTAAACTAACTGCTCTGCAGCAGTTCATTAGTCATTTCTTAAGTCAATTGACTCAAGTGGTGAAGGAATCTATCTTCTTCTAATTTTAATGGCATCACATGACTCAACCAACTAAAGCTGAGATAAGACCCGACTCTCAATAGATACAATCAGACTCTGCATGGCCGTTCCGCTGATGGAACCCAGCCTTATTCTGTTGGTACAAGTTCATGCTGCCCCGCTATCGATCACCAAAAGGTGCCTGCATAAGATCGAAAGCCTTGTCCAGAAGCTGCCAAGGCAATCAGGGAGAATTATAAGTGTATACATCATGTAACGCTTAACTTAGTCAGTGATCTCATACTGATCAAGCTCCGCACAGCAGGCTCTGAGAAAGCGTTGCCACTGCCTTGACTTGTTCCCGTATTAGAACTCACCATTCAACATGGGTGGCGCTAACACGCAAATTCAAGTACCAGCTGAAAGAAGTTGATCCTGGGAGTATGCAAAGAACTAGACAACCTAGCCGCTGACACCATCCTCATTAGCGTGACATACTACAAAACTGTAACCGGTAAACGTTTCAACTGGAGAAACGTACGCCTGTAAGTCAAGGAGTCTGTTTCTCAGAACAAGACAACGAGATTAGCGACGTTTCTACATATAGGCGTCGCAAATTACTCCTTGGCTTCATAAGGAATCAAGACTTCAAAGGAGCTCGATAGTGTGGTCGAGAGAACACCAGTTTTATCAGGAACAGGACAAGCGAATTACATAAATCCCAACCTCAGAAGGGTCCAATGAACCACAACACAATCCGCTTGTCTTATCCACATTTCTTGTCATATTTTGGATTGGCTTGCAAAAATGCAGTAAGATGTGAGGCGAAAGCTTACCTTGCTAAATGACTTCATTTCACGCCCTATAGGTTCAAGAGCCTTCACGCTGACACTGACAGGCAAGTTGATGGGCCAAACCTGCAGACAGAGAGCATTTTTAGCAACGCTTTCATGACGGATTCTGTCAAGTCTGAACTAAACAAGGTGAACACGAGAATAGAAGAGAACAACACACCTGGACACCGAGCACTCTTATAGGTCTGGCAAGACCAGGAATAATACAGTCAGGGCCCGCTGGCTCCACAAAAGCTTCGGATGCTAGTCCATATCCTATGGGGTCAGGATGCTGCGCAAAACCGGACAAATTTATTCAGTGATACCAACTTCTTTTCTATCTAGCCGAGGGACAGATTGCTTAGTGTATTAAACGAGTGCATTACACAAACGCCTACCGATAATGCTACTAATAACGGTATAGATAAAAGTTGGCACTTCTTCTCTCTCACGAGTTATGCCCTACGTTGGCTCCAAACTCATAATCGTAACTTCACTAGTTTTTCTGAACACGGGCTGAGAGCATGGCTCGGTACGAGCTTGTCTGTGCCCATGATAAGACGATTTGTGGGCATAGCTCCAGCTTCCAATTTCCTCTGTTGTACCACCATTCTACACCAACCCGGAATGCAGGATGGTCTATCATGCAATTCCGACGCCAACTGTCTTCAAGTTCAACTTGTACTGTGCACTGTTGGCTTAGAATACCCGCTACGTTTAACACCTCATAAGTGACTCTCGTCCTTCAAGTTAATAAACTGGACAAACATGGGACTACGAATCCAATTATCAAGACCGAGCAAATTACTGAAACCTCGGCTCGGATGCAGCATTCAGCGAGTTTGACTGCATTTCACGTTCAAAACACGATTTCCCCAAAAAATTACAAAAAACCCCCTTTTCATCGACTCGTTATGTAAACTTCTTTTGGCTGAGGCCTAGGCCCTGACAAGCAAGGAGCGGCGCACATCATCCGTTACGGCGCACTGCGAAAAATTGTAGAACAAGGTCCCGTACAGATCAGGCCTCTCGGTATTAAACTCCAGCTTAATTATCAAGTAGGCCGGATGTGAAATTCATTTCTCAGAGCTGAATTTCAGAACTGGAGTCAACTTGCAAAAGTTATACAACCGACGAAAACAATGAGTACGCCAGAACACCACTCACCTTGATGACGCTCATGGCATAATTGAAATTAGGAGCTTCGCGCACGTAGCACACAACGCCCTGTGAGATTTTGGGAACCGTCTTCTCCCCCGACGCTGCTCTCCAGGGCGCGTCTTCTGCAAACTTCCGAGACGAGGTGCCCTTCTTGGGGCCGGCCATCCTCTCTTTTTTCCACTTGAGTTTCTTCGCGTCTGTCTCAAAATTCTCCAATTCCAACCGTCGAGCTCACTCACTTCCGATTCATGACTCTCTCTCTCTCATCAGACAGCCAAGGCCCCGACACGAAAGACGAGCATTCTGCTTCGGCTGCTGTGTCATCGTTTTCGAAGGGCGGGGCCGCGTGACAGGCGGACGACACGCTCTTCAGAGGAACAAGAATGAAAAGAAGAAAGAGGAGATGACAAGACAAGGTGATGATGAGATGGCTAAGGAAGGAAGAGGATAACGCTCCGGTACACCTGGGCACTTAACCGGTTAAGCTTGTTGATTTCATCAAACCCTTAATATACAATTTACAGTCTCCAGATATGTTCAGCGTTGAACAGGAGTGAAACAAACACACGCACAGGTTTTGTCTTCCCACCTCGAGTGTTCCTATTTTATTCACCAAAATAATAATAACAAATTACCATACTTCTGGTTCAATTTGATTTTAAATTATTTTGCATAGGGAGATGTGCAGAAACTTACCACAGAAATTTGAGTTTGAGAGAAAAGTTTTCATAGCAGATTTGCTGCTAAAAAGATGCTAGGTGGTAAACCGAGTAACCTGATAGCTCAACAAGCAGACAAGCCAGGTTAAATGACCACTCAGCCAAAAGAGCAAGTAGTCAACCAGGTAATGTGACAACTCAATAATATGGAGGAAAAGGTAGAGCATTTACTTCTGTGCGAAATATGATTATAACTTTTTAAACATGCGTGAAATCTCTTCTCTCTACAAAGCTCTTGATCTATGAAATTATTCGCTGGACTGAGACTGGGAGTACGACTATATGTGCATCCAAAGTGCACTTATGGTCGGAGGGAAGGAAGAGAACAAGCGGGAAATGCTTATAGAAATTCGTGATTCGTGCATCTTTGTTTGTCTGTGAGTTTTGATTATATTTTTCCATGTATATTGATTAAATGTGTACGAAAGAAAGAAATATTTATGATCCAGCCTTGGCTATATTTTTTAGTATCTTTTTCTCTTTTTGACCTATACCCAAACTAGGTTGGAAGTCTATGTGATTAATGTGAAAATGGCCATCTCCGAATCCTGAAACCCAAGCTTTATCTACCGTTAGAGGCTTTGGTTGTTTTGCTCGAGCAAAGTGATATCGCGAGAAAATGTCGGAAGACAGTGCCAGAAAAGTTGGACCGATTTGAGTTTAGAAACATGAATCCAAACGGTTTCAATAAATAAAATCGAAGCACATGGACACAAAACGAGCATATATGGACTATTTGTTTCTAGAAATTTCTGGAAATGAATTCTGTCTTCTAACGCCTGGACTATTTGTTTCTGTAAATATACATCCCAAGCGCACTTCTGTGAAAAACAAGGAAAAGGACAACCGGACGGCACGGAAGAAAAAATCAGGAAACCGGATTCGTCAGGCTACTCAATCCTCGACTTTCTTTGCTTGGCTGTGCCTGTTCACCGGATTTACCTGATCAGTTTTCTTTGTTTAGTGGTGCTTAATACAGAATACATACGATTTTCTCTTCCTGGACTTTCTCTCGTTTTTTGGGAAGTCGTGTTCCTTGCCTGGTTTTCTGAGGAAGCGGTGAACTCTATAAGTAATATCGACTGTACGTAGGAATTGTTCCCAGGATGTGCATGGGTCATTGCAAACAGGCTGTGCGTGGGAAGTTGACAACTTGAGTTCGAATCCTCGTCAAATAAGCTCACGAAAACAAAAAGAAACTCGTCTTCTCCTCTAGAGTTAGATTCAAACAGAAAAAAATAATTCCATATAACTGAACGGTTTATAAGGGTGTCACTGAAAATTGATTCTGTAATAAACCTCCCAGGATGTCTATGGATTGGTTACTTCAGTAAATAATCTCAAAAATAAATCAATATTGAAATGCACTCAGAGGAGTTCACCGGGGTGAATAATATACATGCTCATGTCAACGATAATGTAAATAGAGTCTATGTTCAGACAACCTGGACACAAAATGAACACTTGCACTATGAGTTCGAATAGAACTCAACAAGAAGTAGAAGAATTGACTCACTCCAATTATATAATGACTGTTCCGAGTAATAGGTGAAAAGTTCAATTGAGTTTGATTTATGAAAACAGAATTTTACAAGAAAGAATTTAGTAATAAATTAAAAATATGTATACAATCTTCATTCCTAATCTGAAAAGAGTGAATAATATGCATCCAACATGAACGATGAATAGCTATGTACCATACGTGCATAGAGGTATATATAAGCAATCTTGCTACCCTGGAGCAGTAGGATCTATTCTTATGTACTTCATTATCAATTCTTACAAACGACCTTACATTGATTGGTATTTCTCATATATCGGTGCTACTCTGTTCCTCTACTCCACTGCCACTCATGTACTTGTTGAAGCATGCATATTCGCATTTTCCATGTTCAGATGAAAATGAAATTAATGCATGTTTAAATTATGACTAAACTTATTTTCTTCAAAAGGTTAGGTAATAAATTAAATACTAAATATTTTATGAAATGTTCATCTATAAAAATTATATTATATTCACTTATAAGTTTTATAATCTCAGCGGTCAAAGTTTAAGAAAGGTAATCAAGTTTAATTACAGATTTTTTAGTTTAGCTATTTAAATTTAGAAAAATAAATATTTAAAAATGCTTTGTCAATTCTTCTTCGCTTCTCCCTTTGTATGATAAATCAATCACATCAGAGCACCTGCATATTCACCCTCGTCCAAGTTCGGACGAGGGGGAATATACATCCCCTTTAATTTATGTCCTAACCTTTCCTTGTGGAGGGGTTAGGCCATAAATTAAAGATGTTTAAATGAAAATATGATTAGTTGACTGAACCTTTTATGGTAAGATGAGACTGTTTGTAGATCCTGTACTTATGGTTTCTTTCTCTCTCTCGTAACTTGTGTAATGCTGTTAGTAACAGAGAATTGTTTTTAGACCCTTAGTTTTTAGATAGTTTATAAATTTAGACACTTCATTTTTTGACTTTATTCTCAGTCTGTTCTGAACTGTTTTTAGATTACTTGCAAATTTAGTTTATTTCAAGATCAGACATGTTTCCTTTCGTTTTCTATCCTGTTACCCTATTACCATCTCCTGGTATCAATACGTACGTAAATACTTTATTTAAGTATGTTTCGAGATAGTCATCTCTCACTCGTCTCTGACCAACCAAATTGTAGAATTTTTTGAATATTTATCCGTTTGTCCTTTTCCTTGTGTTTTTCCAAAAGTGGAAAGAGCATGCATATTCTTTTCTTCTGAAAACTATCTTCTCAAGCCAGTCGTGACGTCAGAATCCAACCAATCCCTTGAAATAATATTTTTACCATATCAGCTATTGTATGTTTTCTTGTCCCCGAACTAAACCTTAAAAAATGTTTAACTTCCACGTTATAATGTGGTTGTCATATCAATGGCAATAGCTCTCTACAGAATAGAGCTAACAAACTAAAAGAAAATTTTAAAATTTAAACTATTTCTTACCGTTAATGATAATTAATAGATATAAAAACTGAACAACAAATGGTAATTCTTTAGCATGTTCTGAGAATACAGTAACAAGCCCGCTTTATATAAGTTCTCAACATAGCTAATGTTTTTCTCGTTTTTCTTTTCTATTTTCGTTATTAGCAGGAGGTGGGTGCTAAATGGCAAATGCTTGAGCCAGAAGCCTTCTTTTAGCAGACCAAAATCTCTCATATACTGCACCTAGTTATGTAAGTCCTAACAAGCAGTTCATAGCAATATTATGGATTGAGTTCAAATAGAGTATATAATTCACTCATTTCTGCAACTTACCGCCTCTACTAGCTACATTAGTTAATTAACAAGGATCAATGTTAGCGTGAAGTTTATGGATTTTTTCTCTCTTAATATAATATAAGGGAGTGGGAAAGAAACTTCTAATTTGCATGTCTGTCTATGGGTTAGTTAGTTAACTCATCCTTATCCTTCAGTAACCGTAACCGTGATAAACCGTGATTGGTTGATACACCATGAGCTTTATATGTTAATTTGATAAATAATGATATTTGAATGATATTTACAGAAACACAGTTAAATCATTATATCTAATGTTAAACAAAATTTTATATTTTTACTATGCACTTGCATAGCTGAGTGGAGGTCTTGAGAAAGTGAATAAGACAGAGCCCGATAAAGTCAAAGGAGGAATTCATTTCTTGAAGTCTATAATCTGACGCGGCCGTTAGTTACTAAAATGTATATGAAGATGGAATTAACTAACAAGAAATTTGACAGAAAGTATAGAGGAACAAAGGAAACGAATTGTCTTTGTGAGTGCGATACGTATGATTGTGGATCAAATTGTCATTATTCTCATGCAGTGTGATGCAGTGCGGACTATTGTGAAGATATGTGTGATCGCTACAGATCTTCTGATCCGTAGCGATCTCTCACGCTCTTTGTCATCATTTCAATGTTGACAATGGTCGCAATGGAGATGGATGAAAGAAAAACGTTTGATGATTTTGTGCATTTGAGTTCTTGTCCCCATGCTCTCTGCTAACCCTTCAATCTTGACAATGATCATAACCGAGATGGATGAAAGAGAAATCACTGGATAATTTTAATCATCTGTACGAGCGTCTCACGCTTTCAGTCATTGTCTCAATCTTGACGATCTTTAAGTTAACGCCAAGTTCAAAACGGATAGCCAACCCCTTGGCGTCAGAATTGCATTTTGGTAGCTAACCCACAATTTCCTTCTTGGCTTGAGTCTTAAGTTGACACTAGAACACTTAGAAAGTTTCAACTAGTCTCGAGGAAGTCTAACCTCTCTGGGACCAATAAAACCTTTTAGCTATCACTGCTAAAGTGAAATTTTGTCTTTTATGGTTTGATAAGGACGTACCGTGACACTCTTTAAGCAAGTGAACTCCTAAGTTTTCCTTGTCCCACATAAACCCGATTCTGTTTGAACATGAGTAATTCCTGTTTCAACGATATGTTCTGCAACTTCACTGCTCTCTTGAGCTGTTCTAGGTACTCCTTCGCTTTGTCATCATCTATGTAACCTTCACGTATTTGTCTCTCTAGGTCTAACTTCTTAGAATACATAGCTCGTAAAATCTGTGTCCACGATGAAAGATATTATTTCTTGCGACTCAATGCGTTTGGAATCACATTGTGGATTAATTCCACATTCATGAGCGCCAAAGTATCATGCCACCATAGTTGCTTTTACGTCATCTGATCTTGTGTTTCAAAGTACTTGAGCAAAATGTTATTGGTGTACATTTCGGTTTTGTGAAGTCTAAAGTAATACCGTCATTTCCTCAAGTAATGAACCATCGCAAACAACTCTTTCTTGTGAGTCGATCATCGACTCTTCGTCTCAGACAACTTCTTATTTTCGTATGCTACAGGTTGTCCATCCTGTATCAACACTCTATCAATCGCATAGTTGCTCGCGTTCGACACCTAGAATAGTTTGTCAAACTCTGACAGCTTCAAAATTGGTGCTTTTGACAAAATGGATTTGATCATTCGAAATGCATTATCTACCTCCTTGGTCCAACTTATTTGTGCGTCTTTTCTCATTCAATCCGTTAACGGCTTCGTGATCACTGAAAATCCTTTCACATACTTACGATAAAACTACATCAATCCTAAGAACCGCCACATCTCCTTCACTGTAGTTGGAAGTTCTCAAGGTACAATCGCATCCACCTTCTATATATCCGGACTGACTCTTTCTGCACTTATGACATGTCCCAAGAAGTTAATGCATTCCAAACTGAATTCACTCTCGTCAATGTTGGCAAATAGCTTATGCTCCCATAGCTTCGTCAACATCATCATTAGTTGCTTCGCATGCGACTCCAAGTATTTTGAGTAGATCAACATATCGTTGATGTAAACGATGACAAATTTGTCCATCTCCTTGCAAGAAAATATGTTAATTAGTGTGATGAACATGAGCGTCGTAGAGTCCGAATGACATATCTATGAACTCAAACGATCCGTATCTAGTTCGACAAGCGGTCTTCTCAACATCTAGGTCAGCTATCCGGATTTGGTAATATCTTGACTTCAAGTCTATCTTGCTGAAGTACTTTGTGCATGCTAACCTAACCTAACATGTCATCTATCTTTGGCAAGAGATAATATTCTTCATCGTCATCTTATTGAGTGCACGATAATCTACGTAGAGTCATAACTTCCCATCCTTCTTCTTTGCAAAAAGAACTAAGGCTTCGTAAGGTGACTTGCTGGTTCAAATATATCATAGTGTCAATAGCTCATTGAGTTGTCTAAAAACTCAATGAGCTACCTGATTGAGTCGGTAAGGAGCTTTGGAGGTTGGTTTTGACCCTAGCAAGACCTCGATCATGTGA
The DNA here is from genome assembly GCA_036924285.1 of Asterella californica. NCBI lineage: Eukaryota > Viridiplantae > Streptophyta > Marchantiopsida > Marchantiales > Aytoniaceae > Asterella > Asterella californica. The sequence goes on along the minus strand of JAYKYS010000010.1, from coordinate 8,122,957 downwards.
TCCATCACCGCCTTGGAGATAATTCAACATGTAGCTCATCTGTCAAGACATCCTTAAACTCCTTATTCACTTCATGAAACACCTTCGGAAGTTTAGTCACGTCTCATGATGTTTCTTCTTGTTTGCCACTCGCTATCAAATTTACAACTTGCATCAAACACATTACTCCGTCATTGAAGTCTATTTGTTTGTCTTTGATCAAATTCACCACAAAGTCATCAACTTTTTGTGTCTTTCCGATCAGCATCACTCCCAGCTTCTGTCTTTTAACTTTGACGTTCAATCTCAAAGGCTTACGTCTAAGTTCCACTACAAACCTATCAAAGAAAGTGTTTCTCAAAACCACATGGATGTCATCCATCTCGTACATCGTGAAGTTCTTTGTGAACTCCAACTTCTCATGCGCAAATGATACGTTCAAGGTCACTTTAGAAGTTTGACACGTCTTGCCCTTGGCAAAGCGCACATGAATAGATTTGTCTGCCTTGGAGGTCGAGACGTCCAAATTCTTCACCAACTTCGGACATATGCAGGAATGGATCGCTCTTGTGTTCACAAAGAAGGTGACAGTTAGCAACTTTGTCTTGTAGAAACATCAGTCCTGGAGTCTTCTTCGTGGTTCCTAAGATCACAATCATATGGCCCTCCAACATATCTTTTGGAACAAACACATTCATGCTATAATTACTAACCTTGGGCTTTGTACACCCCTTAGCAATATGATCCGCTTCGTCACAGTTGTAGCAAGTAAACTTAGAACCATTGCCCTTCTGAGGTGTTTGTCTCTTTGGTTTCAACCATGTTTGCTACCGCTTTGTTGCAAGGGCAGAAGAGTCTTTCTGATCCTTCTCTCCTTCATCTCATTGTCGCTTGAAGTCCTTGTTCTTCTCCATGAATCTTGTCCATACTGAGCGGTTCAAAGGATTTCTGTTGTTAGATTTCATCATCTTTAATATGCTCCGCTAGTTTCAAAAGTTCAGCACATGTCTCCTGTAGCTTCGACATCTGGAAGAGAGCCTTCTCTAAGCTAGACTTGAGTTCTTCAATAAATATGCATATTTTGGTCGCCTCAGTCTACTTGGAGAACAAATACAGCTTAGCACTAAACTCGCACACATAAGCACTTAAGGACCCCGTATGCTTCAACGTAACTAATTTGACACCATCTCGAATCCTTTGATACTCTAGAGTGAATTGTCTTGCGAGCAACTCCTTGAACTCTTTTCAACCAAACGTCAAGACGGTCAAGGTATGCTCGTCTCTGTATGCAGTCCACCAGAGAAGCACATGATCCTTAAGAACGTAACTGCCCCTCTCACCTTGTCAGACTCCTTAGCTTGTTGCGCCTCAAAGTATAGGTCTAACTCAATTAAGAAGTCCTTAACCTTACGAGTTCATCTTATGTCTGAAAATGACACCGTTGATTTGTCTTACAAAGCTTTCGAGTAGACGTCAAACTCCCTTGGTCAGCTCCAAGCTTGGCGATACGTTTATCCTTAGAGACCATGTCATCCTACATGATCTTCATCATCTTGATAAGCTCTACATACAAAGCAGGTTGTATAGGTGCCGCAGCTGGTATAAGACTTTTTCAAAGTTGGGACAAAGGTTATCGATAATTGTTCCTTGACTGTACCTCAGGGTTAGCTCGAGTCGATATGATCTTGGTGTCAGCCGTCATCATTTCTTGGACTTCTCCTTGGAATTCTCTCCCACTTCATCCATTGCTCCAAGCATTCACTTAGAAATGTTGATCTACTTCGTATCTCACGTTCCTCCTCAAGCGTCCAGTCTTCAACCACTATCTCGAGTTCTCGCACATCAAAGCATTGGCTCTAATATCATTTTCGTGCACCTACCACCTTGTTATGCAAACAGAAGCTCTTGCTCAGTATGTTACAAAACTCGCAATGCTAACTTGCAAACCACAATCACACGTTAGCGTCCATGAGATGATCCGGACCGGAGTCGAACCGTCTCCTTAACTCTCAAACTAAACATTCCTCAAGTCTCGATCTAGATCCGGCTAGGTCAATCTCAAAACAAGCAAGTCACAACGTGACTTGGGACGGACTTCTCACAAAGTCTAGGTCCTAAATGATACCTCTAGCACACCTAGTGATCCAATCGCTCGAGATGTCTGTCTAGGTCCAAGTTCTCGAATGGTGGTCAAACTCGTCGTCGCGTTCCTTAGTCTTGCCTCAGCCTTTGAGTTGTTGTCAAGTCCAGACGTCCACACATCTAGAGCGAAACGCGCCTTGGAACTAGTCCAACCATCACCTCATGTTTCTAGAATCCATCTACCGAACTTCTATGCCGGATGACTCGTCTTGGCCCACCCAGACATCAATTCCCCTCATATATACTAAGGCGGATCGATGATCCTGTCCTCCTCTTTGGTCCTTAAAAATTATACCACAACTCGATCACGAGATCGGCTATAATTGTCAACTCCGATGTCAGTACGAGGAGTTCTTGCTATCATTGAAAAACTCTCGTCGATATCTTTCCAAAGATATCTTACTCACCTTGAGATCTTACCACAACCCGGAACATCGCTGAACTTCTAACACTTAGTACTTTTTCGAGGAACCATGGTCCACTACAAGATGGAACCATTTGGGGCGGACTTCTCACAAAGTCTAGGTCCTAAATGATACCTCTAGCACACCTAGTGATCCAACCGCTCGAGATGTTCGTCTAGGTCCAAGTTCTCGAACGGTGATCAAACCCGTTGTCGTGTCGTGGACCGGCTCCTATCTAAAAATCTGTTTACGATACTTATCATTATCGTTCCAAAGATACTCATGAGATCGAAAATGAGACTTTTTGCACAACTTTGGATCTTAACTTTCATTACATTGATGGGTAGATCTTATTGTCAACTTTCTCTAGGCATTTTGTCTACTTCATTTGGACGCCTAGTGGATAAGTTACGAGACTCGAAAGATGGGAAAAACAAGTTAGGTCCCAACTTACGGGCTTTTGGCACAATTTCAGATATTCACTTTCATCGCATCGATGGGTAGAGCTCGTTGTCAGCTTTCCCTAGGCACTTTGTCTATATCATTTGGACGCATAGTGGAGAAGTTAGGAGATTCGAAAGATGAGAAAAACAAGCTAAGCCCCAGCTTACGGGCTTTTGGCACAATTTCAGATCTTCACTCTCATCGCATCAACGGGTAGAGCTCGTTGTCAGCTTTCCATAGACACTTTGTCTATTTCATGTGGACGCATAGTGGAGAAGTTACGAGACTCGAAATATGAGAAAAACAAGCTAAGCCCCAGCTTACGGACTTTTGGCACAACTTTGGATCTTCATTTTCATTACATTGATGGGTAGAGCTCTTTGTCAGCTTTCGATGGGCACTTCGTCTATTTCATTTGGGCGTCTAATGGAGAAGTTACGAGACTCAGAATAAGAGAAAATCAAGCTAGATCCTAGTTTACTCTTGCTCATTAGGTATTTGTGGCTCCAGGCGTTATACTAAGGACGCAAGGGGCCTGCTTCCTCATTAGTGGAGAAAACTTGTGCGTACTGTGACTGTGATTGACGTAAGGAGGCTGCTTAAGGAGTTAGCTTGTTCCTACGATCTGTTGGTGGTCGGTTTTGAGAATTGAGAAGTCCAATGCATGCACGCAAGGTGTCATTGGGTTCAGATCTGTACAGGCTACGCGTTGGTTAAGACGGTTCGTGAAGAGGAGGATCGAGGATTGTGTTCTAAGAAAAATTGAGACACAGAAAGAGAATTTTGAGTGTTTCAATGACCTGTGAAGAAGAGTTGGACTGTTCTGACTTTTCCGGAGTCCATACTTGCTGTCCTTGGATCCATCGAGATCAGAACGTTGAGTTCTTCAGAAAATTGAAGACGGTACGAAGTTTCTTCAGACGGTTGGGGAGTTCTGAGTAAAATTAGCTCGCAGGGAAGCGCGTACTTCAAATTTTTGTTCGTCTGCGACTTGAAGTTGGGTTGTTCTTCATGATAGGAGAGCCAAGCTTTTCGTTCTTGGTGCCTACGCGATCAAGGAGTCTTCATCTACACATAGGAGAAGACCGTATGTGGATTGGGTTGTTGGTTTGGATGTGGTGAGCGAGTTTGAGCTGCAGGGAGTCGATTTACGTCAGACTTTTTGCATCCTACGGTTAAATTTCTTGCGTGGTTTTGTGAGAGAAACTCCAAAAGACTTGTTTGGAGTCTCGTTGGATTCAGGATAGCTAGATCTACTTACCAGAGAAGACGGATATCAGATCCGTTTGGATGATGTGTGCGGTTTTAAGCCGCAGGGAGGAGTTTTTGAGAGTTCGATCACATGCGACCGAAAATAAGCAATATCTTGGCTGTTAGGAGTTGGATCTGAAGGTTTCTTGGGCCAACGGAGTCAGGGAAGAAGATCTTATCAACATCTGAAGACCGTTTGACGAAAGGAGAAAGTTCTCAGATAGATATTTTCCGGTTCTTTCGCTATGATTTTCATCTTTTTAGTTCGTTGGAGTTCTAGTTGGTTATGTACAGCTTGGGGTAGCTAGCTTTAGCTAAGAGCTTGTACATACACGTTGTTTGGACTTGGGTTTGAATCGTGTGATATTGAGACAGCTCTTTTTGTTAGCAAAGAGATGTTTTTCTTGCTTTGAGCTACGCTTCGATAGTTTTGGGTCTGGGTTGAGATTCAGGGACTCGTTGTAGAGGATTTTGAAGCAGAGTAGAGTTCGCTTTGGTCTGTTTTTAGTCTTGAGTTCTTAGGAGAAAGAACCAGCATTGTATGTACATTGAGAGTTGGTATATATTGCGACGCTCATTTTCGTGCTTGTTTCTCTTTTTCTTGTCTGTTTAGCACATTATATCTCCATAGTCAGGAATCTCGTGTTTTCCTAGACATCCTTCACGCAATATCCAACACGATACGGTGGAGAACTCGACGTGAATGTCTAGGGTGGAGATTTCTTCCGTGTTTGAACTTTGAAGAAGAGATTGGTAATCATGAGTGGGCACGAGAACAGTGATGAAAACAGAGCTAGTGGTTCGGATGGATCACCGAAGGTGCAGTTGGATCCGGCGACTACATCGATGTTCCAAGATTTCATTATGTTCTTACGGCATCAACAGTCTGATGAGCGGAAGGAAGCTTTAGCAACAAAGGCGCTTCAAGCGGTGGTCAGCAAGATTGATCAATTCGATGAGAGAGATGTCTCAAGATATCTGAGGCATTATGTGAAAGAGATGGAGTTGAATCGGGTCTCAGAAGATGAGATGATTGAGACGTTTGAGTTGGCAGCAGCTCTAGAGATTAAAGATCATGTTAAAATGCTAACGAAGCATTTTAACAAGGATTGGGAGACGTTTGCTCGTGCTTTGATGGATGAGTACTTCTTGGAGGACTCTGACCGGGTCACCAAGAAGTCATTCTTGGAGTGGGTTGAGCAACTAAGGAAGGGCTTACAAGCTACAGAGTTACTCAGGGAGTTTGAGAAGCAGTTTTCACTGTTGACTATGATGGAGAAGTTGACGTTGCAGTCCAACAAGACAAGCTGGAGGTACTTATGGAAGATCGAGAGGAAGATCATGGCTTGACCAGTAGTTGGAAGAAGGTTGAGGAAGCGGTTGGTCTGCTTACAAAGAGAGAGCAAAGACGAGAGAAGGTTCTTGTTAGGAGATCGGCACCAACACCGGCTATAGCACCTGTTCCTGTAGTCCGACCAGTTGTTCTTGTTGCTAGACATATGGTACCAGTTGTTCCAGTTGTTCTAGTTGTCCAAGCACTTGTAGTGTCTCCAAAGAAGGATGATTCAAGCCTTGAGGAGATCATGCGTGGAATGCGAGACCTGCTGATCAAGCTCACAAGATTGGAGGAACAAGAATCTACAAGCGGAGCGAGATCCATTAGGAAGCAAGGTTAGATCCAACGATGTATCTGATGCGATGGTACCGATCATCCACGAAGAGATTGCAAAGAGTCCCTGATATCTTGCAACAAGGGGTGATCTTCTGAAAAGATGAGAAGGTAGCGTTGAGAGATACGAGTGCACTTCTTCAGACCAACTTTGGTAGAGGAGGGATGAAGAAGTTGGTTGAGGACCACTTATTAGCGCAAGCAGTTACAATCGTGGAGGGTGGAACGTATGACACAAGGGTTGAGGATCATGCTGAGAGGAATTTTAACGAGCATGTCGAGCCGAGTGGATTGTAATCATCTACCATCTCCATGAAACAGAAAGGAACGATGACACGTGAGACATTGTTGAGGACATCTGCTACGATCAGAAGGGATACTGGATGAGAAGATCCGATAGAAGCTCTATCGGTGCATGCTTACATCGCCAAGAACCAACATGAAGTGTTGTTGGAAGAGAAGAGAAGACGAGATTCAGAGAATGCAAAGGAAGGAACTTCTTCCAAGAGACAGACTCGAGAGAAGAAGGTTCCTTAAGAGCTTCGAGATGCAAGAGCTCAAGATCTACCGACAGATGATGCTCCTTCTCCATCAAAAGAAAGAGCAAAGGAGTTTCAGAAGGAGAAGGGTAAACCAACTGCATACAAACTGCAGTCGGACATCGAGGCTTCAACAAACTTGAAGGGAGTCTTGGAAGATCGCATTTTGAATGCGAAGGTGGAGTTTACTTTGAGAGAAGTTTTGGATATTGCTAAGCGCAAGTTTTATGATGTCATCATCGACATCATCAAAAGGAAGCGATAGATTACGAGTGAGACTGGTTTATCGCATGTCTTGGATACTAGAATGTCTGTGGATGAGGAGAGAGAGCTTGCAAAATGTAGTGTTTATTCTTCAGAGGAAGAAAGAGATCGAAGACACATGGTACAATTTGAGGATGAAGAATAAAGCTCAAGTCAGTCACAGTCACTGGGCTCGAGCTACGACGGAGACGCTGGTGAGGATCGGAGACTTGGATGAGCCGGTGGTTGCTCTAATTGACCATGGATCAGTAATCAACATGATGTCGAAGGAGTTGTACAAGAAGAAGAAGTGGTCGATGGACATAGAGCATGGGTGGGTCATAAGAGCAGCCAACAACACAAGAGGAGATTTGTATGGAGCTTGTCCAGACATTAGAGTGCGCATAGGTGATGTTGCTATTGAGCAAAACTTCTTTGTTCAAGAAGCAACATTATACCCGCTCATTCTTGGTCAACCTTTCATTACAACAACCCGGATGGAGACAAGGGTACTAGACGACGGATCTCCTTATGCTAGGATCCGAAGTCAAGATGGGAAGAGAGCAGTACAATTCTTGACTGTATCGTCTAATCATGAGCGTCATCGAGATCGTCTGAGGGAGAAACCGCTTCCAAAGGTGAGTGAAGAGTTCAAGGATTTTTGTTGAGTATCACTATAGAGCGAGATTGTGGTGATGTGCAAGAGAAAGTACTCTCGCTTGAAGGAGATAGTGCCTTTTTGTAAGGGTATCACGAGATCTGCTATAATTGTTAGCTCCGATGTCAGCTCGAGGAGTTAGATCTTTCCAATGATATCTTACTCACCTTGAGATCTTGCCACGATTCGAAACGTCGCTGAATCTCTAACACTTAGTATTTTTCCGAGGAATCGTGGTCCACTGCAAGGTGGAACCATTTGAGATCCTGTGGTTCGGACCTGCGTCCAACCAGCGTCCGTCTGTACCATACCCACATATCGGTCTGCTCGAATCCGCGTCTCAGACTTGCGTTTCGGTCCGGTTTCAAACTTGCCCTTTTAGGTTAGCATTCGTCTGAGAGTCTCTTTGGGATAGGCCCTTATGTGCTAAACCAGTGTCTCAACTTTGATTCAGAAAACCACTTAAGATTCATATGTTATCGACTTGTCGGTCAAGCCGTTAAGTCCGACTCATAGCGTTCACAACCTAGCGCAAGTTCACTAGGGTTCTGTTGTTCGCACCTGCGTCTGATCTTGAGAGTGAAGGTTGCGAGAATATGTATACATCAATTCTCAATTGGATATATAATAAATATAAATACTATACTTTAAGTTATAATAATAAATAAATATAGTTCTTTAAACATAGAAATAAATAGTTATTTAAATAATAATATTTAATTCTATATTATAATTCTATAATTCATTTATCAAACTGTATAGTCAATCATAACAGTATACTGACATGCAATCTAAATACGCATGTATACTCTGAAATGTAATAAACATGTACATGTGTATAAATAAATGTTATTATGTTTTGTTTAATATATCATGGTGATATGAAGTCTTTTGGCAGAACATTAACTCAACTGTGTGCTACATTCAAGAATATAAAATATGAAGAGCTCATCAAGATATTTTCACTAACTCGATATAATCATCTTCTCTATAACTACCCATGTAATAAAAGTCCTGAAATTCAAGAACTGCTTGTCTCAGCAAACGCATAACATCCGTAATCTGATTACATTAGCATCAACTTGTTTTTTTATTTTTATAATCTTTAAATCTCTATTAAAACAATCTAGATTTTTTTATTTTTTATTTTATCTTTAACGCTATGCAACAGTCAAGACTTAACATTTCCTTTATCCTGTATGCTGCAAAAGCCACGGGTGGGAGTCCCCTCTTCCCTCGGTTTTATTTCGGGGAGTGGTTTAGAACTGAAAATACATAATTATTAGCTAACTTCATGCGTAAAGATTAAAAGAAATGTGAAGTTCTAGAAATAATATTTTCCAATCAAAGCTTATCAAAATAATATATCAAGATAATGGTGTATCAACCAAGGTTATCAAATATCTTGCCTGATAATTCACATAAAGCCATTCCAAAGGAGAAGAGACTTATAATACCGATCTCGAAACATAATATATAAAGGTCATTTCTTGCGTTCTGGACTCTGTTAAACAGATGAAGCCAATCAGTTACAAATATAGTATGTTCCGTTTTGAGAACTGCCAGATACTACAAGTGTAGTTATATTCACTTGCGAACACATAAACCGAAGAAAACGTAGTATAGATGCAATTTGCCAAGCGGCCGACCTAGCTCAGTGGTAGAGCGCGTGGCTTTTAACCACGTGGTCGTGGGTTCGATCCCCACGGTCGGCGACCTCCGTATGCTGTATTCCAATCGCTCACCTCTCAATCCGGGAGATAGTGGGTTTTGATTGCCTCGTCGTGTTCTCGAAGCACCATGTAACCTTCCGATGATGTGTATAATTTTGTGCCCTGCTCGTATGTTGGCGGGCTCGGGGACTGGATTACGCAGTAGTCATGAATTTGTCGCAGTCGAACTTGCACTCTAATGATGCGCGAGTGTGTGTAACTCACATGGCGATGATGCCAAAAGTCTGAATCCGAACTTCCGAGATGCATAGAGGTAATAATTATTGACAGATTATCTCGTTCAGCTGTGGGTTTTGACAGTCTCGTTCAGCTGTGAGTTTCAGTCTGTGGGCTTTGCGATAAAGCTGGTGTACGCTCAAGTGTTAACTAGTGCTATGCATTTGCATAAAATTCACTAGACGACCAAACCCCGAAATGAACAGAGGGAATTTTAGCTCGCAGCTCGAACCGGCACAAAGCTGCTCTTTTATCGCTGTCTTTCCTCGATTGCTGACAGTTTGCTGCGAACAATGAAAAGTAAGAACGACGTTGCGAACTTTGAAACCGAAAACGCAGCGCGCTCTAAAAGCATTCGATGAACTCACCCGCTGAAACTGGTGAGTTTTAGAATCGCCGGACGGTTTTTATTGTGCATTTGTGTAGCTAACAGTCAGTTCTGCAACCCGGAAAGGGAAGGAGAATTCCTGGCGTTTCGTGTATTTTGTCTGATTATGCGCTGTTAGAGGAGGGATGAACAGTTCAATCAGGACGAGGAAGATCCTTCTCTCTCTCAAACAGCGGGAAATTTGGAGCGTCGAGGATTTGAGCGAGACTAGAGGTATTCAGAAATGCGCTACATCTTTTGTAGATTTTCCTTGGAGGTGTAACCTCGTTTCTATCGTCTCTTGGCGCCGGGTAACATGATTGAAGGTAATGGTTCTCCATTGTTGACTGATGTCAGATAAACTTGGTATCATGTATTATGCATGTGATTGTTACTCGACTGTTATCCTGTCGAGACGGACGTCTGCTGCTGCTCTCTGCGGGACGACTGTAGAATAGGTATCTCTGTCTTAACCATTTGAACCTTATACTAAAATTCAAACTAGAATAGTTATAATGTTACTTGTACTGAATGCAGTGTATAATTGACTCACTCTGTAGAGCAAATGCCATTCTCGACGTATGAATGTATGTACTTCATTGGGTTATTCTACTGGGTGTTACCTCTGTTTTCTAGCATGCTTCTTGTTCCTTAGCTGAACTGCCCTACTCCCGATCGAATGATATATATTCGGTGTATTTAGGCGCGTCACGTTCTTTTTTGCTTCTATGACGTTAAGAGCCTGGAATTCCTGTAGGGTTAATTCAAGTTAAAACAGGTACCTATTCTACACTCTTCCCAGTCTGGTTTGGGATCGCTTTAGACATTTACATTTATACGCACGCGGAAGGTATAGACGAGACTTGCTCAAAATAACTGATCGCCTTCTCCTGAAGCATCAGACTGCTGCCGCCGTCTATCAGAGATTGACGAATCCAGAAATAGCTTTACTCGTTCATAGTGCCTAGGAGAGTGCATTCAACATGGTGGTATTTGCTGACGGTCCAGCAATTCACCACCTAAATGTCGAATGCTTTCTAAACGTCTTTTTGTTCGTTCTACTGAGGAACTTGAATGATTTTCTTCACTCAGTATCATTTTGTGAACATCTTTGGTGTCTCCTCGACTCGCTAGGTGTTAAGCCTCTTGGAAATCCAAGTCTTCAGTATTTCTAGACTCTTGCTCTTGAGCTCTCCTATTTTAAATCTTTCCAAAATATTGCCCGAGTGCATATCTCCAGTGGATACGGCACGTGAAAAGCATTCGACTAGGTCGTTGCCTAACTCTGGAGAATCTGTTGGACTACACATAAACCTTAACAGTCTTGTTATAGATGAGTGAGTGGAAGTCTGAGTGCTTGGGTAAAATTGATTCGCTCTGAAATATTGGACTAGGTGTGAAAGTCTGAACAGCCTACCTGAGTGCTGAGATCAAATTGATTCGTTGAAAATGATGCAAGTAATTTGTTGCAAAAGTGTTCAGACGTTACAAGAGTATGTTGGACTACTTAGAAACCTTGAAATTGTTGAGACCCGAGTGTGAAAGCGTGAAGAGCCTGCCTGTGAGCATGGGTCAGTTGAAGACCTCGGACAGATTGAGTTTAGACAGATTCCCCATGTCTTCTTCGCAGTTACACGCATTCACCGTCGATGGAAGGAAGCGAGGGGTCATGTTCTTTCTCCTCTTCCGCTCCCGTTTCACCTTTTGCTTTGATCAGCGCTCGTTTGGTTCTGCCAGCCTTTTGCTGGCTTCTCACTGCATTCCTAAACAAGTTCTGGCTCCCTCGCGTTCTTTTCGTTCCTTTCTGAGCAGAGCAGGAAAGAAAAGAGCATGATGATTTTCGAGTGTTGACAGAGTGAATCGTCGCGCTAGATCTCAAACTCGTTTGATGCGGTCTATTGGATTGTGTTCTTCGGGCGCGTGAACTCTTGGAGACGAGTTCAAACTGCCACCAGGTGGTGGAAAACATGCCGGTCAAATGGTGAGTGCTTTTCTCCTCTCTCCTCTGCCTTTTCTCCTCAAGTAGGAATGGGGCTTACGCTGTTCAAGCGAATTGACTTCAGAAATCACGTTTCTCATCTCTTTAAATCGCGACTAGCACAGGTTGACGGTGGGCTATGTTCCCCTAATGTTGATTCGTCTCTTAGCAAGTCATGATCTTGGTTTCAGGACGAACTGAAGAAAAATTTAACCCATGACTTTCTTTTGGCAGATTTGAACCTATATTTCTTACTTTCTTGTGTGCTGATATCTTCAAGGCTAGAGCTTTTTCATCACATGCCTCGCCTGTTCCTTGTGGGATTCTCTTTCTACGCCATTATCTGGATTGCCATTTTGACATTTCGGTGTATTCTTCAGCAATGTTAGCTTTGGAAAAGCAATATTGCTAAAGGATATACTAAATATTGCCAACTTGATATATACATTGGGGGCAGTGTGGCTGAGATAAAGGCATACGTTGTATATCGTCTTTTTACAGGCTTTTGTACTGGCAACCAAATTCCGGAGCTCAAGTAAGCAGCCAGACGCTTGTGGACGTGATAAAGAGTATCGAGAGCATCAACGGTGTCCGAACAGGAAAATGGCAGGTTATTGTGTCTAATCACCGGCCGATTCAGAGAGGTAGGTTTCCAGTGCTGTCCTTCTAAGTATACTTGATGAAAGAGTTTCGAAGATAAAGTCACACGTTTTGTCAAAAGCGGCGAGTATCCCTGATGTGTATCCGTTACTATTTGCTCAGATCAGTCGCAGGGACTCCCACAAGACTGTGCACGAGAGCTCCTTGGTTTGACATTCTCTGAAGTTCCCAGCAAACACTATTTCGTCTTGAGGGGCGAACATATGGTGGTTGAAGCCCATGCAAACATGCAGAATATAATGGAGAAGCTACAGCTCTATCGGAACCGTCTCTCAGTTTTTTTTGAGGTACGTAAAGGGACAGTACTCAGTTTCTAGATCTTTTGTTTATTAGCGCCAGTAATAGGGAATGGTCTCCTCTCAGATTTCTTTCTCTTTGGCATAAGTATATAGCTTTTCTTCCCCCTTCTTGTACACTTGGTGATGCTTCTGCATCGTTTTCTCATTCTGCCTGCACCGCATGTACTCTGCTTTTTTCCTTTCTCATTCACTCCAGTGCGTGTGTTTCTTGATTGAAGGACAGGCTGCGTCTGTAAACTTCCCCTCATCTTGCAATAGAAATTCCTTAATCCTGGCGGACCATCGTGGCCGTCTCTTCTCAGAATGTTGATAAGTAGATATTCTTCTTAGTTTGTTATAAGAAATGTGTGCTACTTGCAGAAGTGCCATTGGTATCGCCGTACAAAGCGGTTGCATATTAGCGTTCAGTGCAGCATTTCTAGGATGTAACGAACTTATGGAACTGGAAGAGGGCAAGCTAATGCATCTGGCTTGGCCAGTTACGGAGTTCCTTGCTAGACTCTGGAAGTTCTGATACCATCAAATTAAGTTGATGAATTTATTGTTTAGAAGTTGATGAAATAACTAGAATATGGGACGTACCTGGTGTTTTAGTGCACATGTATGTATGAATTTATTTCGTAGTTGATCTTATGGAGGTCTTGAATGTGACCGCTTTCTTGTCGAAAGGTTAGAACTGTTGTTAGTTATTCCAGCAGAACAGTGAATCGCTGTGACAAATGAGATCTTGGTTGATGATTCAGGGTTTCCAGTATCAGCTGGGTGACTTCCAAGTAAAGGCAGGCAGAGCTGTCCTCGCCCACAGTGAAACCCTTCGCGGCATAGTCATGGAGGTACGTTCACGTTGGGAGCAGCTTGAAACTGTTGCTTGTCATTATGTCTTTGTTCCACGTTGTAAGTTTTGCCTTACAGCAACTGAGCAGCTAACTGACTCGCCACGAATGCAGGTCGAATACGTGCCAATTTCATCGTTAGAACAAACACGCCTCTTGTTGCAGGAGTTTGTGGAGTTGTGGCAGGAAGTGATAGCCGGACAAAACTTGTCGGGCAGATTTACTCACCTGGAACCTAATTTCTCTGACTACAACCTGCCTGATCAGTACAGTTGGCAACACACAGCCTTGCAGTATGTCACCCTAATGGTGTATTTTATGTCCTCTCAGAGGAGTTAAACATCGCTTTGGATTAAAGTTTTGACACACCAACGGACTTTTGTATACTTATTGAGCTGAACTGTGGTGTTCCTGGTTCATCACCTTAATTCTAGAGAATTCTAAGCACGGGAATGATCAATTATCCGTGTTGCCATCGTGCACCCTGGATGTAAGAAAACCTAATATATAGAAGGAATGTTGACTTCGTAGAAATTCTTTCATTGAAGCTCTGCTTGTACGGTATTGTTGGGACAACGAGCCAGAGTTGTTCCCGTAATTACACACTGCATTATGGTTGAGACAACGAGCCAGAGTGGTCGTATTTCACACTGCATTTGGCCACAGGTTGCAGAACTGATGCATGAGTACACAATGCCCTAGAAACAGCCATTTTAGCGATGACGCATTCACGGAGACTTCCCTAAAGTCAGGTCGGCACTGTTAGTGATAACGCATTCACCGTCGTCCTATTACGTCGAGGCAGATCTAAATATGGTAAAAAAAATAATAGCCATAATTCGACCGGCACATCGCAACGAACTGAAGCGCGTCCAACTCCTGTCTTGACAGTGTGGGATAAGACGATGTCTTGACACTGACTGAGTTCAACTGGTGGTGGCATCATACTCCTACCTACGACCACTACTCTGTTGAAAGCAGCTATCTTCTACTTCTTTTGACTGGGGTGGGTCACTGGAGACCGTAAGAAGCGCGTCTCTTGTGCTGAATAGTTTGACCCCGACCGCACCAAGTGTATTCAAGACGTTCCCCCCTTCCACCTCGCTCATCCTGATGATCAAGGTATTGAGCCCCACCTCTCCTCAGTTCTTACTGCAGCTGAAGGCACACGCATATATTGCGTGACGACTTGTTTGGCCTGAGACGCTAGCTATTGATGAAGTTTATAAACCTGGTATAAGAATAACTTCTTTTCCTGCGGATGCTTCGCTCTTCGTTATTTTAAGAGTGCCACTTTCGACCGTCTTCTATTCAATCTAAGTATGGCGCGACAGTTGGAGTGTCAGGGTGTTACGTGTTATGGTTCGCATAAACTGTACTCGAATAAGTAGTCGCCGTACCCTTCTTTACACCTCTAGTTTCGTCACAGGGAAAGTTAGCGTACACAAACGTTGTGTTTTGTTACGTAAGTCATCCATCGTTCTCAGGGTTCTCGGGTCTCAGGATGCACGGCGAAAGCCGAACATCATCACCCTTTTCTGGAAACACAGAATGTTGGTTTGGATCCAGCTGCAAAAGTTTTGGAAGTAGCTGATTGAAGGGGTCCAAAGAAGCTGTTCGGTAAAGAACCACCACAGTTATTACATATGCTCGATCTAATCAACGATCACTTCTAGCGAAATGAATCTCATAGTCACTAATGCAAGGCTTCCAGTATAAAGGACATAAAGGAGAGAAGTGTTTGATGATTACCACCATTCTGGAGCGTAATGGAGCAGTGAAGTTGGGTAAATGCTTAGCCCCGCAGGCGCAAGCATGTTGTTCACATAGTATTTGAGTTCAGCTGTGGCGGCTTTGCCGTTAAGCTACAGAATGCTGAAAGTGTTCGTTGATCAGTTGATCCTATGGCGGCCGGGTGCAAAGCTCTTCTGCTCCAATGCTCCTAATTGCGTTCTCTTCCGATCTTCATTGGACAAATAACTTACATGTAAAGGACCATAACTCTTATGGCGAGTTGCACCCGTTCAAAGACCAACTCGTGGTCTTTGAACTCCGTCAGATGGACCCTCAAGGTCAATTCACTACTGACAAGAAACTGATCACGGCAGGACGAGTATAGCTGATGAAGAGGCAATCCATCTCGACCAAGCTGCGAAGATCTGCCAGAGTCTGCAGGTTAAGAATCTTATCTGCATTTACGTTGTCGACAGATGCCACCACCCGGACACAGGGGCAAGACGCGATTACAGCGAGAGTTCGCTGGATATCTTCGTCCCGAATGCCATGCATCGATATTGTGAACCAGTACATACACACAATCAAACTCCGTCTTCTCTTGCATTAACATGAAAAGTTCATCCAAGCTTTGAGTGGGCAAGGGCTGCCCTGCATTGGCTTCTTTCATTGTCTCGCGTGTGGCTCTCCTTTGCCACGTATCCACATGTGTGGAAAAGTTTTGGGTTCACCCTGAAATGTGAACCTGAATACAATCGCCAGAATACTCGAAATTTCAGGTTGGAGCCGAATTCGGGTACCGACTTTATGTGGAACAATTATTTCCGTCTAAACGTTGGGCTGGACGCCACGTGGATACACGTGCCGGTCCCTCGCAGTATCTAGTATTCTTTTGACATGCCACTCAGATCCAAACCTGGAATGGACAAAATGCCAAGTTGCCATGTGCAATATCCCACATGTGCGTTGGACGACAGAAAATGGCCAAGGTAAAAAGGAACAGAAATTCAATTATTTATTATTTTTATTATTTGCAATTTCTGTTTATTTTATTTAACTACTTATATTTTAAATTTTATCTATTTACTCAGTTAATTCAAATTATAACTGTAACTTCACTCTCATTGGGCCACACGTAAGGAGGCGGGCTCCAACCTGTTACGGACAGAAGCAACCACGGTCGGATGGGTTATGGTTGTGGAGACCACGCTGGCTCGGGTGTGCTTCTCTGGACCATCCGCGGGACCAGCCAGACCGCCCACCCCTTGTAACTTAAGGGAGACCACCCTCACACCCTCCACTACCCCAACCCACCACCCGGAGGGCGCAGAGTCGGAGCACGAGGACAGCTTTGTTTCCACAGCGCATTTGCGATTGCGAACACCACCTGACATTACAACATGATCATGCATTCGGAATTT
This sequence comes from Asterella californica, assembly GCA_036924285.1. Lineage (NCBI taxonomy): Eukaryota > Viridiplantae > Streptophyta > Marchantiopsida > Marchantiales > Aytoniaceae > Asterella > Asterella californica. The sequence goes on along the minus strand of JAYKYS010000010.1, from coordinate 8,106,387 downwards.
ATTCGTGAATTCACTTTGTTGCTCTCGCTGGTAAATTGAGCAAAACCCAATACGAGATGAAAGAACCGGATACATACCTACATTTTTCATCTTACCAGCTGGGAAGGTAACCACTACTACGACTGGTCCATCCACAAGAACTGTTAACGCAAATCCTCCAGAAGGGCTTTCTTGGAACCAAACCCATACATTAACACACTAAGCCCCGTCCTGAGCACATTCAGATAGGATATGTCAGTTTGTAATACGGCAACCCAAGAGCACACCTCGTGATCTCGACATGAAACCTAGTCAACACCTTGTGCAGATCTCCTCTCTCCTTGGCAAGCACGCAGCACAACAAAATTTTGAAAACTAACCCGTAAAAGAACAAAAGAAAGTCGTGAACGAATATGGATACATAAACACAAAAGGCACCTCAGCTGGAAGTGCCAGTTCTGGTAGAGATCCTTGTAGCTGGCTACAAGCGCCGCCTGCTCTTTCTGGTGTTTAGGAGGAACTTTCTGCAGCACCTCAACAAGATTCTGCATGCTGACGGAGGGTGACTATAGGCTCAAAACGAATGCCCTCGCAGAACCCCGATCGGCTTGAAGGAACTTGAACGGCTGGTAAGTACCGCAACGCGGATGAAGAAGGGGCGAGTCGTTCTATGCAGGAAGAAGGAAGGCCAGATTTGCTCCGAGGAAAACTGGCAATCCGTTCCCACTGCCCTCAACTTTCCTCAACAGAGAGGCTCGTTCTCCTTGAAATTCAACAATAAACCACGCGAGAGTTTCAAAACCCGACGCTGATCCATCCAGAGAATCTCAGTGTCCCGCTGCACGCCTACTCTCTTCCTCACATCCTTCACTCCAGAAGCCGCTCCTCACTCACGATCTCCATTCTCCTCCACGCGCCTCAGCGGTAAATCGTACAAGACTCTCTCTATCATGGCAAGAACAGTGGAAATCGCTGCTCACCCTTCAAGAAGAAAATGGCGGGAAACGAGCAGAAGGAGTCGATCCCCACTTCAAAAGTAAGTCGAGCTCGAAGAACAAAGGATAGGACGAACGCATATCCCCATTTTATGCTCATCCTCGTTAGAATAGTCATACGGACTCATACTCCGGTATAGGCCAGAATTTTACTCCCTCAGTGCCCGTCACGATTATCTGGTCTCCCTCGCTAACGTAACGTTCGCTGGTCAATCTGGAATCACAGTGAAGGGGGGAGCCAAAGTACAGCATTATAATCACGGACCATCTGTTGTTTAAAATTGGAGTGATTACTTTGTGTGCCGTTCTCCTGATTCAAGAGCGCAGTTGCCCTGCCGAGCTAAATGTACGATTGATAGTTCTGATTCAAAAGAGCTCTTTTCGTGAGAAGATGGAGACTGCTCTCCCACAACCGGGCATAGCGGACATCATCATAAGGAACGATAAAGAGATTTTTGCAGTCTGCTGGTTGGGATCGCCGCTCAGTACATGGAGTTGCTTTCAGTCAGCAAGTCTCCGCCGTCCTGAAATTTGCATACCACGATCTCCTATCGTTTCTACTTTTCGTGGTTGGTCCAACAGAAAACCAGTAGTGGCAAACCGAATGTTGAGTTCGAACAAGCGATTAAGCACGATCAGAAGATGTACAAGGACTGCTCACCCTAAAACTACATTTGTAATTGACATGTTCTTTGGATTGCTGAATATGAAGTACGCGACTGACATGTGTATGATCGGATGGTTGGTTAACACGCTACGCAATGAACAGCCAATGGATGGAAAGACCCCATCAAGCCTAACAAGGGGAAAGAGGGACCCGAAGGGATAAGCAACCAACGCCCCGAAGAGAGAAAGAACATATTCAATAGCTCTAAAGTTGCATATCGTTCTTAATGGCTGGGTAACACGCGACGTAATGAAAAGCAAACGGATGGAAATACCTCATCAAGCCTAACAAGGGAAAGAGAGAACCGAAGGGACAAGCAACCAATGCCACCAAGAGAGGAATAACATACTCATTAGCTCTAAAGTTGTCTATCTATCTTAAAATATTACACACCGATAAATCAAAATTCTTGCATACAACAGATGCACATGAAGTAGCATTGTCTACTGCAGTTGCTTTCTTGTGGACGGTATATGCTAAAGCTCTTTGTAGAATAATGAAAATTCGTTGTCTAATAAAAAACATAATGCAAAAAGAAAAAAATGGTATCTCCTTACGTCTCTCATGATAAGCTCTCGGACAATCTCGAGTAAAAACTTCAAACTCCGAGCCTGTCGATCCATATATTTCCAAGGCTAGGGGATGAAGCAATGTCTTTCCTGCATACTCCTATACTTGGTCACTTTCGCTGCTACCACCACGCTTGCAGTCCATCTTGGGGATGGGTGATCACTTGTGCTGCTACCAAGACGCGTGTCGGATCCGTGATAATCACATCTGCCACTAAGATCTGGTCCTCTCTCATCATGTACATGTCAGAGCTCATCGACTTTCTCGCTGAATGACATATCAACACTCTCTCCACATCATGTAATCGCTCTCCCGTGCTATAGCAAACACAACATCTCTGGTGTCATCACGAGTAGCTATCCGTTCTCCACCGTGAGATCTGATTTGGATCAGATCTAGATCAAACCAGGATAGACGATCATGATGAGATCAGAATAGACGGATGACCTTTCTCAAGGATCTAAAGTTGCTCATTTTTTCTTCTCATGATTTACAATCGCATTATGGTCAATCTATCCACTTCCAGAGTTGTTGAAACTGACTGACTGATTCAAGCCTAGACTAGTCTTGCAAAAGGGTGGACAGAGTTGACGAATGCTAAATGGGACCCAAGATTAGATTTAAGGGTTTAAGCAAGCTGGTAGATCAAACAAGCTAGCAAAAGTATATCCTAAAATCCACGTAGATATATTGAACAGTCGACCATCCAACCTCCACATGTCGCTCTGGTGTCGACTCCGACTCTTGATTTAACCACAACGATAGCATCTGCATCATCACAACTGGTGATCGCTTCAACGTCAGCTCCTACTCCAACGGTGGTGCCAAGACCATTTGTCCTTACAGCAATGTCTACTGTCACCTCTGATTTTCATGCTGAGTTGAAGAGCATCATCGACACTCTTGTGGATCTCAAGATAAACGTGGTGCAGTTACGAGAATGGAAGAACAAAGGTGGAGGAGGAGGTCAAAGAGGTTACGACAACAATCCCAACCGAAGAAGTCAAGGTAACTTTGGAGGTAAGCAAGGTAACTTTGGAGGAATCACATGCTGGACTTGTGGAGGTTCTCATTTCTAACGAAACTGTCCTAACAACGGAGCAAGGGGTGCTGAAGCTGTCAGAATGAATGTTGGTGGAGGAAATCCATCACAAACACGAGACAAGGGAGTGACTACTATCGATGTAGTGCGAGATCTCATCTACGAGAAGAGAGAGAGCTCGAATTCATCTCATGCACCGGTGGAGCTTTTAGCTCAAGAAAGAAAACGAACTCGATTTTCTGGTGAACCAGTTTTCATGGAGGAGTCACCAAGTAGAGTACTCGCTTTTGTATTATTTCGAGTGCACCAAGAGAGCCAAGAAGGAAGTTGAGGATGGCAGATTTCACCATTTCATCTTCTCAAGCGGGATATGATGTGGTTGAAGATGTGGGTGCTCAGAAAGTCAACAGCATGATTGGGCAACTGATTGCACTCAACCCTAGTTTACGAAGGGAACTCAGAGGAGGACTGAGTTCTAAGAGAAGCAAGAAGAAGAAACCCAAGAGTAAGACATCAAAATCTGTGGGAGTTGGTGTGGTGGATGTGCATGCTCCAGAGGTATGCACTAGGACTTCAAAGATTGAAGTCCGATTGAATGGTCACTACGTCTCTGACGTATTGATGGATGGAGGGTGGCTATAAATGTCATATCGGAGAGGTTGATGAAGAAGTTGAGGATGGAACCTACTCGTCCGGCTAGCACTATCGTGGGAATGGCTAACAAGCAACGGGTAAGACCTCTTGGTGTGTTAGAGAAGGTGGTTGTGTCTGTGATGGGAGTTCAAACATTGATGTCCTTTCAAGTGTTAAAGGACTCTAGTTATGATTTGCTTCTAGGTAGGCCTTGGTTGAGAGCTGTGCGCACCATAGATAGGTGGCACAAGGGATATTTACGGATTGGACATAGAGATCATAGAGTGATAGTGAGAAGATTTCTCTAAACACCAGAATGTGTAGCGATCCAACTGAACTGTTGTATTGCTGCGTACATAGTGTTACAATGTGTGCTACGCTATATACATCTCCAAGAGTTCTGATCTCTACCATCTTTAGTTTCTAAGACACGAGTCTGTCCTCATGTCATGGGCTTTATCACGTGGGTCACTATGGTGTCAGCGGGATTTATGGTTTGGGTTTCAACACTCCCCTCAAACCTCATTCCGCGACACGATGCCCATCCCTCTACGACAGTGATCAAACCTTGTATACGTTAAAGCTTTGGTGAGAGAATCTGCTGTCATATCTGTACCTTGAATATACTTGAGGTAGCGGCATCCTAATGATACCATGTCTCGTATATAATGGTAATGCATCGAGATATGTTTACTACGGGAATGCATGACAGGGTTCTTAGTCAGAGCTATGGTGCTTTGATTTTCACACTGGAGGACGGTAGCATGAATCTGAGGCTCTCCTATTTCCATGAGAAATTCCCGTAATCATGTAATTTCTCTTGCAGCTAATGAAGCTGCAATGTATTCAGCTTCTGTTGAGGATAATGCCACCGTTGATTGCTTCCGACTCATCCAACTAACAGCCCCTCCGCAAACGATAGAGCAGCATCCGGAGGTAGATCTGCTGGATTGTCTGTCCTCAGTCCAATCCGCGTCAGAATACGCGTGTAACGTGAAGTTGTCTTCTCTTACGTACCGAATTCCAAATTCAGAGGTGTCTTTGAGATACCTGAGGATTCTCTTTGCCTGCTTCCAATGTCCCATGTTGGGATCTGCAACTGACTGACTCAACCTGATCACTGAAAATGCTATATCTGGTCGTGTACAGGTGGTGAGATATAAGAGACATCCAATCATAGTATTGAAAGGAAATTGATCCGTGTTCAATCTTTCTTCTTTGTTGGACTCCAATTCGTGAGTGTGTGAACTGGCTTCCATTGGAGTGGTCATTGTCTTGGAATCTGTCATTCCAAAGCGTTGCAGGACCTCCTCGATGTACTTGGACTGACATATGTGTAGCCTTCTTTCTGAACGGTTCCTCCTCACGTTCAGTCTTATGAAGAAGGTCAGCTCACCGCTATCCTGCATGTCGAACATGGATCTGAGTAGTTCCTTCACTTCGTTGAGTAGTGTGAGACTGCTGCATGCTAGAATGAGATCATCCACGTATAAGACAAGGACAATGAATCCATCCGTCATACTCTTAGAGTACACATTCCCGTCTGCTCCAAGAGGACTAAAGTGCTCTTGCAGCAGAAAACAGTTCATTTTTTCAAACCACAATCGTGATGCTTGCTTCAGCCCGTATAGTGATTTCTTCAGTCTGCATACGAGATCTTTGGCACCTTGCTCGTACCCCTCTGGCTGGATCATATATATTTCTTCGTCTAGGTCCCCATTGAGGAAAGCCGTTCTGACGTCCATTTGGTGAAGTTCGAGATCATGGTGTGTTGCTAGGGCCAAAATTATCCAAACACTGGTGATTTTCACTACCGGTGAGAAGGTTTCGTGATAGTCGATCCCCTCTACTTGTGAGTAGCCCTTAGCCACCAGTCGAGCTTTGAATCGTTGGAGGTTGCCGTTCTCATCGTACTTCACTTTGAAGGTCCATATGCTTCCTACTGCCCTCCTGCCTGTTGGTAAATGAGTCAGCTCCCAAGTCTGATTCTTTATGAGTGACTGGAACTCATCGTCCATCGCCAAAATCCAATGATGAGATTCGATGCTGTCAACTGCCTCGCGATAACTTTGTGACGTCAAGGTTATCGATTGCGAGATGTCGCTAGCGACTTTATCTGATCCCATGGTGGTAAGGTTGCTTTGAGCATGCTCTATCACCTTCAGCGTGGGCCTCCTTTCTCTAGGACGTAAGATTCTCCTTGATGGTTCACTCAGTATGCTTCTCGTTTCAGGAGCTGTATTGATGTTGGGAGTCGGAGTCTCTGGTGTGGCATCTGCGGTGGGTTCATGAGGGACACTAGGATTGATAGCGGTTTCTGCAGCACTCTGATCTTGTCCCTCAGTTGGTATTGTGGTATCCAAGCCGCTGTCGTGATCAGGATCAAGGTTGTGCGTGGGTGGAGGTGTGAAGTCATTGTCGATAGAGGTGTTGGAGTAGAAGTTATCCTCATCAAAAACTACATTGGAGCTTAGAATGAATCTCTTCTCCGTGGGGCTCCAGAGCTTATAGCCCTTCCCTCCTGGTGCGTAACCCACAAAAACTGCTTTGACGCTACGGTTATCAAATTTCTTGGTCTTCTCTGAGGGCACATGAGCATAGGCAATGCAGCCAAAAGCACGGAGATGAGAAACGTCGGGTTTGCACTTTATCCATGCCTCCTCAGGTGTGATGTTCTCAACAGCGGACGTTGCAGTTCTATTCTATATGTAGACTGAAACAGCTACTGCCTCGGCCCAAAAACTTTGAGGAAGTCCTGAATGTTGATATAGTCCCAAGCTCTAGTAGATCGACGGCTATCATTAGCCGGAGTGGTTAGGGTTGTTAGAGTTAGTTAGAGGGCTAACCCACCATTAGGGTTTCCCTTGTACTCACCTCCACTATATATACAGAGAGAGGCAAAGCCTCTCTATCTCATTCCTATTTTACTTCCTTGTCTACTCGCTCTCTCTCTTATTGTTGTTGGAACCAGACTGTTGCTGGTTCTGCTGCTGCTGCTGCGATTGCTGTTGCTGTCCGCGACCCCGTCCACGTCTCGCACCTTTGCCACGACCCCTACCTCGAGATCCTCCAGAACCTGCAAAATAGACAGATTCTTGCTGACCCGTCGAAGTAGAACTCCCCAGTAGGCGCACCTCCTCTCCTAACATCATAGGAACAAGCTCATCAAACCGCGGAAGATGTTCTCTGGTCGAAATCGATGTTATGAACTGTTTGTACTCTGCAGGCAGTCCTGCAATGTGGCTCCGATCAAGACAGTGGGATCAATCTCGACTTTGACAGAGGATAACTGATCCGCGAGCTGCTTGACGTGGTTCACATAGTCGTTTATGCACATCGACCCCTTCTTCACGGTGTTGAACTTCTGCAGCAATTGCAGCTTCCGCGCCTCTGTTCCGGATTGAAACAGACGCGCGAGTGCATCCCAAGCTTTCTTGGGCGTATCGCAATCCTGAATGTGACCGATCATCGATGCTGAGACTGTCAGCGCGATGTAGTGAATAGCCTGGTATGAGCGCTTCTTCCACTCCTTGAATTTCGGGTCAGAAATTGACACTTCAGACGCTATCTCCTCCTCAGTGATAAGATCCCATAGATCTTGTCCTTGCAGGAAAGTCTTCATCCGAAACTTCCACACTTGGTAGTTGTTCTTGTCGAATTTCTCTCAAGTGATCAAAGACACAGACTCCGCCATAGCTGCAATGTCGAAATTGCTCTGTTCTGTACGCAGAAAAACCTCCTAGAACCTTCACGAAACTCGTCTCTCCCCCACCGCGCGATCAAAAGTTGTCACAAGTCACAACGAGACGACTCCGCGAACTCCTCCTGCAGCGACAACGAGAAAAGAACCTGTGCGCGAACTGTAGGTGTACAAAACATGACGGAAACGTCGAAAGAACACACCAAGAAAGGTCGAAACTAGACCAGACGAGGTCAGAAATGGGTGTGCGACCCCTCAAAATTTTCCACCCATATTCGGAATAGAATTTGTTTTAGACTCAAGTCCTGAAACTTTCGTCTTGGTCGAAAAAGATCCAATTGAAAAACCGCCGCTGGAAACCTCCAAATCAACTGAAACTTGGCCCAGTACACAATTCGCACCTTTTGAACAAGACAGCCTTAAAAGGACTGGTCGACAGATTTCAACGAGAAAAAATCGTCTAGGTCTCCGAAATCACGTTCAAAGTTTCTAGTGGCGAAAGAAACGGTTTCGTCTCATCCGAACGCATCAGCAGGATAGTGCTCGACATCAGACACAACTCCGGCTGCTCTCTCCTGTACTCCAATCTCCATCTTGCTCATCAGCAAGGGACACACGCTCTCACCAGCTCTGATACCATGTAGAAAGATCGATACTTCGAGGACACTCCAAGAAGAGAGAGAGCGAGTAGACAAGGAAGTAAAATAGGAATGAGATGAGAGAGGCTTTGCCTCTCTCTGTATATATAGTGGAGGTGAGTACAAGGGAAACCTTAATGGTGGGTTAGCCCTCTAACTAACTCTAACAACCCTAACTAGGTCCTTGCAGGAGAGATTGAGCTCAGTTATGTGAGCACATGAGATCAGGTTGCCGATATCTTCACCAAGGCATTGCCTAGGGATAAGTTTGATGCTTTTAGACATTGTCTAGGAGTACAGGATGTAGAGATGAGCTTGAAGGGGAGTGTTGATATAGTCCCAAGCTCTAGTAGATCGACGGCTATCATTAGCCGGAGTGGTTAGGGTTGTTAGAGTTAGTTAGAGAGCTAACCCACCATTAGGGTTTCTTTTGTACTCACCTCCACTATATATACAGAGAGAGACAAAGCCTCTCTCATCTCATTCCTATTTTACTTCTAGGAATGAGATGTCGTCTACTCGCTCTCTCTCTTCTTGGAGTGTCCTCGAAGTATCGATCTTTCTACACTGAATGTGCTAGCAGGCTTCTGGCAGCATTGATGATCGTCCGATTCTTCCTCTCGGCCACTCCGTTCTGCTGGGGTGTGTAAGGCATAGAGAATTGCCGTTCTATCCCTACGGATCTGCAAAAATTGTTGAACTCTGAGCTGGAGTACTCCCCTCCATTATCAGTGCGTAAACTTTTGATGCTTAATCCATAGCTCTGTAGTGCGTAAAACATCTGAATGTTTCGCTCTTCGACTTGATGAAGTAAACTACGGTGCGGCGACTAAAGTCATCAATGAAGGTTAAAAAATACCTTGAACCGCCAATTGATTGAGTCCGCACTGGTCCACAGACGTCGCTGTGGACGAGCTCTAGCGGACTGTGGGCTCGTGTGCCTACGTGGTTGAATGAGCGCTGATGATGCTTCCCAAGGATACATGCTTCACATATGCTTGATCGTGATCGGTGTTGAATCTTCAGTCCGAACACCATTCTTCTATCAGACATCATTCTGAGTGTCTCCAGATTTGCATGAGCAAATCTTTTATGCCAAATATCTACGTCACCGCTCTTGTCTAGAGTAAGTAGTGCTGTGTCACGTGGCTGCTTACTGCTTAGAGGATAGAGGTGTCCTTCTTTGTCTCCCTGCGCGATCATGTGGTCTCCTTCTCTTATGATGTGTGGTGCCCACAAATTACAGGATGCATGAATTTTTAAAATTTTTGAGATTAATAGCTTGTTTGTATAACTGAAGAAGCGTTGTTACTTAAGGTTACGTCTTCCTTAACAGGAAGATGATCTTAAGAGCTGTTTGTAATAAGAAGTTGACTTCTTCGGAAGACGACCGTCTTCGAAAGAGCGTCTTCTCAGTTGCGTCTTCAGAAGACGGGAAGACGGCGGAAGATGAGAAGACGGCGGAAGACACCTGTCTTCCGGAAGACAGCGACTGCGAAGGCCTAACCACAAGTTTTCGGATAAGATAGTAGTTGTACCTACTGGGTCGCACCGAATAGGTAGGTAGGTCGGGGAAGACACCTAAGGTCGAAAACTCCAAATCTACGGGAAATATGCGTATTCTAACTTCTCGCAGCACAGCGCGCTTGAGAAGATCGATTGGAGAGAGTGAGCTTCGCAAGTAAGCTTTGAGAGAGGAATCGAGTGAGGACATCGAGGTAGGAGAGAACCAGTTGGCAGCTAGGCGAAGGGCGAGACCGAATTGCTGAAGCACAGAAGGCAGAAAGCAAAAGCGTTTCTGTGAGCTCCCGAGAAGCTGACATTGGAGAATAGCGAGTAGAATCGAAGGTGGAATCGAGGCGTGGCCAGAAATTGACAGCAGGCGCAGTCGAGAGGAGTCGCATTGGAAGCTAGGACAAGAGCCAGAAGCGCACGGAGGTCGAAGGCAACTCGGGGAGCAGAAGAAGACTGTAGAGGTTCTTCCCCACGTTCTTTCCCCTTCCCACTTCTTCTCGCCTTTGTCTGGTATTCCCCGCGCTTCCTTGGTTGTGTGCAGGCAGCCTGATCGATTACCCCACCCCCCCCCCATTCTTTCTATTGAGACATTGGGCGCGGAAGCGCTGCCCAATTTCTGTCAGACATCTTCTTGTTTCTTCCCGAGCTCAATTCGAGCTTCCCTACTCCTAGCCCTCAAATTGGAGATCCCAGCTATCAATTTCCCTACCCTACTACCTCTCTATCTCCGAAACCGGGAACAGAAGACGATTCGGAAGATGGGAACATCTTCGGAAGACGCTTCTTAAACTTGACTGTCTTTGGAAGACTGTCTTCGGAAGTCGACTGAACACAATTCGTATCAAGAGTGGATTTGTGTTGCTTTGTGTTAAGAGAGGCTTGGTACGAATCTTGAGTAGTGTGGTGAGTTGTTTTGTTATTTCGAGAAGTTGGAAGTCGGGAACTAGGCCTGTGCCTCCCGGTCCTCCAAGCTTCTCAACTCCACATCTTCCTAGAGAGACTAGAAGACTGAAAGGCTGGCAAAATGAGCGAGAAGACGTGAGGGTCCATTCGGGTCTCTTCTGTCCGACCCATAGCAGTCATTCCTTCTTCTTCCCAAACTTAGAAGAGAGTTGTGAGAATACTTGCTGGCAGAATCTGGAGAGAATGGTCGAGGGTCATGTCTTCCCACCGAGCAGCAAGCTTCTTCTGAGTGCGTATGAGAAGTGAGAAGTCAGAAGAACAGAGTGCAATTGTCTTGAGTCTGTTGTGAGGATAGATTGCGCGTAGGAAGACGAAGACAGGAGAGACCAGTGAAAGGAAGTTTGACTTCGGGAAGTCTTCCGAGAAAGACATTGAATCGGAAGCTGTCCCGAGTGTCTTCCCAGAGGCCACTATCACCGCAGGAGCCCGCAACCATCTTCTGAACTTGTCATGCACTTATGTTTCGCGAATCTTGTATCTTCTGATAGGAAGTAGGATGTAATGCAAGGTGGGTTGTCTTCTTGGTAATCCATGCGAGGTCTTGCTTAGATAGGATTGGTTAGATATAGCTCGGAAGACGAGAGCTATCTAGGAAGTACTGTTAGAATCTCGGAAGACGGAGTAACTGTCTTCTGAGAAGTAGAAGCTAGACTGTGGGCACTTGGGAAGGACTGAGCCTTCAGCTCATAGTAAGTGCTTGTGGCTTAGTGCAACAGATCTTCCAGCATGACGATGCATCCGCGAGGCTTGGTGTTACCAGCGGCAGAATTGGCCGAGGCCACTCCTTTCCTCATGGAGTTGGGTCTCGACTTCTTCCTGTGGGATTGGAACCTCGCAGATCAAGGACTTCTGGAGGAAGTGTGGGCAGCGTTGCCACCTCGTAACCGTGTACCTGCGAAGGCAGGAGTAGCTCGAGGAAGACCATCTTCCTGGACTGAAGACTGGTGGCGCAAGGCTTTTCACAGGCCTGAATCCGAGAACCGAGGATATTGGTACGAGAAGAAGATCTTGCCTAGAATCGTGAGTTCGTGGCATGTGCCTGGGAGCACCACCTGCCTTTTCGTGGAAGACAGGCAGGGGAGGAACGGTTGGAAGATAGAATCTTACCGAGAGTCGAAGAAGCGACTTCTGGCGAAGTTGTTTCTGCATCTCTTTCCCAAGAGGGAAAGCGCAGAAGACCAGGTACTTAGGAGATCAGGACGTGGAGTTCTTGGAATCAGTGTGGGATGACCGAGTGCCCATCTACTGGGGTGCGTACATCCACAACTACGTACAGACGGAGCTAGCATACTTGAGTACCCCGACGGGAGAACACTTGACGCCCTTCCTCTGCTACTTGTATGTAGCCATGGGGGATCTTAGGGAAGATCAGCTCGCAGGGTATGGGCCAACGGAGCGACAGGAGGTGAAGGAGGAGACCTCGGAAGACGATGACCGAGAGGTAGCAGCAACGCCCCCTCCCACTCTGATGCCACAGCTGAGACCCGGCTCTCACCAGAAGACGCTTCTGGTGAGAGAAGATAAGTCTAGTGGGTCGGAAGACGCCACGCCACTGAGGAAGATGGATCTCTGAAGTATACCGAGGACACCCATCTCCCTCATTCATTCAGGATCGGAGTCCGACTCGGAAGAAGACGTGATGAGTACCCGATCAGAGCAGAAGACCGCTTCTGCAACGCCTGGGAGTCTTCCGAAGACTCCAGAAGACGAAGGATGGATGGGCGCTCTTGCTGCGATGCGAGGAAGCGCAAAGAAGAGAGCCGCTCCTGCCATGAGGAGTCTTCCACCCCGAAAGATGAGAAGAGTAGCTTCTTCTCGTGCGCAGAAGATGAAGGTCATCGTGGTGGAAGAGGCTTCCTTGCCTCTGGAAGACGAAGTCGACATCGCGAAGCGAGTGGTGGAGATGAACTTGTCTTCCGCAGGAAGACGACTGGAGGAGTTCAGTGCCTACTTCCAGAAAGAGATCCAGCCAGCTATGGAGTTGCTGGAGAAGAGGACGAAGGCACAGGAGAGGCCCTTACAACCTGGATTCGGCCTGCGCACCTTGTTGCGATAGGGAGAAGACAAGAAGAAGACGGAGTCACTAGAAGCTAGTCTCCGCACCACGGAGAAGCTTGCAGTCGCTTCTGCCAAGGAGCCGGTGCAGCTTCGGAAGAGCAACCAAGAGTTGCAGGCGCGGGTACAACAGCGTAATCAGGAAGTCACCCGAGTGCGGGAGAAGATCACCGCCCTCGCAGAAGAGCAGACCATATGGAAGATGCAGCGAGAAGCCACAGAAGCGCGAGCTGCAGCTGAGAAGACGCAGAAGGAAGCAGCAGAGGCCCGTGCACAGAAGATGCTGGCACAGTCGGTGGAAGCGCTTCGGAAGAAGTTCAACTACACCGCGGGTAGGAAGTTACTTACCTTAGCTAGAGGATGGGACATCGAGTCCAAAGCGATGTTGGTGGAATGCCGGGAGAGCATGTTCAGATACTTGGATCGACAGATAGAAGGAGTGAAGACACTTTATGGTCTTCCCTCGCTTCCGACACTTGCGACCGCATCTTCCCACGCTCCAGCACCATCGACTGGATCCGGAATGGAGAAGGAGGAGTTCGATCTCGCTGTGCACTTGGTGGTGACAGCGTTGGAAGCCGAGAAGACTCCTGAAGACGTCCCGGAAGACAAGATGTCTTCTGGAAGACAAGAAGACGAGCCGTCTTCCCAGGTATTTCGCGTGGAGGAAGCGACTTCCCCGGACCCCTATGAGGTCCCCATGGTCCCTAGTCCCGCACCCGTGCCTCAGAAGACGGAAGAAGCACCGGTCGACTCCGTTTCCCAGAAGACGCTTCTGTCTTCCGAAGCAGAAGCCGAAGCCGAGGAAGACGCAGCAGCAGCGACAGCAGAGCCAGCCAAGGACGATGAGGAGGAAGCCACCTCAGTGACACCCGATCTAACTACAGGGCTTTCTAGCTTATTAGAAGCCGCGTTAGGAGCTCTGATAGGAGCAGATCAGGTAGAGATTGCCTCCGTGCAATCTGAGTAGTTAGTAACTCCATTGACAATTCTAAATATAGTAAGATCGAACATACTATTTTAAGGGTGGCAGTTTTTCCATGTAATATTAGTTAGGATACCATGTGGCAGCATAGGTAGCGTAGGAAGGACAAGGTGGATGGCCAATTTGGGCCGGGGAACCGCTTGCATGTGAGGTAGCAATCTCCTGTCAGCACCTCTCTCTCCCTGGTGGTCGTCTCCCCTGGTTCTCATGGCAGCGACATAAGTAGGATCGCAGAGTAGGAGATAGGGTTCTGCCTGTTCTGCCAGTTCAAAAACGTTCAGTAGTCGATTCTATGGTGTAGGCAGACTAGACACATTAGAGAGAAGACACCTGATAGATAGTTCTTCGCACTACACCCGTTGTTGGAAACATACGAATAGTCTTGGAATACACAGGAGGGGTCTGCATACTCGTACCCGCAATGGTTCGAAGATGTAGATAGAAGTAGTGGACAGTCTAGGAACAGAGAACGGCATCCTCGTGCAATCCTGTTAGCTAGGCTGGTGTGTCGAGGAGTAGACGCAGGAAGTAGAGGGAGTGAGCTTCCCAATGCCATTGTGACTTCTTCTCGGGGAATAGATTGTGGATTTGAGTGCAGAAGCTTTGTTCATGTCTTCTGGATGGTGGGTTCCTTGAATTCGCTCCCAATTGTGCATGGGAAGTCTTCTTCTTGAGTGGCGGTGACTGTCAGCAGTTGTGGAAGTGTAGCTTGACTCGTTCAGTAGAGCACTTGGGATCTACGTACGAACGGTCTTCTGGGTAAGGGATCTTAGAAGATAGAGCAGTCAGAGCAGCGAAGTGAAGAAGAAAGAAGCCTTCTTCCCACAGTAGAAGACGACATCCTAGAGTAGAAGACGATGCAACAGCACTCACGTTTGTTGTCTTCCTCTCCAAACTATTACAAGCAGGGATGGCTTGTTAGTCAAGATCCGGACTAGAAGCCTGTCGGAATCTTAATTTACTCTTTTCATCTTGTTTTCCCTTGTTTGGATTTTCTTATCTTCCCCATCTTCTCCCATCTTCCCCATCTTCTTACCTTCTTCTAGTGAGCTTCCGAGACTTCTATTGAGCTTCCGTGAAGACGAGTGTCGTTGTAGTGCTGCAGGAAGACCATTTCCGTAGGCAGAAGCCTGGGAAGGCTACATGGGACATACACCCTGTGATTAATCTAACCCGTTGGAATGCGAGTATGAGAATAAGGTGTAATGACCGTTACTAGTCGACTACTGCGAAGCAGGGCAGCCTTCTGGAGGTGTGAGAAGACGAGCTGAACCCCCCGAAGACAAGAATCGCTTCGGGAAGACGGTATCGAGAAGACCGGAAGAAGCAACCTGGAAGCAGGAAGATCGTCTTGTTGAGCTTCCCTGTGAATAATTGTGTGATATTTTAGTTGGTAGTTGTTTGTTTAGTTCCAGAGCACCATGTGGCGTGTCTGGAAGACGTGTGGTTTTGTGTGGTTTTGTGAGAAGACGGGCTTTTTAGGCAAAACTCGTGTGTTTGTGTGTTTGAACAGATCCTAGAACTTAGAGCAGCGATTACTTACGTAAATCCTATGTGGGAACGATATCTTGTATACTAAATGGGTAAAAGGAGTAATCCTGCGTCACTACATATAGTGAGCATTCATTTTTGGCCCCGCTGCCGAGGATTTCATCTTAATAACTTCTGTTCTAAGCTTCCTGGATCTGTGTGCCATTAGTTAGGTTCCTTTCGAACTAACTTCGATTGTAGTTGAATGTGTTGTGGGACTCTATCTTGCTAGAAGGCAGGAGCCGCAACCAGAAGCTGATAAGATACCTCAGGGAGAGTTCGAAGAAGCCGCTTCCCTGCTTCCAAGAGCTTCTTGGAAGACTCGATCTTGGAAGACTGCAGTGAATACAACGAGAAGCAGGAGAAGAAGACGTTCTGAACATGTGATCGGTTGTTTAGTCATTCGGTCTGCCGGATCTCATGGTAGAAGGAGAGGGACATCTGTTCTCAGTATTCTGGTGGATGCCTCCGACCGGAGGAAGAAGCAGAAGACGCACGGGTAAAGATCCTGAGTGGATTAACTCTCCCCAGCGAACCGCTTCTAGAGAGCAGCGGATATCCCTGAGACACCAAAGGAAAGAAGAAGAGCTCAGGAAGATCCGATCAGTAGAGTTGGAAGAGCCTTCCATCTCGAGCATAATCTTTGGCGAAGACAGAAGCCAACCGGGTGATCACGTGTATAAAATAGATTTCGGTACTGGTTACTCGGAAGACGTCTTCCCAAGTGCGGAAGAAGCTTCTCAAGGTGAGGGAAGACTGGAGGAGATCGTTCCAGACGTCTCGGAAGGTAGCAATGACAGTAGTTCTGACTCAGAAGACGATCTTCGTGATGCAGACAGGCCTGGACCTTCGAGAAGACCATCTCCACCACCTGGACCTGAGGAAGAAAGAAGTTGGCAGTCGCACCAGCCGGCAGTCGACATGGCTTCCCACACTCGACAGAAGTACCATCCGTACGACGATGATGCTGACGCAGACGACTTCATCACGATGTTCGAGACCATCTCTAGATCCAACAAGGAAGACGCTGATGTCGACAGACTCCGTGTCTTTCCTAGTTTGATCGTAGGGAAGGGAAGGAAGTGGATGAGTAAGATGTTGGATGATGATGTAGTAATGGCCGCTTGGGCTACTCTGAAGGCAGCTTTTCTGAAGAGGTTCAGAGGAGTGGGCTATGATCGTATGACCCTCATAGAGCTTCAGAGGCTCGAACGGAAGAAGAAAGAGACACTGAGGGATTACACCGAGAGGTTTGTAGATCTCCTAGATCACATCCCTCAAAACCAAGGGAGACCAGGTTACTGTGCTCAGCAAGCTGTGGACTGGTACTTGGGAGGATTGTCTCAGGATATGGAATTGTACTGCAGAAGAGGAGGAGGTGATGATTTAGCAGAGGTACAGAAGCATGCCGAGCAGTATGAAACCTCGAGCATCACTCGGAATATGACGAAGGACAGAGGAAAGACCTCGAAGAAGTCCAAGAAGTCCAAGAAGTCTTCTAGAAAGTCCAAGAGGAAGTCCAAGTCCACTGAAACTGATAACAGTGATTCGGAAGCAGCCTCTACTTCTGAAGAGTCTACGGTTGAAAGTTCAGAATCGGAATCTGAATCAGAGAAGAAGACGCGGAAGAAGAAGAAGGAGAAGACGCGAGCAAGGGAGGAAGTTGTGCAGAAGATGCCTCAAACTCAGATCATACAGTCTGCACCTGATCCTCGCATCGATGAGGTTCTGAAGCAGTTTGTCGACCTGAAGATTCATCTTCTGAACCAGAAAGGCAAACGGAAGCAACCTACGGCTTCCCGACCAAACCTTTGGTGCAACCTTTGTAACTCTTCCGGACACACCAGAGATCAGTGTACGCAGGACCAAGCTGTCAACTGGGCAGGATGGGAAGAAGACGATGAGGGATATCTACACGATCCCAGT
This sequence comes from Asterella californica, assembly GCA_036924285.1. Classification (NCBI taxonomy): domain Eukaryota; kingdom Viridiplantae; phylum Streptophyta; class Marchantiopsida; order Marchantiales; family Aytoniaceae; genus Asterella; species Asterella californica. The sequence goes on along the minus strand of JAYKYS010000010.1, from coordinate 8,089,189 downwards.
GGGGAAACCTGCTATAGGATCGGGATGTGGAGTTCTTGGAATCAATGTGGGATGACCGAGTGCCCATCTACTGGGACGCGTACATCCACAACTACGTACAGACGGAGCTAGTATACTTGGGTACCCCGGCGGGAGGACACTTGACGCCCTTCCTCTGCTACTTGTATGTAGCCATGGGGGATCTTAGGGAAGATCAGCTGGCAGGGTATGGACCAACGGAGCGACATGAGGTGAAGGAGGAGACCTCGGAAGACGATGACCGAGAGGCAGCAGCAACGCCCTCTCTCACTCTGATGCCATAGCTGAGGCCCGGCTCTCACCAGAAGACGCTTCTGGTGAGGGAAGACGAGTCTAGTGGGTCGGAAGACGCCACGCCACTGAGGAAGATGGGTCCCCGAAGTGTACCGGGGACACCCATCTCCCTCATTCATTCCGGATCGGAGTCCGACTCGGAAGAAGACCTGCTGAGTACCCGATCAGAGCAGAAGACCGCTTCTGCAACGCCTGGGAGTCTTCTGAAGACTCTAGAAGATGAAGGATGGATGGGCGCTCCTGCTGCGATGCGAGGAAGCGCAAAGAAGAGAGCCGCTCCTGCCATGAGGAGTCTTCCACCCCGGAAGATGAGAAGAGTAGCTTCTTCTCGTGCGCAGAAGATGAAGCCATCGTGGTGGAAGAGGCTTCCTTGCCTCTCGAAGACGAAGTCGACATCGCGAAGCGAGTGGTGGAGATGAACTTGTCTTCCGCAGGAAGACGACTGGAGGAGTTCAGTGCCTACTTCCAGAAGGAGATCCAGCCAGCTATGGAGTTGCTGGAGAAGAGGACGAAGGCACAGGAGAGGCCCTTACAACCTGGATTCGGCCTGCGCACCCTGCTGCGACAGGGAGAAGACCAGAAGAAGACGGAGTCACTAAAAGCTAGTCTCCGCACCACGGAGAAGCTTGCAGCCGTGTACAAGGCGGAAGCAGCCGTTTCTGCCAAGGAGCTGGTGCAGCTTCGGAGGAGCAACTAGGAGTTGCAGGCGCGGGTACAACAGCGTAATCAGGAAGTCACCCGAGTGCGGGAGAAGATCACCGTCCTCACAGAAGAGCAGACCTTTATGGAAGATGCAGCGAGAAGCCACAGAAGCGCGAGCTGCAGCTGAGAAGACGCAGAAGGAAGCAGCAGAGGCCCGTGCACAGAAGATGCTGGCACAGTCGGTGGAAGCGCTTCGGAAGAAGTTCAACTACACCGCGGGTATGAAGTTACTTACCTTAGCTAGAGGATGGGACATCGAGTCCAAAGCGATGTTGGTGGAATGCCGGGAGAGCATGTTCAGATACTTGGATCGACAGATAGAAGGAGTGAAGACACTTTATGGTCTTCCCTCGCTTCCGACACTTGCGACCGCATCTTCCCACGCTCCAGCACCATCGACTGGATCCGGAATGGAGAAGGAGGAGTTCGATCTCGCTGTGCACTTGGTGATGACAGCGTTGGAAGCCGAGAAGACTCCAGAAGACGCCTCGGAAGACAAGATGTCTTCTGGAAAACAGGAAGACGAGCCGTCTTCCCAAGTATTCCGCGTGGAGGAAGCGACTTCCCCAGACCCCTATGACGTCCCCATGGTCCCTAGTCCCGCACCCGTGCCTCAGAAGCAGAAGAAGCACCGGTCGACTCCGCTTCCCAGAAGACGCTTCTGTCTTCCGAAGCAGAAGCCGAAGCCGAGGAAGACGCAGCAGCAGCGACAGCAGAGCCAGCCAATGACGATGAGGAGGAAGCCACCTCAGTGACACCCGAGGTAACTGCAGGGCTTTCTAGCTTATCAGAAGCCGCGTTAGGAGCTCTGATAGGAGCAGATCAGGTAGAGATTGCCTCCGTGCAATCTGAGTAGTTAGTAACTCCATTGACAATTCCAAATATAGTAAGATCGAACATGCTATCTTAAGGGTGGCAGTTTTTCCATGTTTATTAGTTAGGATACCATGTGGCAGCATAGGTAGCGTAGGAAGGACAAGGTGGATGGTCAATTCGGGCCGGGGAACCGCTTGCATGTGAGGTAGCAACCTCCTGTCAGCGCCTCTCTCTCCCTGGTGGTCGTCTCCCCTGGTTCTCATGGCAGCGACATAAGTAGGATCGCAGAGTAGGAGATAGGGTTCTGCCTGTTCTGCCAGTTCAAAAACGTTCAGTAGTCGATTCTATGGTGCAGGCAGACTAGACACATTAGAGAGAAGACACCTGATAGATAGTTCTTCGCACTACACCCGTTGTTGGAAACATACAAATAGTCTTGGAATACACAGGAGGGGTCTGCATACTCGTACCCGCAATGGTTCGAAGATGTAGATAGAAGTAGTGGACAGTCTAGGAACAGAGAACGGCATCCTCGTGCAATCCTGTTAGCTAGGCTGGTGTGTCGAGGAGTAGACGCAGGAAGTAGAGGGAGTGAGCTTCCCAATGCCATTGTGACTTCTTCTCGGGGAATAGATTGTGGATTTGAGTGCAGAAGCTTTGTTCATGTCTTCTGGATGGTGGGTTCCTTGAATTCGCTCCCAATTGTGCATGGGAAGTCTTCTTCTTGAGTGGCGGTGACTGTCAGCAGTTGTGGAAGTGTAGCTTGACTCGTTCAGTAGAGCACTTGGGATCTACGTACGAACGGTCTTCTGGGTAAGGGATCTTAGAAGACAGAGCAGTCAGAGCAGCGAAGTGAAGAAGAAAGAAGCCTTCTTCCCACAGTAGAAGACGACATCCTCGAGTAGAAGACGGTGCAACAGCACTCACGTTTGTTGTCTTCCTCCCCAAACTATTACAAGCAGGGATGGCTTGTTAGTCAGGATCCAGACTAGAAGCCTGTCGGAATCTTAATTTACTCTTTTCACCTTGTTTTCCCTTGTTTGGATTTTCTTATCTTCCCCATCTTCTCCCATCTTCTCCATCTTCTTACCTTCTTCTAGTGAGCTTCCGAGACTTCTATTGAGCTTCCGTGAAGGCGAGTGTCGTTGTAGTGCTGCAGGAAGACCATTTCCGTAGGCAGAAGCCTGGGAAGGCTACAGGGGGCATACACCCTGTGATTAATCTAACCCGTTGGAATGCGAGTATGAGAATAAGGTGTAACGACCGTTACTAGTCGACTTCTGCGAAGCAAGACAGCGTTCTGGAGGTGTGAGAAGACGAGCTGAACCCCCAGAAGACAAGAATCGCTTCGGGAAGACGGTATCGAGAAGACCGGAAGAAGCAACCTGGAAGCAGGAAGATCGTCTTGTTGAGCTTCCCTGTGAATAATTGTGTGATATTTTAGTTGGTAGTTGTTTGTTTAGTTCCAGAGCACCATGTGGCGTGTCTAGAAGACGTGTGGTTTTGTGTGGTTTTGTGAGAAGACGAGCTTTTTAGGCAAAACTCGTGTGTTTGTGTGTTTGAACAGATCCTAGAACTTAGAGCAGCGATTACTTACGTAAATCCTCTATGGGAACGATATCTTGTATACTAAATGGGCAAAAGGAGTAATCCTGCGTCACTACATGATGAATCCTTTTGAGTTGAATTCTACTGTGGCACCTGACTCGGTGATGCGAGCTACAGATAGGAGGTCACGTTTGAGCTTGGGAACGTGCAGTACTCCTCTTAGGAGATGAATGTCTCCATCATGGTGCAACTCAACGTCACCGATTCCTTGGATTAGATGCTCACTGTCGTCTCCCAATTGGACAGATCTAGGAGAGATGCATGGTCGGTAGGAGACGAACCAATCTTTGTGAAAAGACATGTGCTGAGTGGCTCCAGAATCTAGGATGAATTTGTCTGACCAAGCTGTAGACTCCTTGGTGATTCCATTGAGGGGAGGAGCTTCTGTTGTTGCATACATCTTTGCTGTCTCAAAGCAAGTGTCCATCGTTTGTCGTCGTAGTGACCTTTGCGATGTTGGCTGAGTGTCGCTCGCTCCCTCTCTTGGACCAGATCAGCTAGTTTCCGGCGACACTCAAATTCGTGGTGATCGTCACGTTTGCAGTAGCGGCACGTGCCGCGCTTCTGAGACGATCCTGGATCAACCTTTCGGCGAAAATCTGAGTTGGAACTCGACTGGAGTCCCGACTTTCCAGTCGCTGATCTGGAACCATCACGGACGTATAGTGCAGAATTGATTTCTGAGTCGATCCCTGCGTCAATTCTCATCATGTGCTCCTCGAGGATAGCTAAAGTGGCTTCCTCCCAAGTGAAGACTTTGCTGGTTAGTAAAGCACTCTTGAACGCATACCAGGATGGTGGTAAAGACTGATATAATTTCAATTTTTGTTGCTCTGTACTTACTCTGTATGCATTACCAGCTGCAGCAAGCTCATCGAAGATTTCCTTCATGCGCTTGATGTGTTCGTGTGGGTCTTCTCCGTCCGTGAACTTCAGCCTCTCTAGCTGGTGATGCAGGTGTAGGATTTCTACTTCAGACCTTTTCTCAAACTTTGTGATGAGCCACGACCATAGTGTGGCACTAGAAGAACAATCGACATCGGAGAAGATCTCCTCCTTTAGACTCAAGCATATGATGTATAGAGCCCGATTGTCCTTTCCCTGCCAGGCTTCCTTCTCAGCCGTAGATCCGGTTTTGGGCTCTAGATCATGACCTGACGCTACTCCGAAGAGTCCTTCCATCTTCAAGACTAGAGTCATCTTACGTTTCCACGTAGAGAAGCCAGTCTCTTCAAATACTGGTGGTGTAATTCTTACACCCATTATAGCTGGAGCAGCTGCACTGGTGCTCCCCATGATCCAAGTGATCTTCTACTCTCTTCGTCTTTCTGACCAAGCTGTTGTAAGACAGAGTGGTCACCAACCTCGCTCTGATACCATGAGAAGATTTCTCTGAACACCAGAATGTGTAGCGATCCAACTGAACTGTTGTATTGCTACGTACATAGTGTTACAATGTGTGCTACGCTATATACATCTCCAAGAGTTCTGATCTCTACCATCTTTAGTTTCTAAGACACAAGTCTGCCCTCATGTCATGGGCTTTATCACGTGGGTCACTATGGTGTCAGCGGGATTTATGGTTTGGGTTTCAACAGATAGTACCTCTCTCAAGTGCTGGAGTTGTGACTTCTGACTCGGATAGACCCACTAGTGACTATTGGGAATCTGATACAGAGGATGATTAGAGTGTCTCAGAAGTAGATACCGGAGATTCTTACGATCAAGAATCCTCGTATGAGGACGAAGGATTTGGTCGAGATGAATCATTACATCAGCTTAGTGCTATTGACTTGTTGTCTCGACCAGCAGTGGAGAAAGATCTTGACAAAGAAGAGTTGAGTGAGGTAGAGATTGTGAGAAGACTCTCTACCCTGAAGTTTGATATCAATGTCACTCAAGAGGAGAAAAGTAGATTTCTAGATATATTTTGAAAATATATCCATGTGTTTGCTTTCAGCTACAAGGATTTGATGGAGATAACTTTAGAGACTCATCGAATCGAATTGGAGGAGAACGCAAGACCAGTTCGACAGAAGCAGAGAAGAGTCAATTCTACAACGTCAATGATGATCAAGGAGGAGATAGACAAGTTAAAGGAGGCAAGTTTTGTCTACGAGGTGGAGAACTCAGATTGTGATTGTCAAGAAGAAGAATGATAAGCTGCGAGTGTGCATAGACTATAAGAAGCTGAATGTAGTTACCAAGAAGGATTATTATCCTCTACCATTTATAGATGAGATTTCGGAAGAAGTTGTTGGTCATGAGTGGTATAGCTTTGGTGATGGTTATAGTGGGTATAACCAGATCAAGATAGCACAGGAGTACCAGCAGTTGACTACTTTCACTACTCCTTGGGGAACATTTGTATTTCGGGTGATGTCATTCGGAATGTGTAATGCTCCGGCCATGTTTCAGAAGTTCATGAACAAGGTGTTTGAACCATTCATAGGGAAGTTTATTCTTGATTTCATTGACGATTTTTGTGTGTACGGAAGAAAAGAAGACCACTTTGATCATGTGATCAAAGTTTTGCAGCGGTTGGAGCAAGCCACGCTTCTCTAAATCAAGAGAAGATCTTTGGTTGCGAAGAAGGTCTGTTGTTAGGACACATCCTTTCCAAGAATGCGATTGCGATAGATCTTGAGAAGGTGAAGAAGATTGTGTACCTTCCATTTCCGATCAACTTGACAAAGTTGAGACAGTTTCTTGGCATGGTATGATATTATCGTAGGTTTATCTTCTCCTTCTCAAACAAAGTAATAGCTTTGACTATGTACATGAAGAAGGGAGTTGATTTTGACTTGATAGTGCATGATCAGAAGACAAGGGAAGGATTTGAGGAGCTGAAAAAGGAATTGGTGACAGCTCCTATACTTGCTAAACCTGAGTGAGGTAAAGCATTTATTCTGTATACGGATACCTCCAATGTAGCAATCAGATGTACAAAGTCAGTTAGATGGAGATGGGCATGATCATCCTATAGCTTATGCTAGTAGGCAGATGGTTCCAGCAGAGAAGAATTACTCCGTGACTGAACGAGAAGGATTAGCGGTGATATTTGGATTGAAGAAATTTCGACACTACTTGCTAAGAGGGAAATTTTCCATAGTCACATATCACAAGACTTTAAAGTATATCTTTAATAAGCCTAATGCCGAAGGTTGTATTGCTTGTTGGAAGATCCTTCTGACAGAATACGGTTACGTGATCGAAGATAGACCAGGGAAAAAGCATACGAATGCTGATCTTTTGTCGAGGACTTATGATGATGAGGGAGAAGAATCGTTTGATGATTCGTTTCCAGACGAGCATCTGATGATCATCACAAGCATTGAGGAAATACCGGACGAGTTCAAGGAAATCTGGAGTTTCCTTGCGGATGGTTTTTTTCCAGAGGGTATGCATATCCGAGAACGTAATGCGTTGATCAAGAGATGTAAACCTTACACCATGGTGGAAGGAATTCTGTTTCATCAAGGAGCAGATGGGTTACTAAGGAGAGCAGTTGGTCAGAAAGAGGCGTTCAAGCTAATGCACGAGTTTCACGACGGAACTGTTTGCGGGGTCACTTTGTCGATAAGATAACAGCCTTCAAGATTTTTGATGCGAGTTATCGCTGGAGAGGGATTTTCAAAGAGTGTCTAGACTATTACAAAACTTGCGACGTATGTCAAGCATTTGCTCTGAAGTCTATTAGAACACCTCCGTTAAGATCAATTCCCGTTGTCGGAGTGTAATTCGTCTACCTAGGAAAGCGCCGGGCTTCTGGCTGTGGTTGTTCACTCAAGAGGTTGGCTTTCAGGTCACAATAGGGCTATAAACACTCACACAGATGTGTAAGATCTAGTAATATACCCAGAAGGCGAAATTCAGGTCTAGTTGGCAGTAATAGGATTCGGCGGTGAACTTTGACACTCACGGAGAGGAAAACTATAAAGGTTTAGACCTCTAAACTTCCCCTACATGCAAATGAGGTACTACTGAACTCACAGACGAAATTTCAGCCTGAGATCAAATTCTGACACGGAGATATGAACAAAAAAGTTTTGAGCAAGAAAACTACGGCAATTTTTGGTACCTAGCTAGCTATTTCAACCTATAACAGGAGTTTGGCTCGATCAATTTTGAAGTTTCTTACAGGATTTGCAGTCTACAGGGTGCTGAACATCCCTGTGAAGTTGGGACTCCTGAATGTACACAAAACTGCAGATCTCCTCCTCTGAAGTCGCTGCTCTAGATTAAGAGCTTTTCAGACCCCCTCAGCTTCAGCGGCCGCCCTGAATTACTCAGTTGCTCAATCGATATGAAACTTTTTGTGAAATCGTAGCCCTGCTGGCGGAGAACACAACCTCGAAGTTTTGAAGCAATTTCCTCAAATCTGCTGCGAGTGACACTGAAAACCCTAAATCCAACCAAAATGATTCAATTCTAGCACAATCCGAACTTCAATTGCTCATAACTCCGTCTTTATTGACTCAAATCGATCGAAATTTTCACTGGAAGTGCTTGGCATGACGAGACCTCTCTCCCTGTGCTCTCAGATTTCGAAGATCCCTCACCAAATGCTCGAACTCCACTCTAGAGCTCTGTTTCTAAATTTAGAGTTTAACAAAAGACAAAAACGGACCAATGGGAGTTCATAGCTCCACTTGGTTGTCCTTTAGTACCCTAAAACACGTGGCAACTTAGTTTTACTCATAGGCTACCACGTCAAGCCCCCTAGAGTGCCAGCGTAAAACTTAAATTACTTAAAACGACACGCAGCCCCGAAAAATAACTTAAATCAGCTAGAAAGCGTGCATGGGCGACACGCAAATACAACCCATGAGCTTAAGCCCTATCAACATGGTAATCAACCTACTAAGACTCAAAATAGTGTTAACACTGTATGCAAAGGTGTCAAACATATACATAAACGACTAGAAGTAATATAAGCTAACTTCTAGAACTACTAAACTCAAGCGTCGGAGTAGAAATATAACATGTAGCTGCCAAGTAGCGCGACATCCACCCCCTCTGAACCTGCACATCCTCCGGTATGTGCCATCCAGATCAAGACTCTTCAGCTTCGGCTTCAAACTCATCTTCAACCTGCATTGAGTCTTCAGCTTCATCCCTAGTAAGCTCTGCAATGTTCTGGTCCTCCCCTCTCCTTCTAAAGAGCTTGATTCTCTTCCCTGCGACTGGTATCTTGAGCACTGCACCATCTAACTCTCTCAAAGAGTATGTGGCATTATCATAAACTTCTAACACCACATAAGGTTCGAACTATCTCTTGGAAAACTTTCTGATAGTGCTATGCTGATTATCAAGACTACTATCATAGACTAACACCCAATCACCTTCTTTAACTGGTTTGGGTCGTAATCTATGCGTTTTATCAAATCTGTCTTTGTTTCTCTCCCTAGCAATCTTTAATCTTTCGATAGCTTTGGCAACATCCTCAGGTCTTCGTTCTAACTGCTGGATCCTTAATGCAAGAAGATCCTCCGTACTTCTACCATCTTCCCATGGCAAAACATTCCAAGTAGGCACAACCTCCTCAATTGGCATCACAGGTTTCTGTCCTAGTATCAACTCTGATGGCATGTAACCTGTAACGGTACTATGAGTTATACGATCTGCCCATAAAGCAAATGGTAGCAGTCTAGGCCATTCACGGATCTTACCCTTGCAAGCTTTTACCAAAGCTTTGATGATTGGCGGATGACCTCGTTCGCTCTTGCCATTCCCTTCAGGATTGTAAGTAGTGGTTAATGCCAGCTTGATTCCCAATCGCTTGAAGAACTCAACTGCTTCTTGTGAATCCAGTGATCTTTCCCACACACCCATACCTACAAATAACATCTTCAAGTAGAAAGCGGCAGACACTAGCAGTGGTCTTTGTCCTCAGGGCACGGCCTTCGACTTGGTTAGATAGATATTCTCTAGCCAAGACTAGATACCTCATTTGTCCAAGTCCAAATGGCATAGTTACCAGATCAACTACCCATTTGTAATGAATGGCTAAAGGATAAGTAGGATGCAATCCATCACGATGACGTACGTTGGAATACATCTGGCAAGGTATACAGGATGAAACAAACTGCACTACATCCTTATACATACCCTTCCATCAATACTTCTCCTTTATCTTGGCAAATGTAGCCCAAACTCCTCTATGACCGGCCCATAGACTCTCATGGAACTCCTTGATCAGCTTCTGCTGCAATTCTAGGTCACATACCACCCGCTGTGGTACACCTCCTTGTAGCTTAGGGCGCTTCCATAGATGTCCTCCATATAAAAAGTACCCATAAGCTGTTCTACGGATCCTCTTGAAATCTGCATCAGACCAGCCTTCTTGCCTTTCCAATGAACTCAAATAGCGTCCAAGATCCAACCACTCGCCATCGTACATAGTTTCCTCAAATAACTCCAATGGAGCTGCAAAACAGCTTCTATCCCTTCTAGCAAGAGCACTAGAATAGAACTCTGTTCCCACATCCTCCTGATCATCTATCATTTCTTTCTCATCGTAATACCTAGCCCTTGATAACCCTTGCTACAGGATTGTCCTTTCTTGCGATATGTCTAAACTCTAGGTTCAAGGACTTGATATATGCTATCCACCTCAACATAGCAATATCTGGAGTTGTACAGCTAGTGATCATTCCCAAGAGAGGTAAGCAATCTGTCTCCACAACCACATGTGCTCCTATCAAGTATTCCTTATCACTCTTCATCGCAGTAACTACTCCCCATAGCTCTCTCTTGACCTGAGGGTAGTCTCTCTGCCGTGAACTTAAGACCTTAGCACCAAAACGCACCACATATCTATTTCCATCCTTATCATCTTGTCCTATAGCCCACCCAATGCCAATAGGACTAGTATCAACAGTGAGGATAACAGATCTGCCCAACTCATATGTTACCTTTCGTAGAGTTGGTGGTGAAGACAACAGATCCTTCAACTTCTTCATAGACTCGCTTTGCTCCTCTTGCCACTGAAATCTCTGCCCCTTCCTCAGCAACTTGTACAACGGATCTGCTACATGTGCAAAGTGTGGAATCAATATATGATAAAACACACATGCACCTAGAAACCTTCTCACCTCAGTAACTGATCCACATGTCTCTTTCATCCTTCGGATGGCATCAACCTTGTTTGGACAAGGTTTCCGACCATAAGATCCACACAGATGTCCCACTATTAACACCTCCTGTTCTCCAAATACAGACTTTGCTCCTGATAAAGTCAAATGAACCTCCTCCAGTCGACTCAATATCTTATCACAGTCGGCTATGTGATCTGCAACAAACTTACGGCACCCCCTCTGATCCATTACCTCATTCTTCTCCTCCTCAGCACACCCTTTGATCGACACATCATCAAGGAATGACATAGTTTTTCAGGAATGAAATCCCTCAAAACTTTATTCATGCCATTCATCATATGTGCTACAGAATTGGTAGCACCTTGTGGCAAGGTGCACATCCTTAGTAACCCCAAAGGTGTCCTCATTGTAGTCAAGTCTCTACTCTCAGAGGATAACTGAAACTGATCGTAACCTGAATATAAGTCTCCCATTGAATAGATAGCACGACCAGCAAAAGCCTCTGCAAACTCGTCTACAATAGGTCCTATACCAATATTCCTGATAGTCACCTTGTTAACTGGCTGCATATCTTGAATGAATCTCAAAGCTCCACTCTTCTTCGGAACAGTAAACCATCTGCTAGAGTAGGGAGCTATAGATGGTTCCAAGATACCCATCCTAATCCTCTCATTGAGCAAGTCTATCAACTTTGGTAGATGAGCTCTAGGTACAGGGATAGGACGTAGATTCCAAGGCACATGCGGTATAGTAAAGATTACCATAGGTGCAACTACACTTGGATCTACACATCCTACTTCATGTGACTCAAACGCAAACGCCTTACCATGCCTAGATAGCATCTCCCTGAAGCTCTTCTTCTCTTGCTCAGTAAGAAATCCATCACCTCCAATCCTCAGGTCCTTCAGAGTTGTTTCTGTAAACTGGTGCCCAATTCTTCTCGGTCCTCTAAGCGTCGGTTCTCGTGCAGCTTGCTCCATCTTCTGATTGTAATCGAGTGGTAAAGGCAAAGCCACTGGTTTGACTTTCTTTACCACTGACTTGTACTTGGTCTCCACATACACCTCTTGCCGATCTATAAACTTATCAATTACATCATAAAGCTCCTTGGAGCTCACTCTCACCACTCTATCCACATCATCTATAGAACTTTCTACTATCGATTTCAACTCCCCTATAGTATCTACCAAATACTGCTCTTCAAACACTCCAGATACGTATCATCTCTTGCTAACTCTCCATTATCCCACAAAGACTGCTGTACATACTTCACATGTTGCCTCTCAAACCTCTTCAGAGTCTCAACCTTCCTATAACATACTGATCCACATGACGTCAATCCCAAGAAGCTAGTGGATAAAGCTTCCTGCTTTACTGGATCAGGCGAGAATCCTATCTCTACTGTACCGTTGAAGTCTCGCTCTTCAATGGTACTCTGCCTAAACTCCTAGACTCTCTAAACTCCTGAGTAATCTTAGGCAATGGACGGTCTCTCAAGCTATCACGATTCCTCTCATGTTTTGCAGCAACAGTCAAAAACTGAATAGCTCTTTTGCCGTCTCTACTACGTATCCTAGCATAGGCTGAACCATCATCCATAACTCGTGTCTCCATTCTAACAGCAGTAATGTAAGGCTGCCCTAGAATGATAGGATAGGTTGACATGTCTTGCACAAAGAAATTCTGAACATCACTGATGTCACCCACAGTTACCTTGATGTTGGGACAAGCACCATAGAGTTCTCCCCTCTGGTTGTTGGCAGCGCGGATAAGCCATCCGTGGTCGGTGTCTATGGGCCATCTCCCATGCTTGTACAGCTCCTTAGACATCAGATTAATCTCTGAGCCATGATCAATCAATGCCACCACAGGTTCCTCTAGATCTCCCAGCTTCACTAAGGTCTCTGTGGTTGCTCTCGCCCAATGGTTGTGAGAATAATGGCTCTTCTGCGATGCTTCCACCTCATCTTCAAACCTCACATGCTGATCTGATCTTCCCTCTGGTACTTGAGAGCAATAACCAGCAATCTCATCTTCCTCATCTTCCGACAATTTGGTCCCTAGAGCGTTAAGCGTAGCTGCTTCACCCAAAATCTGACGTTTCCTCTTGATGATATCTATAATAACCTCATGGAACTCACGCTTTGCAATCCCAAGAATCTCACCCAAAGTAAACTCAACTTTCCCATTCAAGATACGGTTCTCTAACACCTGCTTCAAGTCTGTAGCAATCTCAATGTCAGACTGAAGTTTGTATGCAGGCATCTTACCCTTCTCCTTGCTTCTCTCCTTCTCCTTTGGTGTTGTAGATGGTAGATCCTCCATAGTCTTCTCCTGAGTAGGTGTTGTCTCCTGCCTTGCATCTGGTCTAGCCCTTTCACTCCTTGTAGCAGGTCGTTTGGCTGTAGAAGCCTCACCTGCATCCTCCCTCCTGCGTTTTTCTTCTAGTAGAGCTTCATGCTGACTTCTTGCAACATAAGCATGCACTGACATAGTATCCACAGGGTCATTCCATCCTGTAGTTTCTCTAATTGAGTTGCCAACCCTTCGTAGCACATCCTTGTCTAGCTCTATCATTCACAAGTCTCTTCATACCACCCTTGCCAAAGTTGGTTCCCAGCATCATCCCAGTCTCTCTCAAATGGACCTTACCATCTTTGAAGAAGATAAGATCCTTCCTCAACGCATCTGAAAACTCCCCACAATCTCTTCTTACATGGTCTAGGCTATCACACCATATACAACGATGAACAAAGCCTTCTCTCATCTGAGGTCTCTGCATAGCAGGCTGTACATTCTGCTCCTTCTCTTCTAACCTAGTGAGCTTAAGCTTAAGCTCCTTCATACCCTTAATCAACTCATCAAGCGGTGAGTCTTCCTCTCTAGCAATTACCAAAGCGGGCTTAGCAGGCAACTGCTTGACAGGAATTATCAGAGGTGCTGCTTCACTTACCACCACCTTGTCCTTTCTTCTCTGTCTCTTGATCAGCAAAGAGACAGCCTCTTCAACCTCCTTCCAGTCAGTCTTCAATCCTCTCTCCTCACTCTTGTCTTCCAGCAACAGCTCAAGCTTCTCCTGAATAGTCACGTCCGCTGCTTGTAGGAAAAGCTCGGTCTTCTCCACCTCTAATGTAAGCTTTTCTGTCCTAGAAAGCTGAGCATACTGACGATCAAATTCCCTTAACAACTCATTTACAGACAAACCTTTGTTGGGCTTAACCACTCACTCCAAGAACGTTCTCTTGGTCACCCTCTCTGAATCTTCAGTGTAGTACTCCTCCTTCAAAGCTCGCATAAAGCTCTCCCAACTCTGTCCTTGCTGCTGCTTGAGCTCCTTCACACGCCCACGAATCTCAGGGACAACAGCAAGCTCAAAGTTCTCCACCATCTCCTTCTCAGGCACCTTGTTCACCTCCATCTCCCTAGCATAGTATCGCACATACTTGGAAATATCTGTACCCTTGAACTGGTCCATCTGGTGCACCACAGATTGCAACGCCTTGGTTGCTAACACCTCCTTCCTCTCTGTGCTCTGCTGCTGCTGCATGAACATGGAAAAAGCCTGGAACATCTTCATCGTAGCAGCATCAAACTGAATAGGTTGCTGAGCAGCAGCAGCACCTCCACTTGATGATCCTTGGTTGGTCATGATATCTGATCCTGTAACACTCTTAAGAAAACTCCCACCCTAGGTGTTTCACGTCGAGTTCACCAAAAAGAGAATATGTCGGAGTGTAATTCGTCTACCTAGGAAAGCGCCGGGCTTCTGGCTGTGGTTGTTCACTCAAGAGGTTGGCTTTCAGGTCACAATAGGGCTATAAACACTCACACAGATGTGTAAGATCTAGTAATATACCCAGAAGGCGAAATTCAGGTCTAGTTGGCAGTAATAGGATTCGGCGGTGAACTTTGACACTCACGGAGAGGAAAACTATAAAGGTTTAGACCTCTAAACTTCCCCTACATGCAAATGAGGTACTACTGAACTCACAGACGAAATTTCAGCCTGAGATCAAATTCTGACACGGAGATATGAACAGAAAAGTTTTGAGCAAGAAAACTACGGCAATTTTTGGTACCTAGCTAGCTATTTCAACCTATAACAGGAGTTTGGCTCGATCAATTTTGAAGTTTCTTACAGGATTTGCAGTCTACAGGGTGCTGAACATCCCTGTGAAGTTGGGACTCCTGAATGTACACAAAACTGCAGATCTCCTCCTCTGAAGTCGCTGCTCTAGATTAAGAGCTTTTCAGACCCCCTCAGCTTCAGCGGCCGCCCTGAATTACTCAGTTGCTCAATCGATATGAAACTTTTTGTGAAATCGTAGCCCTGCTGGCGGAGAACACAACCTCGAAGTTTTGAAGCAATTTCCTCAAATCTGCTGCGAGTGACACTGAAAACCCTAAATCCAACCAAAATGATTCAATTCTAGCACAATCCGAACTTCAATTGCTCATAACTCCGTCTTTATTGACTCAAATCGATCGAAATTTTCACTGGAAGTGCTTGGCATGACGAGACCTCTCTCCCTGTGCTCTCAGATTTCGAAGATCCCTCACCAAATGCTCGAACTCCACTCTATAGCTCTGTTTCTAAATTTAGAGTTTAACAAAAGACAAAAACGGACCAATGGGAGTTCATAGCTCCACTTGGTTGTCCTTTAGTACCCTAAAACACGTGGCAACTTAGTTTTACTCATAGGCTACCACGTCAAGCCCCCTAGAGTGCCAACGTAAAACTTAAATTACTTAAAACGACACGCAGCCACGAAAAATAACTTAAATCAGCTAGAAAGCGTGCATGGGCGACACGCAAATACAACCCATGAGCTTAAGCCCTAACAACATGGTAATCAACCTACTAAGACTCAAAATAGTGTTAACACTGTATGCAAAGGTGTCAAACATATACATAAACGACTAGAAGTAATATAAGCTAACTTCTAGAACTACTAAACTCAAGCGTCGGAGAAGAAATATAACATGTAGCCGCCAAGTAGCGCGACACCGTGTTAGGACCATTTGAGAAGTGGTGTATTGATTTTGTAAGTCCTCTTAATAGAACTGTAGTGACGCAGGATTACTCCTTTTGTCCATTTAGTATACAAGATATCATTCCAACAGAGGATTTGCACAAGTAACGCTGCTCTAAGTTCTAAGATCTGTTCAAACACACAAACACACGGGTTTCGTCTAGAAATCCTGTCTTCACACAAAACCGTGCGTCTTCCAGACACGCAAAAAGGTGCTCTGGAACTAAACAAACAACTACTAACTAAAATATCACACAACTATTCACAGAGAAGCTTGGGAAGACGATCTTCCTGCTTCCAGGTTGCTTCTTCCGGTCTTCTCAGTATCGTCTTCCCGAAGCGATTCTCGTCTTCTAGGGGTTCAGCTCGTCTTCTCACACCTCCAGAAGATGGTACTGCTTCGCAGCAGTCGACTTGCACGACTGTTACACCTTACTCTCGCACTCACGTTCCAACGGGTTAGATTAATCACAGTGTGTATGCCCCCTGTAGCCTTCCCAGGCTTCTGCCTACGGAAATAGTCTTCCTGCAGCACTACAACGACATTCACCTTCACGGAAGCTCAATAGAAATCTCGGAAGCTCACTAGAAGAAGGTAAGAAGATGGAGAAGATGGGAGAAGATGGGGAAGAAGAGAAAATCCAAACAAGAGAAAACAAGATGAAAAGAGGAAATTAAGATTCCGACAGGCTTCTAGTCCGGATCCTGACTAACAAGCCATCCCTGCTTGTAATAGTTTGGGGAGGAAGACAACAAACATGTGTACAGTTGCACCGTCTTCTTCTTGAGGATGTCGTCTTCTGCTGTGGGAAGAAGGCTTCTTTCTTCTTCACTTCGCTGCTCTGACTACTCTGTCTTCTGGGATCCCTTACCCATAAGACCGTCCATACGCAGATCCTAAGTGCTCTACTGACGAGCCAAACTACACTTCCACAACTGCTGACAATCACCGCCACTCAAGGAGAACACTTCTCATGCACAATTGGGAGCGAATTCAAGGAAATCCACCACCCAGAAGACACGAGTTAAGCTTCTGCACTCAAATCAGCAATCCATTCCTCGAGAAGAAGGTACATAGGTGTTGGGAAGCTCACTCCCTCTACTGTCTGTCCCTACTCCTCGACACATCAGTCTAACCAGCAGGACTGCACGAGGATGCCGTTCCTTGCTCCTAGACTGTCCACTACTCATCTACATCTCCGAATCGCTGCTGACGGATAGAGAATGCAGACTTCTTCCTGCGTTATCCCTCTATTCCAACATCGAGTGTAGTGTACACTATAATGTCTATCATGTGTCTGGGTGTGCTCTCCGTCTGCACGGTCAAATTGATGTGTGTGTGTGTGCAGAGCCTACAGAACCCTCATTTCCTACTCTTCGATCCTACTTATGTCGCTGCCATGAGAATCAGAGGAGACGACCACCAGGGAGAGAGAGGCGCTGACATGAGGTTGTCACCCCACATGCAAGCGGTTCCCCTTCCAGCTTTAGTCATTTGCCTTGTTGCTCCTACGCTACCTATGCTGCCACATGGTATCCTAACTAATTTTACACTGAAAAGCTGCCACCCTTAAATAGCATATTTGGTCCTACTAGATCTGAAATAGTCAACTTTGGTTACTATCTACTCTGATTGCTCGGAGGCAACCTCTACCTGATCTGCTCCTATCGGAGCTCCTAACGCGGCTTCTGATAAGCTAGGAAGCCCTGCAGTTACCTCGGGTGTCACTGAGGTGGCTTCCTCCTCATTGTTCTTTGCTGGCCCTGCTGTCGCTGCTGCTGCGTCTTCCTCGGCTTCGGCTTCTGCTTCGGAAGAGAGAAGCGTCTTCTGGGAAGCGGAGTCGACCGGTGCTTCTTCGCTCTTCTGGAGCATCAGCTCGGTACTAAGGACCATGGCGACCTCATAGGGGTCCGGGGAAGTCGCTTCCTCCACGCGGAATACCTGGGAAGACGGCTCGTCTTCCTGTCTTCCAGAAGACATCTTGTCTTCCAGAAGACATCTTGTCTTCCGGGGCGTCTTCCGGAGTCTTCTCGGCTTCCAACGCTGTCACTACCAAGTGCACAGCGAGGTCGAACTCCTCCTTCTCCATTCCGGATCCAATAGATGATGCTGGAGCTTGAGAAGATGCAGTTGCAGGTATCGGAAACGAGAGAAGACCATAAAGTGTCTTCACTCCCTCTATCTGCCGATCCAAGTATCTGAACATGCTCTCCCTGCATTCCACCAACATTGTCTTGGACTCGCTGTCCCATCCTCTAGACAAGGTAAGTAACTTCCTACCCGCGGTGAAGTTGAACTTCTTCCGAAGCGCTTCCACCGACTGTGCTAGCATCTCCTGTGCACGAGCCTCCGCTGCTTCCCGCTGCGTCTTCTCAACTGCAACTCGCGCTTCTGCGGCTTCTTGCTGCTTCGCCCATGTCATCTTCTCCTCTGCGAGGGCGGTGATCTTCTCTCGCTTTCGGAGGACCTCCTGATCGCGCTGCTGTACACGCGGCTGCATCTCCTGATTGCTCTTCGGAAGTTGCACCAGCTCCTTGGCAGAAGCGGCTGCTTCCGCCTTGTATCTGGCTGCGAGCTTCTCCGTGGTGCGGAGACTAGCTTCCAGCGACTCCGTCTTCTTCTGGTCTTCTTCCTGTCGCAGCAAGATGCGCAGACCAAATCCAAGTTGCAAGGGCCTCTCCTGTGCCTTCGCTCTCTTCTCCAGCAACTCCATAGCTGGCTGGATCTCCTTGTGGAAGAAGGCGTTGAACTCTTCCAATCTTCTTCCTGCGGAAGACAAGTTCATCTCCACTACTCGCTCTGAGGTGTCGACCTTGTCTTCCAGAGGCAAGGATGCCTCTTCCACCACAATGGTCTTCATCTTCTGCGCACGAGAAGAAGCTACTCTTCTCATCTTCCGGGGTGGAAGATCTCTCATGGCAGGAGCGGTTCTCTTCACTGCGCTTCTCCGCATCGCAGTAGGAGTATCCCTTCTTCTCTTGTCTTCTAGAGTCTTCGGAAGACTCCCAGGTGTTGCAGAAGCGGTCTTCTGCTCCGATCGGGTACTCAACAATTCTTCTTCCGAGTCGGACTCCGATCCTGAATGAATGAGAGAGGTGGGCTTCCTAGGTACACTTCTAGGACCCATCTTCCTCGGTGGCGTGGCGTCTTTCGACCCACTAGACTCGTCTTTCCTCACCAGAAGCTTCTTCTGGTGAGAGCCGGGCCTCAGCTGTGACATCAGAGTGGGAGGGGGAGTTGCGGCTGTTGCTCGGTCATCGTCTTCCGAGGTCTCCTCCTTCACCTCCTGTTGCCCTGTTGGTCCATACTCCGCCAGCTGATCTCTCCTAAGATCCTCCATGGCTACGTACAAGTAGTAGAGGAAAGGTGTCAAGTGTCCTCCCGCCGGGGTACCCAAGTACGCTAGCTCCGCCTGTACATAGTTGTGAACGTATGCGTCCTAGTAGATGGGCACTCTTTTATCCCACACTGCTTCCAAGAACTCTACGTCCTGATCTCCCAGGTACCTCGTCTTCTGCGCTTTCCCCTTGGGAAAGAGGTGCAAAAACAACTTCGCCAGAAGTCGCTTCTTCGGCTCCCAGTAAGATTCGATCTTCCACCCATTCCTACCCTGCCTGTCTTCCACGAGAGACAAGTGGTGCTCCCAGGCACATACCACGCACTCACGACCCTGGGCAAAATCTTCTTCTCAAACCAATACTCTCGGTCCTCGGATTCTAGCCTGTGGAAAGCCCTACGCCACCAATCTTCAGTCCAGGAAGATGGTCTTCCTCGAGCTACTCCTGCCTTCACAGGTACACGGTTGCGAGGTGGTAACGCTGCCCACACCTCCTCCAGAAGTCCCTGGTCTGCGAGGTTCCAATCCCATAGGAAGAAATCGAGACCCAACTCCTTGAGGAAGGGTGTGGCCTCGGCCAACTCCGCTGCTAGTAACACCAACCCTCGAGGATGCATCGTCATACTGGAAGATCTGTTGCACTAAGCCACAAGCACCTACTATGAGCTGAAGACTCAGTCCTTCCCGAGTGCCCACAGTCTAGCTTCTACTTCTCAGAAGACGAAACTAGTCTTCCAGAAGACAGCTACTCCGTCTTCCGGGATTCTAACAGTACTTCCTAGATAGCTCTCGTCTTCCGGGCTATATCTAAACAATCCTATCTAAGCAAGGCCTCGCATGGATTCCTAAGAAGACAACCCACCTTGCATTACATCCTACTTCCTATCAGAAGATACAAGATTCGTGAAACATAAAGTGCATAACAGGTTCGAAAGATGGTTGCGGGCTCCTGCGGTGACAGTGGCATCTGGGAAGACACCGGGATAGTTTCCAATTCAATGTCTTTCTCGGAAGGCCTCCCGAAGTCAGACTTCCCTTCACTGGTCTCACCAGTCTTCATCTTCCTACGCGCAATCTATCCTCACAACAGACTCAAGACAATTGCACGCTGTTCTTCTGACTTCTCACCTCTCATACACACTCAGAAGAAGCTTGCTGCTCGGTGGGAAGACATGACCCTCGACCATTCTCTCCAGATTCTGCCAGCAAGTCTTCTCACGACTCTCTCTTAAGTTTGGAAAGAAGAAGGAATGGTTGCTATGGGTCGGACAGAAGAGACCCGAAATGGACCCTCACGTCTTCTCGCTCATTTTGCCAACCTTTCAGTCTTCTAGTCTTTCTAGGAAGATGTGGAGTTGAGAAGCTTGGAAGACCGGGAGGCACAGGCCTAGTTCCCGACTTTCAACTTCTCGAAATAACAAAAGAACTCACCACACCACTCAAGATTCGTACCAAGCTTCTCTTAACACAAAAGCAACACAAATCCACTCTTGATACGAATTGGTCATAGTCGACTTCCGAAGACAGTCTTCCGAAGATAGTCAAGTTTCAGAAGCGTCTTCCGAAGATGTTCCAATCTTCCGAAGCGTCTTCTGTTCAAGATTTCGGGGGTAGAGGGGTAGTAGGGTAGGGAAATTGATAGCTGGGATCCTCAATTTGGGGACGATGGGTAGGGAAGCTCGAATTGAACTCAGGAAGAAGTAGGAAGATGCCTGATAGAAATTGGGCAGCGCTTCCGCACCCAATGTCACAATGGGAAAAATGGAGATGGGGGGTAATCGATCAGGCTGCTTGCAATCAACCGGGGAAGCGCGGGGGACACCAAACAGAGACGAGAAGCAGTGGGAAGAGAGAAAAACATGGGAAGAACCTCTACAGTCTTCTGTCTGCTTCCCGAGTTGTCTTCGACCTTCCGCGCGCTTCTGGCTCTAGTCCTAGCTCCAATGCGACTCCACACGGCTGCTTCCGTTGTCAGTTTCTGACCACGTCTCAATTCCACCTTCGATTCTACTCAGCTACCCTCCAATGTCAGCTTCCCGGGAGCTCACAGAAAAACGCCTTCGCTTCCTGCCTTTCGTGCTTCAACAATTCGATCTCGCCCTCCTCCTAGCTGCTAACTGGTCCTCACCTCGCTCGATTTCCTCACTCGAAGCTCACCCTCTGAAATTGATTTCCTCAAGAAGTGCTTGCTGCGGGAAGTTGGAATGCGCTAATGCGCTTCCTGCACATCTTCCCCGCATATTAGGGGTTTCGACCCTAGGTGACTTAGTCGACCTACCTACCACCTTGGTGTTACCTAGTAGGTACACCTACTCCTTTACCTGGAAATTCATGGTTAGGTCTTCGCGGTCGCTGTCTTCCGGAAGATGGTTGTCTTCCGCCGTCTTCCCGTCTTTCGCCGTCTTCCGTCTTCCGAAGACGCAACTGAGAAGACGGTCGTCTTCCGAAGAAGTCAACTTCTTATTACAAAAAGCTCATAAGATCATCTTCCTTCTAAGGAAGCAATAATCTTAAGTAACAACGCTTCTTCAGTTATACAAACAAGTTATTAATCTTAAAAATTTCAAAAATTCGTGAATCCTGTAATTTGTGGGCACCACAAAAACACCTCGAGGCAATAGATACATTGTAGTCGCCACTGACTATTGTACCAAGTGGGTAGAGGCTAGACCTTTGAGAGAGACTAATGAAACAGAAGTCGGTAGATTCCTGTGAGAGAGGATCATCACAAGATTTGGATGTCTGTTAGAGTTGGTCTCAGATAGAGGAGGAGAGTTTGTAAGGAGCATGACTACTACTATGCTACAACACTTTTCTATCAAGCCACGAGTAACGACCTCATACAAACCAAATGTTAATGGTCTTGCGGAGAAGATCAATCTTACACTTTGTATGATGCTCGTCAAAGATGCTGGTGTTGAGACTGCGAAACATACTTGAGATAAGAGACTATATGTCATCTTATGGGAGTATCGAACGACAACAAAGACTTCTACTGAGTACTCCCCATTTCGACTGGTTTATGGAGTGGAGTCCAAGTTGCCCATCCTATTCGAATTGGATACTTTTCAAACTATTCAACGAAAGTTGAAGAGGTCGAAGGGAGAAGACGTGGTCAGATCAAGAAGAGAGCAACTCATGGAGTTGGAAGAGACCCGAGCGGTAGCAATGATCCGGATGGAACGAGCTCAAGCGTATCAAAAGAAGAATTACGACAAACGATTGGACACAAGAGAGGTAAAACCTTTTCAAGTCGAAGATTGGGTAATGTTGTATGATGCTATCAGATTCAAGAGGACTAGGAAGAAGTTTCTTCCTAGATATTTTGGTCCTTTTGTTGTAGATAAGGTGTGGAGCAACTTCACATATGACCTTCAGGAACTGGGAGGAAGGAGATTTGATTGTGTCAACCATGACAAGTTGAAGTTGTTTCATAGACAAAAGTTCTCTCTTCACTCCGAGGACGGAGCGAAAATTTAGTCCGGGGGTAAAATTTAACGACCTATGTTACACCTAGGAAGTTTGTCTATTAGTAAGGTGTTTAGTTATAATTAAACGCGGAGAATGTTTATTTGATGCCCAAGTACTTTAAAGAGATATCAAGTTAGTCATGACTAGCTAAAATTAATTATGGTTAAACTTAGCTGTATTTTTGGGCAAAAATCAGATATTTGCTAACGAGTGAGCACTACTATCTTGTCTAAAAGGTAGAAAGGAGATGAAAAATATCTCTTATCTCTTTTTTGACTTGATATTAGTGGTTAGATTAAAGTTGTGGACTTTGTGGACATTAAAAACAAAAAGAGATTCCACATGTCTTCTTTTTAGTGGGTCCTAGTGTAGAAGGGGTGGAAATTTGAGATTCCTTGAGAAATATTCTAGAATCCTTCTAGAAGTTGTTGACTTTGAAGGAATAGCCCATGTGAAAAAATAAAAAGTTCATGTGATTAATGCTTTTACCTTAAGTAAGATCTTAGTAAAACTCGATAAAAATAGTTACTGCTGAGTTACCAGAGGGTACCAAAGTAAAAACCTATAATGTATAAATAGAGGAGTAGAGAAGAGCTCCTCATCCTTATTTTCACATCATCGTAATGACAACTTGAGTAATATAGAGAAATGTGTGATATTTTAGCATGTGAGAATTTGAGAGACGTCGTTAGAATGGAGGATTTTAGTTGATGAATTTATGGATGTATGAATGAGTGAACTTAGCATTTTTCTCTTCAAGTTAATGGTGTGCTTCCATCAAAGTCATCAAAGGTGACCCTTGAGTGAGAGACATGCTCGACATGTTGTAGATTCATTGATGACGATCGTGGAGATTGAGAGATCGGGGGATAGTTGATCGATAGGACCGCAAAGTGTTTACAGATCACCATCTATGTTGATGACTTGATCATTACCGATAACTATGAGGAGCTTATTTCCCAGATCAAGGATCACTTGAAATTCGAGTTCGAGATGATGGACTTAAGAAAACTCAAGTACTTCATTGCTCTGGAGTTCATTAGAGATGGGAAGGATGTTTGACTTGTACAGCGACAGTATGCTCTCAGTATGCTTGAGAGATTTGGTATGCTTGACTGCAAACTCATTGCTACGCCATTAGAGCAAGGGGTAAAGCTAGGAGCAGAGGATGGTGAGTTATTTGATGATCTACGCATGTACTGTAACGACCTATGTTACACATAGGAAGTTTGTCTATTAGTAAGGTGTTTAGTTATAACTAAGTGTTGAGAATGTTTATTTGCTGCCAAAGTACTTTAAGGAGGTATCAAGTTAGTCATGACTAGCTAAAAGTTAGTTATGGTTAAACTTAGCTGTACTTTTGGCAGAATTCAGATATTTGCTAAAGAGTGAGCACTACTATCTTGTCATCTTGTCTAAAAGGTAGAAAGGAGGTGGAAAGTATCCCTTATCTCCTTTTTGACTTGATATTAGTGGTTGGATTAAAGTTGTGGACTTTGTGGGCATTAAAAACAAAAAGAGATTCCACATGTTTCCTTTTTAGTGGGTCCTAGTGTAGAGGGGGGGTCGAAATTCGAGATTCCTTGAGAATATTCCAGAATCCTTCTAGAAGTTGTTGACTTTGAAGGAATAAGCCCATGTGAAAAGGTAAAAAGCCCATGTGATTAATGCTTTTATCTTAAGTAATATCTTAGTAAAACCCGGTAAAAGTAGTTACGGCTGAGTTACCGAAGGATACCAAAGTAAAAACCTAGAATGTATAAATAGAGGAGTAGAGAAGAGCTCCTCATCCTTGTTTTCACATCGTCGTAATGACAACTTGAGTAATATAGAGAGTGTGGGATATGTTTAGCATGTGAGAACTTGAGAGACGGTGTTAGAATGGAGCATTTTAGTTGATGAGTTTATGGAGATTTTTAGTTGATAAGTTTGTGGATGTATGAATGAGTGAACTTAGCATTTTCCTTTCAAGTTCATGGTGTGCTTCCATCAAAGCCATCAGAGGTGACCCTTGAGTGAGAGACATGCCCGACATGTTGCAGATTCGTGGATGACGATCGTGGAGGTTGAGAGATCGGGGGGGGGGGGGGGGGGGTAGTTGATCGATAGGACCGCGGAGGGTTTACATTTTTGGTTCCGTTGTCGGGACCTCACTTGAAAGGATCATTGAAAATGTTTAGAGTTCAGTTCTATCTTAGACAAAAAGAGATTATGAGAAAACATATGGAGAGAACGTTGGGAGGAGAGAGAGCTAACGCGATGTTAGCAACATTAGAACCTTTCGTGTATCTCGTAGTGATCTATGACGCATTCGAGATTATTTTTTACATCTTGTTCACTTAGAAAGAGTTTGAGGAGAGTTGAAAGGGGATGAAACAAGAATTGTAGAGAAAGGAGGAGAGAGAAGTTATTAGAGGAGAAAAATTTCCGAGTTTGAAGATTTCTGCTCTCTGGAAAATTTTTACAGTCATTGTAAGATTTTCTGTGAATTTTGTTTTCCAGTGAAACTTTCCAGGACTGTAGCTTGGCTGATAACCTATCTACTACAAAAGAAATCATAGGAAAAGGTGGTCTAGAGAGGGAGTAATGAATTTTCAAAGTTGAGGGGGTCTATTCGTGAGAGTTGAGAAATTCTGTTCTCTGGAAAAAGTTTACAGTCATTGTTCGATTTTCTGTGAATTTTATTTTCCTGAGAAACTTTCCAGTGTTTTAGATTGGCTGATAAGCTATTTATGACAACAGAAATCAAGAGAAAAGGTGGTATGAAGAGAGAGCCATGAATTTTCAAAGTTGAGGGGGTTGAAAATCATGAGAGAAGTGAAAATATACAAATTTCAGTTCTCTGAAAATTTGTACAGTCAGCACCATCTCTTTTGAGTAAGGAATTTTCTATTGAAACTTCATTAGTTATTAGCTTGGAGGTTGAGCTACTGGAGATCACAAAAATCTTGGAGAGATCTCTTATCGATTAAGAGATATACGGTTCGACATACAAGGAGGTCTTGACGATACGTCATGGGGAATCCAGTTCGAGTGCCGAGGTTGAAGAAGAGACGTTTGGGAGTTAGAACGGAGACGGAAAGGCCAATGTTAAGTATAGAGGCGTTGCGATCAAGCATCTATTGCAGTTGGGGTGCCATTTTTGCTTTATATAAAAAAGCTTCTGCGAGCATCGGCGTAGAAGCGAAGAAGGTTGAGTTCAAAGTATCATTCACTGTGGAGGCCACGAATGCTCCTGGCGAAGTAGAGTGTGATCCTTACAAAAGTGACTTTAAGATGTCTGCTAGGATCAGTACAGACGATGGTCATGAGGATATTATCATGGACTCTTAATTTTAGATTGGATTTTATTTCGTGTATAGCATGTATAATACACGATTTTCAGTATAAAGCTCGAAAGAGTTAAGCAAGTGATGTAGAGTTATTTTCTTCAAAGATATTTTGTCCACTTAATGGTTGAGAAGATGCAACATGAGTGGAAGTTCAAAAGATTGGAAAGTTAGACTTAGAAACCTTCCTCAAGGTTTAGATGTCATAGTAAACGTCGGAGAGAGCTCGAAAGAGATTATCGTTGAGTTTGAGAACCTTAGTACAAAACCTCAAGTAGAATCTCCGAGGAGAGGAGTAGAAACCGACTTGTGGTGTTATTTTTGTAGAGGGTTGGGACATAAAGTAGTGAATTGTCCAACTAGAATCAAAACCGAGAGAGCTAGAAGGAAGCGAGAGTTTACGGATTTAAGTCTTCGAGTGGGTCCATCGTCACCAGCGCCAATTCATCTTCTAGGAGAAGATCCTTGTCCAAGTTGTGGAGTGGGTGATGTATCAAGAGGACACAAGTGCGTCGATGTGGCCGCCCTACTTACGTCAGTAGTCGAGAAGTTGGACGAGACTCAAAGAGCTGAGACGGAGAAATTGTCGACTTCAAAAGAGGACTCGGCTGAGTTGTGATGGAGATCGTCATTCGGATGGTGGAGAAGACGGTGATGCGACTCAGACTCATGATTACCTTGGGAGAAGAGATGGCACAAGAGGTGTTGTTACAACCATTTCCTTTTATTTTACCTATGGTAGATTATTCACGAATGGAATTGATGATGTTCGTACTCTTTTAGCGAGTAGTTATTGCACGACGATTAGAAGAGTAGAAAGAGTAGTTACAAGATGGGAAAGTTACCCGTGTTTCATGAGAAGGACAATGAAGATGTAGAACCGTTTGTTCGAGACTTCAAAAGAGGTTGCATCGGAAACAACGTGAGAAGGAAGGAAGAATGGGTGTTGTTACTGCCAGAGTTTTTAGAAGATTTTGCTCTTACGTGGTATGAAGACCGAGTGTCGTAACCATCAAGATTACGACAAATATGGAAGAGAGTTTGGATGAAGGAGATATCATCCAACCTCATCATGCTGCTCTGGTGTCGACTCCTACTCCTGGTGTAGCCACAACGATCGCACGTGCACCATCACAATTGGTGATTGCTACAACGTCAGCTCCTACTCCAACGGTGGTGCCAAGATTGTTTGTCCCAACATCGATGTCTACTGCCACCTCTGATTTTCATGTCGAGCTGAAGAGCATCACCGATACTCTTGCGGATCTCAAGATAAACGTGGTGCAGTTACGACTATGGAGGAACAAAGGTGGAGGAGGAGGTCAAAGAGGTTACGACAACAATCTCAACCGAAGAAATCAAGGTAACTTTGGAGGCAACCAAGATAACTTTGGAGGAATCACTTGTTGGACGTGTGGAGGTTCTCATTTCCAACGGAACTGTCCTAACAATGGAGCAAGAGGTGCCGAAGCTGTCAAAATGAATGTGGATGGAGGAAATACATCACAAGGACGAGACAAGGGAGTGGCTACCATCGATGTAGTGTGAGATCCCATCTACGAGAAAGGAGAGAGTTCAAACTCTTCTCATGCACCGGTGGAGCTTTTAGCTCAAGAAAGAAAACGAACTCGATTTTCTGATGAACCAGTTTTCATGGAGAAGTCACCAAGTAGAAGCACTCGCTCGAGTACTATTTTGAGTGCACCAAGAGAACCAAGAAGACAGTTGGAGATGACGGATTTCACCATTTCATCTTCCCAAGCGAGATATGATGTGGTTGAAGATGTGGGTGCTCAGAAAGCCAACATCACTGTTGGACAACTGATCGCACTTAATCCCAGCTTACGAAGGGAACTCAGAGGAGGACTGAGTTCTAAGAGAAGCAAGAAGAAGAAACCCAAGAGCAAGACATCAAAGTCTGTGGGAGTTGGTGTGGTGGATGTGCATGCTTCAGAGGTATGCACTAGGGCTTCAAAGATTGAAGTCCGGTTGAATGGTCACTACGTCTCTGACGTATTGGTGGATGAAGGGTCGGCTGTAAATGCCATATCAGAGAGGTTGATGAAGAAGTTGGGGATGGAACCAACTCGTCGGCTAGCATTGTCGTGGGGATGGCTAACAAGCAACAGGTAAGACCTCTTGGTGTGTTAGAGAAGGTGGTCCTGTCTGTGATGGGAGTTCAAACATTGATGTCCTTTCAAGTGTTAAAGGACTCTAGCTATGATTTGCTCCTAGGTAGGCCTTGGTTGAGAGCTGTGCGCACCACTAATAGGTGGCACAAGGGATACTTACGGATTGGGCCTAGAGATCATAGAGTGATAGTTCTTCTCTCGGGTGTTGGAGTTGTGACTTCTGACTCTGATAGACCCACTAGTGACTATTGGGAATCTGATACGGAGGATGATCAGAGTGTCTCAGAAGTAGATATCGGAGATCCTTACGATCAAGAATCCTCGTCTGAGGACGAAGGATTTGGTCGAGATGAATCATTACATCAGCTTAGTGCTATTGACTTGTTGTCTCGACCAGCAGTGGAGAAAGATCCTGACAAAAAAGAGTTGAGTGAGGCAGAGATTGTGAGGAGACTCTCTACCTTGAAGTTTGGTATCAATGTTACTCAAGAGGAGAAAAGTAGATTCCTAGATATATTCTGAAAATATATCCATGTGTTTGCTTTCAACTACAAGGATTTGAAGGAGGTGACTCTCGAGACTCATCGAATCGAATTGGAGGAAAACGCAAGACTAGTTCGACAGAAGCAGAGAAGAGTCAATCCTACAACAGCAATGATGGTCAAGGAGGAGATAGACAAGTTGAAGGAGGCGAGTTTCATCTATGAGGTGGAGAACTCAGAATGGGTTTCACCCATTGTGATTGTCAAGAAGAAGAATGGTAAGCTGCAAGTGTGCATAGACTATAAGAAGTTGAATGCAGTTACCAAGAAGGATTATTATCCTCTACCATTTATAGATGAGATTTTGGAGGAAGTTGTTGGTCATGAGTGGTACAGCTTTGGTGATGGTTATAGTGGGTATAACTAGATCAAGATAGCACAGGAGTACCAACAGTTGACTACTTTCACTACTCCTTGGGGAACATTTGCATTTCGGGTGATGCCATTCGGACTGTGTAATGCTCCGGCCACGTTTCAAAGGTTCATGAACAAGGTGTTTGAACCATTCATAGGGAAGTTTGTTCGGGATTTTATTGACGATTTCTGTGTGTACGGAAGAGACCACTTTGATCATGTGATCAAAGTTTTGCAGCGGTTGGAGCAAGCCAACGCTTCTCTAAATCCAGAGAAGTGCATCTTTGGCTGCGAAGAAGGTCTACTGTTGAGACACATCATTTCCAAGAATGGAATTGTGGTAGATCCTGAGAAGGTGAAGAAGATTGTGGATCTTCCATTTCCGATCAACTTGACAAAGTTGAGACAGTTTCTTGGCATGGTTGGATATTATCATAGGTTTGTCTTTTCCTTCTCAAACAAAGCAATAGCTTTGACTATGTACATGAAGAAAGGAGTTGATTTTGACTTGATAGTGCATGATCAGAAGGCAAAGGAAGCATTTGAGGAGCTGAAAAAGACATTGGTGACAGCTCCTATACTTGCTAAACCTGAGTGGAGTAAAGCATTTATTCTGTATACGGATGCTTCCAATGTAGCAATCGGATGTACATTAAATCAGTTAGATGGAGACAGACATGATCATCCTATAGCTTATGCTAGTAGGCAGATGGTTCCAGCGGAGAAGAATTACTCCGTGACTGAACGAGAAGGATTAGCGGTGATCTTTGGATTGAAGAAATTTCGACACTACTTGCTAGGAGGGAAATTTTCCATAGTCACAGATCACAAGGCTTTAAAGTATATCTTTAATAAGCCTAATGCCGAAGGTCGTATTGCTCGTTGAAAGATCTTTCTAACAGAATACGATTACGTGATCCAAGATAGACCAGGGAAAAAGCATGCGAATGCTGATATTTTGTCGAGGGCTTATGATGATGAGGGAGAAGAACCGTTTGATGATTCATTTCCAGACGAACATATGATGACCATCACAAGCATTGAGGAAATATCGGACGAGTACAAGGAAATCTGGAGTTTCCTTACAGATGGCTCTTTTCCAGAAGGTATGCATACCTGAGAACGTAACGCATTGATCAAGAGATGCAAACCTTACACCATGGTGGAGGGAATTCTATTTCATCAAGGAGCAGATGGCTTACTAAGGAGAGCAGTTGGTCTGAAGGAGGCGTTGAAGCTAATGCACGAGTTTCACGACGGTACTGTTTGCGGAAGTCACTTTGCTGGTAAGATAACAGCCTTCAAGATTTTGGATGCGGGTTATCACTGGAGAGGTATTTTCAAGGAATGTTTAGACTATTGCAAAACTTGTGACATATGTCAAGCATTTGCTCTAAAGTCTACTAGAACACCTCCTTTAAGATCAATTCCAGTATTAGGGCCGTTTGAGAAGTGGGGTATTGATTTTGTAGGTCCTCTTAATAAGACACCTCGAGGCAATAGATACATTGTAGTCGTCACTGACTATTGTACCAAGTGGGTAGAGGCTAGACCTTTGAGAGAGACCAAAGAAACAGAAGTCGGTAGATTCATATGGGAGAGGATCATCACCAGATTTGGATGTTCGTTAGAGTTGGTCTCAGATAGAGGAGGAGAGTTTGTAAGGAGCATGACTACTGCTATGCTACAACACTTTTCTACCAAGCCACGAGTAACGACCTCATACAAACCAAATGCTAATGGTCTTGCGGAGAAGATCAATCTTACACTCTGTATGATGCTCGCCAAAGATGCTAGTGTTGAGACTGCGAAACATACTTGGGATAAGAGGCTACATGCCATCTTATGGGAGTATCGAACGACAACAAAGACTTCTACTGGGTACTCTCCATTTTGACTGGTTTATGGAGTGGAGTCCAAGTTGCCCATCCAATTCGAATTGGATACTTTTCAAACTATTCAACGAAAGTTGAAGAGGTCGAGAGGAGAAGACGTGGTCAGATCAAGAAGGGAGCAACTCATGGAGTTGGATGTCACGTCAGTTTGGGCACCTCGGCTAGGTTGACCGAGTGCGAAGTGGCGCATCCCGGTAAGGCCGTTAGTGCCGTTAGGGCGAGTTGGGAGGAGAGTCCACTAGGGGTAAACTTCGCAGGTAGGGCTTGGAGGCCTTAGTTCTTTGAGTTGAGCCTTCAAGCTCCAGGCTATGGTGGATAGTCTAGTTGAGTGTAACCTGGATTCTCTTCGCGTTTAGAGTGGGTTTGGCTTGACCGTTTGTGAGTAATCCTTGTTGTGGTGTTGGAGATGGTAATCTCTGTATTCAGATTACTCAAAGAACTCAGTGCAGGTCGAGGCGGAGTTCAGTAAGAGCTCGCAGATCTGAAATCGGAAATCGTCCGCTGGTATCTTCGGGCGTTGTTGTTCGTGGTTGATTGTTTGGAGCTGTGATCGAGGTGTGTGGGCGCCGTGCTACATCGCTGTCGCAGATCGATTTGCTGTTGTTGGGGTCGAGTGGAGATTTCTGTCATGCGGAAGCGCTGCAGAAATTTTGCGGAATGTTCTTGAAGTGTGTTGTTGGAGCCGGATTGCGCGTTTGGGCGTAGCAGCTGAAATACTTGTCAATGTCGGGCCGGAGTGGACTCTTTGGAAGCGCATTGGAGAGACGATTCTAGCGCACTAAGTTTCGTGGAGTTTGGCCAAGGATTGAAGAAGTTCTGGCATGTCGAAGTTCGCTGCCGTGAAACCCGCAAGCACTAAAAGGCTAGTTACGTCAGATTTTGGCTCAATTTCGTGGGGAAACTCGAGTTTAGTAGTTGTTGTGTGTGTGTGTGTGCATCCGCGAAGTGTGTGTGGTGCATTTGCGAATCTGTTTTGGTGGTGTTCGGGTTGGATTTGGAGGTTCTTGCTGTTTTACGTCAGATTTTGGTCACCCGCGTGCACCCGCAAGCTGTTTTCGCTGTGGGAGCGGGAGTGTCGAGGTGTGGAGTGGGTGTTAGGAGGCGTTTTGAGGCTTCGAGGAGCAGAGGTGCGTGAGTGCGGAGGCGTGAGAGCGGAGTGCGAGAGTGCGGAGGCGGAGCGGAGCTGAGCCTGAGCTTGAGCCCGAGCCCGCCGCAAGCCAGCTTGCTGGCGTGCGTGAGAGAGGTATCCAAGTTCTAGTGTGTGGGAAGGGTAAAACCAGCTGGTCACCCATCCCAACACTATTTCTGGACCTGGACTCCTGACTTTTTAGTCTTAGCTTTGGCTTTACCACTAGACCAATAGCTCTTGGTGTCTTACAGGGATGCGTGCAAGTACTTATGGACTTGTTTAAGGTAGTAGGAGACCTTCTCGCACGTTCCTAGAGGAGTGGTAGGGCGACCCCATAGTATTAGGGGCAAGCTATAGTTGTGGTAGTGTTTGTCTATACCGTAGAGACGCGTATGTAGGCAGTTGGTGGCAGTTGTCTTGGGTGAGCTAGTAGAGCTACCACGTGGATGTTTTTGGAGCTACTAGAGGTGTGGACATCTAGTTAGTGACCTCCAGTGTCAGTTACGACAGTTGGTGACCATATATTGTGCATGTGGTCACCGACGAGGAGACGTCAGTCCGGGTGGGGCTGGATTTCTCTTTATGTGAATGTTTGAGTGTGGAGGGTTATCGTTTGGACTTCTTGTGGTTGGAACCCCTCCATATTCTGCTTCCTGTTTGTGCGCCGCGTTTGCGTGTGTTGGCGCTGGATTTCCGGAGTGAGTTCACTCCAGTGTGCTGTCGGTAGTGAGGCTGGAGTTGCGGACCAGTCAGACTACCTTTGTCTCTCTCACGGTGCGGTTGGAGTGATGACCAACAGACCGTGAGAGGCTGCCTGTGGTGATGGCAGGTACAGGTTGCCCTTACCTTGACCGTCCTAGTAGAGTATAGGTGAGCTCAGTAGGAGCGGGGTTAGGCAAGTGGTGGTTACGGTGATGACGGAGATTGCGACTTCCGGTTGGGGAGTGTGCTAGCGGGATTCTCTCATCACGGAGTTCTCGGGAGGTTCTGGTGGGGACTTCTCCGACAGTGGGTATACACGGAGTGGGGTGAGGTACCGACTACCTACACCATTGCCGTCGGTTGTTCCAGAGGACGAGTCAGACGCAGACAGCGCGTTTTCTGGTGGTGAGTCTAGTGTCACCACACCGTTGTTGTGGGACATGGACGAGATCTATGGGGCCACGAAGGGGCCTCGACGTTACTCGGGTACAGTTGGTACCATTGAGCTGGATGACTTCATCCAGGAGTTTGACAGTTGGTGCGATCTGCAGCAGATGCGGAACCCACAGCTGTTTACACCCTTCATGGCGTGGAAGGGTTTGTTCCAACACTTGGAGGGACCGCCGATGGACGATTATCATGAGTTCAGGCGAGATTACAGTGTTGAGATCGAGTTGTGGAGACAACATTGGTCTCTCAACTACGTTTCTATCACTACTGGCGCAGTTTCGGGAGGCGTAGCACCTGCGAGTTCGGGTGCCAGTAGCAGTGGTGCAGCCACAGGTGGTGGAGTACCTACTACCGGTGCATCCACAAGTAGTGGAGCAGGTGGTAGTGTGAGCGGGATACCACCAGGGTTTAACCCTGTGGTTCAGTTCTTCCAATGTTTGAGGAAGAACTATCAAGGTGTGCGGACCGACAAGTTGAGGAGTCTGCAGGAGTTCCAGCGGAAGACTGGAGAGAGCCTACGCGAGACGTTTACTCGCATGAGGCGGTTGATCAGCGTTACCCAAGGGGTGACGGAAGCACAGGCAGTCCAGTTCTGGTATGGGATACTAGACCGGGAGCTGCGTAGGAGAGTTAGAGATGCTACTCTTCTTAGAGATACCGCTCCGACGTTGGCGGTTGTCTTTAGTCTGGCTGAGCGGATTGAGCTCAACATGGTGGAGGAGAGGGTGGTGGCTGCTAGGTTCAGCAAGGAGACACCACATGGAGCGACCACCTCTTCTCAAGGATCACAAGCTACGCAACAGCGTGGTAGTGGTGGTGGTAAGGATCGTGCAGAGCAGTCACGATCGCAGGGAGGTGTAGGAGGATCTGGTGGGCAGAAGCCCATGCCGTCCTTCTCTAGTCAGCAGCAAGCGGGTCCTTGCTGGACGTGTGATGGTCCTCATCAGCAGAGGGACTGTCCACAGAGGAGAGGTTATGAGACGTCAGGGACATCAGGGACGTCTCCAGCAGTACCTAGGCAATGTGAGCATTGCGGACGACCTGGTCACAGTAGTGACCGTTGTTTTGATCTCCATCCCGAGTTGCGGCAAGGGAAGGCTGATCGTGGACGAGGCGGAGGAGCTCAGGGAGGCCGTGGTGGTCGAGCTGGAGGTAGAGGTCCAGCACCTGGGAGAGGACCGGTCGGTCCACCGCCTGCTACAACGTCAGAAGTAGGTATGGCTGCTCGGATTGAGCAGTTGGAGCAGATGATAGCTAGTATGGCCATGGCTCAACGGAGGTCAGGTGGAACAGAGGCTTCCACGTCTTATGGAGGAGAAGGAGGTGACTTCGACTTCATGGCTGGTGTGGCGCAGATTGAGGCATATGCGGCAGTGACTAGAGGTGCAGTACGTACCTCTGAGCCACGAGGTGCGTCAGTGGAGTTGGATCCACAACGCGGGGAGGCTGGTAGACAAGCCAGGCTTCCCCAGTCGTTCACGTTATCGGAGGCGTTGAGGACCACATCTATGGTTCCTAAACGACCTACCGATGGTGCAGTAGAGTTGGAGGCATCGACATCCAGGAATGGGTGTGATGTGAGTCCACCTTCGACGTCTGTGGATGCGACGTCGAACCCGATGTTGGGGGCGGCTACAGCAGTTTTGCGAGCCCCACTATTCTCAGCCACGGATATGAGGGCATTGGGAGTCAACTTGGCTCCAGTGTTCCAGTTGGCGGCCACGCTCAGTGAGAGCGAGGATGTA
The DNA here is from genome assembly GCA_036924285.1 of Asterella californica. Taxonomy (NCBI): domain Eukaryota; kingdom Viridiplantae; phylum Streptophyta; class Marchantiopsida; order Marchantiales; family Aytoniaceae; genus Asterella; species Asterella californica. The sequence goes on along the minus strand of JAYKYS010000010.1, from coordinate 8,054,531 downwards.
GTTACCTCTAGTGCTGAGGTAGTTCAGCGAGAGGCGGTAGACGTGTCCATGGAGTCGAGGATCAGGACAGCTACCAGTGGTACTTGGCAAGCGGCGGCTGCTAGGTTAGATGAGTTACCAGCTAGGCCGGCGATTGACCGTGCTAGTTTGGCACCAAGTGTGGTGTTGTTGGACAACAGAAGTGGTATCTTCTGTTTGGTGGCACCTTCAGGGAGAGTGTATCGACCTCAGAAGGTCTTGTTAGACTCTGGAGCCCAACCGTTGATGTTGGGAAAGGCGGCGTGTATTGGTTTGGGTCTGAAGAAGTCCGAGATAGAGAGATGTCCATTCCAGTTGCAGACATCTCTAGGGGGATCAGGAGGTACGGCTCTACACATGACACGTGAGATGTTGACGGTGAGAGTTCGGCCAGATCATCCCACGGATGGCTCTATGGTGAAGACCAAGGCCATCGTTACAGCCGCAGAGTCTTATGATGTATTGGTGGGAGGTGCTGTGTTGTACCCTATGGGGTTCGTGATTGACTATTGGGCAGAGACAGCATCTTACAGACCAGGTTGGCAGTCCGGTGAGGGACGAGTGAGCCGCTTACCAGTGCGGTTCAGTGCTAGAGTTGGGACGACGGAGCCTACACCAGGAACGATGGCATCCGTTGCAGGGTTCAGTTCGATCATGACTTGGCCGGACGAGTTGTTGGAGGGTAATGCCCATGCGGAGGATACTCCGATCTATGAGGAGGTGGAGGACATGCCTAGCATGTCTACGTTAGTACCATCTGCCTTGGATGTTCCACTCTGGAGTTCGAGTGGAGGGTTGCAGCAGTATGCTGATCAGTTGGTGCAACAGGCTTGGAGTGAAGCTTTTGTACCACCAGTAGAGGAACAAAGGGTTGTTCCTGCTACTGGCCCTGTGACCTTATCCCCGTTGGATACGACTCCCATTGTGTGGCAGTATCCAGAGAAAGGTGTATGTGTGCTGGAGCTGTTTGGAGGGATCAGCACAGGTTTGGCTGCGGTATTGCAGGCAGGTATACAAGTACAGCGATACTTGTATGTGGAGAGAGATGAGATTACGAGACGCATCTCATTGCGACATGTGGCACGTTTGGTGCAGAGATATCCTGAGTTGTTGCCCATATCAGCTGTTAGAGGATACCAGCAAGCATTACCGTCGGATATTTCACTGCTGGGGGCGCAGGATCTCACGTTTGTGGGCACCATCCACTTGGTGATAGCCGGATGACCATGTCAAGGTCACACGCGTGCAGGGAGAGGTCAGGGTTTACATGACCCGCGATCTAGGATGTTCTGAGAGATGTTACGGATCCTACGACATCTCGAGATGCATCAGGTGGATTCTCCAGCGTACATTTTGGAGAACGTTCCTTTGTTGGGTGATGCTCGTACACAGATGATGGCGAGTGTGCACCAAGTGCGGTCTTGGGTTGGACCAGCAGTGTTGTTGGATGCAGCGAGAGTGGGATCTCGTGCACATCGTCCACGGTTGTGGTGGACGAACTTGTTACCGAGAGAGGTGCTTAAGCGCGCACACGATGGAGTGAGACGACCAGCGCACCTCACGGTTGATAGCATCTTGGATGCAGGATGACGATCTCAAGCAGTGAGAGTCGTCGATAGGTCACCCATGGCAGTGGTGAACCTAGTGGGACGGCCTATGGTAGCATTACCCACTTTGGTAAGCTTTCCAGCGTCACATGCTTACAGAGATGGAGGACCTGGGCTTGTGTGGGATGCTCAATTACGGCAGTTGGTGGAGCCCAATGCCGATGAGAGAGAGCGAGCAATGGGTTTCACTATGGGTACGACGGCAGTAGCTTCGGTGTCGGAGGCTTCACGTCGTCAAGTATTGGGTCAAGCAATGGACTTGAATTGCTTGACATGGATTGTTAGCCTTGGATTGGCTGAGCAGCGTCGGATGCGATCGACGGGTGTTACTGCTCGAGCACTCTTGAGCTCTTTGCCTACCGGGTCGGTGGAGGCAAAGGCTGGGGGCGAGGCACGTGGAGTTCGTCATCCTTGGACATCATGGGATGTCATAGGAGAGAGTGTGGAGTTTGCAGCTAGAACTGCAAAAGTTTTACACACAGTAGCGGTGGAGGTTGTTGGTGATGAGCAGAAGGAAACTGCTCCAGAGGCTGCAAGATAGCAGTCAACGACTTCGTCTTCTACCTCTAGCATGGTGACAGAGGATACTTGGGAGCCGGAGATCGGACCCAAGCTTATAGGAGAGGAGAGACGAAGAGTCCAAAGATTCCTGAAGAGCTACAGGAATTGTTTTGCCTTCAGTATGAAGGATTTGGGTACCTTGAAGGAACCTGGTATACGGATCGACTTGGCTAATGACACGCCAATCTTTCGACGTCCTTACAGGTACAGTGACATGGAGAGAGCCTTGATCCAGAGTCGGACTCAAGACTTGTTGGAGGCTGGGTTGGTGGAGATGTCGCATGGAGAGTATGCATCTGCCACAGTTATGCCAGCCAAGAAGGATATGTATGGCAACTACACAGATAGACGGATGTGTGGGGACTATCGTCCTATCAATCGGCAGACGAAGTCCGATAAGTATGCCATGCCGACACCTGAGGAGATCTTTGATGCAGTGGGGCATGTGAAGGTCTTCAGTACTTTGGATCTTCGAGCAGGGTATCATCAGTTGCCAGTGAGAGAAGAAGATAAGTCCAAGACAGCATTCTGGGGAATTGACTCTCACGGCAAGGATTGTTTGTATCAGTGGCGGTTCTTACCATTTGGGTTGAAGAACGCCCCTGCTGAGTTCCAAAGGGTGATGGACAGAATCCTAGCAGGATTGGATTTTGTCAGATGTTATATTGACGACATCTTAGTCTATAGTGCTACAGTGGAGGAGCACGAGAGACACTTACGGGATGTGTTTGAGCGGTTGAGAGCTCATGGGTTGAAGTTACACCCTGGGAAGTGTAAGTTCTTCCAGGAGTTGGTAGAGTATCTGGGCCACACCATCTATCCAGGTGGGTTGGGTGTTCAACAGACGAAGGTTGAGGCTATTGCACGTATCCCACGTCCCACAGATGTGAGTCGAGTTCGAGCATTTGTTGGTTTGGCGAACTTCTATCGTCGATACGTGAAAGGGTTTAGTGCAATTGCGAAGCCGTTGACCAAGCTGATGAAGGTGGACCAGGAGTGGCAGTGGGGAGATGAGCAGGAGCGAGCTTTCATAGAGCTCAAGGATAGGTTGACATCTGCTCCCATCTTGAGGAGACCCATTAGGGGGCGTCCTTTCCAACTGCACACCGATTGGAGTATGTTAGGACTTGGAGCAGTGCTGACTCAGCATGATGATGAGAAAAAGGAGTTCGTGGTGGCGTATGCCAGTCACTCCAACAATTCAGCGGAGGCGAGGTATAGTTCGTATGAGGGAGAGTGTTTGGCGGCAGTGTGGGCTGTTGCACACTTTCGATGTTATATGTTTGGGAACCCCTTTACTCTCATCACTGATCACCAGCCGCTCAAGTGGTTGATGGAGTCCGACAAGCTTACAGGGAAGCTTGCACGATGGGCTCTGATCTTACAGGAGTATGACTTCCAGGTAGTACATAGACCTGGAGTTGCAAACCTAGATGCCGACGGGTTGAGTCGCAACCCGTGCACGAGTCAGCAGGATCAGACTGGGGCTCGCTGGCATGACGAGGTTGATGAGGAGATAGTGCCAGGGTGGCATGCATCTGCCTTTCTTTGTGTGTTGGCCATGAACTCTAGTATGGAGGGCCAAGTCGTATCTTTCTCTGGTCAGAGAGTAGATGATGAGTCTCCAGATCCTGAGGGTGGAGATGGTGTTTCAGACCAGCGAGATATCCATGATGATGTGACCGTGATGGAGTATCTACGTACTGGTGTGGTAGTAGGCACAGTAAGTGCCAAGGAGCGAGATCGTGTCCTTCAACGAGCAAAGAGATTTCGACGAGAAGGACGACATGTACTTCGAGTGTGGGGTGATGGGAGAGTACGGATAGTGCCACATCCATCCCAGAGGGCACAGTTAGTACGACATGCCCATGAGGAGTTGGGACATTTTGGAGTGAAGCGTACGCATAGCTTACTCCAAGGACAATATTGATGGCGTGGTATGCACATCGATGTGCAACAGTTTGTCGCACGATGTGTGGTTTGTGATCGAGTACGAGCATCGTTTAATGCTCCTACTCCACAGTTACACCCCTTACCGATTATGGGGTTGGGTTACCGTTGGAGTTTGGATTTTGCGGGACCCTTACCGTTGACCGTACGTCACCACCGGTATGTGTTGGTGATGGTGGAGCACTTCTCCAAGTGGATTGAGTTGGTGGCATTACCAGACAAGGCGAGTGAAGGGACGGCGTACGCGTTCTTAGATCGAGTGCTGAGTCGTTTCGGAGCACCAGCTAAAGTGCTGACAGACCAAGGTACAGAGTTCCTTGGTGAGTTTCAGGCCTTGTGTGATCAGGCGCTGATTGATCATCGAACTACATCTCGAGATCATCCTGAGGCGGATGGTTTGGCGGAGAGGGTAGTTCAGACGGTGAAGAGAGGATTGCGCAAGTATGGCTTGCAGAAGGGCCACTTGGGAGACTGGGATGTGCAGTTACCATGGTTGGCTATGGGCTACCGTTTTAGCCGACAAGCGTCTTTGGCTTCCTTCTCACCGTATTTCTTATTGTATGGCCGAGATCCAGATCTACCTTCGGCCATTCGTCGTGATTCTGCTGAGGTGCTGGACCTTGATGACCCGGATATGTGGGTGAGAGCATGTTCTCAACGAGCAGAGACATTTCGGAGAGTTATGCCTATGGCTTTTGAGAACCTAGCGATTGCCCAGCATAGAGACACGTTGCGGTATGCAACTATCCGAGGAGGAGGTTATCGGCCGTCGATTCGCAGGTTTCATCCTGGCGATTATATCTATCTACAGCAGACTGCACCGACGACGTTGGACGTGACCGCAGGGCGCACTATTTTACGAGTGCGTGAGGTGTTACCTTCTGGAGTACTCATGTTAGAGGGCCGTGATGGTGTTGTGTGGAAGGACCATGTGCGTAATTGCGCGCCATGTCATCTTCCCAACATTGATGGTACCGTCGACCCAAGCTTAGCAGTTGTACGCGCGGGCTTGAGGTGTATGTTGTGTGGGTCTGCTAGCGGAGCAGCCCGTATGTTGATGTGTGATGGTTGTTCGAGAGGTTGGCACATGTCATGTTTGACTCCACCTCTCAGTGTAGTTCCTACTGGACGGTGGGTTTGTCCTCGATGTATATAGCGGAGATAGTCAATTAGATCTTTGCGTGGTATGGATTGCAGACAGGCGACTAACGATGGGGCGATGTAGCACCCGGCCTCCTGATCCTTGCACCCATGAAGGTGTGTATCACGTAGTTGGGATATGGAGCTATCTGGAGTTAGAGGGACCTAACCGCCAGTTAGGGGGGCGATTGTGGTACACTTGTGTATGTGTATGACATCGTCCATGTGTTATGTGTATGTGTGGTGTTTCTCTGACAGCGATGTATGTTGTGTAGCGATGTGTATGCGCACGACAGCTGTCACGTCAGTTTGGGCACCTCGGCTAGGTTGACCGAGTGCGAAGTGGCGCATCCTGGTAAGGCCGTTAGTGCCGTTAGGGCGAGTTGGGAGGAGAGTCCACTAGGGGTAAACTTCGCAGGTAGGGCTTGGAGGCCTTAGTTCTTTGAGTTGAGCCTTCAAGCTCCAGGCTATGGTGGATAGTCTAGTTGAGTGTAACCTGGATTCTCTTCGCGTTTAGAGTGGGTTTGGCTTGACCGTTTGTGAGTAATCCTTGTTGTGGTGTTGGAGATGGTAATCTCTGTATTCAGATTATTGTGGTACACTTGTGTATGTGTATGACATCGTCCATGTGTTATGTGTATGTGTGGTGTTTCTCTGACAGCGATGTATGTTGTGTAGCGATGTGTATGCGCACGACATGGAAGAGACCCGAGCGGTAGCAATGATCCGGATGGAACGAGCTCAAGCATATCAAAAGAAGAGTTACGACAAACGGTTGGGCAAGAGGGAGGTAAAACCTTTTCAAGTCGGACATTGGGTAATGTTGTATGATGCTATCAGATTCAAGAGAGCTAGGAAGAAGTTTCTTCCTAGATATTTTGGTCCTTTTGTTGTAGATAAGGTGTGGAGCAACTTCACATATGACCTTCAGGAGTTGGGAGGAAGGAGATTCGATCGTGTCAACCATGACGAGTTGAAGTTGTTTCATCGACGAAAGTTCTCTCTTCACTCCGAGGACGGAGCGAAAATTTAGTCCGGGGGTAAAATGTAACAACCTATGTTACACATAGGAAGTTTGTCTATTAGTAAGGTGTTTAGTTATAACTAAGTGTTGAGAATGTTTATTTGCTGCCAAAGTACTTTAAGGAGGTATCAAGTTAGTCATGACTAGCTAAAAGTTAGTTATGGTTAAACTTAGCTGTACTTTTGGCAGAATTCAGATATTTGCTAAAGAGTGAGCACTACTATCTTGTCATCTTGTCTAAAAGGTAGAAAGGAGGTGGAAAATATCCCTTATCTCCTTTTTGACTTGATATTAGTGGTTGGATTAAAGTTGTGGACTTTGTGGGCATTAAAAACAAATAGAGATTCCACATGTTTCCTTTTTAGTGGGTCCTAGTGTAGAGGGGGGGTCGAAATTCAAGATTCCTTGAGAATATTCCAGAATCCTTCTAGAAGTTGTTGACTTTGAAGGAATAAGCCCATGTGAAAAGGTGAAAAGCTCATGTGATTAATGCTTTTATCTTAAGTAATATCTTAGTAAAACCCGGTAAAAGTAGTTACCACTGAGTTACCGAAAGGTACCAAAGTAAAAACCTATGATGTATAAATAGAGGAGTAGAGAAAAGCTCCTCATCCTTGTTTTCACATCGTCGTAATGACAACTTGAGTAATATAGAGAGTGTGGGATATGTTTAGCATGTGAGAACTTGAGAGACGTCGTTAGAATGGAGCATTTTAGTTGATGAGTTTATGGAGATTTTTAGTTGATAAGTTTGTGGGTGTATGAATGAGTGAACTTAGCATTTTCCCTTCAAGTTCATGGTGTGCTTCCATCAAAGCCATCAGAGGTGACCCCTGAGTGAGAGACAGGCCCGACATGTTACAGATTCGTGGATGACGATCGTGGAGGTTGAGAGATCGAGGGGGTAGTTGATCGATAGGACCGCGGAGGGTTTACAGTACAGACAGATGGTTGGGAATCTTATTTATTTGACGATCACCAGACCAGACTTGAGCTATGCCGTCGGTCTGATTAGTCAATTCATGCAATCATCACGGAGATCACATTTTGAGGTTGTCAAGCGGATCCTCCGCTACGTGAAGTTCTCGATGCAGTACGGACTTCACTATTGATACGGTGGACCATTGTTGTTACATGGCTACACAGATGCTAATTGGGCAGGAAGTACCGACAGGAGATCCACGTCAGGTTACGCGTTTGGACTTGGAAGCGCTGCTATAAGCTGAGCTTCTAAGAAGCAACCCACAGTTGCTTTGTCATCCACAGAAGCAGAGTACCGAAGAGCAACGAACGCAACATGTGAATCAATTTGGCTCCGATGTTTGCTATCTGATATTGGTGTGGAGTGTACAGATCCTGTTGTTGTATATACAGACAACATTAGCAGCATGAAGTTAACCAGTAATCATGTTTTTCATGCTAGGACGAAGCACATTGAGGTGCACTATCATTTCATTAGAGAGAAGGTCCTTGCATGAGAGATTGAGCTCAGTTATGTGAGCACAGGAGACCAGGTTGCCGATATCTTCACTAAGGCATTGCCTAGAGATAAGTTTGATGCTTTCAGACATTGTCTAGGAGTACAGGATGTAGAGATGAGCTTGAAGGGGAGTGTTGATATAGTCCCAAACTCTAGTAAATCGACGGCTAACATTAGCTAGAGTGGTTAGGATAGTTACAGTTAGTTAGAGGATTAACCCACCATTAGGGTTTCCCTTGTACTCACCCACACTATATATACATGAAGAGGCAAAGCCTCTCTCATCTCATTCTTATTTTTACTTTCCTTGTCTACTCGCTCTCTCTTCTTGGAGTGTCCTCGAAGTATCGATCTTTCTAAACTTCCCTGCTCAAGACAAAAACTGAGGAGAAGACTTTGAGCATGAAATCAATAATTCTTTTGTCCATGTCATCATCAAAGAGCTCAGAACCATCATGAAACAATGACAGAGTCCTTCTCCGTGAGTCAGACAGTGATGTGTTCCTTCAGCGGGTTGAGAAGTGCATGAAATATTTTTCACGTCGCATTAATGTTTGCATTAAACTCCACTAGGCAACAAGCAACCATGGGGGACAACTCCTTGTATTTTGTTAATAACACTTGCAAGTCAAGAGGTATTTTAATATCTCTATTTTTAAAAAATTAATTTAAAAAATCCTATTTTATAAAAAATAAAATATTTTCAAAATAATTCGTTTTTTATATAAAATATATCATATTGTTTTTAACAATCTTTTAAAAATTTTGCTTAAAAGTTTAGAATACCTTATTTTTACTTGCACGTGTTTATAACAAAAATCGTTAGTGAATCCCCCGAGCAAGCAACACGGACCAACTCTGATCTTGTTAATGTTTTGCATTAGTATATTAGTTTAGTGATTGTGTTGCTCTTCCTTCATTGTCTTTGTTTGCCGTTTATACTTTGATCAGGTTCAAATGTTTCATTCTTATAGTATTGTTGCTTGTAACTTGTACATTCATGATCTTCGGAGGGTGGATGAGGCTCGTTATTGATGGGCTTGAGGAAGGTGACAAGAGACGGTAGAGAAGTGGGATGGTGAGAGATTGGGGTTGGGGTTGGGGGGTCCTTGACCTCAACTGGTGAGGTTCATCAAGTCCAACTCCTGCCAACGACGTTTGTAATTGTGCGCGATTATATGATGGTCTATAATCTAAGCAGTTTGTTATTTCATAACCATAGCGAGTGTTTGTTTAGTATTCGAGATAAGAACACTATGACTTCAACCTAATGCCGTGCTTTACTATGTAGTTCTCACGTCCGTCAACTTTTTGTGCAGAGGCTTCACATGGACTTGAAACTATGCAGATGAATTTCTCAGACATAATTTGTGTTCAATCATTTGCTCTTGTGCAAAGGATGTCAACAAACCTTCATGATCTTCAAGCTGGATTCTTCCTTGAAAATTTAGGTATAAAATAATACCAACATACAACACTCGGAAGGGGGCGTTGAATCGTATTGTCTCCAAAGCGACATTGATGCTTTCAGCAAGGTTGGAAGCAGTTTTCCCATAAAGGAACAAGGGAGAGACACTTTGCAAACCGTTCTGACTCAATGGTGCGCACATAGTCAACTAGAGCTATCTCTGATTCTCCCAAACATAAGCAAGGATAATCGTCCAATTACATCCATCAAGAACAGTCGTCATAAAATCCAAGCATGAGTATTTCTGGTTCTTGCTATGACATGCATCAATAGCAATATTCTATTGACAAAATGAGAGAACGTATTTGTATGCATTGGGCGTTGTCGGAGTGTAATCCGTCTACCTAGGAAAGCATCGGGCTTCTGGCTGTGGTTGTTCACTCAAGAGGTTGGCTTTCAGGTTACAACAGAGGCTATAAACACTCACACAGATGTGTAAGATCTAGTAATATACCCAGAAGGCGAAATTCAGGTCTAGCTGGCAGTAATAGGATCTGGCGGTGAACTTTGACACTCACGGAGAAGAAAACTATGAAGGTTTAGACTTCTAAACTTCCCCTACATGCAAATGAGGTACTACTGAACTCACACACGAAGTTTCAGCCTGAGATCAAATTCTGACACCGAGATGTTGACAGAAAAGTTCTAAGTAGAAAAATTGCGGCAATTTCTGGTACCCAGCTGGCTATTTCAACCTAGAACAGAAGATTGGCTCGATCAAATTCAAATGTTCTCACAGTATTTGAAGTCTACAGGGTGCTGAACATCCCTGTGAAGTTGGGACTCCTGAATATACACAGAACTCCATATCTCCTCCTCTGAAGTCGCTGCTCTAGATTAAGAGCTTTCCAGACCCCTCCAGCTTCAGCGGCCGCCCGAAATTACTCAGTCACTCAATCGATGCAAAACTTTTTAGGAAATTGTAGCCCTGCTGGCAGAGAACACAACCTCGAAGTTTTGAAGCAATTTCCTCAAATCTGCTGCAAGTGACACTGAAAACCCTAAATCCAACAAAAGTGATTCAATTCTGGCACAATTCGAACTTCAATTGATCATAACTTCGTCTTTATTGACTCAAATCGATCGAAACTTTCACTGGAAGTGCTTGGCATGACGACCTCTCTCTCCCCCTGTGCTCTCTGATTTCGAAGATCCCCTACCAAATGCTTGAACTCCACTCTAGAGCTCTGTTTCTAAATTTAGAGTTTAACAAAAGACAAAAATAGACCAATGGGAGTTCATAGCTCCACTTGGTTGTCCTTTAGTACCCTAAACCACGTGGCAACTTAGTTTTACTCATAGGCTACCACGTCAAGCTCCCTAGAGTGCCAACGTAAAACTTAAACTACCTAAAATGACACGCAGCCCCGAAAAATAACTTAAATCAGCTAGAAAACGTGCATGGGCGACACGCAAATACAACCCATGAGCTTAAGCCCTATCAACATGGTAATCAACCTACTAAGACTCAAAATAGTGTTAACACCGTATGCAAAGGTGTCAAACATATACATAAACGACTAGAAGTAATAAGAGCTAACTTCTAGAACTACTAAACTCAAGCGTCGGAGTAGAAATATAACATGTAGCCGCCAAGTAGCGCGACATCCACCCCCTCTGAACTTGCACATCCTCCGGTATGTGCCATCCAGATCAAGACTCTTCAGCTTCGGCTTCAAACTCATCTTCAACTTGCATTGAGTCTTCAGCTTCATCCTCTGTAAACTCTGCAACGTTCCGATCCTCCCCTCTCCTTCTAAAGAGCTTGATTCTCTTTCCTGCGACTGGTATCTTGAGCACTGCACCATCTAACTCTCTCAAGGAGTATGTGGCATTATCATAAACTTCTAACACCACATAAGGTCCAAACCATCTCTTGGAGAACTTTCTGATAGTGCTATGCTGATTATCAAGACTACTATCATAGACTAACACCCAATCACCTTCTTTAACTGGTTTGGGTCGTAATCTATGCGTTCTATCAAATCTGCCTTTGTTTCTCTCTCTAGCAGTCTTCAACCTTTCCACAGCTTTGGCAACATCCTCAGGTCTCCGTTCTAACTGTTGGATCCTTAATGCAAGAAGATCCTCCGTACTTCTACCATCTTCCCATGGCAAAACATTCCAAGTAGACACAACCTCCTCAATCGGCATCACAGGTTTTTGCCCTAGTATTAACTCTGCTGGCATGTAACCTGTAACGGTACTATGAGTTGTACGATCTGCCCACAAAGCAAATGGTAGCAGTCTAGGTCATTCACGGATCTTACCCTTGCAAGCTTTTACCAAAGCTTTGATGATTGGCGGATGACCTCGTTCGCTCTTGCCATTCCCTTCAGGATTGTAAGCACTGGTTAACGCCAACTTGATTCCCAATCGCTTGAAGAACTCAACTGCTTCTTGTGAATCCAGCTCACCCCTATCTGCAGTGATCTTTCCCACACACCCATACCTACAAATAACATCTTCAAGTAGAAAGCGGCAGACACTAGCAGTGGTCTTTGTCCTCAGGGCACGGCCTTCGACTTGGTTAGATAGATCTTCTCTAGCCAAGACTAGATACCTCATTTGTCCAAGTCCAAATGGCATAGTTACCAGATCAACTACCCATTTGTAATGAATGGCTAAAGGATAAGTAGGATGCAATCCATCACGATGACGTACGTCGGAATACATCTGGCAAGGTATACAGGATGAAACAAACTGTACTACATCCTTATACATACCCTTCCACCAATACTTCTCCTTCATCTTGGCAAATGTCAAAGACAAAGTCACTGGTTTGACTTTCTTTGCCACTGACTTGTACTTGGTCTCCACATACACTTCTTGTCGATCTATAAACTTATCAATTACATCATAAAGCTCCTTGGAGCTCACTCTCACCACTCTATCTACATCATCTGTAGAGCTTTCTAATATAGATTTCAACTCCCCTATAGTATCTACCAAATACTGCTCTTCAAACACTCCAGATATGTATTCATCTCCTGCTAACTCTCCACTATCCCACAAAGACTGCTGTACATACTTCACATGTTGCCTCTCAAACCTCTTTAGATTCTCAACCTTCCTATAACATACTGATCCACATGACGTCAATCCCAAGAAGCTAGTGGATAAAGCTTCTTGCTTTACTGGATCAGGCGAGAATCCTATCTCTACTGTACCGTTGAAGTCTCGCTCTTCAATGGTACTCTGCCAAAACCCCTAGACTCTCTAAACTCCTGAGTAATCTTAGGTAGTGGACGGTCTCTCAAGCTATCACGATTTCTCTCATCTCCTGCAGCAACGGTCAAAAACTGAACAGCTCTTTTGTCGTCTCTACTACGTATCCTAGCATAGGCTGAACCATCATCCATAACTCGTGTCTCCATTCTAACAGCAGTAATGTAAGGTTGCCCTAGAATGATAGGATAGGTTGACATGTCTTGCACAAAGAAATTCTGAACATCACTGATGTCACCCACAGTTACCTTGATGTTGGGGCAAGCACCATAGAGTTCTCCCCGCTGGTTGTTGGCAGCACGGATAAGCCACCCATGGTCGGTGTCTATGGGCCACCTCCCACGCTTGTACAACTCCTTAGACATTAGATTAATCTCTGAGCCATGATCAATCATGCCACCACAGGTTCCTCTAGATCTCCCAGCTTCACTAAGGTCTCTGTGGTTGCTCTCGCCCAATGGTTGTGAGAATAATGGCTCTTCTGCGATGCTTCCACCTCACCTTCAAACCTCACGTGCTGATCTGATCTTCCCTCTGATACTTGAGAGCAATAACCAGCAATCTCATCTTCCTCATCCTCCGACAGTTTGGTCCCTAGAGCGTTAAGCGTAGCTGCTTCACCCAAAATCTGACGTTTCCTCTTGATGATATCTATGATAACCTCATGGAACTCACGCTTTGCAATCCCAAGAATCTCACCCAAAGTAAACTCAACTTTCCCATTCAAGATACGGTTCTCTAACACCTGCTTCAAGTCTGTAGCAATCTCAATGTCAGACTGAAGTTTGTATGCAGGCATCTTACCCTTCTCCTTGCTTCTCTCCTTCTCCTTTGGTGTTGTAGGTGGTAGATCCTCCATAGTCTCCTCCCGAGGAGGTGTTGTCTCCTGCCTTGCATCTGGTCTAGCCCTTTCACTCCTTGTAGCAGGTCGTTTGGCGGTAGAAGCCTCACCTGCATCCTCCCTCTTGCGTTTTTCTTCTAGTAGAGCTTCATGCTGACTTCTTGCAACATAAGCATGCACTGACATAGTATCCACAGGGTCATTCCATCCTGTAGTTTCTCTAATTGAGTTGCCAACCCTTCGTAGCACATCCTTGTCTAGCTCTGTTCTAGCTACGGACCGCACTACATCTGACCACAACCCAGTAGTCCCTTTCTCTCTCTCCATTTCCACTTTCACTCCACACGTAGCAGCATTCACAAGAGAAACAGCATGTGATGCTGATATATCATTCACAAGTCTCTTCATACCACCCTTGCCAAAGTTGGTTCCCGGCATCATCCCAGTCTCTCTCAAATGGATCTTACCATCTTTGAAGAAGATAAGATCCTTAGTCAATGCATCTGAAAACTCTCCACAATCTCTTCTTACATGGTCTAGGCTATCGCACCATATACAACGATGAACAAAGCCTTCTCTCATCTGAGGTCTCTGCATAGCAGGCTGTACATTCTGCTCCTTTTCTTCTAACCTAGTGAGCTTAAGCTTAAGCTCCTTCATACCCTTAATCAACTCATCAAGCGGTGAGTCTTCCTCTCTAGCAATTACCAAAGCAGGCTTAGTAGGCAACTGCTTGACAGGAATTATCAGAGGTGCTGCTTCACTTACCACCACCTTGTCCCTTCTTCTCTATCTCTTGGTCAGCAAAGAAACAGCCTCTTCAACCTCCTTCCAATCAGTCTTCAAGCCTCTCTCCTCACTCTTGTCTTCCAGCAACAACATAGTCACGTCCGCTGCTTGTAGGAAAAGCTCGGTCTTCTCAACCTCTAGTGTAAGCTTCTCTGTCTTAGAAAGCTGAGCATATTGACGATCAAACTCCCTTAACAACTCATTTACAGACAAACCTTTGTTAGGCTTCACCACCCACTCCAAGAATGTTCTCTTGGTCACCCTCTCTGAGTCTTCAGTGTAGTACTCCTCCTTCAAAGCTCGCATAAAGCTCTCCCAACTCTGTCCTTGCTGCTGCTTGAGCTCCTTCACACGCCCACGAATCTCAGGGACAACTGCAAGTTCAAAGTTCTCCACCATCTCCTTCTCAGATACCTTGTTTACCTCCATCTCCCTAGCATAGTATCGCACATACTTGGAAATATCTGTATCCTTGAACTGGTCCATCTGATGCACCACAGATTGCAACGCCTTGGTTGCTAATACCTCCTTCCTCTCTGTGCTCTGCTGCTGCTGCATAAACATGGAAAAAGCTTGGAACATCTTCATCGTAGCAGCATCCAACTGAACATGTTGCTGAGCAGCAGCAGCAGCTCCACTTGATGATCCTTGGTTGGCCATGATATCTGATCTTGTAACACTCTCAAGAAAACTCCCACCCTAGGTGTTTCACGTCGAGTTCACCAAAAGAGAGTATGTCGGAGTGTAATCTGTCTACCTAGGAAAGCACCGGGCTTCTGGCTGTGGTTGTTCACTCAAGAGGTTGGCTTTCAGGTTACAACAGAGGCTATAAATACTCACACAGATGTGTAAGATCTAGTAATATACCCAGAAGGCGAAATTCAGGTCTAGCTGGCAGTAATAGGATCCGGCGGCGAACTTTGACACTCACGGAGAAGAAAACTATGAAGTTTTAGACTTCTAAACTTCCCCTACATGCAAATGAGGTACTACTGAACTCACACACGAAGTTTCAGCCTGAGATCAAATTCTGACACCGAGATGTTGACAGAAAAGTTCTAAGTAGAAAAATTGCGGGAATTTCTGGTACCCAGCTGGCTATTTCAACCTAGAACAGAAGATTGGCTCGATCAAATTCAAATGTTCTCACAGTATTTGAAGTCTACAGGGTGCTGAACATCCCTGTGAAGTTGGGACTCCTGAATGTACACAGAACTCCAGATCGCCTCCTCTGAAGTCGCTGCTCTAGATTAAGAGCTTTCCAGACCCCTCCAGCTTCAGCGGCCGCACTAAATTACTCAGTCACTCAATCGATGCAAAACGTTTTGGGAAATTGTAGCCCTGCTGGCAGAGAACACAACCTCGAAGTTTTGAAGCAATTTCCTCAAATCTGCTGCAAGTGACACTGAAAACCCTAAATCCAACAAAAGTGATTCAATACTGACACAATTCGAACTTCAATTGATCATAACTTCGTCTTTATTGACTCAAATCGATCGAAACTTTCACTGGAAGTGCTTGGCATGACGACCTCTCTCTCCCCCTGTGCTCTCTGATTTCGAAGATCCCCTACCAAATGCTCGAACTCCACTCTAGAGCTCTGTTTCTAAATTTAGAGTTTAACAAAAGACAAAAATAGACCAATGGGAGTTCATAGCTCCACTTGGTTGTCTTTAGTACCCTAAACCACGTGGCAACTTAGTTTTACTCATAGGCTACCACGTCAAGCTCCCTAGAGTGCCAACGTAAAACTTAAACTACCTAAAACGACACGCAGCCCCGAAAAATAACTTAAATCAGCTAGAAAACGTGCATGGGCGACACGCAAATACAACCCATGAGCTTAAGCCCTATCAACATGGTAATCAACCTACTAAGACTCAAAATAGTGTTAACACCGTATGCAAAGGTGTTAAACATATACATAAACGACTAGAAGTAATAAGAGCTAACTTCTAGAACTACTAAACTCAAGCGTCGGAGTAGAAATATAACATGTAGCCGCCAAGTAGCGCGACAGCGTAATGAAAGCTCGACAGAATGTGTTCAAGCTTTGATCTCAAGTATCCCATGCCATCATAGCTTGAGGATCAATCTCTTATATGTGCCAACATAATGAAGGAATGTAGTGGTAGGAGTGTTGATTGACAAGAGGTTAACACAGCAGATGCTGATTGGTCATGGAACTTGAGGAAGCATTAGGGCTGAGGTGGCAGGTAAGGATGAGGTGTCAATGCACATGTGCGTCACTTGACAATCCAACACATGTGACACTTAACAACTTGCATGCGAGACACATTACGTTGTCGTGTCGTGGACCGGCTCCTACCTGAAATTCAAAATTCGATGCTTGTCGCTCCAAAGACACTCATGGGAAGAGCAAGCTAGGCCCTAGCTTACGGGCTTTTGGCACAATTTCAAATCTCCACTTTCATCGCTTCACTGGATAGACCTCCTTGTCAGCACTCCATAGGCACTTCGTCTACTTTGTTTGGACGCCTAGTGGATAAGTTGCATGACTCGAAAGATGGAAAAGCAAGCTAAGCCCCAGCTTACAGACTTTTGGCACAACTTTGGATCTTCTCTTTCATCGCATCAGTGGGTAAGCTCTTTGTCAGTATTCCATAAGCACTTCGTCTACTTCGTTTGGACGCCTAGTGGATAGTTGCAGGACTCGAAAGATGGAAAAGCAAGCTAAGTCTCAGCTTACAGGCTTTTGGCACAACTTTGGATCTTCCCTTTCATCGCATCAGTGGGTAGAGCTCTTTGTCAGTATTCCATAAGCACTTCGTCTACTTTGTTTGGACGCTGTCAGGTTGAGAGTCTTCCTGGGAAGGGCGAACCTTCTGGCTGTGATATGAGCTTGAAGGCTGTGTTCAATCTACTCGGGGAAGCGTTGGGCTCTTGGCTGTGGCTGGTCTACTCACAGGATAGGCTTCAGGTCTCAAGGTGATACTAAAAACACTCATGTAAGTCTCTAGGCTCTTCTGATAAGTTCAGGAAGCAGAGTTCAGGCTTAACTAGCAATGATAAGATCAGATGGCGAACTTTGACACTCAGGATTGAGAAATATGTGAAGGTTCAGACTTCAGAACTCCTCCTACATGTAAATGAGGTTCTACTAGAACGCATACGAAATTTCAGCTTCAGATCAATTCAAAGCACTAAGATATGAGCAGAAACTTTCTGAGTAGAGAAATTACGGCAGTTTCTGGTACCCAGACAGCTATTTCGACCTATAACAAGGAATTGGCTCGATCACTTTGGGAATTTCTTACAGGATTTGCAGTACACAGCTTGATAAACACTCCTGTGAAGTTGGGCCTCCTGATTCCACACAGAACTCCAGATCTCGCTCTCTGAAGTTGCTGCTCCAGATTGAGAGCTTTTCGGACCCCCTCTACTTCAGCGGTCGCCCTGAATTACTCACTGACTCAATCGACATAAAAATTTGGAGACAGTCGTAGCCCTGCTGACAGTGATCACAGCCACGAAGTTTTGAAGCGCTTTCCTCGATTCTGCTGCAAATGACACTCAAAACCCCAAATTGAACAGAAGTGCTGCAATTCTGACACAAATCAAACTTCAATCAGCCATAACTTCTTGTTTATTGCTCCAAATCGATCAAACTTTTCGCTGACAGTGCTTGGCTCGACGAGCTCTATCTCCCTGTGCTCTCAGATTTCGCAGTGCCCTCACAAATTGCTCGAACTCCCCTCTAGAGCTCTATTTCTAAATTTAGAGTTTAACAAAAGACAAAAACAGACCAATGGGAGTTCATAGCTCCACTTGGTTGTCCTTTAGTACCCTAAACCACGTGGCAACTTAGTTTTACCCATAGGCTACCACGTCAAGCTCCCTAGAGTCCCAACGTAAAACTTAAACTACCTAAAACGACACGCAGCCCGAAAAATACTTAAATCAGCTAGAAAGCGTGCATGGGCGACAAGTAAGTACAACCCATGAGCTCAAACCCCTATCTACATGGTAAATCTAAGTCATGTACATTGAGTATCATAGATAAGTATGAATTTACTTGCACAAGCGTACGAATGCTTGAACAAGATAAATGTCATACTACCAACCTACTAGGATCCAAAATATATGACAGAGTTAACACCATATACAAAAGGTGTCAACCATAAGCATAAAAGACTAAGAACAGTACAGAGTTAACTTCTAAGACTACTGAACATCAAGTGTCGGAGTAGAAATAACATGCGCTAAGTAACGCGACAGCAGTGATAAGTGAATCATTTACTATGTCAAATGATTCACATCACGACATCCACCCCCTCTGAACCTGCACATCCTCCGGTATGTGCCAATCTCCTCAGTCTTCTGTTTGATCCTCATCATCATCGCTCTCCTCCGCCTCAGCCTCATCAGACACGGGGACGGTTTCGTCTCTTGTTGTCCTCAACTCTGACTCCAGAAAGTTGAATAACTCAACTGACCCTCCGCGTTTCTTGAACAGTTTCACACGTTTGCCAGCCACAGATAGCTTCAAAAGAGTACCATCCAACTCACGCAAGCTATAGGTGGCATTCTCATACACATCTAGTACAACATAAGGCCCGAACCATCTTCGAGAGAACTTACGGAGTGTAGAATGCTGATTTTCCAACGTGCTATCATATACTAGAACCCAGTCACCAACACGTATTGGCTTCGGTCGTAGTCGGTGAGTCTTATCAAAACGTTCCTTGTTTCTGACTCGAGCCACCTTCAGCCTCTCCTGCGCATTAGCAAGATCCTCCTCCCTTCGCTCCAACTGCCTTATACGTAAATTTAGGAGTGAAGCACGACTATAGCATCTTCCCACGGTAGCGTAGCCCACGTAGGAAAGTACTCTTCAGCAGGTATGATCGGTTTCTGACCCAACATAAGCTCAACTGGCATATAGCCAGTCGTAGTACAGTGTGTAGTTCTGTAAGCCGGCCTGTCTCTCACCCAGGGTACCTCAGATGACTAGGATTACTAGTGCACCTTAATTACAAAGATTCTATCATACCCATGCTCACTTCACTCAACACTCTGACCCGTATGGTCACATCGGTCTCTCTAATAGCGTTCCTGCAAACAAGTTATAACCCCGCCCTCCACATTGCATCACATAGTACTCAAGGACTCCCAAGGTCTCCAATGCTCACTTTACTTATAGACAGGAAAATGAGAGTGTCTTCCACCTTCTCAACTCCTCCTTATATACTCTACAACTTCTTACCGTGGTAACTTTCACTAAGTTACATTACCTCATGGTAAGTGCGCAATCCAAAATAGTAAAACTTCTAAAGGCTACTAAGACTTAAGAATAGCACACACATTACTTGTTCTACTTTACTAAAGTAAGAGATTCTCCTACTTTAGCTTTTGTAAAGTGTTAACTTTCCACGCTATCCAATCGAAAGACGACAACACACTAATACGTCTTTTGAGGAGCATCTTTAGATCTTTGTGCATGACTTTTCATCATGCATCCAATCAGCGATGGTCAACAAAGTTACATACTTTTGGAAAGCATATTTAGAGCTCCGCACTTGTCCTATAGTGCCATAGTGGAACCTCTAATAGTTTCCTCAACTTAGTTATAACTATCTCAGCTAGTTATGACTACTTTTGATCACTCTAAATTTAGATCTTCAAACTAGAGTAACCTTTAAGATAGTCATACCTAATGAAATGTATATAAGCATACACACAAATAATGGGATACTTGTGGTGTGACATTTACCCCCAGACTTAATTTTCACTCCGTCCTCGGAGTGAAGTATCACGTTGATGGAACTTCTTTAGCTTATCGTGGTTCACTCGGTCGAAGAACGTACCACTCCTTTCTTGAAGATCGTAGGTGTCATTACTCCACACTTTGGAGATGATGAAAGGTCCAAAATATCGACGTAAGAATTTCTTTTGAACTCGCTTGTGCTTAATAGCATCCCATAACATCACCCACTCACCCTCTTGAAATGGCTGTAACTTCGTTTTGTTCTTCGCCAAGCGCTTGTCATAGCTCTTCTTCTGTTGTAGCTGAGCCATCTCAATTCGTTGAGTTGCGTCGTCTCTATTCTCCTCCAGTTCCAACAAGGTTTCTCCCCTCTCTTTCTCAGCTATTGGACCACCCTTTCTCTTCAGTCCAGCTTGCAAGGTCTGAAAGGTGGTTAGGTCGAACTGGATTGGTAACCTTGATTCCAACCCATACACCATCTTGAAAGGTGAATATCTCGTAGACGTCTTCACTGTTGTACGATACTCCCATAGAACCGCATGAAGACGCTTGTCCCAGTTGTGTTTGGCCCCTTCCATGTCAGCATCCTTTGCTAACATTTGACACAAGGTAAAGTTTGTCCTCTCTACCAACCCGTTTGAACTAGGTTTATATGAAGTAGTAACCCTCTGAGAAATGGAGAAGTGGGTGCACATAGCAGTAGTCATACCACTCACAAATTCTCGACCCCTATCAGAAACTAACTCCAGAGGACATCCAAACCTAGTAATGATCCGTTCGTACAGAAATCTACCCACCTCAACTTCTCCAATAGTTACAAGAGGTCTAGCTTCTACCCACTTCGTAAGATAATCTGTGGCTACAACAATATACTTATTGTTGCGAGGGGTGCGATTCAAAGGCCCAACAAAATCTATTCCCCATTTCTCGAAAGGTCCGAGAACCGGAATAGATCTAAGAGGAGTGGAAACACTAGATTTAATAGCGAAAGCGTGACAAACATCACAGGTTTTACAATACGTCAAGCAATCTCTAAACATCCCCCTCCAGTGATATCCTGCGTCGAGTATCTTATGAGCCGTCAACTTGCCTGCGAAATGTCCTCCACATACTAGACCGTCATGGAATTCTTCCATGAGTCGTAGAGACTCCTCCTTGCTTGCAGCTCTTCTCAGGACCCCATCAACTCCTTCACGGAATAACACACCTTCCACCACCGAGTAAGGTTGACTTCGTTTCACCAACGCCTTCTTCTCTCTGGTCCGCATCCCATCTGGATAGACACCTTCCGTAACAAAATCCCAAATTTCTTGATATTCTATTGGGATAATAGAGTTGCTCATCAAGACCATCAAATCTTCGTCAGGAAAGGTGTCATCCACCGGCTCCTCTCCATCGCCATCGTAAGCTCTAGATAGCAAATCTGCATTCGCGTGTTTCTTCCCTGGTCGATCGCAAATCTCATAGTCGTACTCTGACAATAAGAGCTTCCACCTTGCTAATCGTCCTTCGACCATAGGTTTATTGAAGATGTACTTCAATGCCTTATGATCTGTAACGATAGTGAACTTGCCTCCTATGAGATAATGTCGAAATTTTCTCAAAGCATAGATCACTGCTAATCCTTCTCTCTCTGTCACAGAATAATTTCTCTCTGCCTTGACCATTTGCCGACTAGCATATGCGATAGGATGATCTCTACCTTCAACATCATACTGACTTAAAGTACATCCTACTGCTATATTTGAAGCATCCGTATATAGAATAAACTGTTTATTCCAATCGGGCTTAACCAAGATCGGAGCTGAAGTAAGAGCTTTCTTCAGTTCCTCAAAGGCGGCTAGAGCTTCTTCGTCTCCTAAAATCAACACGTAATCTACTCCCTTCTTCAGATATAATACCCTCATACCCTTCATACCCTTTCTAAGTGAACAAGATGTAAAGAATGACTTCGAACGCGTCATATATCACTACGGGATACACGAAAGGTTCTAACGTTGCTAACATCGCGTTAGCTCTCTCTCCTCTCAACGTTCTCTCCATGTGCTCTCTCATAATCTCTTTTTGTCGAATATAGAACTGAACTCTAAACATCGTTCAACGATCCCTTCAAGTGAGGTCCCGGCAACGGAACCAAAAATGTAAACCCTCCGCGGTCCTAACGATCAACTACCCCCCGATCTCTCAACCTCCACGATCGTCATCCACGAATCTGCAACTGTCGGGCCTGTCTCTCACTCAGGGGTCACCTCTGATGGCTTTGATGGAAGCACACCATGAATCTTGAAGGGAAAAATGCTAAGTTCACTCTCATTCATACACCCACAAACTTATCAACTAAAATCTCCATAATCTCATCCACTAAAATCCTCCATTCTAACGACGTCTCTCAAGTTCTCACATGCTAAAAATATCCCACACTCTCTATATTACTCAAGTTGTCATTACGACGATGTGAAAACAAGGATGAGGAGCTCTTCTCTACTCCTCTATTTATACATTCTAGGTTTTTACTTTGGTACCCTCCGGTAACTCAGCCGTAACTACTTTTACCGGGTTTTACTAAGATATTACTTAAGGTAAAAGCATTGATCACATGGGCTTTTTACCTTTTCACATGGGCTTATTCCTTCAAAGTCAACAACTTCTAGAAGGATTCTGGAATATTCTCAAGGAATCTCGAATTTCCACCCCCCCTCTACACTAGGACCCACTAAAAAGGAAACATGTGGAATCTCTTCTTGTTTTTAATGCCCACAAAGTCCACAACTTTAATCCAACCACTAATATCAAGTCAAAAAGGAGATAAGGGATACTTTCCACCCCCTTTCTACCTTTTAGACAAGATGACAAGATAGTAGTGCTCACTCTTTAGCAAATATCTGAATTCTGCCAAAAGTACAGCTAAGTTTAACCATAACTAACTTTTAGCTAGTCATGACTAACTTGATATCTCCTAAAAGTACTTTGGCAGCAAATAAACATTCTCAACACTTAGTTAGAACTAAACACCTTACTAATAGACAAACTTCCTATGTGTAACATAGGTCGTTACATTTTACCCCCGGACTAAATTTTCGCTCCGTCCTCGGAGTGAAGAGAGAACTTCCGTCGATGAAACAACTTCAACTTGTGATGGTTGACCCGATCGAATCTCCTTCCTCCCAGCTCCTGAAGGTCATATGTGAAGTTGCTCCACACCTTATCTACAACAAAAGGACCAAAATATCTCGGAAGAAACTTCTTCCTAGCCCTCTTGAATCTGATAGCATCATACAACATAACCCAATCTCCGACTTGAAAAGGTTTTACCTCCCTCTTGCCCAACCGTTTGTCGTAACTCTTCTTTTGATACGCCTGAGCTCGTTCCATCCGGATCATTGCTACCGCTCGGGTCTCTTCCAACTCCATGAGTTGCTCCCTTCTTGATCTGACCACGTCTTCTCCTCTCGACCTCTTCAACTTTCGTTGAATAGTTTGAAAAGTATCCAATTCGAATTGGATCGGCAACTTGGACTCCACTCCATAAACCAGTCGAAATGGGGAGTACCCAGTAGAAGTCTTTGTTGTCGTTCGATACTCCCATAAGATGGCATGTAGCCTCTTATCCCAAGTATGTTTCGCAGTCTCAACACCAGCATCTTTGGCGAGCATCATACAAAGTGTAAGATTGGTCTTCTCCGCAAGACCATTAGCATTTGGTTTGTATGAGGTCGTTACTCGTGGCTTGATAGAAAAGTGTTGTAGCATAGCAGTAGTCATGCTCCCTACAAACTCTCCTCCTCTATCTGAGACCAACTCTAACGGACATCCAAATCTTGTGATGATCCTCTCCCATAAGAATCTACCGACTTCTGTTTCATTGGTCTCTCTCAAAGGTCTAGCCTCTACCCACTTGGTACAATAGTCAGTGGCGACTACAATGTATCTATTGCCTCGAGGTGTCTTATTAAGAGGACCTACAAAGTCAATACCCCACTTCTCAAATGGTCCTAACACGGGAATTGATCTTAACGGAGGTGTTCTAGTAGACTTCAGAGCAAATGCTTGACATACGTCGCAAGTTTTGCAATAGTCTAAACACTCTTTGAAAATCCCTCTCCAGTGGTAACCCGCATCCAAAATCTTGAAGGCTGTTATCTTACCAGCAAAGTGACCTCCGCAAACAGTTCCGTCGTGAAACTCGTGCATTAGCTTGAATGCCTCCTTCTGACCAACTGCTCTCCTTAGTAACCCATCTGCTCCTTGATGAAACAGAATTCCCTCTACCATGGTGTAAGGTTTGCATCTCTTGATCAACGCGTTACGTTCTCGGGTATGCATACCTTCCGGAAAAGAGCCATCTGCAAGGAAACTCCAGATTTCCTTATACTCGTCCGGTATCTCCTCAATGCTTGTGATGGTCATCAGATGCTCGTCTGGAAACGAATCGTCAAATGGTTCTTCTCCCTCATCATCATAAGCCCTCGACAAAAGATCAGCATTCGCATGCTTTTTCCCGGGTCTATCTTCGATCACATAATCGTATTCTGTTAGAAGGATCTTCCAACGAGCAATACGACCTTCGGCATTAGGCTTATTAAAGATATACTTTAAAGCCTTGTGATCTGTGACTATGGAAAATTTCCCTCCTAGCAAGTAATGTCGGAATTTCTTCAATCCAAAGATCACCGCTAATCCTTCTCGTTCAGTCACGGAGTAATTCTTCTCCGCTGGAACCATCTGCCTACTAGCATAAGCTATAGGATGATCATGCCCATCTCCATCTAGCTGACTTAATGTACATCCGATTGCTACATTGGAGGCATCCGTATACAGAATAAATGCTTTACTCCACTCAGGTTTAGCAAGTATAGGAGCTGTCACCAATGCCTTTTTCAGCTCCTCAAATGCTTCCTTTGCCTTCTGATCATGCACTATCAAGTCAAAATCAACTCCCTTCTTCATGTACATAGTCAAAGCTATTGCTTTGTTTGAGAAGGAAAAGACAAACCTACGATAATATCCAACCATGCCAAGAAACTGCCTCAACTTTGTCAAGTTGATCGGAAATGGAAGATCCACAATCTTCTTCACCTTCTCAGGATCTACCGCAATCCCATTCTTGGAAATGATGTGCCCTAACAGCAGACCTTCTTCGCAGCCAAAGATGCACTTCTCTGGATTCAGAGAAGCGTTAGCTTGCTCCAACCGCTGCAGAACTTTGATCACATGATCAAAGTGGTCCTCCTTTCTTCCGTACACACAGAAATCATCAATGAAATCACGAACAAACTTTCCTATGAATGGTTCGAACACCTTGTTCATGAACCTCTGAAACGTGGCCGGAGCATTACACAGTCCGAATGACATCACTCAAAATGCAAATGTTCCCCAAGGAGTAGTGAAAGTAGTCAACTGCTGGTACTCCTGTGCTATCTTGATCTGGTTGTATCCACTATAACCATCACCAAAGCTGTACCACTCATGACCGGCAACTTCCTCCAAAATCTCATCTATAAATGGTAGAGGATAATAGTCCTTCTTGGTAACTGCATTCAGCTTCTTATAGTCTATGCACACTCGCAGCTTACCATTCTTCTTCTTGACAATCACAATGGGTGAAACCCATTCTGAGTTCTCCACCTCATAGATGAAACTTGCCTCCTTCAACTTGTCTATCTCCTCCTTGACCATCATTGCCGTTGTGGGATTGACCCTTCTCTGCTTCTGTCGAACTGGTCTTGCGTGCTCCTCCAATTCGATTCGATGAGTCTCGAGAGTCACCTCCTTCAAATCCTTGTAGCTGAAAGCAAACACATGGATATATTTTCGAAATATATCTAGGAATCTACTTTTCTCCTCTTGAGTGACATTGATACCAAACTTCAAGGTAGAGAGTCTTCTCACAATCTCTGCCTCACTCAACTCTTCTTTGTCAGGATCTTTCTCCACTGCTGGTCGAGGCAACAAGTCAATAGCACTAAGCTGATGTAATGATTCATCTCGACCACATCCTTCGTCCTCAGACGAGGATTCTTGATCGTAAGAATCTCCGGTATCTACTTCTGAGACACTCTGATCGTCCTCCGTATCAGATTCCCAGTAGTCACTAGTGGGTCTATCAGAGTCAGAAGTCACAACTCCAACACCCGAGAGAGGAACTATCACTCTATGATCTCTAGGCCCAATCCGTAAATATCCCTTGTGCCACTTATCAGTGGTGCGCACAGCTCTCAACCAAGGCCTACCTAGGAGCAAATCATAACTAGAGTCCTTTAACACTTGAAAGGACATCAATGTTTGAACTCCCATCACAGACACGACCACCTTCTCTAACACACCAAGAGGTCTTACCCGTTGCTTGTTAGCCATCCCCACAACAATGCTAGCCGGGCGAGTTGGTTCCATCCCCAACTTCTTCATCAACCTCTCCGATATGGCGTTTACAGCCGACCCTCCATCCACCAATACGTCAGAGACGTAGTGACCATTCAACCGGACTTCAATCGTTGAAGCCCTAGTGCATACCTCTGAAGCATGCACATCCACCACACCAACTCCCACTGACTTTGATGTCTTGCTCTTGGGTTTCTTCTTCTTGCTTCTCTTCGAACTCAGTCCTCCTCTGAGTTCCCTTCGTAAGCTGGGATTAAGTGCAATCAGTTGTCCAACAGTGATGTTGGCTTTCTGAGCACCCACATCTTCAACCACATCATATCCCGCTTGGGAAGATGAAATGGTGAAATCCGCCATCCCCAGCTTCCTTCTTGGCTCCCTTGGTGTACTCGAAACATTACTCGAACGAGTACTTCTACTTGCTGACTCCTCCATGAAAACCGGTTCATCAGAAAATCGAGTTCTTTTCCTTTCTTGAGCTAAAAGCTCCACCGGTGCATGAGAAGAGTTTGAACTCTCTCCTTTCTCGTAGATGGGATCTCGCACGACATCGATAGTAGCCACCCCCTTGTCTCGTCCTTGTGATGGATTTCCTCCACCCACATTCATTCTAACCGCTTCGGCACCTCTTGCTCCGTTGTTAGGACAATTTCGCTGGAAATGAGAACCTCCACACGTCCAACAAGTGATTCCTCCAAAGTTACCTTGGTTACCTCCAAAGTTACCTTGATTTCCTCGGTTGGGATTGTTGTCGTAACCTCTTTGACCTCCTCCTCCACCTTTGTTCCTCCATTCTCGTAACTGTACCACGTTTATCTTGAGATCCGCAAGAGTATCGGTGATGCTCTTCAGCTCGGCATGAAAATCAGAGGTGGCAGTAGACATCGTTGTTGGGACAACCGGTCTTGACACCACCGTTGGAGTAGGAGCTGACGTTGAAGCAATCACCAATTGTGATGGTGCAGGTGCGATCGTTGTGACTACACCAAGAATCGGAGTTGACACCAGAGCAGCATGATGAGGTTGGATGATATCTCCTTCATCCAAACTCTCTTCCATATTTGTCGCTATCTTGATGGCCTCCGCTTTGGTTGCTGGCTTCTCGTACCTCACTTGGGTTCGAATTGAAGGCCTCAACCCTCCCACCAAGTTCTTGGTCAACACTGCTCCAATCCCCGCCATCGTTAACTCCACATTGTCTCCACTCTTCCGTAAGACCGTCCGAAACCGTTGCTCCAACTTATCCACCCTTTCGGCATACTGCCGAACTTTCTCGTCGTCCCGTTGCCTCAAATGAGTAAGCTCCACCATGAGCTTCTCATAACTCTCTTCTGGGAGAAATTCTTCGATGAGTGCATTACTCAACGTCTCCCATGTGTCTTCAACTGCACCAGGTGTCTGGCTCTTCACTCGGTCTTCATACCACGTAAGAGCAAAATCTTCTAAAAACTCTGGCAGTAACAACACCCATTCTTCCTTCCTTCTCACGTTGTTTCCGATGCAACCTCTTTTGAAGTCTCGAACAAATGGTTCTACATCTTCATTGTCCTTCCCATGAAACACGGGTAGCTTTCCCATCTTGTAACTACTCTTTCTACTCTTCTAATCGTCGTGCAATAACTACTCGCTAAAAGAGTACGAACATCACCAATTCCATTCGCGAATAATCTACCATAGGTAAAATGAAAGGAAATGGTTGTAACAACACCTCTTGTGCCATCTCTTCTCCCAAGGTAATCATGAGTCTGAGTCGCATCACCGCCTTCTCCACCATCCGAATGACGATCTCCATCACAACTCAGCCGAGTCCTCCTTTGAAGTCGACAACTTCTCCGTCTCAGCTCTTTGAGTCTCGTCCAACTTCTCGACTACGGACGTAAGTAGGGCGGCCACATCGACGCACTTGTGTCCTCTTGATAGATCACCCACTCCACAACTTGGACAAGGATCTTCGCCTAGAAGATGAATTGGCGCTGGTGACGATGGACCCACTCGAAGACTCAAATCAGTAAACTCTCGCTTCCCTTTAGCTCTCTCGGTTCTGATTCTAGTTGGACAATTCACTACTTTATGTCCCAACCCTCTACAGAAATAACACCACAAGTCGGTTTCTACTCTTCTCCTCGGAGATTCTACTTGAGGTTTAGTACTAGGGTTTTCAAACTCGACGATAATCTCTCTCGAACTTTCTCCGACACTTACTATGACATCTAAACCTTGAGGAAGGTTTCTAAGTCTAACTTTCCAATCTTTTGAATTTCCACTCATGTTGCACCTTCTCAACCATTAAGTGGACAAAATATCATAGAGGAAAATAATTCTACATCACTTTCTTAACTCTTCCGAGCTTTATATTGGAAATCGTGTATTATACATGATATACACGAAATAAAATCCAGTCTAAAATTAACTATCGAAGATATGATCCTCCTCACCCTCGTTTGTACTCATCACTACAGACATCTTGAACTCACTCTTGTAAGGATCCAACTCTATTTCACCAGGAGCATTCGTGGCCTCCATAGTGAATGATGCTTTAAACTCGACTTTCTTCAAATCTGTGCCAATGGTCGCGGAAGCTTCTTCGTATAGGGTAAAGAGAGCACCCCAAGTGCTATAGATGCGTGTTCGTAACTCATCTATACTTAAGTTGGGCTTCTCCGTCTCTGTTCGAACTCCTAAACGTCTCTTCTTCCACCTCGTCATTCGAACTGGATTCCCCATGACGTATCTTCAAGACCTCCTTGTATGCCGAAACGTATATCTCTTAGTTGGTAAGAGATCTCTCCAAGATTTTTGTGATCTGCAGTAGCTCAACCTCCAAGCTACTAAATCATGAAGTTTCAACAGAAACTTCCCTAATCAGAAGAGATGGTGATGACTGTACAAATTTTCAGAGAACTGAAATTTGTATATTTTCACTTCCCTCATGGTTGTCAACCCCCTCCACTTTGAAAAATCCTTTCTCCCTCTTCAGACCTCATCTTCTCATGATTTCTTTTGTCCTGGATAGCTTATCAGCCACTCTAAAACACTGGAAAGTTTCTCAGGAAAATAAAATTCACAGAAAATCTGGCACTGACTGTAAACTTTTTCCAGAGAACAGAATTCCTCAACTCTCACGAATAGACCCCCTCAACTTTGAAAAATCATTGCTCCCTCTCTAGACCACCTTTTCCTATGATTTCTTTTGTCTTAGATAGGTTATCAGCCAATCTAAAACACTGGAAAGTTTCACAGGAAAATAAAATTCACAGAAAAG
The DNA here is from genome assembly GCA_036924285.1 of Asterella californica. Classification (NCBI taxonomy): domain Eukaryota; kingdom Viridiplantae; phylum Streptophyta; class Marchantiopsida; order Marchantiales; family Aytoniaceae; genus Asterella; species Asterella californica. The sequence goes on along the minus strand of JAYKYS010000010.1, from coordinate 8,025,057 downwards.
TTGACAGCGACTGTACAAATTTTCCAGAGAGCAGAATTTCTAAACTCACAAATTTCTCTCCTCTAATAACTTTTCTCTCCTCCTTTCTCTACAACTCTTGTTGCACCTTCTTTCAACTCTCCTCAAACCCTTTCTAAGTGAACAAGATGTAAAGAATGACTTCGAACGCGTCATATATCACTACGGGATACACGAAAGGTTCTAACGTTGCTAACATCGCGTTAGCTCTCTCTCCTCTCAACGTTCTCTCCATGTGCTCTCTCATAATCTCTTTTTGTCGAATATAGAACTGAACTCTAAACATCGTTCAACGATCCCTTCAAGTGAGGTCCCGGCAACGGAACCAAAAATGTAAACCCTCCGCGGTCCTAACGATCAACTACCCCCCGATCTCTCAACCTCCACGATCGTCATCCACGAATCTGCAACTGTCGGGCCTGTCTCTCACTCAGGGGTCACCTCTGATGGCTTTGATGGAAGCACACCATGAATCTTGAAGGGAAAAATGCTAAGTTCACTCTCATTCATACACCCACAAACTTATCAACTAAAATCTCCATAATCTCATCCACTAAAATCCTCCATTCTAACGACGTCTCTCAAGTTCTCACATGCTAAAAATATCCCACACTCTCTATATTACTCAAGTTGTCATTACGACGATGTGAAAACAAGGATGAGGAGCTCTTCTCTACTCCTCTATTTATACATTCTAGGTTTTTACTTTGGTACCCTCCGGTAACTCAGCCGTAACTACTTTTACCGGGTTTTACTAAGATATTACTTAAGGTAAAAGCATTGATCACATGGGCTTTTTACCTTTTCACATGGGCTTATTCCTTCAAAGTCAACAACTTCTAGAAGGATTCTGGAATATTCTCAAGGAATCTCGAATTTCCACCCCCCCTCTACACTAGGACCCACTAAAAAGGAAACATGTGGAATCTCTTCTTGTTTTTAATGCCCACAAAGTCCACAACTTTAATCCAACCACTAATATCAAGTCAAAAAGGAGATAAGGGATACTTTCCACCCCCTTTCTACCTTTTAGACAAGATGACAAGATAGTAGTGCTCACTCTTTAGCAAATATCTGAATTCTGCCAAAAGTACAGCTAAGTTTAACCATAACTAACTTTTAGCTAGTCATGACTAACTTGATATCTCCTAAAAGTACTTTGGCAGCAAATAAACATTCTCAACACTTAGTTAGAACTAAACACCTTACTAATAGACAAACTTCCTATGTGTAACATAGGTCGTTACATTTTACCCCCGGACTAAATTTTCGCTCCGTCCTCGGAGTGAAGAGAGAACTTCCGTCGATGAAACAACTTCAACTTGTGATGGTTGACCCGATCGAATCTCCTTCCTCCCAGCTCCTGAAGGTCATATGTGAAGTTGCTCCACACCTTATCTACAACAAAAGGACCAAAATATCTCGGAAGAAACTTCTTCCTAGCCCTCTTGAATCTGATAGCATCATACAACATAACCCAATCTCCGACTTGAAAAGGTTTTACCTCCCTCTTGCCCAACCGTTTGTCGTAACTCTTCTTTTGATACGCCTGAGCTCGTTCCATCCGGATCATTGCTACCGCTCGGGTCTCTTCCAACTCCATGAGTTGCTCCCTTCTTGATCTGACCACGTCTTCTCCTCTCGACCTCTTCAACTTTCGTTGAATAGTTTGAAAAGTATCCAATTCGAATTGGATCGGCAACTTGGACTCCACTCCATAAACCAGTCGAAATGGGGAGTACCCAGTAGAAGTCTTTGTTGTCGTTCGATACTCCCATAAGATGGCATGTAGCCTCTTATCCCAAGTATGTTTCGCAGTCTCAACACCAGCATCTTTGGCGAGCATCATACAAAGTGTAAGATTGGTCTTCTCCGCAAGACCATTAGCATTTGGTTTGTATGAGGTCGTTACTCGTGGCTTGATAGAAAAGTGTTGTAGCATAGCAGTAGTCATGCTCCCTACAAACTCTCCTCCTCTATCTGAGACCAACTCTAACGGACATCCAAATCTTGTGATGATCCTCTCCCATAAGAATCTACCGACTTCTGTTTCATTGGTCTCTCTCAAAGGTCTAGCCTCTACCCACTTGGTACAATAGTCAGTGGCGACTACAATGTATCTATTGCCTCGAGGTGTCTTATTAAGAGGACCTACAAAGTCAATACCCCACTTCTCAAATGGTCCTAACACGGGAATTGATCTTAACGGAGGTGTTCTAGTAGACTTCAGAGCAAATGCTTGACATACGTCGCAAGTTTTGCAATAGTCTAAACACTCTTTGAAAATCCCTCTCCAGTGGTAACCCGCATCCAAAATCTTGAAGGCTGTTATCTTACCAGCAAAGTGACCTCCGCAAACAGTTCCGTCGTGAAACTCGTGCATTAGCTTGAATGCCTCCTTCTGACCAACTGCTCTCCTTAGTAACCCATCTGCTCCTTGATGAAACAGAATTCCCTCTACCATGGTGTAAGGTTTGCATCTCTTGATCAACGCGTTACGTTCTCGGGTATGCATACCTTCCGGAAAAGAGCCATCTGCAAGGAAACTCCAGATTTCCTTATACTCGTCCGGTATCTCCTCAATGCTTGTGATGGTCATCAGATGCTCGTCTGGAAACGAATCGTCAAATGGTTCTTCTCCCTCATCATCATAAGCCCTCGACAAAAGATCAGCATTCGCATGCTTTTTCCCGGGTCTATCTTCGATCACATAATCGTATTCTGTTAGAAGGATCTTCCAACGAGCAATACGACCTTCGGCATTAGGCTTATTAAAGATATACTTTAAAGCCTTGTGATCTGTGACTATGGAAAATTTCCCTCCTAGCAAGTAATGTCGGAATTTCTTCAATCCAAAGATCACCGCTAATCCTTCTCGTTCAGTCACGGAGTAATTCTTCTCCGCTGGAACCATCTGCCTACTAGCATAAGCTATAGGATGATCATGCCCATCTCCATCTAGCTGACTTAATGTACATCCGATTGCTACATTGGAGGCATCCGTATACAGAATAAATGCTTTACTCCACTCAGGTTTAGCAAGTATAGGAGCTGTCACCAATGCCTTTTTCAGCTCCTCAAATGCTTCCTTTGCCTTCTGATCATGCACTATCAAGTCAAAATCAACTCCCTTCTTCATGTACATAGTCAAAGCTATTGCTTTGTTTGAGAAGGAAAAGACAAACCTACGATAATATCCAACCATGCCAAGAAACTGCCTCAACTTTGTCAAGTTGATCGGAAATGGAAGATCCACAATCTTCTTCACCTTCTCAGGATCTACCGCAATCCCATTCTTGGAAATGATGTGCCCTAACAGCAGACCTTCTTCGCAGCCAAAGATGCACTTCTCTGGATTCAGAGAAGCGTTAGCTTGCTCCAACCGCTGCAGAACTTTGATCACATGATCAAAGTGGTCCTCCTTTCTTCCGTACACACAGAAATCATCAATGAAATCACGAACAAACTTTCCTATGAATGGTTCGAACACCTTGTTCATGAACCTCTGAAACGTGGCCGGAGCATTACACAGTCCGAATGACATCACTCAAAATGCAAATGTTCCCCAAGGAGTAGTGAAAGTAGTCAACTGCTGGTACTCCTGTGCTATCTTGATCTGGTTGTATCCACTATAACCATCACCAAAGCTGTACCACTCATGACCGGCAACTTCCTCCAAAATCTCATCTATAAATGGTAGAGGATAATAGTCCTTCTTGGTAACTGCATTCAGCTTCTTATAGTCTATGCACACTCGCAGCTTACCATTCTTCTTCTTGACAATCACAATGGGTGAAACCCATTCTGAGTTCTCCACCTCATAGATGAAACTTGCCTCCTTCAACTTGTCTATCTCCTCCTTGACCATCATTGCCGTTGTGGGATTGACCCTTCTCTGCTTCTGTCGAACTGGTCTTGCGTGCTCCTCCAATTCGATTCGATGAGTCTCGAGAGTCACCTCCTTCAAATCCTTGTAGCTGAAAGCAAACACATGGATATATTTTCGAAATATATCTAGGAATCTACTTTTCTCCTCTTGAGTGACATTGATACCAAACTTCAAGGTAGAGAGTCTTCTCACAATCTCTGCCTCACTCAACTCTTCTTTGTCAGGATCTTTCTCCACTGCTGGTCGAGGCAACAAGTCAATAGCACTAAGCTGATGTAATGATTCATCTCGACCACATCCTTCGTCCTCAGACGAGGATTCTTGATCGTAAGAATCTCCGGTATCTACTTCTGAGACACTCTGATCGTCCTCCGTATCAGATTCCCAGTAGTCACTAGTGGGTCTATCAGAGTCAGAAGTCACAACTCCAACACCCGAGAGAGGAACTATCACTCTATGATCTCTAGGCCCAATCCGTAAATATCCCTTGTGCCACCTATCAGTGGTGCGCACAGCTCTCAACCAAGGCCTACCTAGGAGCAAATCATAACTAGAGTCCTTTAACACTTGAAAGGACATCAATGTTTGAACTCCCATCACAGACACGACCACCTTCTCTAACACACCAAGAGGTCTTACCCGTTGCTTGTTAGCCATCCCCACAACAATGCTAGCCGGGCGAGTTGGTTCCATCCCCAACTTCTTCATCAACCTCTCCGATATGGCGTTTACAGCCGACCCTCCATCCACCAATACGTCAGAGACGTAGTGACCATTCAACCGGACTTCAATCGTTGAAGCCCTAGTGCATACCTCTGAAGCATGCACATCCACCACACCAACTCCCACTGACTTTGATGTCTTGCTCTTGGGTTTCTTCTTCTTGCTTCTCTTCGAACTCAGTCCTCCTCTGAGTTCCCTTCGTAAGCTGGGATTAAGTGCAATCAGTTGTCCAACAGTGATGTTGGCTTTCTGAGCACCCACATCTTCAACCACATCATATCCCGCTTGGGAAGATGAAATGGTGAAATCCGCCATCCCCAGCTTCCTTCTTGGCTCCCTTGGTGTACTCGAAACATTACTCGAACGAGTACTTCTACTTGCTGACTCCTCCATGAAAACCGGTTCATCAGAAAATCGAGTTCTTTTCCTTTCTTGAGCTAAAAGCTCCACCGGTGCATGAGAAGAGTTTGAACTCTCTCCTTTCTCGTAGATGGGATCTCGCACGACATCGATAGTAGCCACCCCCTTGTCTCGTCCTTGTGATGGATTTCCTCCACCCACATTCATTCTAACCGCTTCGGCACCTCTTGCTCCGTTGTTAGGACAATTTCGCTGGAAATGAGAACCTCCACACGTCCAACAAGTGATTCCTCCAAAGTTACCTTGGTTACCTCCAAAGTTACCTTGATTTCCTCGGTTGGGATTGTTGTCGTAACCTCTTTGACCTCCTCCTCCACCTTTGTTCCTCCATTCTCGTAACTGTACCACGTTTATCTTGAGATCCGCAAGAGTATCGGTGATGCTCTTCAGCTCGGCATGAAAATCAGAGGTGGCAGTAGACATCGTTGTTGGGACAACCGGTCTTGACACCACCGTTGGAGTAGGAGCTGACGTTGAAGCAATCACCAATTGTGATGGTGCAGGTGCGATCGTTGTGACTACACCAAGAATCGGAGTTGACACCAGAGCAGCATGATGAGGTTGGATGATATCTCCTTCATCCAAACTCTCTTCCATATTTGTCGCTATCTTGATGGCCTCCGCTTTGGTTGCTGGCTTCTCGTACCTCACTTGGGTTTGAATTGAAGGCCTCAACCCTCCCACCAAGTTCTTGGTCAACACTGCTCCAATCCCCGCCATCGTTAACTCCACATTGTCTCCACTCTTCCGTAAGACCGTCCGAAACCGTTGCTCCAACTTATCCACCCTTTCGGCATACTGCCGAACTTTCTCGTCGTCCCGTTGCCTCAAATGAGTAAGCTCCACCATGAGCTTCTCATAACTCTCTTCTGGGAGAAATTCTTCGATGAGTGCATTACTCAACGTCTCCCATGTGTCTTCAACTGCACCAGGTGTCTGGCTCTTCACTCGGTCTTCATACCACGTAAGAGCAAAATCTTCTAAAAACTCTGGCAGTAACAACACCCATTCTTCCTTCCTTCTCACGTTGTTTCCGATGCAACCTCTTTTGAAGTCTCGAACAAATGGTTCTACATCTTCATTGTCCTTCCCATGAAACACGGGTAGCTTTCCCATCTTGTAACTACTCTTTCTACTCTTCTAATCGTCGTGCAATAACTACTCGCTAAAAGAGTACGAACATCACCAATTCCATTCGCGAATAATCTACCATAGGTAAAATGAAAGGAAATGGTTGTAACAACACCTCTTGTGCCATCTCTTCTCCCAAGGTAATCATGAGTCTGAGTCGCATCACCGCCTTCTCCACCATCCGAATGACGATCTCCATCACAACTCAGCCGAGTCCTCCTTTGAAGTCGACAACTTCTCCGTCTCAGCTCTTTGAGTCTCGTCCAACTTCTCGACTACGGACGTAAGTAGGGCGGCCACATCGACGCACTTGTGTCCTCTTGATAGATCACCCACTCCACAACTTGGACAAGGATCTTCGCCTAGAAGATGAATTGGCGCTGGTGACGATGGACCCACTCGAAGACTCAAATCAGTAAACTCTCGCTTCCCTTTAGCTCTCTCGGTTCTGATTCTAGTTGGACAATTCACTACTTTATGTCCCAACCCTCTACAGAAATAACACCACAAGTCGGTTTCTACTCTTCTCCTCGGAGATTCTACTTGAGGTTTAGTACTAGGGTTTTCAAACTCGACGATAATCTCTCTCGAACTTTCTCCGACACTTACTATGACATCTAAACCTTGAGGAAGGTTTCTAAGTCTAACTTTCCAATCTTTTGAATTTCCACTCATGTTGCACCTTCTCAACCATTAAGTGGACAAAATATCATAGAGGAAAATAATTCTACATCACTTTCTTAACTCTTCCGAGCTTTATATTGGAAATCGTGTATTATACATGATATACACGAAATAAAATCCAGTCTAAAATTAACTATCGAAGATATGATCCTCCTCACCCTCGTTTGTACTCATCACTACAGACATCTTGAACTCACTCTTGTAAGGATCCAACTCTATTTCACCAGGAGCATTCGTGGCCTCCATAGTGAATGATGCTTTAAACTCGACTTTCTTCAAATCTGTGCCAATGGTCGCGGAAGCTTCTTCGTATAGGGTAAAGAGAGCACCCCAAGTGCTATAGATGCGTGTTCGTAACTCATCTATACTTAAGTTGGGCTTCTCCGTCTCTGTTCGAACTCCTAAACGTCTCTTCTTCCACCTCGTCATTCGAACTGGATTCCCCATGACGTATCTTCAAGACCTCCTTGTATGCCGAAACGTATATCTCTTAGTTGGTAAGAGATCTCTCCAAGATTTTTGTGATCTGCAGTAGCTCAACCTCCAAGCTACTAAATCATGAAGTTTCAACAGAAACTTCCCTAATCAGAAGAGATGGTGATGACTGTACAAATTTTCAGAGAACTGAAATTTGTATATTTTCACTTCCCTCATGGTTGTCAACCCCCTCCACTTTGAAAAATCCTTTCTCCCTCTTCAGACCTCATCTTCTCATGATTTCTTTTGTCCTGGATAGCTTATCAGCCACTCTAAAACACTGGAAAGTTTCTCAGGAAAATAAAATTCACAGAAAATCTGGCACTGACTGTAAACTTTTTCCAGAGAACAGAATTCCTCAACTCTCACGAATAGACCCCCTCAACTTTGAAAAATCATTGCTCCCTCTCTAGACCACCTTTTCCTATGATTTCTTTTGTCTTAGATAGGTTATCAGCCAATCTAAAACACTGGAAAGTTTCACAGGAAAATAAAATTCACAGAAAAGTTGACAGCGACTGTACAAATTTTCCAGAGAGCAGAATTTCTAAACTCACAAATTTCTCTCCTCTAATAACTTTTCTCTCCTCCTTTCTCTACAACTCTTGTTGCACCTTCTTTCAACTCTCCTCAAACCCTTTCTAAGTGAACAAGATGTAAAGAATGACTTCGAACGCGTCATATATCACTACGGGATACACGAAAGGTTCTAACGTTGCTAACATCGCGTTAGCTCTCTCTCCTCTCAACGTTCTCTCCATGTGCTCTCTCATAATCTCTTTTTGTCGAATATAGAACTGAACTCTAAACATCGTTCAACGATCCCTTCAAGTGAGGTCCCGGCAACGGAACCAAAAATGTAAACCCTCCGCGGTCCTAACGATCAACTACCCCCGGATCTCTCAACCTCCACGATCGTCATCCACGAATCTGCAACTGTCGGGCCTGTCTCTCACTCAGGGGTCACCTCTGATGGCTTTGATGGAAGCACACCATGAATCTTGAAGGGAAAAATGCTAAGTTCACTCTCATTCATACACCCACAAACTTATCAACTAAAATCTCCATAATCTCATCCACTAAAATCCTCCATTCTAACGACGTCTCTCAAGTTCTCACATGCTAAAAATATCCCACACTCTCTATATTACTCAAGTTGTCATTACGACGATGTGAAAACAAGGATGAGGAGCTCTTCTCTACTCCTCTATTTATACATTCTAGGTTTTTACTTTGGTACCCTCCGGTAACTCAGCCGTAACTACTTTTACCGGGTTTTACTAAGATATTACTTAAGGTAAAAGCATTGATCACATGGGCTTTTTACCTTTTCACATGGGCTTATTCCTTCAAAGTCAACAACTTCTAGAAGGATTCTGGAATATTGTCAAGGAATCTCGAATTTCCACCCCCCCTCTACACTAGGACCCACTAAAAAGGAAACATGTGGAATCTCTTCTTGTTTTTAATGCCCACAAAGTCCACAACTTTAATCCAACCACTAATATCAAGTCAAAAAGGAGATAAGGGATACTTTCCACCCCCTTTCTACCTTTTAGACAAGATGACAAGATAGTAGTGCTCACTCTTTAGCAAATATCTGAATTCTGCCAAAAGTACAGCTAAGTTTAACCATAACTAACTTTTAGCTAGTCATGACTAACTTGATATCTCCTAAAAGTACTTTGGCAGCAAATAAACATTCTCAACACTTAGTTAGAACTAAACACCTTACTAATAGACAAACTTCCTATGTGTAACATAGGTCGTTACATTTTACCCCCGGACTAAATTTTCGCTCCGTCCTCGGAGTGAAGAGAGAACTTCCGTCGATGAAACAACTTCAACTTGTGATGGTTGACCCGATCGAATCTCCTTCCTCCCAACTCCTGAAGGTCATATGTGAAGTTGCTCCACACCTTATCTACAACAAAAGGACCAAAATATCTCGGAAGAAACTTCTTCCTAGCCCTCTTGAATCTGATAGCATCATACAACATAACCCAATCTCCGACTTGAAAAGGTTTTACCTCCCTCTTGCCCAACCGTTTGTCGTAACTCTTCTTTTGATACGCCTGAGCTCGTTCCATCCGGATCATTGCTACCGCTCGGGTCTCTTCCAACTCCATGAGTTGCTCCCTTCTTGATCTGACCACGTCTTCTCCTCTCGACCTCTTCAACTTTCGTTGAATAGTTTGAAAAGTATCCAATTCGAATTGGATCGGCAACTTGGACTCCACTCCATAAACCAGTCGAAATGGGGAGTACCCAGTAGAAGTCTTTGTTGTCGTTCGATACTCCCATAAGATGGCATGTAGCCTCTTATCCCAAGTATGTTTCGCAGTCTCAACACCAGCATCTTTGGCGAGCATCATACAAAGTGTACGATTGGTCTTCTCCGCAAGACCATTAGCATTTGGTTTGTATGAGGTCGTTACTCGTGGCTTGATAGAAAAGTGTTGTAGCATAGCAGTAGTCATGCTCCCTACAAACTCTCCTCCTCTATCTGAGACCAACTCTAACGGACATCCAAATCTTGTGATGATCCTCTCCCATAAGAATCTACCGACTTCTGTTTCATTGGTCTCTCTCAAAGGTCTAGCCTCTACCCACTTGGTACAATAGTCAGTGGCGACTACAATGTATCTATTGCCTCGAGGTGTCTTATTAAGAGGACCTACAAAGTCAATACCCCACTTCTCAAATGGTCCTAACACGGGAATTGATCTTAACGGAGGTGTTCTAGTAGACTTCAGAGCAAATGCTTGACATACGTCGCAAGTTTTGCAATAGTCTAAACACTCTTTGAAAATCCCTCTCCAGTGGTAACCCGCATCCAAAATCTTGAAGGCTGTTATCTTACCAGCAAAGTGACCTCCGCAAACAGTTCCGTCGTGAAACTCGTGCATTAGCTTGAATGCCTCCTTCTGACCAACTGCTCTCCTTAGTAACCCATCTGCTCCTTGATGAAACAGAATTCCCTCTACCATGGTGTAAGGTTTGCATCTCTTGATCAACGCGTTACGTTCTCGGGTATGCATACCTTCCAGAAAAGAGCCATCTGCAAGGAAACTCCAGATTTCCTTATACTCGTCCGGTATCTCCTCAATGCTTGTGATGGTCATCAGATGCTCGTCTGGAAACGAATCGTCAAATGGTTCTTCTCCCTCATCATCATAAGCCCTCGACAAAAGATCAGCATTCGCATGCTTTTTCCCGGGTATATCTTCGATCACGTAATCGTATTCTGTTAGAAGGATCTTCCAACGAGCAATACGACCTTCGGCATTAGGCTTATTAAAGATATACTTTAAAGCCTTGTGATCTGTGACTATGGAAAATTTCCCTCCTAGCAAGTAATGTCAGAATTTCTTCAATCCAAAGATCACCGCTAATCCTTCTCGTTCAGTCACGGAGTAATTCTTCTCCGCTGGAACCATCTGCCTACTAGCATAAGCTATAGGATGATCATGCCCATCTCCATCTAGCTGACTTAATGTACATCCGATTGCTACATTGGAGGCATCCGTATACAGAATAAATGCTTTACTCCACTCAGGTTTAGCAAGTATAGGAGCTGTCACCAATGCCTTTTTCAGCTCCTCAAATGCTTCCTTTGCCTTCTGATCATGCACTATCAAGTCAAAATCAACTCCCTTCTTCATGTACATAGTCAAAGCTAATGCTTTGTTTGAGAAGGAAAAGACAAACCTACGATAATATCCAACCATGCCAAGAAACTGCCTCAACTTTGTCAAGTTGATCGGAAATGGAAGATCCACAATCTTCTTCACCTTCTCAGGATCTACCGCAATCCCATTCTTGGAAATGATGTGCCCTAACAGCAGACCTTCTTCGCAGCCAAAGATGCACTTCTCTGGATTCAGAGAAGCGTTAGCTTGCTCCAACCGCTGCAGAACTTTGATCACATGATCAAAGTGGTCCTCCTTTCTTCCGTACACACAGAAATCATCAATGAAATCACGAACAAACTTTCCTATGAATGGTTCGAACACCTTGTTCATGAACCTCTGAAACGTGGCCGGAGCATTACACAGTCCGAATGACATCACTCGAAATGCAAATGTTCCCCAAGGAGTAGTGAAAGTAGTCAACTGCTGGTACTCCTGTGCTATCTTGATCTGGTTGTATCCACTATAACCATCACCAAAGCTGTACCACTCATGACCGGCAACTTCCTCCAAAATCTCATCTATAAATGGTAGAGGATAATAGTCCTTCTTGGTAACTGCATTCAGCTTCTTATAGTCTATGCACACTCGCAGCTTACCATTCTTCTTCTTGACAATCACAATGGGTGAAACCCATTCTGAGTTCTCCACCTCATAGATGAAACTTGCCTCCTTCAACTTGTCTATCTCCTCCTTGACCATCATTGCCGTTGTGGGATTGACCCTTCTCTGCTTCTGTCGAACTGGTCTTGCGTGCTCCTCCAATTCGATTCGATGAGTCTCGAGAGTCACCTCCTTCAAATCCTTGTAGCTGAAAGCAAACACATGGATATATTTTCGAAATATATCTAGGAATCTACTTTTCTCCTCTTGAGTGACATTGATACCAAACTTCAAGGTAGAGAGTCTTCTCACAATCTCTGCCTCACTCAACTCTTCTTTGTCAGGATCTTTCTCCACTGCTGGTCGAGGCAACAAGTCAATAGCACTAAGCTGATGTAATGATTCATCTCGACCACATCCTTCGTCCTCAGACGAGGATTCTTGATCGTAAGAATCTCCGGTATCTACTTCTGAGACACTCTGATCGTCCTCCGTATCAGATTCCCAGTAGTCACTAGTGGGTCTATCAGAGTCAGAAGTCACAACTCCAACACCCGAGAGAGGAACTATCACTCTATGATCTCTAGGCCCAATCCGTAAATATCCCTTGTGCCACCTATCAGTGGTGCGCACAGCTCTCAACCAAGGCCTACCTAGGAGCAAATCATAACTAGAGTCCTTTAACACTTGAAAGGACATCAATGTTTGAACTCCCATCACAGACACGACCACCTTCTCTAACACACCAAGAGGTCTTACCCGTTGCTTGTTAGCCATCCCCACAACAATGCTAGCCGGGCGAGTTGGTTCCATCCCCAACTTCTTCATCAACCTCTCCGATATGGCGTTTACAGCCGACCCTCCATCCACCAATACGTCAGAGACGTAGTGACCATTCAACCGGACTTCAATCGTTGAAGCCCTAGTGCATACCTCTGAAGCATGCACATCCACCACACCAACTCCCACTGACTTTGATGTCTTGCTCTTGGGTTTCTTCTTCTTGCTTCTCTTCGAACTCAGTCCTCCTCTGAGTTCCCTTCGTAAGCTGGGATTAAGTGCAATCAGTTGTCCAACAGTGATGTTGGCTTTCTGAGCACCCACATCTTCAACCACATCATATCCCGCTTGGGAAGATGAAATGGTGAAATCCGCCATCCCCAGCTTCCTTCTTGGCTCCCTTGGTGTACTCGAAACATTACTCGAACGAGTACTTCTACTTGCTGACTCCTCCATGAAAACCGGTTCATCAGAAAATCGAGTTCTTTTCCTTTCTTGAGCTAAAAGCTCCACCGGTGCATGAGAAGAGTTTGAACTCTCTCCTTTCTCGTAGATGGGATCTCGCACGACATCGATAGTAGCCACCCCCTTGTCTCGTCCTTGTGATGGATTTCCTCCACCCACATTCATTCTAACCGCTTCGGCACCTCTTGCTCCGTTGTTAGGACAATTTCGCTGGAAATGAGAACCTCCACACGTCCAACAAGTGATTCCTCCAAAGTTACCTTGGTTACCTCCAAAGTTACCTTGATTTCCTCGGTTGGGATTGTTGTCGTAACCTCTTTGACCTCCTCCTCCACCTTTGTTCCTCCATTCTCGTAACTGTACCACGTTTATCTTGAGATCCGCAAGAGTATCGGTGATGCTCTTCAGCTCGGCATGAAAATCAGAGGTGGCAGTAGACATCGTTGTTGGGACAACCGGTCTTGACACCACCGTTGGAGTAGGAGCTGACGTTGAAGCAATCACCAATTGTGATGGTGCAGGTGCGATCGTTGTGACTACACCAAGAATCGGAGTTGACACCAGAGCAGCATGATGAGGTTGGATGATATCTCCTTCATCCAAACTCTCTTCCATATTTGTCGCTATCTTGATGGCCTCCGCTTTGGTTGCTGGCTTCTCGTACCTCACTTGGGTTCGAATTGAAGGCCTCAACCCTCCCACCAAGTTCTTGGTCAACACTGCTCCAATCCCCGCCATCGTTAACTCCACATTGTCTCCACTCTTCCGTAAGACCGTCCGAAACCGTTGCTCCAACTTATCCACCCTTTCGGCATACTGCCGAACTTTCTCGTCGTCCCGTTGCCTCAAATGAGTAAGCTCCACCATGAGCTTCTCATAACTCTCTTCTGGGAGAAATTCTTCGATGAGTGCATTACTCAACGTCTCCCATGTGTCTTCAACTGCACCAGGTGTCTGGCTCTTCACTCGGTCTTCATACCACGTAAGAGCAAAATCTTCTAAAAACTCTGGCAGTAACAACACCCATTCTTCCTTCCTTCTCACGTTGTTTCCGATGCAACCTCTTTTGAAGTCTCGAACAAATGGTTCTACATCTTCATTGTCCTTCCCATGAAACACGGGTAGCTTTCCCATCTTGTAACTACTCTTTCTACTCTTCTAATCGTCGTGCAATAACTACTCGCTAAAAGAGTACGAACATCACCAATTCCATTCGCGAATAATCTACCATAGGTAAAATGAAAGGAAATGGTTGTAACAACACCTCTTGTGCCATCTCTTCTCCCAAGGTAATCATGAGTCTGAGTCGCATCACCGCCTTCTCCACCATCCGAATGACGATCTCCATCACAACTCAGCCGAGTCCTCCTTTGAAGTCGACAACTTCTCCGTCTCAGCTCTTTGAGTCTCGTCCAACTTCTCGACTACGGACGTAAGTAGGGCGGCCACATCGACGCACTTGTGTCCTCTTGATAGATCACCCACTCCACAACTTGGACAAGGATCTTCGCCTAGAAGATGAATTGGCGCTGGTGACGATGGACCCACTCGAAGACTCAAATCAGTAAACTCTCGCTTCCCTTTAGCTCTCTCGGTTCTGATTCTAGTTGGACAATTCACTACTTTATGTCCCAACCCTCTACAGAAATAACACCACAAGTCGGTTTCTACTCTTCTCCTCGGAGATTCTACTTGAGGTTTAGTACTAGGGTTTTCAAACTCGACGATAATCTCTCTCGAACTTTCTCCGACACTTACTATGACATCTAAACCTTGAGGAAGGTTTCTAAGTCTAACTTTCCAATCTTTTGAATTTCCACTCATGTTGCACCTTCTCAACCATTAAGTGGACAAAATATCATAGAGGAAAATAATTCTACATCACTTTCTTAACTCTTCCGAGCTTTATATTGGAAATCGTGTATTATACATGATATACACGAAATAAAATCCAGTCTAAAATTAACTATCGAAGATATGATCCTCCTCACCCTCGTTTGTACTCATCACTACAGACATCTTGAACTCACTCTTGTAAGGATCCAACTCTATTTCACCAGGAGCATTCGTGGCCTCCATAGTGAATGATGCTTTAAACTCGACTTTCTTCAAATCTGTGCCAATGGTCGCGGAAGCTTCTTCGTATAGGGTAAAGAGAGCACCCCAAGTGCTATAGATGCGTGTTCGTAACTCATCTATACTTAAGTTGGGCTTCTCCGTCTCTGTTCGAACTCCTAAACGTCTCTTCTTCCACCTCGTCATTCGAACTGGATTCCCCATGACGTATCTTCAAGACCTCCTTGTATGCCGAAACGTATATCTCTTAGTTGGTAAGAGATCTCTCCAAGATTTTTGTGATCTGCAGTAGCTCAACCTCCAAGCTACTAAATCATGAAGTTTCAACAGAAACTTCCCTAATCAGAAGAGATGGTGATGACTGTACAAATTTTCAGAGAACTGAAATTTGTATATTTTCACTTCCCTCATGGTTGTCAACCCCCTCCACTTTGAAAAATCCTTTCTCCCTCTTCAGACCTCATCTTCTCATGATTTCTTTTGTCCTGGATAGCTTATCAGCCACTCTAAAACACTGGAAAGTTTCTCAGGAAAATAAAATTCACAGAAAATCTGGCACTGACTGTAAACTTTTTCCAGAGAACAGAATTCCTCAACTCTCACGAATAGACCCCCTCAACTTTGAAAAATCATTGCTCCCTCTCTAGACCACCTTTTCCTATGATTTCTTTTGTCTTAGATAGGTTATCAGCCAATCTAAAACACTGGAAAGTTTCACAGGAAAATAAAATTCACAGAAAAGTTGACAGCGACTGTACAAATTTTCCAGAGAGCAGAATTTCTAAACTCACAAATTTCTCTCCTCTAATAACTTTTCTCTCCTCCTTTCTCTACAACTCTTGTTGCACCTTCTTTCAACTCTCCTCAAACCCTTTCTAAGTGAACAAGATGTAAAGAATGACTTCGAACGCGTCATATATCACTACGGGATACACGAAAGGTTCTAACGTTGCTAACATCGCGTTAGCTCTCTCTCCTCTCAACGTTCTCTCCATGTGCTCTCTCATAATCTCTTTTTGTCGAATATAGAACTGAACTCTAAACATCGTTCAACGATCCCTTCAAGTGAGGTCCCGGCAACGGAACCAAAAATGTAAACCCTCCGCGGTCCTAACGATCAACTACCCCCGGATCTCTCAACCTCCACGATCGTCATCCACGAATCTGCAACTGTCGGGCCTGTCTCTCACTCAGGGGTCACCTCTGATGGCTTTGATGGAAGCACACCATGAATCTTGAAGGGAAAAATGCTAAGTTCACTCTCATTCATACACCCACAAACTTATCAACTAAAATCTCCATAATCTCATCCACTAAAATCCTCCATTCTAACGACGTCTCTCAAGTTCTCACATGCTAAAAATATCCCACACTCTCTATATTACTCAAGTTGTCATTACGACGATGTGAAAACAAGGATGAGGAGCTCTTCTCTACTCCTCTATTTATACATTCTAGGTTTTTACTTTGGTACCCTCCGGTAACTCAGCCGTAACTACTTTTACCGGGTTTTACTAAGATATTACTTAAGGTAAAAGCATTGATCACATGGGCTTTTTACCTTTTCACATGGGCTTATTCCTTCAAAGTCAACAACTTCTAGAAGGATTCTGGAATATTGTCAAGGAATCTCGAATTTCCACCCCCCCTCTACACTAGGACCCACTAAAAAGGAAACATGTGGAATCTCTTCTTGTTTTTAATGCCCACAAAGTCCACAACTTTAATCCAACCACTAATATCAAGTCAAAAAGGAGATAAGGGATACTTTCCACCCCCTTTCTACCTTTTAGACAAGATGACAAGATAGTAGTGCTCACTCTTTAGCAAATATCTGAATTCTGCCAAAAGTACAGCTAAGTTTAACCATAACTAACTTTTAGCTAGTCATGACTAACTTGATATCTCCTAAAAGTACTTTGGCAGCAAATAAACATTCTCAACACTTAGTTAGAACTAAACACCTTACTAATAGACAAACTTCCTATGTGTAACATAGGTCGTTACATTTTACCCCCGGACTAAATTTTCGCTCCGTCCTCGGAGTGAAGAGAGAACTTCCGTCGATGAAACAACTTCAACTTGTGATGGTTGACCCGATCGAATCTCCTTCCTCCCAACTCCTGAAGGTCATATGTGAAGTTGCTCCACACCTTATCTACAACAAAAGGACCAAAATATCTCGGAAGAAACTTCTTCCTAGCCCTCTTGAATCTGATAGCATCATACAACATAACCCAATCTCCGACTTGAAAAGGTTTTACCTCCCTCTTGCCCAACCGTTTGTCGTAACTCTTCTTTTGATACGCCTGAGCTCGTTCCATCCGGATCATTGCTACCGCTCGGGTCTCTTCCAACTCCATGAGTTGCTCCCTTCTTGATCTGACCACGTCTTCTCCTCTCGACCTCTTCAACTTTCGTTGAATAGTTTGAAAAGTATCCAATTCGAATTGGATCGGCAACTTGGACTCCACTCCATAAACCAGTCGAAATGGGGAGTACCCAGTAGAAGTCTTTGTTGTCGTTCGATACTCCCATAAGATGGCATGTAGCCTCTTATCCCAAGTATGTTTCGCAGTCTCAACACCAGCATCTTTGGCGAGCATCATACAAAGTGTACGATTGGTCTTCTCCGCAAGACCATTAGCATTTGGTTTGTATGAGGTCGTTACTCGTGGCTTGATAGAAAAGTGTTGTAGCATAGCAGTAGTCATGCTCCCTACAAACTCTCCTCCTCTATCTGAGACCAACTCTAACGGACATCCAAATCTTGTGATGATCCTCTCCCATAAGAATCTACCGACTTCTGTTTCATTGGTCTCTCTCAAAGGTCTAGCCTCTACCCACTTGGTACAATAGTCAGTGGCGACTACAATGTATCTATTGCCTCGAGGTGTCTTATTAAGAGGACCTACAAAGTCAATACCCCACTTCTCAAATGGTCCTAACACGGGAATTGATCTTAACGGAGGTGTTCTAGTAGACTTCAGAGCAAATGCTTGACATACGTCGCAAGTTTTGCAATAGTCTAAACACTCTTTGAAAATCCCTCTCCAGTGGTAACCCGCATCCAAAATCTTGAAGGCTGTTATCTTACCAGCAAAGTGACCTCCGCAAACAGTTCCGTCGTGAAACTCGTGCATTAGCTTGAATGCCTCCTTCTGACCAACTGCTCTCCTTAGTAACCCATCTGCTCCTTGATGAAACAGAATTCCCTCTACCATGGTGTAAGGTTTGCATCTCTTGATCAACGCGTTACGTTCTCGGGTATGCATACCTTCCAGAAAAGAGCCATCTGCAAGGAAACTCCAGATTTCCTTATACTCGTCCGGTATCTCCTCAATGCTTGTGATGGTCATCAGATGCTCGTCTGGAAACGAATCGTCAAATGGTTCTTCTCCCTCATCATCATAAGCCCTCGACAAAAGATCAGCATTCGCATGCTTTTTCCCGGGTATATCTTCGATCACGTAATCGTATTCTGTTAGAAGGATCTTCCAACGAGCAATACGACCTTCGGCATTAGGCTTATTAAAGATATACTTTAAAGCCTTGTGATCTGTGACTATGGAAAATTTCCCTCCTAGCAAGTAATGTCAGAATTTCTTCAATCCAAAGATCACCGCTAATCCTTCTCGTTCAGTCACGGAGTAATTCTTCTCCGCTGGAACCATCTGCCTACTAGCATAAGCTATAGGATGATCATGCCCATCTCCATCTAGCTGACTTAATGTACATCCGATTGCTACATTGGAGGCATCCGTATACAGAATAAATGCTTTACTCCACTCAGGTTTAGCAAGTATAGGAGCTGTCACCAATGCCTTTTTCAGCTCCTCAAATGCTTCCTTTGCCTTCTGATCATGCACTATCAAGTCAAAATCAACTCCCTTCTTCATGTACATAGTCAAAGCTAATGCTTTGTTTGAGAAGGAAAAGACAAACCTACGATAATATCCAACCATGCCAAGAAACTGCCTCAACTTTGTCAAGTTGATCGGAAATGGAAGATCCACAATCTTCTTCACCTTCTCAGGATCTACCGCAATCCCATTCTTGGAAATGATGTGCCCTAACAGCAGACCTTCTTCGCAGCCAAAGATGCACTTCTCTGGATTCAGAGAAGCGTTAGCTTGCTCCAACCGCTGCAGAACTTTGATCACATGATCAAAGTGGTCCTCCTTTCTTCCGTACACACAGAAATCATCAATGAAATCACGAACAAACTTTCCTATGAATGGTTCGAACACCTTGTTCATGAACCTCTGAAACGTGGCCGGAGCATTACACAGTCCGAATGACATCACTCGAAATGCAAATGTTCCCCAAGGAGTAGTGAAAGTAGTCAACTGCTGGTACTCCTGTGCTATCTTGATCTGGTTGTATCCACTATAACCATCACCAAAGCTGTACCACTCATGACCGGCAACTTCCTCCAAAATCTCATCTATAAATGGTAGAGGATAATAGTCCTTCTTGGTAACTGCATTCAGCTTCTTATAGTCTATGCACACTCGCAGCTTACCATTCTTCTTCTTGACAATCACAATGGGTGAAACCCATTCTGAGTTCTCCACCTCATAGATGAAACTTGCCTCCTTCAACTTGTCTATCTCCTCCTTGACCATCATTGCCGTTGTGGGATTGACCCTTCTCTGCTTCTGTCGAACTGGTCTTGCGTGCTCCTCCAATTCGATTCGATGAGTCTCGAGAGTCACCTCCTTCAAATCCTTGTAGCTGAAAGCAAACACATGGATATATTTTCGAAATATATCTAGGAATCTACTTTTCTCCTCTTGAGTGACATTGATACCAAACTTCAAGGTAGAGAGTCTTCTCACAATCTCTGCCTCACTCAACTCTTCTTTGTCAGGATCTTTCTCCACTGCTGGTCGAGGCAACAAGTCAATAGCACTAAGCTGATGTAATGATTCATCTCGACCACATCCTTCGTCCTCAGACGAGGATTCTTGATCGTAAGAATCTCCGGTATCTACTTCTGAGACACTCTGATCGTCCTCCGTATCAGATTCCCAGTAGTCACTAGTGGGTCTATCAGAGTCAGAAGTCACAACTCCAACACCCGAGAGAGGAACTATCACTCTATGATCTCTAGGCCCAATCCGTAAATATCCCTTGTGCCACCTATCAGTGGTGCGCACAGCTCTCAACCAAGGCCTACCTAGGAGCAAATCATAACTAGAGTCCTTTAACACTTGAAAGGACATCAATGTTTGAACTCCCATCACAGACACGACCACCTTCTCTAACACACCAAGAGGTCTTACCCGTTGCTTGTTAGCCATCCCCACAACAATGCTAGCCGGGCGAGTTGGTTCCATCCCCAACTTCTTCATCAACCTCTCCGATATGGCGTTTACAGCCGACCCTCCATCCACCAATACGTCAGAGACGTAGTGACCATTCAACCGGACTTCAATCGTTGAAGCCCTAGTGCATACCTCTGAAGCATGCACATCCACCACACCAACTCCCACTGACTTTGATGTCTTGCTCTTGGGTTTCTTCTTCTTGCTTCTCTTCGAACTCAGTCCTCCTCTGAGTTCCCTTCGTAAGCTGGGATTAAGTGCAATCAGTTGTCCAACAGTGATGTTGGCTTTCTGAGCACCCACATCTTCAACCACATCATATCCCGCTTGGGAAGATGAAATGGTGAAATCCGCCATCCCCAGCTTCCTTCTTGGCTCCCTTGGTGTACTCGAAACATTACTCGAACGAGTACTTCTACTTGCTGACTCCTCCATGAAAACCGGTTCATCAGAAAATCGAGTTCTTTTCCTTTCTTGAGCTAAAAGCTCCACCGGTGCATGAGAAGAGTTTGAACTCTCTCCTTTCTCGTAGATGGGATCTCGCACGACATCGATAGTAGCCACCCCCTTGTCTCGTCCTTGTGATGGATTTCCTCCACCCACATTCATTCTAACCGCTTCGGCACCTCTTGCTCCGTTGTTAGGACAATTTCGCTGGAAATGAGAACCTCCACACGTCCAACAAGTGATTCCTCCAAAGTTACCTTGGTTACCTCCAAAGTTACCTTGATTTCCTCGGTTGGGATTGTTGTCGTAACCTCTTTGACCTCCTCCTCCACCTTTGTTCCTCCATTCTCGTAACTGTACCACGTTTATCTTGAGATCCGCAAGAGTATCGGTGATGCTCTTCAGCTCGGCATGAAAATCAGAGGTGGCAGTAGACATCGTTGTTGGGACAACCGGTCTTGACACCACCGTTGGAGTAGGAGCTGACGTTGAAGCAATCACCAATTGTGATGGTGCAGGTGCGATCGTTGTGACTACACCAAGAATCGGAGTTGACACCAGAGCAGCATGATGAGGTTGGATGATATCTCCTTCATCCAAACTCTCTTCCATATTTGTCGCTATCTTGATGGCCTCCGCTTTGGTTGCTGGCTTCTCGTACCTCACTTGGGTTCGAATTGAAGGCCTCAACCCTCCCACCAAGTTCTTGGTCAACACTGCTCCAATCCCCGCCATCGTTAACTCCACATTGTCTCCACTCTTCCGTAAGACCGTCCGAAACCGTTGCTCCAACTTATCCACCCTTTCGGCATACTGCCGAACTTTCTCGTCGTCCCGTTGCCTCAAATGAGTAAGCTCCACCATGAGCTTCTCATAACTCTCTTCTGGGAGAAATTCTTCGATGAGTGCATTACTCAACGTCTCCCATGTGTCTTCAACTGCACCAGGTGTCTGGCTCTTCACTCGGTCTTCATACCACGTAAGAGCAAAATCTTCTAAAAACTCTGGCAGTAACAACACCCATTCTTCCTTCCTTCTCACGTTGTTTCCGATGCAACCTCTTTTGAAGTCTCGAACAAATGGTTCTACATCTTCATTGTCCTTCCCATGAAACACGGGTAGCTTTCCCATCTTGTAACTACTCTTTCTACTCTTCTAATCGTCGTGCAATAACTACTCGCTAAAAGAGTACGAACATCACCAATTCCATTCGCGAATAATCTACCATAGGTAAAATGAAAGGAAATGGTTGTAACAACACCTCTTGTGCCATCTCTTCTCCCAAGGTAATCATGAGTCTGAGTCGCATCACCGCCTTCTCCACCATCCGAATGACGATCTCCATCACAACTCAGCCGAGTCCTCCTTTGAAGTCGACAACTTCTCCGTCTCAGCTCTTTGAGTCTCGTCCAACTTCTCGACTACGGACGTAAGTAGGGCGGCCACATCGACGCACTTGTGTCCTCTTGATAGATCACCCACTCCACAACTTGGACAAGGATCTTCGCCTAGAAGATGAATTGGCGCTGGTGACGATGGACCCACTCGAAGACTCAAATCAGTAAACTCTCGCTTCCCTTTAGCTCTCTCGGTTCTGATTCTAGTTGGACAATTCACTACTTTATGTCCCAACCCTCTACAGAAATAACACCACAAGTCGGTTTCTACTCTTCTCCTCGGAGATTCTACTTGAGGTTTAGTACTAGGGTTTTCAAACTCGACGATAATCTCTCTCGAACTTTCTCCGACACTTACTATGACATCTAAACCTTGAGGAAGGTTTCTAAGTCTAACTTTCCAATCTTTTGAATTTCCACTCATGTTGCACCTTCTCAACCATTAAGTGGACAAAATATCATAGAGGAAAATAATTCTACATCACTTTCTTAACTCTTCCGAGCTTTATATTGGAAATCGTGTATTATACATGATATACACGAAATAAAATCCAGTCTAAAATTAACTATCGAAGATATGATCCTCCTCACCCTCGTTTGTACTCATCACTACAGACATCTTGAACTCACTCTTGTAAGGATCCAACTCTATTTCACCAGGAGCATTCGTGGCCTCCATAGTGAATGATGCTTTAAACTCGACTTTCTTCAAATCTGTGCCAATGGTCGCGGAAGCTTCTTCGTATAGGGTAAAGAGAGCACCCCAAGTGCTATAGATGCGTGTTCGTAACTCATCTATACTTAAGTTGGGCTTCTCCGTCTCTGTTCGAACTCCTAAACGTCTCTTCTTCCACCTCGTCATTCGAACTGGATTCCCCATGACGTATCTTCAAGACCTCCTTGTATGCCGAAACGTATATCTCTTAGTTGGTAAGAGATCTCTCCAAGATTTTTGTGATCTGCAGTAGCTCAACCTCCAAGCTACTAAATCATGAAGTTTCAACAGAAACTTCCCTAATCAGAAGAGATGGTGATGACTGTACAAATTTTCAGAGAACTGAAATTTGTATATTTTCACTTCCCTCATGGTTGTCAACCCCCTCCACTTTGAAAAATCCTTTCTCCCTCTTCAGACCTCATCTTCTCATGATTTCTTTTGTCCTGGATAGCTTATCAGCCACTCTAAAACACTGGAAAGTTTCTCAGGAAAATAAAATTCACAGAAAATCTGGCACTGACTGTAAACTTTTTCCAGAGAACAGAATTCCTCAACTCTCACGAATAGACCCCCTCAACTTTGAAAAATCATTGCTCCCTCTCTAGACCACCTTTTCCTATGATTTCTTTTGTCTTAGATAGGTTATCAGCCAATCTAAAACACTGGAAAGTTTCACAGGAAAATAAAATTCACAGAAAAGTTGACAGCGACTGTACAAATTTTCCAGAGAGCAGAATTTCTAAACTCACAAATTTCTCTCCTCTAATAACTTTTCTCTCCTCCTTTCTCTACAACTCTTGTTGCACCTTCTTTCAACTCTCCTCAAACCCTTTCTAAGTGAACAAGATGTAAAGAATGACTTCGAACGCGTCATATATCACTACGGGATACACGAAAGGTTCTAACGTTGCTAACATCGCGTTAGCTCTCTCTCCTCTCAACGTTCTCTCCATGTGCTCTCTCATAATCTCTTTTTGTCGAATATAGAACTGAACTCTAAACATCGTTCAACGATCCCTTCAAGTGAGGTCCCGGCAACGGAACCAAAAATGTAAACCCTCCGCGGTCCTAACGATCAACTACCCCCGGATCTCTCAACCTCCACGATCGTCATCCACGAATCTGCAACTGTCGGGCCTGTCTCTCACTCAGGGGTCACCTCTGATGGCTTTGATGGAAGCACACCATGAATCTTGAAGGGAAAAATGCTAAGTTCACTCTCATTCATACACCCACAAACTTATCAACTAAAATCTCCATAATCTCATCCACTAAAATCCTCCATTCTAACGACGTCTCTCAAGTTCTCACATGCTAAAAATATCCCACACTCTCTATATTACTCAAGTTGTCATTACGACGATGTGAAAACAAGGATGAGGAGCTCTTCTCTACTCCTCTATTTATACATTCTAGGTTTTTACTTTGGTACCCTCCGGTAACTCAGCCGTAACTACTTTTACCGGGTTTTACTAAGATATTACTTAAGGTAAAAGCATTGATCACATGGGCTTTTTACCTTTTCACATGGGCTTATTCCTTCAAAGTCAACAACTTCTAGAAGGATTCTGGAATATTGTCAAGGAATCTCGAATTTCCACCCCCCCTCTACACTAGGACCCACTAAAAAGGAAACATGTGGAATCTCTTCTTGTTTTTAATGCCCACAAAGTCCACAACTTTAATCCAACCACTAATATCAAGTCAAAAAGGAGATAAGGGATACTTTCCACCCCCTTTCTACCTTTTAGACAAGATGACAAGATAGTAGTGCTCACTCTTTAGCAAATATCTGAATTCTGCCAAAAGTACAGCTAAGTTTAACCATAACTAACTTTTAGCTAGTCATGACTAACTTGATATCTCCTAAAAGTACTTTGGCAGCAAATAAACATTCTCAACACTTAGTTAGAACTAAACACCTTACTAATAGACAAACTTCCTATGTGTAACATAGGTCGTTACATTTTACCCCCGGACTAAATTTTCGCTCCGTCCTCGGAGTGAAGAGAGAACTTCCGTCGATGAAACAACTTCAACTTGTGATGGTTGACCCGATCGAATCTCCTTCCTCCCAACTCCTGAAGGTCATATGTGAAGTTGCTCCACACCTTATCTACAACAAAAGGACCAAAATATCTCGGAAGAAACTTCTTCCTAGCCCTCTTGAATCTGATAGCATCATACAACATAACCCAATCTCCGACTTGAAAAGGTTTTACCTCCCTCTTGCCCAACCGTTTGTCGTAACTCTTCTTTTGATACGCCTGAGCTCGTTCCATCCGGATCATTGCTACCGCTCGGGTCTCTTCCAACTCCATGAGTTGCTCCCTTCTTGATCTGACCACGTCTTCTCCTCTCGACCTCTTCAACTTTCGTTGAATAGTTTGAAAAGTATCCAATTCGAATTGGATCGGCAACTTGGACTCCACTCCATAAACCAGTCGAAATGGGGAGTACCCAGTAGAAGTCTTTGTTGTCGTTCGATACTCCCATAAGATGGCATGTAGCCTCTTATCCCAAGTATGTTTCGCAGTCTCAACACCAGCATCTTTGGCGAGCATCATACAAAGTGTACGATTGGTCTTCTCCGCAAGACCATTAGCATTTGGTTTGTATGAGGTCGTTACTCGTGGCTTGATAGAAAAGTGTTGTAGCATAGCAGTAGTCATGCTCCCTACAAACTCTCCTCCTCTATCTGAGACCAACTCTAACGGACATCCAAATCTTGTGATGATCCTCTCCCATAAGAATCTACCGACTTCTGTTTCATTGGTCTCTCTCAAAGGTCTAGCCTCTACCCACTTGGTACAATAGTCAGTGGCGACTACAATGTATCTATTGCCTCGAGGTGTCTTATTAAGAGGACCTACAAAGTCAATACCCCACTTCTCAAATGGTCCTAACACGGGAATTGATCTTAACGGAGGTGTTCTAGTAGACTTCAGAGCAAATGCTTGACATACGTCGCAAGTTTTGCAATAGTCTAAACACTCTTTGAAAATCCCTCTCCAGTGGTAACCCGCATCCAAAATCTTGAAGGCTGTTATCTTACCAGCAAAGTGACCTCCGCAAACAGTTCCGTCGTGAAACTCGTGCATTAGCTTGAATGCCTCCTTCTGACCAACTGCTCTCCTTAGTAACCCATCTGCTCCTTGATGAAACAGAATTCCCTCTACCATGGTGTAAGGTTTGCATCTCTTGATCAACGCGTTACGTTCTCGGGTATGCATACCTTCCAGAAAAGAGCCATCTGCAAGGAAACTCCAGATTTCCTTATACTCGTCCGGTATCTCCTCAATGCTTGTGATGGTCATCAGATGCTCGTCTGGAAACGAATCGTCAAATGGTTCTTCTCCCTCATCATCATAAGCCCTCGACAAAAGATCAGCATTCGCATGCTTTTTCCCGGGTATATCTTCGATCACGTAATCGTATTCTGTTAGAAGGATCTTCCAACGAGCAATACGACCTTCGGCATTAGGCTTATTAAAGATATACTTTAAAGCCTTGTGATCTGTGACTATGGAAAATTTCCCTCCTAGCAAGTAATGTCAGAATTTCTTCAATCCAAAGATCACCGCTAATCCTTCTCGTTCAGTCACGGAGTAATTCTTCTCCGCTGGAACCATCTGCCTACTAGCATAAGCTATAGGATGATCATGCCCATCTCCATCTAGCTGACTTAATGTACATCCGATTGCTACATTGGAGGCATCCGTATACAGAATAAATGCTTTACTCCACTCAGGTTTAGCAAGTATAGGAGCTGTCACCAATGCCTTTTTCAGCTCCTCAAATGCTTCCTTTGCCTTCTGATCATGCACTATCAAGTCAAAATCAACTCCCTTCTTCATGTACATAGTCAAAGCTAATGCTTTGTTTGAGAAGGAAAAGACAAACCTACGATAATATCCAACCATGCCAAGAAACTGCCTCAACTTTGTCAAGTTGATCGGAAATGGAAGATCCACAATCTTCTTCACCTTCTCAGGATCTACCGCAATCCCATTCTTGGAAATGATGTGCCCTAACAGCAGACCTTCTTCGCAGCCAAAGATGCACTTCTCTGGATTCAGAGAAGCGTTAGCTTGCTCCAACCGCTGCAGAACTTTGATCACATGATCAAAGTGGTCCTCCTTTCTTCCGTACACACAGAAATCATCAATGAAATCACGAACAAACTTTCCTATGAATGGTTCGAACACCTTGTTCATGAACCTCTGAAACGTGGCCGGAGCATTACACAGTCCGAATGACATCACTCGAAATGCAAATGTTCCCCAAGGAGTAGTGAAAGTAGTCAACTGCTGGTACTCCTGTGCTATCTTGATCTGGTTGTATCCACTATAACCATCACCAAAGCTGTACCACTCATGACCGGCAACTTCCTCCAAAATCTCATCTATAAATGGTAGAGGATAATAGTCCTTCTTGGTAACTGCATTCAGCTTCTTATAGTCTATGCACACTCGCAGCTTACCATTCTTCTTCTTGACAATCACAATGGGTGAAACCCATTCTGAGTTCTCCACCTCATAGATGAAACTTGCCTCCTTCAACTTGTCTATCTCCTCCTTGACCATCATTGCCGTTGTGGGATTGACCCTTCTCTGCTTCTGTCGAACTGGTCTTGCGTGCTCCTCCAATTCGATTCGATGAGTCTCGAGAGTCACCTCCTTCAAATCCTTGTAGCTGAAAGCAAACACATGGATATATTTTCGAAATATATCTAGGAATCTACTTTTCTCCTCTTGAGTGACATTGATACCAAACTTCAAGGTAGAGAGTCTTCTCACAATCTCTGCCTCACTCAACTCTTCTTTGTCAGGATCTTTCTCCACTGCTGGTCGAGGCAACAAGTCAATAGCACTAAGCTGATGTAATGATTCATCTCGACCACATCCTTCGTCCTCAGACGAGGATTCTTGATCGTAAGAATCTCCGGTATCTACTTCTGAGACACTCTGATCGTCCTCCGTATCAGATTCCCAGTAGTCACTAGTGGGTCTATCAGAGTCAGAAGTCACAACTCCAACACCCGAGAGAGGAACTATCACTCTATGATCTCTAGGCCCAATCCGTAAATATCCCTTGTGCCACCTATCAGTGGTGCGCACAGCTCTCAACCAAGGCCTACCTAGGAGCAAATCATAACTAGAGTCCTTTAACACTTGAAAGGACATCAATGTTTGAACTCCCATCACAGACACGACCACCTTCTCTAACACACCAAGAGGTCTTACCCGTTGCTTGTTAGCCATCCCCACAACAATGCTAGCCGGGCGAGTTGGTTCCATCCCCAACTTCTTCATCAACCTCTCCGATATGGCGTTTACAGCCGACCCTCCATCCACCAATACGTCAGAGACGTAGTGACCATTCAACCGGACTTCAATCGTTGAAGCCCTAGTGCATACCTCTGAAGCATGCACATCCACCACACCAACTCCCACTGACTTTGATGTCTTGCTCTTGGGTTTCTTCTTCTTGCTTCTCTTCGAACTCAGTCCTCCTCTGAGTTCCCTTCGTAAGCTGGGATTAAGTGCAATCAGTTGTCCAACAGTGATGTTGGCTTTCTGAGCACCCACATCTTCAACCACATCATATCCCGCTTGGGAAGATGAAATGGTGAAATCCGCCATCCCCAGCTTCCTTCTTGGCTCCCTTGGTGTACTCGAAACATTACTCGAACGAGTACTTCTACTTGCTGACTCCTCCATGAAAACCGGTTCATCAGAAAATCGAGTTCTTTTCCTTTCTTGAGCTAAAAGCTCCACCGGTGCATGAGAAGAGTTTGAACTCTCTCCTTTCTCGTAGATGGGATCTCGCACGACATCGATAGTAGCCACCCCCTTGTCTCGTCCTTGTGATGGATTTCCTCCACCCACATTCATTCTAACCGCTTCGGCACCTCTTGCTCCGTTGTTAGGACAATTTCGCTGGAAATGAGAACCTCCACACGTCCAACAAGTGATTCCTCCAAAGTTACCTTGGTTACCTCCAAAGTTACCTTGATTTCCTCGGTTGGGATTGTTGTCGTAACCTCTTTGACCTCCTCCTCCACCTTTGTTCCTCCATTCTCGTAACTGTACCACGTTTATCTTGAGATCCGCAAGAGTATCGGTGATGCTCTTCAGCTCGGCATGAAAATCAGAGGTGGCAGTAGACATCGTTGTTGGGACAACCGGTCTTGACACCACCGTTGGAGTAGGAGCTGACGTTGAAGCAATCACCAATTGTGATGGTGCAGGTGCGATCGTTGTGACTACACCAAGAATCGGAGTTGACACCAGAGCAGCATGATGAGGTTGGATGATATCTCCTTCATCCAAACTCTCTTCCATATTTGTCGCTATCTTGATGGCCTCCGCTTTGGTTGCTGGCTTCTCGTACCTCACTTGGGTTCGAATTGAAGGCCTCAACCCTCCCACCAAGTTCTTGGTCAACACTGCTCCAATCCCCGCCATCGTTAACTCCACATTGTCTCCACTCTTCCGTAAGACCGTCCGAAACCGTTGCTCCAACTTATCCACCCTTTCGGCATACTGCCGAACTTTCTCGTCGTCCCGTTGCCTCAAATGAGTAAGCTCCACCATGAGCTTCTCATAACTCTCTTCTGGGAGAAATTCTTCGATGAGTGCATTACTCAACGTCTCCCATGTGTCTTCAACTGCACCAGGTGTCTGGCTCTTCACTCGGTCTTCATACCACGTAAGAGCAAAATCTTCTAAAAACTCTGGCAGTAACAACACCCATTCTTCCTTCCTTCTCACGTTGTTTCCGATGCAACCTCTTTTGAAGTCTCGAACAAATGGTTCTACATCTTCATTGTCCTTCCCATGAAACACGGGTAGCTTTCCCATCTTGTAACTACTCTTTCTACTCTTCTAATCGTCGTGCAATAACTACTCGCTAAAAGAGTACGAACATCACCAATTCCATTCGCGAATAATCTACCATAGGTAAAATGAAAGGAAATGGTTGTAACAACACCTCTTGTGCCATCTCTTCTCCCAAGGTAATCATGAGTCTGAGTCGCATCACCGCCTTCTCCACCATCCGAATGACGATCTCCATCACAACTCAGCCGAGTCCTCCTTTGAAGTCGACAACTTCTCCGTCTCAGCTCTTTGAGTCTCGTCCAACTTCTCGACTACGGACGTAAGTAGGGCGGCCACATCGACGCACTTGTGTCCTCTTGATAGATCACCCACTCCACAACTTGGACAAGGATCTTCGCCTAGAAGATGAATTGGCGCTGGTGACGATGGACCCACTCGAAGACTCAAATCAGTAAACTCTCGCTTCCCTTTAGCTCTCTCGGTTCTGATTCTAGTTGGACAATTCACTACTTTATGTCCCAACCCTCTACAGAAATAACACCACAAGTCGGTTTCTACTCTTCTCCTCGGAGATTCTACTTGAGGTTTAGTACTAGGGTTTTCAAACTCGACGATAATCTCTCTCGAACTTTCTCCGACACTTACTATGACATCTAAACCTTGAGGAAGGTTTCTAAGTCTAACTTTCCAATCTTTTGAATTTCCACTCATGTTGCACCTTCTCAACCATTAAGTGGACAAAATATCATAGAGGAAAATAATTCTACATCACTTTCTTAACTCTTCCGAGCTTTATATTGGAAATCGTGTATTATACATGATATACACGAAATAAAATCCAGTCTAAAATTAACTATCGAAGATATGATCCTCCTCACCCTCGTTTGTACTCATCACTACAGACATCTTGAACTCACTCTTGTAAGGATCCAACTCTATTTCACCAGGAGCATTCGTGGCCTCCATAGTGAATGATGCTTTAAACTCGACTTTCTTCAAATCTGTGCCAATGGTCGCGGAAGCTTCTTCGTATAGGGTAAAGAGAGCACCCCAAGTGCTATAGATGCGTGTTCGTAACTCATCTATACTTAAGTTGGGCTTCTCCGTCTCTGTTCGAACTCCTAAACGTCTCTTCTTCCACCTCGTCATTCGAACTGGATTCCCCATGACGTATCTTCAAGACCTCCTTGTATGCCGAAACGTATATCTCTTAGTTGGTAAGAGATCTCTCCAAGATTTTTGTGATCTGCAGTAGCTCAACCTCCAAGCTACTAAATCATGAAGTTTCAACAGAAACTTCCCTAATCAGAAGAGATGGTGATGACTGTACAAATTTTCAGAGAACTGAAATTTGTATATTTTCACTTCCCTCATGGTTGTCAACCCCCTCCACTTTGAAAAATCCTTTCTCCCTCTTCAGACCTCATCTTCTCATGATTTCTTTTGTCCTGGATAGCTTATCAGCCACTCTAAAACACTGGAAAGTTTCTCAGGAAAATAAAATTCACAGAAAATCTGGCACTGACTGTAAACTTTTTCCAGAGAACAGAATTCCTCAACTCTCACGAATAGACCCCCTCAACTTTGAAAAATCATTGCTCCCTCTCTAGACCACCTTTTCCTATGATTTCTTTTGTCTTAGATAGGTTATCAGCCAATCTAAAACACTGGAAAGTTTCACAGGAAAATAAAATTCACAGAAAAGTTGACAGCGACTGTACAAATTTTCCAGAGAGCAGAATTTCTAAACTCACAAATTTCTCTCCTCTAATAACTTTTCTCTCCTCCTTTCTCTACAACTCTTGTTGCACCTTCTTTCAACTCTCCTCAAACCCTTTCTAAGTGAACAAGATGTAAAGAATGACTTCGAACGCGTCATATATCACTACGGGATACACGAAAGGTTCTAACGTTGCTAACATCGCGTTAGCTCTCTCTCCTCTCAACGTTCTCTCCATGTGCTCTCTCATAATCTCTTTTTGTCGAATATAGAACTGAACTCTAAACATCGTTCAACGATCCCTTCAAGTGAGGTCCCGGCAACGGAACCAAAAATGTAAACCCTCCGCGGTCCTAACGATCAACTACCCCCGGATCTCTCAACCTCCACGATCGTCATCCACGAATCTGCAACTGTCGGGCCTGTCTCTCACTCAGGGGTCACCTCTGATGGCTTTGATGGAAGCACACCATGAATCTTGAAGGGAAAAATGCTAAGTTCACTCTCATTCATACACCCACAAACTTATCAACTAAAATCTCCATAATCTCATCCACTAAAATCCTCCATTCTAACGACGTCTCTCAAGTTCTCACATGCTAAAAATATCCCACACTCTCTATATTACTCAAGTTGTCATTACGACGATGTGAAAACAAGGATGAGGAGCTCTTCTCTACTCCTCTATTTATACATTCTAGGTTTTTACTTTGGTACCCTCCGGTAACTCAGCCGTAACTACTTTTACCGGGTTTTACTAAGATATTACTTAAGGTAAAAGCATTGATCACATGGGCTTTTTACCTTTTCACATGGGCTTATTCCTTCAAAGTCAACAACTTCTAGAAGGATTCTGGAATATTGTCAAGGAATCTCGAATTTCCACCCCCCCTCTACACTAGGACCCACTAAAAAGGAAACATGTGGAATCTCTTCTTGTTTTTAATGCCCACAAAGTCCACAACTTTAATCCAACCACTAATATCAAGTCAAAAAGGAGATAAGGGATACTTTCCACCCCCTTTCTACCTTTTAGACAAGATGACAAGATAGTAGTGCTCACTCTTTAGCAAATATCTGAATTCTGCCAAAAGTACAGCTAAGTTTAACCATAACTAACTTTTAGCTAGTCATGACTAACTTGATATCTCCTAAAAGTACTTTGGCAGCAAATAAACATTCTCAACACTTAGTTAGAACTAAACACCTTACTAATAGACAAACTTCCTATGTGTAACATAGGTCGTTACATTTTACCCCCGGACTAAATTTTCGCTCCGTCCTCGGAGTGAAGAGAGAACTTCCGTCGATGAAACAACTTCAACTTGTGATGGTTGACCCGATCGAATCTCCTTCCTCCCAACTCCTGAAGGTCATATGTGAAGTTGCTCCACACCTTATCTACAACAAAAGGACCAAAATATCTCGGAAGAAACTTCTTCCTAGCCCTCTTGAATCTGATAGCATCATACAACATAACCCAATCTCCGACTTGAAAAGGTTTTACCTCCCTCTTGCCCAACCGTTTGTCGTAACTCTTCTTTTGATACGCCTGAGCTCGTTCCATCCGGATCATTGCTACCGCTCGGGTCTCTTCCAACTCCATGAGTTGCTCCCTTCTTGATCTGACCACGTCTTCTCCTCTCGACCTCTTCAACTTTCGTTGAATAGTTTGAAAAGTATCCAATTCGAATTGGATCGGCAACTTGGACTCCACTCCATAAACCAGTCGAAATGGGGAGTACCCAGTAGAAGTCTTTGTTGTCGTTCGATACTCCCATAAGATGGCATGTAGCCTCTTATCCCAAGTATGTTTCGCAGTCTCAACACCAGCATCTTTGGCGAGCATCATACAAAGTGTACGATTGGTCTTCTCCGCAAGACCATTAGCATTTGGTTTGTATGAGGTCGTTACTCGTGGCTTGATAGAAAAGTGTTGTAGCATAGCAGTAGTCATGCTCCCTACAAACTCTCCTCCTCTATCTGAGACCAACTCTAACGGACATCCAAATCTTGTGATGATCCTCTCCCATAAGAATCTACCGACTTCTGTTTCATTGGTCTCTCTCAAAGGTCTAGCCTCTACCCACTTGGTACAATAGTCAGTGGCGACTACAATGTATCTATTGCCTCGAGGTGTCTTATTAAGAGGACCTACAAAGTCAATACCCCACTTCTCAAATGGTCCTAACACGGGAATTGATCTTAACGGAGGTGTTCTAGTAGACTTCAGAGCAAATGCTTGACATACGTCGCAAGTTTTGCAATAGTCTAAACACTCTTTGAAAATCCCTCTCCAGTGGTAACCCGCATCCAAAATCTTGAAGGCTGTTATCTTACCAGCAAAGTGACCTCCGCAAACAGTTCCGTCGTGAAACTCGTGCATTAGCTTGAATGCCTCCTTCTGACCAACTGCTCTCCTTAGTAACCCATCTGCTCCTTGATGAAACAGAATTCCCTCTACCATGGTGTAAGGTTTGCATCTCTTGATCAACGCGTTACGTTCTCGGGTATGCATACCTTCCGGAAAAGAGCCATCTGCAAGGAAACTCCAGATTTCCTTATACTCGTCCGGTATCTCCTCAATGCTTGTGATGGTCATCAGATGCTCGTCTGGAAACGAATCGTCAAATGGTTCTTCTCCCTCATCATCATAAGCCCTCGACAAAAGATCAGCATTCGCATGCTTTTTCCCGGGTCTATCTTCGATCACATAATCGTATTCTGTTAGAAGGATCTTCCAACGAGCAATACGACCTTCGGCATTAGGCTTATTAAAGATATACTTTAAAGCCTTGTGATCTGTGACTATGGAAAATTTCCCTCCTAGCAAGTAATGTCGGAATTTCTTCAATCCAAAGATCACCGCTAATCCTTCTCGTTCAGTCACGGAGTAATTCTTCTCCGCTGGAACCATCTGCCTACTAGCATAAGCTATAGGATGATCATGCCCATCTCCATCTAGCTGACTTAATGTACATCCGATTGCTACATTGGAGGCATCCGTATACAGAATAAATGCTTTACTCCACTCAGGTTTAGCAAGTATAGGAGCTGTCACCAATGCCTTTTTCAGCTCCTCAAATGCTTCCTTTGCCTTCTGATCATGCACTATCAAGTCAAAATCAACTCCCTTCTTCATGTACATAGTCAAAGCTATTGCTTTGTTTGAGAAGGAAAAGACAAACCTACGATAATATCCAACCATGCCAAGAAACTGCCTCAACTTTGTCAAGTTGATCGGAAATGGAAGATCCACAATCTTCTTCACCTTCTCAGGATCTACCGCAATCCCATTCTTGGAAATGATGTGCCCTAACAGCAGACCTTCTTCGCAGCCAAAGATGCACTTCTCTGGATTCAGAGAAGCGTTAGCTTGCTCCAACCGCTGCAGAACTTTGATCACATGATCAAAGTGGTCCTCCTTTCTTCCGTACACACAGAAATCATCAATGAAATCACGAACAAACTTTCCTATGAATGGTTCGAACACCTTGTTCATGAACCTCTGAAACGTGGCCGGAGCATTACACAGTCCGAATGACATCACTCGAAATGCAAATGTTCCCCAAGGAGTAGTGAAAGTAGTCAACTGCTGGTACTCCTGTGCTATCTTGATCTGGTTGTATCCACTATAACCATCACCAAAGCTGTACCACTCATGACCGGCAACTTCCTCCAAAATCTCATCTATAAATGGTAGAGGATAATAGTCCTTCTTGGTAACTGCATTCAGCTTCTTATAGTCTATGCACACTCGCAGCTTACCATTCTTCTTCTTGACAATCACAATGGGTGAAACCCATTCTGAGTTCTCCACCTCATAGATGAAACTTGCCTCCTTCAACTTGTCTATCTCCTCCTTGACCATCATTGCCGTTGTGGGATTGACCCTTCTCTGCTTCTGTCGAACTGGTCTTGCGTGCTCCTCCAATTCGATTCGATGAGTCTCGAGAGTCACCTCCTTCAAATCCTTGTAGCTGAAAGCAAACACATGGATATATTTTCGAAATATATCTAGGAATCTACTTTTCTCCTCTTGAGTGACATTGATACCAAACTTCAAGGTAGAGAGTCTTCTCACAATCTCTGCCTCACTCAACTCTTCTTTGTCAGGATCTTTCTCCACTGCTGGTCGAGGCAACAAGTCAATAGCACTAAGCTGATGTAATGATTCATCTCGACCACATCCTTCGTCCTCAGACGAGGATTCTTGATCGTAAGAATCTCCGGTATCTACTTCTGAGACACTCTGATCGTCCTCCGTATCAGATTCCCAGTAGTCACTAGTGGGTCTATCAGAGTCAGAAGTCACAACTCCAACACCCGAGAGAGGAACTATCACTCTATGATCTCTAGGCCCAATCCGTAAATATCCCTTGTGCCACCTATCAGTGGTGCGCACAGCTCTCAACCAAGGCCTACCTAGGAGCAAATCATAACTAGAGTCCTTTAACACTTGAAAGGACATCAATGTTTGAACTCCCATCACAGACACGACCACCTTCTCTAACACACCAAGAGGTCTTACCCGTTGCTTGTTAGCCATCCCCACAACAATGCTAGCCGGGCGAGTCAGTGGGAGTTGGTTCCATCCCCAACTTCTTCATCAACCTCTCCGATATGGCGTTTACAGCCGACCCTCCATCCACCAATACGTCAGAGACGTAGTGACCATTCAACCGGACTTCAATCGTTGAAGCCCTAGTGCATACCTCTGAAGCATGCACATCCACCACACCAACTCCCACTGACTTTGATGTCTTGCTCTTGGGTTTCTTCTTCTTGCTTCTCTTCGAACTCAGTCCTCCTCTGAGTTCCCTTCGTAAGCTGGGATTAAGTGCAATCAGTTGTCCAACAGTGATGTTGGCTTTCTGAGCACCCACATCTTCAACCACATCATATCCCGCTTGGGAAGATGAAATGGTGAAATCCGCCATCCCCAGCTTCCTTCTTGGCTCCCTTGGTGTACTCGAAACATTACTCGAACGAGTACTTCTACTTGCTGACTCCTCCATGAAAACCGGTTCATCAGAAAATCGAGTTCTTTTCCTTTCTTGAGCTAAAAGCTCCACCGGTGCATGAGAAGAGTTTGAACTCTCTCCTTTCTCGTAGATGGGATCTCGCACGACATCGATAGTAGCCACCCCCTTGTCTCGTCCTTGTGATGGATTTCCTCCACCCACATTCATTCTAACCGCTTCGGCACCTCTTGCTCCGTTGTTAGGACAATTTCGCTGGAAATGAGAACCTCCACACGTCCAACAAGTGATTCCTCCAAAGTTACCTTGGTTACCTCCAAAGTTACCTTGATTTCCTCGGTTGGGATTGTTGTCGTAACCTCTTTGACCTCCTCCTCCACCTTTGTTCCTCCATTCTCGTAACTGTACCACGTTTATCTTGAGATCCGCAAGAGTATCGGTGATGCTCTTCAGCTCGGCATGAAAATCAGAGGTGGCAGTAGACATCGTTGTTGGGACAACCGGTCTTGACACCACCGTTGGAGTAGGAGCTGACGTTGAAGCAATCACCAATTGTGATGGTGCAGGTGCGATCGTTGTGACTACACCAAGAATCGGAGTTGACACCAGAGCAGCATGATGAGGTTGGATGATATCTCCTTCATCCAAACTCTCTTCCATATTTGTCGCTATCTTGATGGCCTCCGCTTTGGTTGCTGGCTTCTCGTACCTCACTTGGGTTCGAATTGAAGGCCTCAACCCTCCCACCAAGTTCTTGGTCAACACTGCTCCAATCCCCGCCATCGTTAACTCCACATTGTCTCCACTCTTCCGTAAGACCGTCCGAAACCGTTGCTCCAACTTATCCACCCTTTCGGCATACTGCCGAACTTTCTCGTCGTCCCGTTGCCTCAAATGAGTAAGCTCCACCATGAGCTTCTCATAACTCTCTTCTGGGAGAAATTCTTCGATGAGTGCATTACTCAACGTCTCCCATGTGTCTTCAACTGCACCAGGTGTCTGGCTCTTCACTCGGTCTTCATACCACGTAAGAGCAAAATCTTCTAAAAACTCTGGCAGTAACAACACCCATTCTTCCTTCCTTCTCACGTTGTTTCCGATGCAACCTCTTTTGAAGTCTCGAACAAATGGTTCTACATCTTCATTGTCCTTCCCATGAAACACGGGTAGCTTTCCCATCTTGTAACTACTCTTTCTACTCTTCTAATCGTCGTGCAATAACTACTCGCTAAAAGAGTACGAACATCACCAATTCCATTCGCGAATAATCTACCATAGGTAAAATGAAAGGAAATGGTTGTAACAACACCTCTTGTGCCATCTCTTCTCCCAAGGTAATCATGAGTCTGAGTCGCATCACCGCCTTCTCCACCATCCGAATGACGATCTCCATCACAACTCAGCCGAGTCCTCCTTTGAAGTCGACAACTTCTCCGTCTCAGCTCTTTGAGTCTCGTCCAACTTCTCGACTACGGACGTAAGTAGGGCGGCCACATCGACGCACTTGTGTCCTCTTGATAGATCACCCACTCCACAACTTGGACAAGGATCTTCGCCTAGAAGATGAATTGGCGCTGGTGACGATGGACCCACTCGAAGACTCAAATCAGTAAACTCTCGCTTCCCTTTAGCTCTCTCGGTTCTGATTCTAGTTGGACAATTCACTACTTTATGTCCCAACCCTCTACAGAAATAACACCACAAGTCGGTTTCTACTCTTCTCCTCGGAGATTCTACTTGAGGTTTAGTACTAGGGTTTTCAAACTCGACGATAATCTCTCTCGAACTTTCTCCGACACTTACTATGACATCTAAACCTTGAGGAAGGTTTCTAAGTCTAACTTTCCAATCTTTTGAATTTCCACTCATGTTGCACCTTCTCAACCATTAAGTGGACAAAATATCATAGAGGAAAATAATTCTACATCACTTTCTTAACTCTTCCGAGCTTTATATTGGAAATCGTGTATTATACATGATATACACGAAATAAAATCCAGTCTAAAATTAACTATCGAAGATATGATCCTCCTCACCCTCGTTTGTACTCATCACTACAGACATCTTGAACTCACTCTTGTAAGGATCCAACTCTATTTCACCAGGAGCATTCGTGGCCTCCATAGTGAATGATGCTTTAAACTCGACTTTCTTCAAATCTGTGCCAATGGTCGCGGAAGCTTCTTCGTATAGGGTAAAGAGAGCACCCCAAGTGCTATAGATGCGTGTTCGTAACTCATCTATACTTAAGTTGGGCTTCTCCGTCTCTGTTCGAACTCCTAAACGTCTCTTCTTCCACCTCGTCATTCGAACTGGATTCCCCATGACGTATCTTCAAGACCTCCTTGTATGCCGAAACGTATATCTCTTAGTTGGTAAGAGATCTCTCCAAGATTTTTGTGATCTGCAGTAGCTCAACCTCCAAGCTACTAAATCATGAAGTTTCAACAGAAACTTCCCTAATCAGAAGAGATGGTGATGACTGTACAAATTTTCAGAGAACTGAAATTTGTATATTTTCACTTCCCTCATGGTTGTCAACCCCCTCCACTTTGAAAAATCCTTTCTCCCTCTTCAGACCTCATCTTCTCATGATTTCTTTTGTCCTGGATAGCTTATCAGCCACTCTAAAACACTGGAAAGTTTCTCAGGAAAATAAAATTCACAGAAAATCTGGCACTGACTGTAAACTTTTTCCAGAGAACAGAATTCCTCAACTCTCACGAATAGACCCCCTCAACTTTGAAAAATCATTGCTCCCTCTCTAGACCACCTTTTCCTATGATTTCTTTTGTCTTAGATAGGTTATCAGCCAATCTAAAACACTGGAAAGTTTCACAGGAAAATAAAATTCACAGAAAAGTTGACAGCGACTGTACAAATTTTCCAGAGAGCAGAATTTCTAAACTCACAAATTTCTCTCCTCTAATAACTTTTCTCTCCTCCTTTCTCTACAACTCTTGTTGCACCTTCTTTCAACTCTCCTCAAACCCTTTCTAAGTGAACAAGATGTAAAGAATGACTTCGAACGCGTCATATATCACTACGGGATACACGAAAGGTTCTAACGTTGCTAACATCGCGTTAGCTCTCTCTCCTCTCAACGTTCTCTCCATGTGCTCTCTCATAATCTCTTTTTGTCGAATATAGAACTGAACTCTAAACATCGTTCAACGATCCCTTCAAGTGAGGTCCCGGCAACGGAACCAAAAATGTAAACCCTCCGCGGTCCTAACGATCAACTACCCCCGGATCTCTCAACCTCCACGATCGTCATCCACGAATCTGCAACTGTCGGGCCTGTCTCTCACTCAGGGGTCACCTCTGATGGCTTTGATGGAAGCACACCATGAATCTTGAAGGGAAAAATGCTAAGTTCACTCTCATTCATACACCCACAAACTTATCAACTAAAATCTCCATAATCTCATCCACTAAAATCCTCCATTCTAACGACGTCTCTCAAGTTCTCACATGCTAAAAATATCCCACACTCTCTATATTACTCAAGTTGTCATTACGACGATGTGAAAACAAGGATGAGGAGCTCTTCTCTACTCCTCTATTTATACATTCTAGGTTTTTACTTTGGTACCCTCCGGTAACTCAGCCGTAACTACTTTTACCGGGTTTTACTAAGATATTACTTAAGGTAAAAGCATTGATCACATGGGCTTTTTACCTTTTCACATGGGCTTATTCCTTCAAAGTCAACAACTTCTAGAAGGATTCTGGAATATTCTCAAGGAATCTCGAATTTCCACCCCCCCTCTACACTAGGACTCACTAAAAAGGAAACATGTGGAATCTCTTCTTGTTTTTAATGCCCACAAAGTCCACAACTTTAATCCAACCACTAATATCAAGTCAAAAAGGAGATAAGGGATACTTTCCACCCCCTTTCTACCTTTTAGACAAGATGACAAGATAGTAGTGCTCACTCTTTAGCAAATATCTGAATTCTGCCAAAAGTACAGCTAAGTTTAACCATAACTAACTTTTAGCTAGTCATGACTAACTTTTAGCTAGTCATGACTAACTTGATATCTCCTAAAAGTACTTTGGCAGCAAATAAACATTCTCAACACTTAGTTAGAACTAAACACCTTACTAATAGACAAACTTCCTATGTGTAACATAGGTCGTTTCATTTTACCCCCGGACTAAATTTTCGCTCCGTCCTCGGAGTGAAGAGAGAACTTCCGTCGATGAAACAACTTCAACTTGTGATGGTTGACCCGATCGAATCTCCTTCCTCCCAACTCCTGAAGGTCATATGTGAAGTTGCTCCACACCTTATCTACAACAAAAGGACCAAAATATCTCGGAAGAAACTTCTTCCTAGCCCTCTTGAATCTGATAGCATCATACAACATAACCCAATCTCCGACTTGAAAAGGTTTTACCTCCCTCTTGCCCAACCGTTTGTCGTAACTCTTCTTTTGATACGCCTGAGCTCGTTCCATCCGGATCATTGCTACCGCTCGGGTCTCTTCCAACTCCATGAGTTGCTCCCTTCTTGATCTGACCACGTCTTCTCCTCTCGACCTCTTCAACTTTCGTTGAATAGTTTGAAAAGTATCCAATTCGAATTGGATCGGCAACTTGGACTCCACTCCATAAACCAGTCGAAATGGGGAGTACCCAGTAGAAGTCTTTGTTGTCGTTCGATACTCCCATAAGATGGCATGTAGCCTCTTATCCCAAGTATGTTTCGCAGTCTCAACACCAGCATCTTTGGCGAGCATCATACAAAGTGTACGATTGGTCTTCTCCGCAAGACCATTAGCATTTGGTTTGTATGAGGTCGTTACTCGTGGCTTGATAGAAAAGTGTTGTAGCATAGCAGTAGTCATGCTCCCTACAAACTCTCCTCCTCTATCTGAGACCAACTCTAACGGACATCCAAATCTTGTGATGATCCTCTCCCATAAGAATCTACCGACTTCTGTTTCATTGGTCTCTCTCAAAGGTCTAGCCTCTACCCACTTGGTACAATAGTCAGTGGCGACTACAATGTATCTATTGCCTCGAGGTGTCTTATTAAGAGGACCTACAAAGTCAATACCCCACTTCTCAAATGGTCCTAACACGGGAATTGATCTTAACGGAGGTGTTCTAGTAGACTTCAGAGCAAATGCTTGACATACGTCACAAGTTTTGCAATAGTCTAAACACTCTTTGAAAATCCCTCTCCAGTGGTAACCCGCATCCAAAATCTTGAAGGCTGTTATCTTACCAGCAAAGTGACCTCCGCAAACAGTTCCGTCGTGAAACTCGTGCATTAGCTTGAATGCCTCCTTCTGACCAACTGCTCTCCTTAGTAACCCATCTGCTCCTTGATGAAACAGAATTCTCTCTACCATGGTGTAAGGTTTGCATCTCTTGATCAACGCGTTACGTTCTCGGGTATGCATACCTTCCGGAAAAGAGCCATCTGCAAGGAAACTCCAGATTTCCTTATACTCGTCCGGTATCTCCTCAATGCTTGTGATGGTCATCAGATGCTCGTCTGGAAACGAATCGTCAAATGGTTCTTCTCCCTCATCATCATAAGCCCTCGACAAAAGATCAGCATTCGCATGCTTTTTCCCGGGTCTATCTTCGATCACATAATCGTATTCTGTTAGAAGGATCTTCCAACGAGCAATACGACCTTCGGCATTAGGCTTATTAAAGATATACTTTAAAGCCTTGTGATCTGTGACTATGGAAAATTTCCCTCCTAGCAAGTAATGTCGGAATTTCTTCAATCCAAAGATCACCGCTAATCCTTCTCGTTCAGTCACGGAGTAATTCTTCTCCGCTGGAACCATCTGCCTACTAGCATAAGCTATAGGATGATCATGCCCATCTCCATCTAGCTGACTTAATGTACATCCGATTGCTACATTGGAGGCATCCGTATACAGAATAAATGCTTTACTCCACTCAGGTTTAGCAAGTATAGGAGCTGTCACCAATGCCTTTTTCAGCTCCTCAAATGCTTCCTTTGCCTTCTGATCATGCACTATCAAGTCAAAATCAACTCCCTTCTTCATGTACATAGTCAAAGCTATTGCTTTGTTTGAGAAGGAAAAGACAAACCTACGATAATATCCAACCATGCCAAGAAACTGCCTCAACTTTGTCAAGTTGATCGGAAATGGAAGATCCACAATCTTCTTCACCTTCTCAGGATCTACCGCAATCCCATTCTTGGAAATGATGTGCCCTAACAGCAGACCTTCTTCGCAGCCAAAGATGCACTTCTCTGGATTCAGAGAAGCGTTAGCTTGCTCCAACCGCTGCAGAACTTTGATCACATGATCAAAGTGGTCCTCCTTTCTTCCGTACACACAGAAATCATCAATGAAATCACGAACAAACTTTCCTATGAATGGTTCGAACACCTTGTTCATGAACCTCTGAAACGTGGCCGGAGCATTACACAGTCGAATGACATCACTCGAAATGCAAATGTTCCCCAAGGAGTAGTGAAAGTAGTCAACTGCTGGTACTCCTGTGCTATCTTGATCTGGTTGTATCCACTATAACCATCACCAAAGCTGTACCACTCATGACCGGCAACTTCCTCCAAAATCTCATCTATAAATGGTAGAGGATAATAGTCCTTCTTGGTAACTGCATTCAGCTTCTTATAGTCTATGCACACTCGCAGCTTACCATTCTTCTTCTTGACAATCACAATGGGTGAAACCCATTCTGAGTTCTCCACCTCATAGATGAAACTTGCCTCCTTCAACTTGTCTATCTCCTCCTTGACCATCATTGCCGTTGTGGGATTGACCCTTCTCTGCTTCTGTCGAACTGGTCTTGCGTGCTCCTCCAATTCGATTCGATGAGTCTCGAGAGTCACCTCCTTCAAATCCTTGTAGCTGAAAGCAAACACATGGATATATTTTCGAAATATATCTAGGAATCTACTTTTCTCCTCTTGAGTGACATTGATACCAAACTTCAAGGTAGAGAGTCTTCTCACAATCTCTGCCTCACTCAACTCTTCTTTGTCAGGATCTTTCTCCACTGCTGGTCGAGGCAACAAGTCAATAGCACTAAGCTGATGTAATGATTCATCTCGACCACATCCTTCGTCCTCAGACGAGGATTCTTGATCGTAAGAATCTCCGGTATCTACTTCTGAGACACTCTGATCGTCCTCCGTATCAGATTCCCAGTAGTCACTAGTGGGTCTATCAGAGTCAGAAGTCACAACTCCAACACCCGAGAGAGGAACTATCACTCTATGATCTCTAGGCCCAATCCGTAAATATCCCTTGTGCCACCTATCAGTGGTGCGCACAGCTCTCAACCAAGGCCTACCAAGACCAGGTTGCTGCTCAATCCAGTCTAGAAATGTCCTTCTAGTAACTCTCTCTGAATCCTCCTCAAGAAACTCCTCTCGAAGAGATCGCTCAAAACTCATCCAGATTCCAAGATTTCTTCTCTGTACATCCTTAACTTGGTCTCGCAACTCAGGAATGACAGCTAACTCAAAACTTGCTATCATCTCCGCATCAGTAACCCTAACCAGCTCCATCTCTCCTCTATACTCACGCAGATATCTAGAAATATCTCTACCTTCAAACCTTCCACACCTATTCACTATCGCTTGCAAAGCCTTGGTGGATTTTAACTCACCCCCTCCAACGATCGGATGTTGTTGGACTAGAGCCGCAAGCGTCTTCAAGATCTCAGCCGTGTCCAGACCAGATGCAGATGTCGCTGTAGAAGACGCAGGTGCAGTTGACGGTGCAGCAGTAGACGTTGATGCTCCAGTCCCAGAGGCAGCAGCAGCAGCTCCGCTCTTGCGATCCATCTCTTCTCCTTGTAGCAACTCAACCTTCTCAATAAATCACCCCAAGAGCTATCAGTGGAAGCACCAGATGTCAGGTTGAGAGTCTTCCTAGGAAGGGCGAACCTTCTAGCTGTGATATGAGCTTGAAGGCTGTGTTCAATCTACTCGGGGAAGCGTTGGGCTCTTGGCTGTGGCTGGTCTACTCACAAGATAGGCTTCAGGTCTCAAGGTGATACTAAAAACACTCATGTAAGTCTTTAGGCTCTTCTGATAAGTTCAGGAAGCAGAGTTCAGGCTTAACTAGCAATGATAAGATCAGATGGCGAACTTTGACACTCAGGATTGAGAAATATGTGAAGGTTCAGACTTCAGAACTCCTCCTACATGTAAATGAGGTTCTACTAGATACGCATACGAAATTTCAGCTTCAGATCAATTCAGAGCACTAAGATATGAGCAGAAACTTTCTGAGTAGAGAAATTACGGCAGTTTCTGGTACCCAGACAGCTATTTCGACCTATAACAAGGAATTGGCTCGATCACTTTGGGAATTTCTTACAGGATTTGCAGTACACAGCTTGATAAACACTCCTGTGAAGTTGGGCCTCCTGATTCCACACAGAACTCC
Source organism: Asterella californica (assembly GCA_036924285.1). Classification (NCBI taxonomy): domain Eukaryota; kingdom Viridiplantae; phylum Streptophyta; class Marchantiopsida; order Marchantiales; family Aytoniaceae; genus Asterella; species Asterella californica. Next base: position 7,980,234 of record JAYKYS010000010.1, on the reverse strand, counting down.
AGATCTCGCTCTCTGAAGTTGCTGCTCCAGATTGAGAGCTTTTCGGACCCCCTCTACTTCAGCGGTCGCCCTGAATTACTCACTGACTCAATCGACATAAAAATTTGGAGACAGTCGTAGCCCTGCTGACAGTGATCACAGCCACGAAGTTTTGAAGCGCTTTCCTCGATTCTGCTGCAAATGACACTCAAAACCCCAAATTGAACAGAAGTGCTGCAATTCTGACACAAATCAAACTTCAATCAGCCATAACTTCTTGTTTATTGCTCCAAATCGATCAAACTTTTCGCTGACAGTGCTTGGCTCGACGAGCTCTATCTCCCTGTGCTCTCAGATTTCGCAGTGCCCTCACAAATTGCTCGAACTCCCCTCTAGAGCTTTGTTTCTAAATTTAGAGTTTAACAAAAGACAAAAACAGACCAATGGGAGTTCATAGCTCCACTTGGTTGTCCTTTAGTACCCTAAACCACGTGGCAACTTAGTTTTACCCATAGGCTACCACGTCAAGCTCTCTAGAGTCCCAACGTAAAACTTAAACTACCTAAAACGACACGCAGCCCGAAAAATACTTAAATCAGCTAGAAAGCGTGCATGGGCGACAAGTAAGTACAACCCATGAGCTCAAACCCCTATCTACATGGTAAATCTAAGTCATGTACATTGAGTATCATAGATAAGTATGAATTTACTTGCACAAGCGTACGAATGCTTGAACAAGATAAATGTCATACTACCAACCTACTAGGATCTAAAATATATGACAGAGTTAACACCATATGCAAAAGGTGTCAACCATAAGCATAAAAGACTAAGAACAGTACAGAGTTAACTTCTAAGACTACTGAACATCAAGTGTCGGAGTAGAAATAACATGCGCTAAGTAACGCGACAGCAGTGATAAGTGAATCATTTACTATGTCAAATGATTCACATCACGACATCGCCTAGTGGAGAAGTTACAAGACTCGAAAGATGGAGAAAACAAGCTAGGTACCAGCTTACAGGCTTTTGGCACAACTTCGGATCTTCCCTTTCATCGCATCGATGGGTAGAGCTCGCTGTCAGCTTTTCATAGGCACCTTGTTTACTTCGTTTGGACGTTTTGTGAAGAAGTTATGCGACTCGAAAGAAGGAAAAATCAAGCTAGGGCCTAGTTTATTTGCTGATTGGGTATTTGAGGCTTCAAGCGTTATATCAAAGACGCAAGGGGCCTATTTCATTGGATTATGACAAAACTTCGTACGTACAAAGACTGTGACAAGGGGCAGCTTAAGGGGCTAGCTTGCACATACGACTTGCCAACGGACGGTTCAGGAGATTTGGAGCTCCAATGCAAACGCGCAAGGCGTCGTTGGGTTCAGATCTGTGCAAGCTACGCATTGGTTAAGACAGTTCGTGAAGAGACGGATCGAGGGTTGTATTCTGAGAGAAATTGAGACGCAGGAAGCAGATTTGAGATTTTCAGTTATCTGTGAAAGAGAGTTGGACCGTTCGGGCCGTTCCGGAGTCCAAACTTGCTGTCCTTGGATCCATCGAGATCAGAACAACGAGTTCTTCAGGAAATTGAAGACGATACGAAGTTTCATCAGGCGGCTTGGGAGTTTGAGTGAAATTGGCTCGCAGAGAAGCGCTTACATCAGATTTTCGTTCGTCTGCGATCAGAGATTGGGTTGTTCTTCGCGATCGGTGAGCCAAGCTCTTCGTTCTTGGTGCCTATGCAATCAGGGAGTCTTCATCTACGCATAGGAGAAGACTGTACGTGAATTGGATTGTTGGTTTGGGTGTGGTGAGCAAGTTTGAGCCGCATGGAGCTGATTTATGTCAGTTTTTTGCAACCTGTGACCAAATTTCTTGCGTGGTTTTGCAAGGGGAACTCCAAACGGTTTGTTTGGAGTCTCGTTGGGTCAAGGTAGCTAGATCTACCTGCCAGAGAAGACGGATATCAGTTTGGACGACCCGTTTATACGGTGTGTGCGGTTTTAAGCCGCAAGGAGGAGTTTTTGAAAGTTCGATCACTTGCAATCGAAAATCGGCGATATCTCGGCTATCAAGAGTCGGATCTGAAGGTTTCTTGGGTTAACAGAGTCAGCGGAGGAGACCCTATCGACCTCTGAAGTCCTTTCGACGAATGGGGGAAGTTCTCATATAGGTCTTTTTTGGTTTCTTCGCTACGGGTTTTGTTCTTTTGAGTTCGTTAGAGTTCTGGTTGACTATATACAACTTGTGGTAGCTAGCTTTAGCTAAGAACTTGTACATGGATGTGGTTTGTCAAGGGGCTGCTTAAGGGGCTTGTTTGTTCCTGCGATCTGTCGATGGACGTTTTGGAAAATTGGGAAGTCCAATACACGCGCGCAAGGTGTCATCGGGTTTAGATCTGTGCAGGCTACGCACAGGTTGAAACGGTTTGGGAAGAGACGGATCGGGGGTTGTGTTCTGGGAGAAATTCAGACGCAGGAAGTAGATTTAAAGTTTTCAGTTACATGTGAAGGAGAGTTGGACCGTTCGGACCGTTCCGGACTCCAAACTTGTTGTCCTTGGATCCATCGGGATCAGAACACCGAGTTCTTCAGGAATTGAAGACGATACTAAGTTTCATCAGGCGGTTAGGGAGTTCTGAGTGAAATTGGCTCGCAAGGAAGCGCTTGCGTCAAGTTTTTCATCGCCTGCGACCTGAGATTAGACTGTTCTTCGCGATTGGTGAGCCAAGCTCTTCGTTCTTGGTGCCCACGCGACCAGGGAGTCTTCATCTACGCATAGGAGAAGACAATACGTGGATTGGATTGTTGGTTTGGGGATGGTAAGCGAGTTTGAGTCGCAGGAAGTCGATTTACGTCAGTTTTTTGCAACCTGCGATCAAATTTCTTGCGTGGTTTTGCAAGGGGAACTCCAAACGACTTGTTTGGAGTCTCGTTGAATTCGTGATAGCTAGGTCTATCTGCCAGGGAAGACGGATATCAGTTTAGACGATCCGTTTGTGCGGTGTGTGCGATTTTAAGCCGCAAGGAGGAGTTTTTGAAAGTTCGGTCACCTGCGATCGAAAATCGACGATATCTCGGCTGTTGGGAGTCGGATCTGAAGATCTCTTGGGTTAACGGAGTCAACGGAGGAGACCCTATCGACATCTGAAGTCCGTCCAGCGAAAGGAGGAAGTCCACATATAGACTTTTTTCAGTTTCTTCGCTACGGGTTTTGCTCCTTTGAGTTCGTTAGAGTTCTGGTTGGCTGTATACAGCTTGTGGTAGCTAGCTTTAGCTAAGAGCTTATACATGGATGTGGTTTGGACTTGGGTTTGGATCGCGTGATACTGCTGTGGTTCTGTTTGTTAGCAAAGGGAAGTTTCTCTTGCTTTGAGCTACGCTTCGGTGGTTTTGGGTCAAGGTTGTGATTCAAGGGTTGTTTTTAGGGGCTTTTGAAGCAAGTTACAGACTGCTCTGGTCTGGTTCTCAGTTTTGTGCTCTTAGGGGAAAGAACTGGCAGTGTACATACATTTGGAGTGTATATATCGCAGCGTTCATTTTCGTGGTTGTTTTTCTCTGTCTTGTCTCTGTTTCAGCACACAACATCTCCACAGCCAGGAACCTCGCATTTTCCTGGACATCCTTCACGCAATATCCGACATGATACCGCTCTGGTCTGTTTTTCAGTTTTGTGCTCTTGAAGAAAGAACCGGCAGTGTACATACATTTGGAGTTGGTATATATCGCATCGTTCGTTTTCGTGGTTGTTTTTCTCTTTCTTGTCTCTGTTTCAGCACACAATATCTCCACAGCTAGGAACCTCGCGTTTTCTTGGACATCCTTCACGCAAAATCTGACATGATACGGTGGTGAACTCGACGTGAAGGTCCGGGGTGGAGATATTTGTGTGTTAGAACTGGACAGAAGAGATCAGCAATCATGAACGAGGATGAAGATGGATTTGGTTGTTCGGGAGGATGCTGTGGACCTGGGATGATGGATATGTAGATGGTTTGGGATCATGGGAGGATGGGAGGATGGGACGAGCCATGACTATTGACGAGATGGATGCATCAGAGGGGATACCATGGGTGTAGTTTGCGCGTTTGCATTGGAGCTCCAAACTCCTGAACCGTCCGTTGGCAAGTCGTAGGTGCAAGCTAGCCCCTTAAGCTGCCCCCTTGTCACAGTCTCTGTACGTACGAAGTTCTGTCATAATCCAATGAAACACCCCTTGCGTCTTTGATATAACGCTTGAAGCCTCGAATACCCAGTCAGCAAATAAACTAAAGCTCAGCTTGATTTTTCCTTCTTTCGAGTCGCATAACTTCTTCACAAAACGTCCAAACGAAGTAAACAAGGTGCCTATGAAAAGCTGACAGCGAGCTCTACCCATTGATGCGATGAAAAGGAAGATCCGGAGTTGTGCCAAAAGCCTGTAAGCTGGGACCTAACTTGTTTTCTCCATCTTCCGAGTCTTGTACCTTCTCCACTAGGCGTCCAAACGAAGTAGACAAAGTGTCTATGGAGTGTTGACAAAGAGCTCTACCCACTGATGCGAAGAAAGAGAAGATCCGAAGTTGTGTCAAAAGCCTGTAAGCTGGGGTCTAGCTTGCTTTTCCATCTTTCGAGTCCTGCAACTTCTCCACTAGGCGTCCAAACGAAGTAGACGAAGTGTCTATGGAGTGCTGACAGGGAGCTCTATCCATTGATGCGATGAAAGTGGAGATTTGAAATTGTGCCAAAAGCCCGTAAGTTGAGGCCTAGCTTGCTCTTCCCATGAGTGTCTTTGGAGCGACAAGCACCGAATTTTGAATTTCAGGTAGAAGCCGGTCCACGACACGACATCCACCCTCTCCAAACATGTGCATCCTCTGGTATGCACCAGAGATACCAACCAAGGAGTGGACCGTCACGCACAATCATTCTCATCTTATCATCCTCTCTCCCATCTCAATCAACCTCATCCTCAAGGTTGCAACCTGATCGTCATCTTGAAGTTGCTACCCTGTCATGATCCTCCCTAGATCCATGTTCATTGACCTTCACCTTGAACCTCCCATCCAATCACCCCCTCTAAATCTACACATCTTCAATATGCGAAGACATCGAAAGAATAACCCATCATATCATAGAAATGTCTTCCATCCGTCTTGTAGAACCTCACCATCGAGGTTTGTAGTGATGCAGGATTACTCCTTTTGCCCATTTAGTATACAAGATATCGTTCCCACAGAGGATTTGCACAAGTAACGCTGCTCTAAGTTCTAAGATCTGTTCAAACACACAAACACACGGGTTTTGCCTAGGAATCCCGTCTTCTCACAAAACCACGCGTCTTCCAAACACTCCAAAAGGTGCTCTGGAACTAAACAAACAACCACTAACTAAAATATCACACAACTATTTACAGAGAATCTCGGGAAGACGATCTTGTTGCTTCCAGGTTGCTTCTTCCGGTCTTCTCGATACCGTCTTCCCGAAGCGATTCTCGTCTTCTGAGGATTCAACGCGTCTTCTCACACCTCCAGAAGAATGTCCTGCTTCGCAGAAGTCGACTAGCACGGCTGTAACACCTTACTCTCACACTCACGTTCCAATGGTTTAGATTAATCACAGGGTGTATGCCCCCTTCCTACAGCACTACAACGACATTCACCTTCACGGAAGCTCAATAGAAGTCTCGGAAACTCACTAGAAGAAGGTAGGAAGATGGGGAAGAAGAGAGAAGATGGGGAAGAAGAGAAAATCCAAACAAGAGAAAACAAGATGAAAAGAGGAAATTAAGATTCTGACAGGCTTCTAGTCCGGATCCTGACTAACAAGCCATCCCTGCTTGTAATAGTTTGGGGAGGAGGACAACAAACGTGAGTACTGTTGCATCGTCTTCTATTCGAGGATGTCGTCTTTTGCTGTGGGAAGAAGGCTTCTTTCTTCTTCACTTCGCTGCTGTGACTACTCTGTCTTCTGGGATCCCTTACCCATAAGACCGTTCGTACGTAGATCCCAAGTGCTCTACTGAACGAGCCAAGCTACACTTCCACAATTGCTGACAGTCACCGCCACTCAAGAAGAACACTTCCCATGCACAATTGGGAGCGAATTCAAAGAACCCACCATCCATAAGACATGAACAAAGCTTCTGCACTCAAATCAACAATCTATTCTCCGAGAAGAAGTCACATTGGCATTGGGAAGCTCACTCCCTCTACTTCCTGCGTCTACTCCTCGACACATCAGTCTAGTCAACAGGACTGCACGAGAATGCCGTTCCCTGTTCCTAGACTGTCCACTACCTCTATCTACATCTCCGAACCACTGCTGGTACGAGTGTGTAGACCCCTCCTGTGTATTCTCAGACTATTCATATGTTTCCAACAACGGGTGTAGTGTGCGAAGAACTGTCTATCCTGTGTCTCTGCTCTAATGTGTCTCGTCTGCCTGCACCATAGAATCGATGTGTGTGTGCAGTAGCTACAGAACTCCATCTCCTACTCTTCGATCCTACTTATGTTGCTCCCATGAGAACCAGGGGAGACGACCACCAAGGAGAGAGAGGCGCTGACAGGAGGTTGTCACCCCACATGCAAGCGGTTCCCCTTCCTAATTAGCCATCCATTGTGTTGCTCCTACGCTACCTATGCTGCCACATGGTGTCCTAACTATTTTTACATGAAAACTGCCACCCTTAAGATAGCATGTTTGTTCCTACTAAATCTGGAAGTGTGTCACTTCGGTTACTATCTACTCCGATTGCTCCGTGGCAATCTCTACCTAATCTGCTCCTATCGGAGCTTCTATCTCGGCTTCTAAAGGGCTGGGAAGCCCTGCACTTACCTCGGGTGTCACTGAGGTAGCTTCCCTCTCCTCGCTCTTCGCTGGCCCTGCTGTTTCTGCGGCTGCGTCTTCCTCAGCTTCGGCTTCTGCTTCGGAAGACGGAATCGTCTTCTCGGAAGCAGAGTCGAGTGGTGCGTCTTCGGTCTTCTGAGACACGGGTGCGATACTAGGGACCATGGCGACCTCATAGGGGTCCGGGGAAGTCGCTTCCTCCACGCGGAATACTTGGGAAGACGGCTCGTCTTCCTGTCTTCCGGGACGTCTTCCGAAGTCTTCTCGGCTTCCAACGCTGTCACCACCAAGTGCAGAGCGAGATCGAACTCCTCCTTCTCCATTCCGGATCTAGTCGATGGTACTGGAGCGTTGTCGAGTTGAGAGTCTTTCTTGGGGAGGGCAGATCTCCTGACTGTATCGATCAGAGAAAAATGACCAGAAAAGAAAATAGGTTGCTGCTGACGATGTGATCTCAAAACACTGCTCCTTGTGCTCACCAATTACAAAAACAAGCACTCAAACACACCCTGGGTACACACATAGGTATCTCAAGATTCAATTAACTTTATTACAGTGTCGTCTGCACCACCAATTTCTCCAACTGTACAGAAAATCTCTCTCTTCCTCTCCTGCGCACCTGTCTTCACCCGTCAAGCCAAAAGTCTATCCAGTACGTCTCAATCTGAACCTAATAGAGAAATTCGGACCCCTGAATCTTATTCCTCTCCTTGCCCCTACTGAAACTCTCAGAAATCTGATCCAACGTCGATCAAAAGTCCCCTGTAGATTTCCAAACGATCTCTCAATAGAACTGTCTCCTGAGAGTAATTTCTCCCCAGAATAGTTTATTTAAACAACGTCTAAGCCTAAAACTCCTGCCTCTCTCTCTTACGATGCTCCCCCCCAATTCAATCTGTCCCCAATTTGATCTTTCCCCAGCTTCTTAGCTTTCCCTGTGTGTTCCGCTTCAGCTCTCCCAGAAAACATTCCTTTGCAAAAAAAAAACCCCCCCAATTCCAAGTCGCGCAGGTAAATAACCTAAAAGTTAAGGCCCCAGCTTAAGCTGCCCCCCTGCTGTCCTTATAAACGCAGTCACTTATCAGAAGTAGGGCCCTAGCTAAGCTGCCCCCTTGCTGTCCTTATCGATGACCCCCTTTTTAACTCTAATTCTCTTCCTTTCGCTTCCGCTTCCGCTGTCGCTGTAATCTCCCGCTGTAATCTTCCGCTTCCGCTTCCGTTGTCGCCCCACTATACTACAACGACGTAACCTTCCGCTTCCGCTTCCGCTGTCGCTGTAGTTGTAGTTTTCCGCTTCCACTGTAATCTTTCGCTGTAATCTTCCGCTTCCGCTGTTGCTCCACTATACTACAACGACGTAATCTCCCGCTTCCGCTGCCGCTGTAATCTTCCGCTTCCGCTTCCGCTGCCGCTGTAATCTTCCGCTGTAATCTTCCGCTTCCGCTGTCGCTCCACTATACTACAACGACGTAATCTTCCGCTTCCGCTTCCGCTGTAATCTTCCGCTTCCGCTTCCGCTGTCGTTGTAATCTTCCGCTGTAATCTTCCGCTTCCGCTTCCGCTGTCGCTGTAATCTTCCGCGGTAATCTTCCGCTTCCGCTGTAATTTTCCGCTTCCGCTGTAATATTCCGCTTCAAGCTTCCGCGGTAATCTTCCGCTTCCGCTGTAATCTTCCGCTTCAGTTTTCCGTTGTAACCTTCCGCTCCCACTGTAATCTTTCACTTTAATTTTAAGGCCCCATCTAAAGCTGTTCCTCTGCTGTCCTTATGCGTACATAATAATCAGCAAAAGTTTCCCGTGCCCTCGATGCCATCTTGATGCCACCCTGAATATACTACAAGCCATCCAATGTAGGCCGAAGCCCCAACACTTATGAGGCTGCCCCACAGGGCTCACAGCCTCCCCATATGCGCACCAGGTATCTCCCATAGTATATTCAAGATGGCATGCGGAGGCTTAGGCCAGGAAGCCCACGATTAAGGGAGATACCGGTCTCCCGCCCCTAGATATGCAGGACGTGACTGCATATCCAACATAGACTCCCTTCCAGGAGGCCAACATGCCGGAATAGGAACCAGAGGCCAGGGGGGATTGATCCTGAGACCACTTCCCTCCTAGGCAGGCGCCCTATCACTGGGATGGCCTTTGGTTCCGTTCAAGAAGGTAAAAACTTTTGTACATATGTTTACCTGAAGAAATTTTTCTGTAAAATCTTCACTAGCCTTTCCTACACTAACTTCTCTATACAACTCCATTTTTAATGAACAAGGAGTCAAAACTATAGTATTTGTGAACACCTACACGCTCACGTTATCCGATTCTGAGTTCGAGTCACGAACCAGGATCGACGGATTTCCCTCTTTCACATATTTCACAGCTTAAAACTCGTACTAACTATTGCTTAAAACACTTTCTGTCAAAACTAGAAGCATGAGGTCGCTCACCTCGTCGAGCTTTGCATTCTGGTGTCTTTCGACTCCTTTAGGGGTGATATTCCAACCCAAGCTAGGGGGCAGCTTGTCAAGCATAGCCCCAGCTTAGCTCCTGCCTAGCTTGTTAAGCTGCAGGGTAGCTTCCTTTACACAATATAGAAAAAGAATCTCTCTGCAATACTTTTCACTGTATAGATCTATGTACAATACGACATTCACCCCCTCCAAACCTGCACATCCTCTGGATGTGCCAATCCGTCACCGATCCTCGAGGTCCTCCAAATTGTCTTCGCTCTCTTCGACCGTCTCAGAAAGGTCTTCATTTGCTCCTGTCTGCTCTGAACTTAAGAACTCAGCTAGCTCCACATTCTCCCCTCTCTTCTTGAATAACTTCACTCGTTTCCTAGCAACTGGAAGCCTTAAAGGCGTGCCATCTAGCTCTTGCAAGGAATAAGTAGCATTCTGATGTACATCAGAGACAAGGTAAGGGCCAAACCACCTTCTCGAAAACTTTCGAATTGTAGAGTGTTGGTTCTCCAATGTACTGTCGTATACCAACACCCAGTCTCCAACTTGTATCGGTTTTGGTCGAAGTCTATGAGTCTTATCAAACCTCTCCTTGTTCCCAAGTCGAGCCGCCTTCAGCCGTCGCTGCGCTTCAGCGAGATCCTCCTCTCTGCATTCTAGCTGTCTGATTCGTAGTGAGAGAAGCTGCACACGGTTCACATTGTCCTCCCATGGCAAGATAGCCCAGGTAGGAAAGTCTTCTTCTGCTGGCATCATCGGTTTCTGTCCTAGCATTAACTCAACAGGCATGTACCCTGTAGTAGAACAATGAGTTGTTCTATCTGCCCATAAAGCAAAAGGGAGTAACCTAGGCCACTCTCTATGCTTACCATCACACGCTTTCACCAAAGCCTGAACTATTGATGGATGTCCTCGTTCGCTCTTGCCAATCCCCTCTGGATTCATCGCAGTAGTAAGCTTGAGCTTCACACCATATCGAGCAAAAAACTCTTTCGCTTCCGTACCACGTAGTTCTCCCCTATCTGCACGTAGCCTTCCTACAGACCCATATCTACAAATAATATCTTCAAGAACAAACTTACATATCCCCTCTGTGGTCTTCGTTCTCAAAGCTCGTCCTTCTACAAAGTTGGAGAGATCCTCACGAGCCAAAACCAAATATCGCATGCCCCATAACCCCAGAGGCATTACCACCAAGTCGAGAACCCACTGGAAGTGAATGCAAGGCGGATAAGTTGGCACGAGACCGTCCCTATACCGGATCTTTGAGTAGAACTGACAATGCAAGCAAGAACTGACGTAGTTCACCACATCCTGATATAGACCTTTCCACCAATACCTTTCCTTCAGCTTGACGTAGGTAGCCCAAATCCCTCGATGTCCGGCCCATAAGGTATCATGGAACTCTTTCTTTAGTTGCTGCTTAGTCTGCAGATCGTCCACTACTCGTATGAACATCCCATCTCTCCTCTATGGTCGTCTCCAAAGATACCCATCATGCAGAAGATAGTTGTAAGCTTGTTTCCTTATCTCTCTGAACTCTACTTTGCTCCATCTCTCTTGCCTCTCCAACAAGCTCAGATAATACCCTATGTCACGAAGTCTACCTGTGTAAAGCTCCTCTCTAAACATCAACGGCTCCAAGTTCGTAGCCCGTCGATTAACCTGACACTGAGCATCCCTTCTCTCCTCTTCCTCAGTTTCTGAAATCATGACATCCTCGTCTACAAATCGAGCTCTTGACAACATATCTGCGACCATATTCTCCTTTCCTTTTATATGCTTCAGCTCTGGATTCAAGCTTCTAATATAGGCAATCCAACGTAACATCGCTATGTCTGGCGTGCTACAGTTGGATATCATGCCTAGTAGAGGTAGACAATCCGTTTCTAGAACTACATGAGCACCAATCAAAAACTCACGGTCTGTCTTCATCGCTGTCACCGCTCCCCACAACTCACGTTTCACCTGAGGATAATCTCGTTGCCTGTCTGTCAAGATCCTAGCTCCAAACCTAGAGGTAAGTCGTAGTCCACCCGCATCATCTTGACCTATCGCCCAGCCAATCGCCTTTGGGCTAGTATCTACTGTGACAATGACAGGTCTCCCACATCCGTAGTCTACTTTTCTCAGAACAGGTGGAGACTGTAGAGCCTCCTTCAGCCTATTCATAGCTTCTCGATGGACTGAGGTCCATGCAAACCTCTTACCCTTCCTCAATAATGCATACAAAGGCTCAGCAACATGGGCATAATGAGGAATGGATAAACGATAAAATACACAAGCACCTAGAAAGCGTCGAACCTCCGTGATATTTTTACAGTCTGCCATCCTAGCTATAGCTTCAACCTTCTCGGGGTTTGGTCGCCTTCCAAAAGCACCACACAGATGTCCAACCACTAAAATCTCAGACACACCAAACTTGGACTTAGCTCCTGACAGGGTGAGATGCACCTCCTCCAGTCGAGTCAAGATACGTTCTACATCCCTGATATGGTCTGTAACAAACCTTCTACATCCATTCGCAAGTACTGCTTCATTCTTGTCTTCAACCGCGCAACCTTTTATAGGAATATCATCCAGAAATGGAATGGTAACATCAGGCACAAACTCCCTTAGTACCTTATGCATCGCATTCTGCATATGAGCCACCGAGTTCGTCGCTCCTTGTGGAAGAGTACACATTCGCATCAATCCCAGGGGCGTACGCATAGTAGTTAAATCTCTACTCTCCACAGCCAGCTGGAACTGATCATAACCAGAATATAGATCTCCTATAGAATAGATAGCTCTCCCTGCAAATGCCTCTGCTACCTCTTCAATCACAGGACCCGTCCCAACGTTTCGAATGGTTACGTTATTCGCAGGCTGTAGGTCTTGAATAAAACGCAAAGCTCCTGACTTCTTGGGTACAGTGAACCACCTGCTAGAATATGGCCCCATAGACGGCTCAAGTATCCCCATCTGTACCTTCTCCTTCAACAACTCGATGAGTTTAGGCAACAAAGCACGAGGAACTGGGATCGGTTTCAGGTCCCAAGGCACATGAGGGATTGTGAATATAACCATAGGCGCTATAACCTTTGGGTCCACACAACCTATCTCCTCAGCTGAAAAAGAGAATGCTTTACCATGCTTTACTACCATCTGTTCAAACATTGTCTTTTCGACCTCAGTCAAGAAATCACCCCCTCCTATCTGGAGCTCCTTCAGTGTCTTCTCAGTAAACTGGTGCCCCACTCGTCTATGATCACGCAATATAGGTTCGGTCTCCACTAACTGTACTTGCTGTTGGGAGTTAGCAGGTAGTTGAGCTGCTACCGGTCTTACCTTCTTCAGTACAGATTTGTACTTCGCATGAACGTCTGCTTCCTGAGGGAGTGCACACCAACAACTTGCTTCTCTCCCTTCACTATTCTGCATCGGATGAGGAAAGAACTGCAGGTATGTAGCAATCTCCTCATATATGCATCGAGAGTGGATAGGGATCACCACCACACTATTTTTTCCCTCCATCAATCTACTCACATTGTCTAACCAACCAATAACTGACTGTACAGACATAAACTCTTCAAACAACCCAGAAACCACTTCGTCTTCAGGTAGAACTCCTACACGCCACAACTCTGATACATGTTTCACCATCCATCTTTTTGTATTTTCCTCCATATCTTCAACTCTTGTAAATCGACTCCACCCATCTGCCTCAAACATCAGCAACCCAGACTGCCAACTCTGTACACCACACTTGTCTCCAAAACTTTGTACATGTTTCGCTTCCAATCCTAACGGGACCTCAACAGTAGGTTCTACACCCCTGTCTTCCCGCTCTACAGGAGTGGACTGTGAAAACCCTTACATCTCTTGGTTTGAGAATCTCTAAGGGTTTGTCGGTTCCGTTCATGTCTTGAACGAACCGTCAAAAACTGTACTGAGTACTTGTCATCAGGACTCCGAACTCTGGCATAATGAGACCCATCGTTCATCACCTTTGTCTCCATTCGAACAGCGGTGATGTATGGTTGGCCCAGTATGACAGGATAGGAGGCAGACGACTGTACAAAAAAATGCTGATCAACCTCTACATCTCCAATCCTTACACGCATATTGGGACAGGCTCCGTATAACTCACCCTTCTGATTATTTGCTGCACGAAGTACCCAACCATGATTCCTTTCGATTGGCCACTGCCCCTTTTCATACACCTCCTTGGAAATGATGTTGATCTCCGACCCGTGATCCACAAGTGCAGGTACCGGTTCAGAAAGTCCTCCAAGCCGAACCTGTGTCTCTGTTGTCGCTCTTGCCCAGTGCTTCTCCTTGAAATCGCTGTCTGCGCCTGACCTCTCCTCTTCAAACTCTTCATCTTCATTCTCAATAACAGCAGGACCAGCAACCCATGCCTCATACTTATCACCTCTGAACGGATCAACTCCAATAGCATCTACTGCTCCAACCATCTGACTACTTACTTGTTCAGTCAATACCTGTCTCTTTCTCTTCATGATGTCTATTATCAACTCATGAAACTCTCTCTTTGCGATACCAAGCACTTCACGAAGAGTAAACTCAACTCTAGCATCCAAAATGCGTTGCTCCAGAACAGCACGCAAGTCTGTTGTGGTTTCGATGTCTGCCGCTAACTTGTAAGCTGGAGCCTTCCCCTTCTCCTGTGCTGTAAACCTCTTTCCCCGTACTCTATCTGGAGTAGTAGTCTCTTGTGGCAAATCCTGTACACCTTCCATAGGATCTACTGCAGCTGGTGGAGCTGTAGAGGTAGAAGGTATATCCTCTGCAGCAGGAAATCTACCAGCTGGTACAGATGGTGATGGTTCCGCTGCTCTCCTCCTCGTAACCCTCCAACGGTCACTATCCTCTGGTACCCCTGCATCTAAATCAGAAGCATCCCGTCTTCTTTTGTCTTCCACCATGGCATCCTGCTCACTGCTCGCTTCTAAAAATGCTCGAATAGAATTTGCATCCACTGGGTCCTTCCATCCAGTAGCTCTCCTAATGCTTTCAGCACCTCTCTTCATCATTTCAACTGAGACCTCATTAGCCTGCTCAACCATAGTTGGATTAGCGCGTACCTCAACCTTCCCAGTATACACATCAGCCTCTGCAGAACCCGCAGTCATCGCTGTAGTATTCGCGCCAGTAAGTGCTGGAAGAGAACTCCTCATTCCTCCTCTCCCAAAATATGTGTTCAGAGGCTGCCCCGTGGCGGTTAAATACAACCTGTTATTCTGATAGTTGACTACGCCCTCTCGCAAGGCAACCGCCAAGTCTTGACAGTCTCCTCTGAGATGATCTGGGCTGTCACACCAAATACATCTCCTTGTAAAGGTTCCTCCTACAGGTCGAGCACCTGGCGCAACTAGTCTTTGGTCTCTCCTCAAGTCTGCCATCTCAACCCTCAAATCTCTCAGCTGTTGAGTGAGCTCTTCTATCAAGTTATTCTGATTTCGGTTCTCAACAGGTCGCTGTTGCTGTCTAGGTCCTCTCTGTGCTGGGATAGGTACTGCAGGCGCTTGAGCAATCACTTGGGGAACCACTATGGGTGCTTGAGGAATCACAATAGGTGCCTGAGGTATTGCAGGAGGAGCTACATGAACTTGAGGAGCTACTCTCTGCTGCTCTGGTAAGGTTTCTAGCTGTAACACCATCCTACCACGACGTTGCCTAGCAAGGGTAGATACTGCTTCTTCCACTCTCCTCCAATCAGATGTAACTCCCCCTTCAGTCCCTCGATCAGCCAACATGAAACAAAGCCTATCTGCTGTGAACTCATCCAGAGCCCCCAAGAACAACTCCATCTTCCTAGCATCCAGCGTCAACTTCTCTAGACCAGAAAGCTGAGAGTATCTCTTCTCAAACTCCCGAATTATCTCATTCAATCCCATGGAACGTTGTCGTGATGTGAATTATTCCACATAGTGAATAATTCACCTCTCAGTTTGAAGTTAGTCTCTTTGAGTGAAGTTAAAACCTCAGAGAAGCCGATTCTGGAGGAAGTGAGCATTCGGAAATCTGAAAACACCACGGCGTAGGTCTCGTCGCGCTGATCACCGTGGTATGTTCAAAAGTTGCAAACGGAGTTGCAGGCGAAAAGTTACTTGGGGTTCTTCTACAAGATTTCTGATACCGGGAATTTTACCATAAATTAGAGTGAGTTCGAAAAATACTTTTTAGATTTTTCTCATGTAGATTGTAGTATGTAGTATTTGTTTAAAATTCGAAATGTACAAAAAGGAGCATGTCTAGAGAAAGTTATGGCACTTCGTGTTAGCAAAGGAAAGACGAAATACCGCAGCTTTCTAGCATATTAGCTTAGAAACTGGTCTTCAAAACCAGTTGTGAGATCAGCTTCCGTGGTGTAGCTGAGAAACTTGTAGGGAGGAGGTCTCCGGATCAAATCCCTTCAGACTCACAACCGGCTTGGAGTAGGCTGGCCCCTTCGGGGGAATATGAGGGGCACCAAGTTGCCTAGGGGCGGGACACTAGATGTCCCTTAAACGTACCGTGAATGCGGGACGCCTCCGTCTACCCCTGCACTAGTGCAGTCACCTAGTGTGGATGCTAGAGGGAGATTACCACCGGGTTTCGAAATGGACCTCCCACCTTCGGGTTGGCGGGGTAATTAGTACGAATTCGGTTGCGGCCCTCTAAGTCCTGGGGTAGCGAGATGGCATCAAAGATACTCCAAGTCGGTACCAATTCTTTTGTAGAAAAATGTAGAGTTCGAAATACTATTCACTTGGGTCGAAAAATCAAGTGAAACTGATACCTGAGGCAATACTTACGACACTTCGAAGTTTAAGGGGACCGAGAAACGACAATGATGATAACTCGGGCTCCACGTGTCAGAACGAGGTGATTCCGGTGGCCAGAGGTAGCCGTGGTGGAGTTACTTCGACTGGAGGTGTCAGATGCTGACTGTACAGTCGAGACGGTGGCCGTCCGTACAGATGAATCTGCGAAGCTTAGTGAACTAGTCTTCTTACGTGTAGATTTTTTATCAGTGATTTATTTTCCTGCTGCCATCTGTTTAGGGCGTCTTTTATCCCTGCCAGGTGACACTGAAGGTTACGTAGGGTGAAGGAGAACCCAGGGGGGTGTACTCCGGAGAGAGAGAATTCTGATGGCATTGCCCATTATGGCATTATCGAGATTGTCGATCATCGAGCAGTGTAGAGTTTACCGTGCGGGAGCTATCGAGTAGAGAGAAACAGTAGAGCTGAGGAGAGAAATTTTACACAGAGGTTACGTCTGAAGAGAACTTCTGTCTGATCAGAATTTTGATATCGAGGGATTGAGAGTAGAGAACAGAATCGAGTAGATAGGAGACCTACAACTTGTACGCACGTCTTTCTGAAAAGAAAACGGGAAGCTTCTAGGTGAACGCGCTGGTGCTTCACAAGAGCAGTTTTCTGATATTCTGAGTTACTGAACTTGAGATTTGCAATCTGAACGACCTGGAGTTGAAGATCTACTTGCACGCCGTGTGTTTTATCTTGGCCAGATCGAGAACGTGGTGGTGTGGTTTCTTGCGATCCGTATTTCGTGTGTGATTTTTGTCCTCCCCTTCACGATCGTATCACAGTTAGAAGGTTCGCCCTTCCCAGGAAACTCTCGCCTCGACAACGTCCAGGCTGACGCTCTATCCAATCCATAAGGGTTCTTCTGGTGACTCTTTCAGAGTCCTCTTCTAGAAACTCTTCTCTCAATGCACGCTCAAACAAAGTCCACCCACCTAGATGTCTTCTCTGTAAATTTCTCACCTTCTCTCTTAGTTCAGGGACAACAGTCAACTCAAAGCTCAGAATTACCTCAACTTCAGGTGCCCTGACCAACTCCATCTCACCCACATACTCCCGTAGGTACCTAGTAACATCTCTTCCATCAAATCGTCCACACCGACCAACAATTGCTTGTAATGCTCTTGTGGACTTCTGCTCAGCTCCCCCAATTGCAGGCTGCTGCTGAATCAAGGCAGCCAACGCCTGAAGAATCTGAGACGTGTCTACAGCAGGCTGTGTTGTTGCTGTTGGAACCGCTGTAGGCCCTCCTTGAGAGCCAATTCCATCTTGACCAGGAGTCCCTTGAACAGGAGCACCTTGAGCAGCAGCTACACCTTGTACGGCAGCACTGTGATCCATCTTCTCAATTCAGTCAATTCTCCAAATCAATCACCCCAATATCTCTCAGTGGAAGCACCAGATGTCGAGTTGAGAGTCTTTCTTGGGGAGGGCGGACCTCCTGACTGTGATCGATCAGAGAAAAATGACCAGAAAAGAAAATAGGTTGCTGTTGACGATGTGATCTCAAAACACTGCTCCTTGTGCTCACCAATTACAAAAACAAGCACTCAAACACACCCTGGGTACACACATAGGTATCTCAAGATTCAATTAACTTTATTACAGTGTCGTCTGCACCACCAATTTCTCCAACTGTACAGAAAATCTCTCTCTTCCTCTCCTGCGCACCTGTCTTCACCCGTCAAGCCAAAAGTCTATCCAGTACGTCTCAATCTGAACCTAATAGAGAAATTCGGACCCCTGAATCTTATTCCTCTCCTTGCCCCTACTGAAACTCTCAGAAATCTGATCCAACGTCGATCAAAAGTCCCTTGTAGATTTTCAAACGATCTCTCAATAGAACTGTCTCCTGAGAGTAATTTCTCCCCAGAATAGTTTATTTAAACAACGTCTAAGCCTAAAACTCCTGCCTCTCTCTCTTACGATGCTCCCCCCCAATTCAATCTGTCCCCAATTTGATCTTTCCCCAGCTTCTTAGCTTTCCCTGTGTGTTCCGCTTCAGCTCTCCCAGAAAACATTCCTTTGCAAAAAAAAAACCCCCCCAATTCCAAGTCGCCGCAGGTAAATAACCTAAAAGTTAAGGCCCCAGCTTAAGCTGCCCCCCTGCTGTCCTTATAAACGCAGTCACTTATCAGAAGTAGGGCCCTAGCTAAGCTGCCCCCTTGCTGTCCTTATCGATGACCCCCTTTTTAACTCTAATTCTCTTCCTTTCGCTTCCGCTTCCGCTGTCGCTGTAATCTCCCGCTGTAATCTTCCGCTTCCGCTTCCGTTGTCGCCCCACTATACTACAACGACGTAACCTTCCGCTTCCGCTTTCGCTGTAATCTTCCGCTTCCGCTTCCGCTTCCGCTGTAGTTGTAGTTTTCCGCTTCCACTGTAATCTTTCGCTGTAATCTTCCGCTTCCGCTGTTGCTCCACTATACTACAACGACGTAATCTCCCGCTTCCGCTTCCGCTGTAATCTTCCGCTTCCGCTTCCGCTGCCGCTGTAATCTTCCGCTGTAATCTTCCGCTTCCGCTGTCGCTCCACTATACTACAACGACGTAATCTTCCGCTTCCGCTTCCGCTGTAATCTTCCGCTTCCGCTTCCGCTGTCGCTGTAATCTTCTGCTGTAATCTTCCGCTTCCGCTTCCGCTGTAATCTTCCGCTTCCGCTTCCGCTGTCGCTGTAATCTTCCGCGGTAATCTTCCGCTTCCGCTGTAATTTTCCGCTTCCGCTGTAATATCCGCTTCAAGCTTCCGCGGTAATCTTCCGCTTCCGCTGTAATCTTCCGCTTCAGTTTTCCGTTGTAACCTTCCGCTCCCACTGTAATCTTTCACTTTAATTTTAAGGCCCCATCTAAAGCTGTTCCTCTGCTGTCCTTATGCGTACATAATAATCAGCAAAAGCTTCCCGTGCCCTCGATGCCATCTTGATGCCACCCTGAATATACTACAAGCCATCCAATGTAGGCCGAAGCCCCAACACTTATGAGGCTGCCCCACAGGGCTCACAGCCCCCCCATATGCGCACCAGGTATCTCCCATAGTATATTCAAGATGGCATGCGGAGGCTTAGGCCAGGAAGCCCACGATTAAGAGAGATACCGGTCTCTCGCCCCTAGATATGCAGGACGTGGCTGCATATCCAACATAGACTCCCTTCCAGGAGGCCAACATGCCGGAATAGGAACCAGAGGCCAGGGGGGATTGATCCTGAGACCACTTCCCTCCTAGGCAGGCGCCCTATCACTGGGATGGCCTTTGGTTCCGTTCAAGAAGGTAAAAACTTTTGTACATATGTTTACCTGAAGAAATTTTTCTGTAAAATCTTCACTAGCCTTTCCTACACTAACTTCTCTATACAACTCCATTTTTAATGAACAAGGAGTCAAAACTATAGTATTTGTGAACACCTACACGCTCACGTTATCCGATTCTGAGTTCGAGTCACGAACCAGGATCGACGGATTTCCCTCTTTCACATATTTCACAGCTTAAAACTCGTACTAACTATTGCTTAAAACACTTTCTGTCAAAACTAGAAGCATGAGGTCGCTCACCTCGTCGAGCTTTGCATTCTGGTGTCTTTCGACTCCTTTAGGGGTGATATTCCAACCCAAGCTAGGGGGCAGCTTGTCAAGCATAGCCCCAGCTTAGCTCCTGCCTAGCTTGTTAAGCTGCAGGGTAGCTTCCTTTACACAATATAGAAAAAGAATCTCTCTGCAATACTTTTCACTGTATAGACCTATGTATAATACGACAGCGTGGGAAGATGCGGTTGCAGGTGTCTTCACTCCCTCTATCTGCCGATCTAAGTACCTGAACATGCTCTCCCGGCATTCCAACAACATTGCTTTGGACTCGCTGTCCCATCCTCTAGCTAAGGTAAGTAACTTCCTACCCGCGGTGAAGTTGAACTTCTTCCGAAGTGCTTCCACCGACTGTGCTAGCATCTCCTGTGCACGAGCCTCCGCTGCTTCCCGCTGCGTCTTCCAAGTGGTCTGCTCCTCAGCGAGGATGGTGATCTTCTCTCGCACTCGGAAGACCTCCTGATCGCGCTGCTGTACACGCGCCATACTCTACCAACTGATCCCTCCTAAGATCCCCCATGGCTACGTCAAGTGTCCTCCCGCCGGGGTACCTAAGTACACTAGCTCCGCCTGTACATAGTTGTGGACGTATGCGCCCCAGTAGATGGATAGTCTTTTATCCCACACGGCTTCCAGGAAGTCTACGTCCTGATCTTCTAGGTACCTCATCTTCTGTGCCTTCCCCTTGGGGAAGAGATACAGAAACAACTTCGTCAGAAGTCGCTTCTTCGGCTCCTGGTAAGATTCGATCTTCCACCCATTCCTACCCTGCTTGTCTTCCATGAAAAGACAAGTGATGCTCCCATGCACATGCCATGTACTCACGACCCTGGGCAAAACCTTCTTCTCAAACCAATACCCTCGGTCCTCAGAGTCTGGCCTGTGGAAAGCCCTGCGCCACCAATCTTCAGTCCAAGAAGATGGCCTTCCTCGAGCTACTCCTGCCTTCACAAGTACACGGTTGCGGGGTGATAACGCTACCCACACCTCCTCTAGAAGTTCCTGATCGGCGAGGTTCCAATCCCACAGGAAGAAGTCGAGACCCAACTCCTTGAGGAAAGGAGTGGCCTCGGCCAATTCTGCCGCTGGTAACACCAAGCCTCGCGGATGCATCGTCATACTGGAAGATCTGTTGCACTAAACCACAAGCACCTACTATGAACTGAAGGCTCAGTCCTTCCCAAGTGCCCACAGTCTAGCTTCTACTTCTCAGAAGACGAAACTAGTCTTCCAGAAGACAACTACTCCGTCTTCCGGGATTCTAACAGTACTTCCAAGATAGCTCTCGTCTTCCGAGCTATATCTAAACAATCCTATCTAAGCAAGGCCTCGCATGGATTACCAAGAAGACAACCCACCTTGCATTACATCCTACTTCCTATCAGAAGATACAAAATTCGCGAAACATAAAGTGCATGACAGGTTCAGAAGATGGTTGCGGGCTCCTACGGTGACAGTGGGCTCTGAGAAGACACTCGGGACAGTTTCCGATTCAATGTCTTTCTCGGAAGACTTCCCGAAGTCAGGCTTCCCTTCACCGGTCTCACCTGTCTTCGTCTTCCTACGCGCAATCTATCCTCACAACAGACTCAAGACAATTGCACTCTGTTCTTCTGACTTCTCACCTCTCATACGCACTCAGAAGAAGCTTGCTGCTCGATGGGAAGACATGACCCTCGACCATTCTCTCCAGATTCTGCCAGCAAGTATTCTCACGACTCTCTTCTAAGTTTGGGAAGAAGAAGGAATGGCTGCTATGGGTCGGACAGAAGAGACCCGAAATGGACCCTCACGTCTTCTCGCTCATTTTGCCAGCCTTTCAGTCTTCTAGTCTTTCTAAGAGGATGTGGAGTTGAGAAGCTTGGAAGACCGGGAGGCACGGGCCTAGTTCTTGACTTCCAACTTCTCGAAATAACAAAACAACTCACCACACCACTCGGGATTCGTACCAAGCCTCTCTTAACACAAAAGCAACACAAATCCACTCTTGATACGAATTAGTTATAGTCGACTTCCGAAGACAGTCTTCGGAAGACAATCAAGTTTAAGAAGCGTCTTCCGAAGATGTTCCCATCTTCCGAAGCGTCTTCTGTTCGAGGTTTTGGGTGTAGAGGGGTAGAAGGGTAGGGAAATTGATAGCTGGGATCGTCAATTTGGGGATGATGGGTAGGGAAGCTCGAATTGAACTCAGGAAGAAGTAGGAAGATGTCTGACAGAAATTGGGCAGCGCTTCCGCACCCAATGTCTCAATAGGAAAAATGGGGGTGGGGGTAATCGATCAGGCTGCCTGCAAACAACCGGAGAAGCGCGGGGAATATCAGACAAAGGCGAGAAGAAGTGGGAAGGGGAAAGAACGTGGGAAGAACCTCTACAGTCTTCTTCTGCTTCTCGAGTTGTCTTCGACCTTCTGCACGCTTCTGGCTCTGGTCCTAGCTCCAATGCGACTCCACACGGCTGCTTCCGCTGTTCAATTCCTGATCACGTCTCAATTCCACCTTCGATTCTACTCAGCTACTCTCCAATGTCAGCTTCCCTGGAGCTCACAGAAACGCCTTCGCTCCCTGCCTTCCGTGCTTCAGCAATTCGGTCTCGCCCTTCGCCTAGCTGCCAACTGGTCCTCACCTCGCTCGCTTTCCTCTCTCGATTTCCTCACTCGATTTCCTCTCGTGAAGCTCACTCTCGGAATTCGATCTTCTCCACCAAGAGTGCTCCTGCTGCGAGAAGCTGAGAATCCACTAATGCGCTTCTGTATCTTCCCCGCAGTTTAGGGGTTTCGACCCTAGATGACTTACCTAACCTACCTACCTGTTCGGTGCGACCCAGTAGGTACAACTACTCCTTTACTGAAAAAGTTGTGGTTAGGCCTTCGCGGTCGCTGTCTTCCAGAAGATGGATGTCTTTCGCCGTCTTCTGTCTTCCGAAGATGCAACTGAGAAGACGCTCTTCCGAAGATGGTCGTCTTCCAAAGAAGTCAACTTATTACTACAAACAGCTCGTAAGATCATCTTCCTGCTAAGGAAGACGTAACCTTAAGTAACAACGCTTCTTCAGTTATACAAACAAGTTATTAATCTTAAAAATTTTAAAAATTCGTGAATCCTGTAATTTGTGGGCACCACATACGCCCACCCTCACATGTTTGCGTCCCCGCAAACATCAGTGTTTTCTGCACTTCTATTTACGTCCAATACTTCTTGACACGCCACCCATTAACACGAGTGGTCATCAGTGTACCGTCCAACTCTTCCAACTGCAAGGAGCCATTGTCGAAGACCTCCAAGACGCGGTAAGGACCCATCCAGCGAAGATGAAGTTTCCCAGGGAACTTAAGATGTCGGTTGTCGTAGAGAAGAACCAAGTCCCCATCCACAACGGTCACCTTCCTCAGCTTGCTATCGTAGTTAACCTTAAGTTGTGCTTGCACCTCGTATGTCTTCTCCAAAGCTGCATTCCTGTCTTCTTCAAACTCTACGAAATTCAGAAGACGCTGCTCCTGGCTTTCTTCTTCTCCCATGCGTTCGGATACGGCTAACCGGTATGTTGGGACTTCTAACTCAATGGGCACAATAGGTTTTATGCCATAAGTTAGGTAGAAGGGTGTCTTCTGGGTTGTGATCTTAGGTGAAATCTTGAAAGCCCATAACACAGATGACAATTTCGTGTCCAATCATACGCATGGTTAACAGTTACCTTATTCAGGATGTTACACAGAAGACCGTTCGACTTCTCCGTCAGTCCATTCGCTTTCGGGTTGTACGGCGTCGTCTTCCTATGCTTAATCCTGAAGTATTGGGTCAGGAGGGAGATAGTCTCATTTAAGAAATGAGTACCCCTGTCTGATACCAATTCCAGTGGACATCCGTACCTAGTGATGATGTTGTGTCAAAGGAACCTGGCTACCACTGCGACATCGTTCTTCCTTGTGGCCTCGCCTTCCACCATCTTGGTAGCATAGTCGGTAGCTATTAAAATGTACCGTGCTCGTGTTCTTCTTGCCACCGGGGCGATAGGCCTCATAAAGTCGATCCCTCACTTTTCGAACGGAGCAAGCGGAAGAATGGGAGTAAGAGGCCACCTTGTCGTAGCTGTCGGTCTTCCCACCCTTTGGCACGCATCGCACTTCCTGATCTCCTGAAAAGTGTCTCGGTATATGGTCGGCCACCAGTATCCGGCGTCTAACATCTTCTTCACTGTGGTTTTCAACCCGTAGTGACCCCCAGCATCTTCGTAGTGAAGACCTGTGATCACTGATTTAATCTCCGAAGGCTCAAGACATCTCCTTAGCTTCTCGTCATGTCCCTTCCGAAACAGGATACCCTGGAAGATGGCATAAGGACCTGTCTTGTGTAAGAAGACAGCCTTCTGCTCCGCATCCAATCCCTCAGGATACTGTTGGTCATCCAAGAACTTCCTCAAGTCCTTGAAGATCGACTCTTCTGTGAAAGTCGCAAAGACTGGATCAGAAGATCTAGTCTCGTCTTCTGGGAAGCAGGCGGTACGCCCCCCTCAGATGAAAGTGTCTCTGCAAAAACTGAAAACAACTTCTCGTCAAGGAACTCGTCTTCCACTTCATCTTCTCGTTGTTCTGTCTCTAATCTGGATAGGTAGTCAGCATTAACATGCTGACTCAACTGTGTAAGTAAATTCCTGGAGTAGAAGAATCCACCTAGCTATCCTACCAGACAAATCTGCTTTCTTTACAAGATGTTTCAAAGAGAAATGATCTACATAGAAGACAAACGGGTTGGCTAGAAGATAGTGTCTAAACTTCCTACATGAGTAAATCATGCCAAGACACTCCCTTTCAGTTGTCGAGTACTTCTTCTCTGCATCACTGAGTTGTCTTCCCGCATAGTAGATGGGATAATCCTTCTTCTTCTCATCTTTCTGACTCAACGCCACCCCTATGGTGAAAGCAGAAACATCCACATAGATATGGAAGACTCTTTCTCAATCAGGTGGCCTTAAGACAGGGGATTCCGACAGAAGCCTCTTCATTTCTTCGAATGCTTCTTGCTGCTCAGAAGACCAAACGTATGGTTCGTCCTTCTTCAGCAACTTAGTGAGTCTTCCTGCTACCTCTGCCTACCTGTCAATAAACCTCCTGTAGTATCCTACGTTGCCAAGGAAGCTTCTCAACTGAGTCAGGTTAGCAGGTGGGTGCAGTTTCATGATGACTTTCACCTTAGCACAGTCGACTTCTACACCTCTTCCGAAAATCCTATGTCCTGGCAAGATCCCCTCTGACATACCAAAGAAGCACTTCTCAGGGTGAAGAGCCAAACGATGTTCTCTACACTTCAGAAAACACTTCCTTAGAAATATCAAGTGGTCTTCTCTCGATCCAAACACAACAAAGTCATCCAAGAAAATCTCCATGAAAGTGCAAAGATACTCCTTGAAGATTGTAATCATCAATCTCTGGAATGTGACGGGTGCGTTGCATAAACCAAACGGTATTTGATTGTACGCGTACGTGCCCCAATCAGTAGTGAAAGTGGTTTTCGACTTGTCTTCTTCTCTAATTGAAACTTGGTTGTACCCAGAATCTCCATCCAGGAAGCTGTAGAACTCATGTCCTGCTACCTGGTCTAACACAGAGTCGGTGAATGGTAAAGGATGATGATCCTTCTTCGTGGTCAAGTTCAGCTTCCGGAAGTCCTGACACACTCGGATCTTTCCTGTCTGCTTCTTCGGCACGATGACGATAGGAGCTACCCACTCACTACTAAGTATTGGGAAGATGACCCCTGCCTTCAGGTATTGGTCGATCTGGTCCTTCACTAGAAACGAGTACTTGGGGTTGAGCCGATACTGCCTCTGCCGTGCAGGAACAACGCCCTCCAGCAAGTCAATCCGATGTTCTCCCAGCTCTCGAGGTATGCCCTTCATGTCTTCTATGGTCCATGCGAAGACATCCTGGAACTCCGTCAGAAGTTCTCGAAAGTCTTCCAACTGCTGGCCCTTGATCACCTTGGAAAGCTTCAGCTTCTTGCCAGGAGCAACCTCCATCTCTTGAAGATCATCCGGGTTTACCATTCCTTCAGTGTGACTGTACTCACTGGCACCAAAGTATTCCAGTTTGGGAGCTTCTTCTGGTTCCGATTCGTCTTTAAGAAGACCAACTGTCGGATCTTCCGAAGGGAAGACGATACTTTCGTCTTCTGGAAACTCTTCTTCCGCAATCTCGTAGCACTCAATGTATCCACAGATCACATCTTCGGCTCTCTCTGCTACTTCTGTAGTACACAAGTTATTCACCACAAACTCATTATACCGTTCATCACTGTCAGAAGACGCAACTGAGTCTTCTGAAGTGTACCCCTCTCTTGTAGACAGAGTTTCACCTTGGTGTCCAATCTTGATCCAAGGAAACGAGACCTTAGTCTTCTCACCTGGCTTGGGTGTAGGATTGTGAAATCTCAAACGATGCCTTCTCCAGTCGGTATTTACATTTGCAGCATACAGCCATGGTCTTCCTATCAACACCTGATATCCAACCTTAGCTACAGGTCGCAAAATGATGTAAGTGAGGTAAAAAGATACTCCACCAATTACCGTCAAGACATCTTTCAGTTGCCCCAAAGGTCGTCTTCTGGTCTGGTCCGCCATTCTGAGGATTCTCGGAGTAGGTTGGAACTCAGTGAAGCCTAGGGCATGTGCCGTTTCTTCCGTCATGATGTTAACTCCGGAGCCGAAATCAATGGGTACCTTTTTCAGAAGACAGTCATGGATCTCCATATCAAGTTCTGGGGCTCCCAAGTCCTCATGCTCTATCCTTAGGATCGGGGTGCTCTTGGGAAGTTTAGCTGTCCTCCTCTTCCTCGATCCTCGAAGCACAGATTGTAACAACTTCCTGTAACCAGCGTTGTCATCTAACAGCTGTTGGAAGGTTACATCCGTCTTCTGATTCCACAAGTCTCGCAAGAAGTCGTAAGGAGATCTTTTCAGAAGAGTGACTGGTGTTTCCAACAGAGAAGATGTAGTAGCTGCTTCCTTGGGTGGAAGACCAGAAGAGTGTCTTTCCTCGACTGGGGGCTGTTCCCGTGAGACAGGGGCTGCCGTAGTCGGTGTAAGAAGCTGCTGTACTATCTTCCGTCTCCTCTCCAGCTCTTCTTGCATGATCGCTTCAACCTCTTGTCTAATGTCAGGAGCAAAGTACTTCGGATCTTCTCTGTCGTAAGTAGGAGAAGACGGCCGCTCAGGAGAAGATGACCTCTCCTTTCGCTGCTTCTTCTTCCTGATCTCCTTCTGACGAGATTCTAACTTCCCTTTGCTTCTGGTACTTACCTTGAACACCGCTTCGTCCAAGACTTCTTCGGGAGGCCAACTGTCTGAATCCGGGCTAGGGCTCCAAATAGTGCCATCCGCGAAGAAGCTGCCTCAAGTAACTTCGTCTTCTGAGCTGCAGTCATCTTCTGCAGCTGGAGTTCCTTTCCTTCGTGCTTCCCGGGGTCCGGTTCGTCTTCCTCGATATGGAGACAATCCGTACAATCCCCAGGATCCTCTTCTTCTACCGTGATGTGCTGTACCACTGCTAACTCGAGTTTAGAAGTTGATGCAACTTCTGCAGGAGGCGTGGTATCTGCAAATCTAACCATTTGTCGTGGTCGTAAGGTCTGAGGACAATTCCCTGTGAAATGACCGGCTTCCTTATAGTTCCCACACAAGGGCACTTGCCCAATCTGTCTTCTCGGATGAGGACAGGTGGACCACAAGTGTCCTACCTCTTCACAATTATTGCACGTTCCAAGAAGAGGGTTAAGAGGTCGTTGTGATGAAGAAGGTTGCCATGGCGTCCTGGTCTGTACATTGCTAGCTCTATCACTATGTACATAACGATTATATTGGACGGGAGGCGTAGGAGTGAAGGGTTGTATCGTCTCTATCCTATAGCAAGTTTCCCCATTGGGATCGTGTAGATATCCCTCATCGTCTTCTTCCCATCCTGCCCAGTTGACAGCTTGGTCCTGCGTACACTGATCTCTGGTGTGTCCGGAAGAGTTATAAAGGTTGCACCAAAGGTTTGGCCGGGAAGCCGTAGGTTGCTTCCGCTTGTCCTTCTGGTTCAAAAGATGAACTTTCAGGTCGGCAAACTGCTTCAGAACCTCATCGATGCGGGGATCAGGTGCAGACTGTATGATCTGAGTCTGAGGCATCTTCTGCACAACTTCCTCCCTTCCTCGCGTCTTCTCCTTCTTCTTCTTCTGCGTCTTCTTCTCTTGTTCAGATTTGGATTCTGAACTTTCGACAGTAGACTCTTCAAAAGTAGAGGATGCTTCCGAATCACTGTTATCAGTTTCAGTGGACTTGGACTTCCTCTTGGATTTCCTAGAAGACTTCTTCGGCTTCTTGGACTTCTTTGAGGTCTTCCCTCTGTCTTTCGTCATATTCTGAGTGATGCTCGAGGTTTCATACTGCTCGGCATGCTTCTGTACCTCTGCTAAATCATCACCTCCTCCTCTTCTGCAGTACAATTCCATATCCTGAGACAATCCTCCCAAGTACCAGTTCACGGCTTGTTGAGCACAGTAACCGGGTCTTCTTTGGTTCTGAGGGATGTGATCCAGGAGGTCTTCAAACCTCTCGGTGTAATCCCGAAGTGTCTCTTTCTTCTTCCGTTCGAGTCTCTGAAGTTCTATGAGGGTCATCTGATCATAGCCCACTCCTCTGAACCTCTTCAGAAAAGCTGCCTTTAGAGTAGCCCAAGCGGCCATTACTACACCATCATCCAACATCTTACTCATCCACTTCCTTCCCTTCCCTACGATCAAACTGGGAAATACCCGAAGTCTGTCAACATCAGCGTCCTCCTTGTTGGATCGAGAGATGGTCTCGAACATCGTGATGAAGTCGTCCGCGTCAGCATCATCGTCGTACGGATGGTACTTCTGCCGAGTGTGGGAAGCCATGTCGACTGTCGGCTGGTGCGACTGCCAACTTCTTCCTCCCTTAGGTCTAGGTGGTGGAGATGGTCTTCTCGAAGGTCCAGGCCTATCTGAATCACGAAGGTCGTCTTCTGAGTCAGAACTACTGTCACTGCTATCCTTCGAGACGTCTGGAACGATCTCCTCCAGTCTTCCCTCACCTTGAGAAGCTTCTTCCGTACTTGGGAAGACGTCTTCCGAGTAACCAGTACCAAAATCTACTTTATACACGTGATCACCCGGTTGGCTTCTGTCTTCGCCAAAGATTATGCTCGAGATAGAAGGCTCTTCCAACTCTACTGATCGGATCTTCCTGAGCTCTTCTTCTTTCTTTTGGTGTCTCAGGGATATCCGCTGCTCTCTTGAAGGGGTTCGCTGGGGTGAATTTACCCACTCAGGATCTTTACCCGTGCGTCTTCTGCTTCTTCCTCTGGTCGGAGGCATCCACCAGAGTACTGAGAACAGATGTCTCTCTTCTCTACCACTAGATCCGGTAGACTGAATGTCTAAAACAACCGATCACAGGTTCGGAACGTCTTCTTCTCCTGCTTCCTGTTGTACTCACTGCAGTCTTCCAAGATCGAGTCTTCCAAGAAGCTCTTGGAAGCACGGAAGCGGCTTCTTCCACAGTTACCTTGATGTTGGGACAAGCACCATAGAGTTCTCCCCTCTGGTTGTTGGCAGCACGGATAAGCCATCCATGGTCGGTGTCTATGGGCCACTTCCCACGCTTGTACAGCTCCTTAGACATCATAATCTCTGAGCCATGATCAATCAATGCCACCACAGGTTTCTCCAGATCTCCCAACTTCACCAAGGTCTCTGTGGTTGCTCTTGCCCAATGGTTGTGAGAGTAATGGCTCTTCTGCGATGCTTCCACCTCATCTTCAAACCTCACGTGCTGATACGAACTCCCTTCTGATACTTGAGAGCAGTAACTAGCAATCTCATCCTCCTCATCCTCCAACAGTTTGGTCCCTAGAGCGTTAAGCGTAGCTGCTTCACCCAAAATCTGACGTTTCCTCTTGATGATATCTATGATAACCTCATGGAACTCACGCTTTGCAATCCCAAGAATCTCACCCAAAGTAAACTCAACCTTCCCATTCAAGATACGATTCTCTAACACTTGCTTCAGGTCTGTAGCAATCTCAATGTCAGACTGAAGTTTGTATGCAGGCATCTTACCCTTCTCCTTGCTTCTCTCCTTCTCCTTTGGTGTTGTAGGTGGTAGATCCTCCATATTCTCCTCCCGAGTAGGTGTTGTCTCCTGCCTTGCCTCTGGTCTAGCCCTTTCACTCCTTGTAGCAGGTCGTTTGGCTGTAGAAGCCTCACCTGCATCCTCCCTCCTGCGTTTTTCTTCTAGTACAGCTTCATGCTGACTTCTTGCAACATAAGCATGCACTGACATAGTATCCACATGATCATTTCATCCTGTAGCTTCTCGAATTGAGTTGCCAATCCTTCGTAGCACATCCTTGTCTAGCTCTGTTTTAGCTACGGACCGCACTACATCAGACCACAACCCAGTACTCCCTTTCTCTCTCTCCATCTCCACTTTCACTCCACATGTAGCAGCATTCACAAGAGAAACAGCATGTGATGCTGATATCTCATTCACAAGTCTCTTCATACCACCCTTGCCAAAGTTGGTTCCCAACATCACCCCAGTCTCTCTCAGATGGATCTTACCATCTTTGAAGAAGATCAGATCCTTCCTCAATGCATCTGAAAACTCCCCACAATCTCTTCTTACATGGTCTAGGCTATCACACCATATACAACGATGAACAAAGCCTTCTCTCATCTAAGGTCTCTGCATAGCAGGCTGTACATTCTGCTCCTTCTCTTCTAACCTAGTGAGCTTAAGCTTAAGCTCCTTCATATCCTTAATCAACTCATCAAGCGGTGAGTCTTCCTCTCTAGCAATTACCAAAGCGGGCTTAGTAGGCAACTGCTTGACATGAATTATCAGAGGTGCTGCTTCACTTACCACCACCTTGTCCCTTCTTCTCTATCTCTTGGTCAGCAAAGAAACAGCCTCTTCAACCTCCTTCCAATCAATCTTCAATCCTCTCTCCTCACTCTTGTCTTCCAACAACAGCTCAAGCTTCTCCTGAATAGTCACGTCCGCTGCTTGTAGAAAAAGCTCTGTCTTCTCCACCTCTAGTGTAAGCTTTTCTGTCTTAGAAAGCTGAGCATACTGACGATCAAACTCCTTTAACAACTCATTTACAGACAAACCTTTGTTAGGCTTAACCACCCACTCCAAGAATGTTCTCTTGGTCACCCTCTCTGAATCTTCAGTGTAGTACTCCTCCTTCAAAGCACGCATAAAGCTCTCCCAACTCTATCCTTGCTGCTGCTTGAGCTCCTTCACATGCCCACGAATCTCAGGGACAACAGCAAGTTCAAAGTTCTCCACCATCTCCTTCTCAGGTACCTTGTTCACCTCCATCTCCCTAGCATAGTATCGCACGTTGTCGTGTGACGTGCTTTCTTATCTGGGAATACACCGGGTATCTAGCTGTAGAGAGTACGTGTCGCACTCCGTGACTCAGAACCAGCAACCACCCAAACCTCTCTCTGACCTCCAAGTACACTTTGAACCTTTCTCGCTACGATATCCTCACGTCCTCTCGGCAGATCTCTCTCTTACTTGACTAGGAATAGAACCGTGGTAACAAGCACGGGCAACCTGTTCCTGCCATCACCGCAAGCATTCTTGGGTCTGCTGGTCATCACTCCAGCCTCACCACAAGAGAAATACCAGCACTCCTAATAGAAAAGAAACCTAAGCGCAACGCCCGCACACAAATCCAATCAAAACCAACTGGGCGTACAAACAGGCATGCGGGTATGGAGAGGATCCAAACACAGGAAATACAGTCAACAACTCTCCATACCCATGATCAAGTGCTCCGAAGCACTGGCAAAACCTCCAGGTCGGCCTGTTCTCCAAAAGAATCTTAACTCTTGCGCCTTTCGGAGCAAGAACCTCTCAACTTTAACTCGCTGTCACTCCTCAACCACAGCTCAGAATGAGATGAAACCAAGGCCAGCAGATAGCTTGTAGAATAATCTCTCTATTAAGGTATTACATGCAGAGAGATCATCTCTGAGTTGGCATCTATGCCCTTCCAAAGTTCGCTGTTTCTATAACACGATACTATTTCAACAGAACTTTGCTGTTCGATTCCTCACAAACCACTCGATCAAAACAGCTCAAACTTCTCAAGAAGCTAATGTGTCACCATCACTACCACTCTGTAAAATTTCACCAGCAGATCTTCAACCAAACTCTCGGAACGATCCAAGCCCTTTTCGTCAATGACACAAGACGATATGCAGACCCTTGTGCACAAAAACAACGTTTCCCTTCAACCCAATAATCCAAAATTTCACAGGTAGGTAGCTGACTGTACCTTCTCAGACCCTGGAAGGTTTCATAGCAAAATTCGACCTCAAACTCCCCATATCTCTCTCAATGTCTCATGTTTATAGTCGCCTACTATCATAACCTCCGATTTGAGACACCCAACTTCAGCTGGCCATAACTTTTTCACTCCGGCTTGGAATCGATCGATCTCGGAGTCCATCGGCAAGCCCATCTCAAGAGCTTTCCAGCAACAGTCAATTCATCTCCAGCAACCTCACAGAACTCCCAGAAAGCGAAAAAGACCTCACGGAAATGAAATTGGTCACGAATTTGACCCCCTCAGCTTCAATTGATCGTAACTTTCTCATCCGCGCTTCAAATCCAGCAACCATTGAGTCCACGGGCATCCTCGTCTCCCAAGCTTTCCAACCATAGCCCACACTCCGCGAATGGTCCACGGGAAGTGCCTCTACCCTCGAAAACGTGAAAGGAACTTGGTAGAAGGTGATTGATCAAACTTTCGACCAATGAGAAACAAGTTGACAAAAAGATTTTTGTCTTCACTCACATGACAAACACACAAAGAACGAATTTTTATCCCAGAGTACCATTTAGGCCTCAAAGTTTATATTGAACAAACTCCAAACACGTGCCGTTGACGATGCCGTCGGCAACGAAGCACGTAAACACAAAGTACAAACTACACTCAATAGAGAGTCAGAATCCCGACTCTAAAACGGTTGACAATAAACGGCACTACAAAAGGAACTGATGAAGCTATTATCTGGTTGTAATAATCCTCACCAAAGTTCCTGACGACAAACTCTCGATGCGCCACCTTAGGTCGACTGTAACAACGTATTTCGACCCAGGTGTTGAACGGAACTCTCGCTGGAAAGTTCAGATCTAATGGCGGATCCATACTACATCAAAGCAAGATATAGACAGTAAGATCCCAAACCGCGTCGTATGTGACAAAAGGAAGAATGATAGGGTCTGGAGTAGCCATCACCGCGGTCATGAACGACTCGCTCCAGTGAGCTACCATAAATACTCGAAAATGATCCCGCGGCAGACAATGAATCTTAATGACGAATGGATGCGCAAGTGGAAGATCAGGAGCACGAAAGGGCTCTCCGTTCATGCCTACCACTCGCACTGCCGCTTACTTCATCCGATGATACTGATCACACTCACCCTAGACTTGGATACTCTACACTCTGTCCCTCAAGCTCCGCGCACCTCTCTTCTTATACATCAATCTCCCCATGTGACGACAAGAGTACTACTCTTATCTCCACTCAGCGAAGAGTACACGGATCGTCCACGTGGAGCCTTATCTTTTGACACGATAAGATCCTAGTGGCTCCTCAACACCAAACACGTACGAAGGATATGTGGTGGTTTCACACCCTAGCCAATCCACAACACGACATCCACCCCCTCTGAACCTGTGCATCCTCTGGTATGCACCAACCTAATCATACGTTGTGGTTGGCATCATACCACTTCTTCCTCATCTTCTTCTTCGGGAATCTCCCCCTCGGGCTCTACGCTCTCATCTGGACTCTCAGCTTGATCTCGAGAGAGATCAAACTCGATACTGATCTCCTCAATGTCTGGATCTTCATCTCGTCGCTTAAAGAGTTTTATCCGTTTTCCTGCAATCGGAACTTTAAGCCGTGCACCATCCAACTCGCGTAGCACGTATGTGGCGTTGTCATGAATACGAACAACCACGTAAGGTCCAAACCAGCGTTTAGAAAACTTTCTCAATGCTCTATGCTGGTTATCCAAGCTGCTATCATATACCAACACCCAATCATCTTCCTCGATCTTCTTAGGTCGTAGTCGATGTCGCTTATCAAATCTGTCTTTGTTCTTCAAGCGAGCTTTTCGTAACCGTTCCAGAGCTAGCTCCACATCCTCTGGTCTCCGCTCCAACTGACGAATCCTAAGAGCAAGAAGATCCTCTCTAGAGAGATTATCTTCCCAAGGTAGAACACTCCAAGTAGGTATTTGCTCTTCGATAGGCATGATCGGTTTTTGCCCTTGCATTAGTTCTGCTGGCATGTATCCGGTCACCGAGCTATGAGTTGTACGATCGGCCCATAGAGCAAATGGTAGAAGCCTTGGCCATTCTCTCACCCTTCCGTTGCAAGCTTTCACAATCGCTTTCCTGATGGGAGGATGACCGCGCTCACTCTTCGCATTTCCTTCTGGGTTGTAAGCCATGGTAAGAGCTAACTTGATTCCCCGCCTCTTGAAGAACATATCAGCTTCGTGAGCATTCAGTTCTCCGCGGTCTGCTGTAATCTTCCCAACACATCCGTATCTGCAGATCACATCTTCAAGTAGAAATCTGCACACCTCTTCTGTAGTGTTTGTGCGCAGAGCGCGTCCTTCGACTTGGTTCGATAGATCCTCCCGTGCCAAAACCAAGTATCTCATCTGCCATATTCCAACCGGCATCGTAACTAGATCTACTACCCACTTGTAATGCATTGCAAGTGGATACGTAGGGTGTAGCTCATCTCGATGCCGGATGTCAGAGTACATCTGGCAAGTTACACACGTTTCCACAAATCGCACTACATCTCTGTACATGTTACACCACCAATATCTCTCTTTGAGTTTGGTAAAGGTGGCATAAATCCCCCGATGTCCAGCCCATAAGCTCTCATGGAATTCTTGAATGAGCTGGGTTTGTATCTCTTGCTTACACACAACCCGTTGCGGCATCTCGCCACTCCGCTTGGCGCGCTTCCACAAATAGCCCCCTTGTTGTATGTAGTTGTAAGCCTTCCTCCTGATTTGTTTGAACTGAGCATCATCCCATTCTGGTTGCCTGGTCAGCGAACCAAGATAACGCCCAATGTCTAACCATTCTCCTTCGTATAGCTCCTCCATGAATGAGTTTTGATGCTCATTCATTCCCTTTTGAGCTCTACAAAAGACGGTCGTACCTATATCCTCCGTGTCTTCCATCAAATCCTCTTCATCTTCATATCTGGCCCTAGACAACATATCTGCTACCGGGTTATCTTTCCCCGCTATGTGTCTGAATTCTGGATTCAACGACTTGATATAGGCAATCCATCGCAACATAGCAATATCAGGGGTATTACAATTGGTAATCATCCCTAACAGTGGCAAACAATCCGTCTCCACTATTACCGGTGCTCCAATCAAATAATCCTTCTCAACTTTCATCGCAGTAACTACCCCCCATAGCTCTCGCTTTACTTGTGGGTAGTTTCGTTGTCGCTCACTCAACACTTTGGCTCCAAATCTGATTGCAAACCGGTTTCCATCCTCATCATCTTGTCCCACTGCCCACCCAATGGCTATCGGACTAGTATCAACCGTGATTATCACGTGTTTGCCATCTTCATAACTCACCCTTCGTAGCACAGGTGGAGAAGACAACAACTGCTTCAGCTTCTGCACCGCTTCGATATGCCTCTCCTCCCATGTGAACTTCGTGCTCTTCCGTAACAGACC
Source organism: Asterella californica (assembly GCA_036924285.1). NCBI lineage: Eukaryota > Viridiplantae > Streptophyta > Marchantiopsida > Marchantiales > Aytoniaceae > Asterella > Asterella californica. Next base: position 7,944,765 of record JAYKYS010000010.1, on the reverse strand, counting down.
ATAGAGTGGATCTGATACATGAGCAAAATGAGGAATCCACACATGATAAAACACGCAAGCTCCTAAGAACCTTCGCACCTCTGTTGTTGAGCTACATGTGTCCTTCATCCGCTGTATGGCATCCACCTTGTTAGGATCAGGTTTGCGACCAAACCATCCGCATAAGTGTCCCACAATCACAACCTCTCGAACTCCAAACGAAGACTTAGCACCAGATAGTGTCAAGTGAACCTCCCCGAGCCGTGATAAAATCTGATCACAATCTAGAATATGATCAGCCACAAATTTTCGACACCCCCTCTGATCGACTCTCTCATCCTTCTGCTCCTCTACACATCCTTTGATTGGAATGTCGTCTAAGAAAGGCATGGTCTTCTCCGGGATGAAGTCTCGAAGAACTTTGTTCATCCCGTTCATCATGTGTGCAACAGAATTTGTTGCCCCCTGTGGCAATGTGCACATCCTCACCAAACCCAACGGTGTCCTCATAGTAGTGACATCTCTACTCTTTTCAGCAAGCTGAAACTGATCGTATCCAGAGTAGAGGTCTCCTATCGAGTAAATGGCTCTACCAGCGAATGCTTCAGCAAACTCTCCCACAATAGGTCCGATCCCCGTATTTCTGATGGTCACCTGATTCACCGGTTGCATATCCTGAATGAACCGTAGCGCTCCGCTCTTCTTCGGTACTGTAAATGGCTGGAATATGGTGCAAACGATGGCTCAAGGATTCTCATCCGCATCTTCTCCTTTAGAAGCTCCATAAGCTTAGGCAGATGTGCCCTAGGTACGGGAATTGGTCTTAAGTCCCAAGGCGTATGCGGTACCGTAAATATGATCATCGGTGCTACAACACTTGGATCTACACACCCAATATCTGAAGGCTCAAAAGCAAATGTTTTTCCGTGCCTACTTAACATCTCCTTGAACTCCTTCTCCTCAGCAGGTAGAAGAAAATCTGTAGAACCAACCTTCAACTCCTTAAGCGTAGCTTCTGTAAACTTGTGACCTACCTGATCAGGATACCGTAAGCTCTTCTCCTTTGAGGCTTGTTGAACTCGTTGGTCAGAGTCGCTAGGTAGCGGTTGTGCAACCGGCTTCACCTTTTTATCCACCGTTTTATACCTGGTCTCAACTATGACTTCAGGTATCTGGAATGACTCTATAGCCGAGTAAAGCTCCATAGAACGTATGTAGACAACTTGGTCTTCATTCCCTTGCTCAGTCTTACGAAGCTCTTCCAAAGGATCATCTAAATCCATCTCCATGTAAACGCCCTCTATCTTATCCTCCTCACTAAGCACACCAACTCTTTTTAGATCTTTTTGGGTTCTTTGCACAGCTTTCTTCTCCCATTTCTGAAGATCAGCAAGCTGTGTATACACAGCAAATCCACTCTCCGAATATCTCACCACTCCTGTACAAAAGGCACTATCCTTCTCCAACGAGAGTACCTTCTCTTGTGTATCAGTACCACTATACTCTCACTCTATAGTGACCCTCTGGAAAAATCCTTAAACTCTTCAGTGACTTTGGGTAGAGAAACGCTCCGCAAGTAATCTCGGTTACGCTCATGATTAGCAGACACAGTCAAGAACTGTACCGTTGTTTTGTCATCATGACTCCTGATCCGAGCATAAGCAGAACCGTCATCCAACACCTTAGTCTCCATCCTTACAGCTGTAATGAATGGTTGACCAAGAATAACCGGATAGGAAGTAGTATCTTGAACAAAGAAGTTTTGTTCAAGTACCACATTCCCTATCTTAACCTTCACATCCGGACAAGCACCATAGAGTTCTCCTCGTGTGTTGTTTGCTGCTCGGATCATCCAACCATGATCTATATCAACAGGCCATCCACCCTGCTTGTAGATGTCCTTAGAGACAATATTGATCTCAGATCCATGATCGATGAGAGCAACCACCGGATCTCTCATCTCTCCTACATTCACTAAGGTTTCAGTTGTGGCTCTTGCCCAATGCCCTCTAGTGTAATGACTAGAGATCTTATCGTCCTCTTCCTTATCCACATCAAATCGAACTTTACGAGTGTTGTAAGAATGAACCAACTCTCGCTCCTCTTCCTCTGTAATCACTGTGTCTAGAGCACTAGACACTGCGGTCTCTCCCGTCAATTGTCTCTTCCGCTTGATAATGTCAATGATGACATCATGAAACTCCTTCTTCGCAATCCCGAGGATTTCTCGCAAGGTAAACTCAATTTTTGTATTGAGCACCTTCTCCTGCAACACCTCTTTCATGTTGGTTGCTGCTTCAATGTCTGATTGCAGCTTGTACATGGGAGCTTTGCCCTTCTCCCTAACCTTACTCTTCTCTGCACTCCCAGAAGGTAAGACGTCCTCCATAGCTTCTTCTCGTAGAGGTGTAGTCTCCTGTCGGAGTCTATCTCCTCTTAGTTGCCTCTTGGGAGCCGCTCTCTCCTCACTTGGACCAGCCTCATCTCTCCTACGCTTCTCTTCCATGATAGCTTCATGTTGAGCCTTGGCTACGTAGGCATGAACGGACATAGCATCTACGGGATCATCCCATCCAGTAGCACTCCTGATTGCTGTGGCTGTTCTGAGCAACTCCTCCCTTGCCATTTTCCCCTTTCTGTTCGTGCTCACAGCGTGACTCCACATATCAGTCGTATCCTCATGTTTCAAAAAGGCACTCTCCTTTTTGCTAATCACCTCGACTCCATAAGTAGAAACTTCTACCGATGCCACATCGTGCACTGTTAGATGGTCCTCCAAAATTTTCTTCATCCCTCCTCTACCGAAGTTGGTCCTCAGAGTCTCTCCGTTGTCTCTCAAGGCAATTTTTCCTTCCTTCCAGAAAATTATGCCTTGCTGCAAGGCATCAGTGAAACTCCCGCATTCCTTTCGTTGATGATCGGTGTTGTCACACCAAATACACCTCTGAACATATCCTTGTTTTGGTGCAGGTCTCCCTTCAGGTGCCCCATCCTTCTCCTCCAACCTTGTCAACTTGATCTGTAAGTCTCTCATCTTCTTCTCCAAATCTTCCATTGCTTGATTCGGCTGTGGTACAACCGTAGTGATAGGAATAGTAGGAAGTGAAATAGTAGGTAGAGGAGCAGTCTGCACCGTTGGTTGCCTTCGTGGTATCACAATAGGCGGTGGTCTTGGTGCTTGAGTCACAACCACCTTCCCTCTTCGATATTCTCGCTTCGCAAGTACTCCCATTGCTTCGCTAACGTTCTTCCAATCAGATGTAAGACCATTGTCTTTCGTCCGATCTTCCAACAGCAACTCTAACTCCCTTTGTAGCTCGCTGTTGGCTGACTGTAAAAATAGCTCCACTTTTTCATTCTCAAGTGTGAGCTTCTCCATCCGAGATAGTTGAAGAAACTGTCTCTCAAACTCCCGAAGTAGTTCGGTAGCAACTAGTTCCTTGTTGGGTTTGTTCACCCACTCCATGAATGACTTCTAAGTCACTCGATCTGCATCCTCCAAAGAGTATTCCTCCTTCAACTGAAGAGAAAACTCCTCCCAGTTAGCCCCATGAGCTTGAATGAGCCCCTTCACATGTTCCCGTAACTCCGGAACAACAGCGAGCTCAAACGTCCGTACCATCTCCCTCTCTGGTACCTTACTCAGCTCCATCTCTCGAGAATAGAACTTCAGGTACTTGGAGATGTTTCTCCCTTCAAACTGATCCAATGTCCCCACCACCGAATGCAAAGCCTTGGTAGCCATCGCCTCCTTCCGCTGAACAGCTTGTTGTTGATCCATGTACAGAGCAAATGCTTGGAACATTTGCCCTATAGCAGGATCAAGCTGCAGCGGAATCGTGCCCGAAGGGTTTCCAACTCCTTGTCTCTCGGCCATGGTAAAGTTCTGAGAAGAACTTCACTAACTCTCCACCCCAGAAGTTTCACGTCGAGTTCACCAACTGTCGTGTGACGTGCTTTCTTATCTGGGAATACACCGGGTATCTAGCTGTAGAGAGTACGTGTCGCACTCCGTGACTCAGAACCAGCAACCACCCAAACCTCTCTCTGACCTCCAAGTACACTTTGAACCTTTCTCGCTACGATATCCTCACGTCCTCTCGGCAGATCTCTCTCTTACTTGACTAGGAATAGAACCGTGGTAACAAGCACGGGCAACCTGTTCCTGCCATCACCGCAAGCATTCTTGGGTCTGCTGGTCATCACTCCAGCCTCACCACAAGAGAAATACCAGCACTCCTAATAGAAAAGAAACCTAAGCGCAACGCCCGCACACAAATCCAATCAAAACCAACTGGGCGTACAAACAGGCATGCGAGTATGGAGAGGATCCAAACACAGGAAATACAGTCAACAACTCTCCATACCCATGATCAAGTGCTCCGAAGCACTGGCAAAACCTCCAGGTCGACCTGTTCTCCAAAAGAATCTTAACTCTTGCGCCATTCGGAGCAAGAACCTCTCAACTTTAACTCGCTGTCACTCCTCAACCACAGCTCAGAATGAGATGAAACCAAGGCCAGCAGATAGCCTGTAGAATAATCTCTCTATTAAGATATTACATGCAGAGAGATCATCTCTGAGTTGGCATCTATGCCCTTCCAAAGTTCGCTGTTTCTATAACACGATACTATTTCAACAGAACTTTGCTGTTCGATTCCTCACAAACCACTCGATCAAAACAGCTCAAACTTCTCAGGAAGCTAATGTGTCACCATCACTACCACTCTGTAAAATTTCACCAGCATATCTTTAACCAAACTCTCGGAACGATCAAGCCCTTATCGTTGTTTTTATAACATGATACTATTTTGACAAAACTTTGCTGTTCGATTTCTCACAAACCGCTCGATCAAAACAGCTCAAACTTCTCAGGAAGCTAATGTGTCACCATCACTACCACTCTGTAAAATTTCACCAGCATATCTTTAACCAAACTCTCGGAACGATCAAGCCCTTATCGTTGTTTTTATAACATGATACTATTTTGACAGAACTTTGCTGTTCGATTTCTCACAAACCGCTCGATCAAAACAGCTCAAACTTCTCAGGAAGCTAATGTGTCACCATCACTACCACTCTGTAAAATTTCACCAGCATATCTTTAACCAAACTCTCGGAACGATCAAGCCCTTATCGTTGTTTTTATAACATGATACTATTTTGACAGAACTTTGCTGTTCGATTTCTCACAAACCGCTCGATCAAAACAGCTCAAACTTCTCAGGAAGCTAATGTGTCACCATCACTACCACTCTGTAAAATTTCACCAGCAGATCTTCAACCAAACTCTCGGAACGATCCAAGCCCTTTTCGTCAATGACACAAGACGATATGCAGACCCTTGTGCACAAAAACAACGTTTCCCTTCAACCCAATAATCCAAAATTTCACAGGTAGGTAGCTGACTGTACCTTCTCAGACCCTGGAAGGTTTCATAGCAAAATTCGACCTCAAACTCCCCATATCTCTCTCAATGTCTCATGTTTACAGTCGCCTACTATCATAACCTCCGATTTGAGACACCCAACTTCAGCTGGCCATAACTTTTTCACTCCGGCTTGGAATCGATCGATCTCGGAGTCCATCGGCAAGCCCATCTCAAGAGCTTTCCAGCAACAGTCAATTCATCTCCAGCAACCTCACAGAACTCCCAGAAAGCGAAAAAGACCTCACGGAAATGAAATTGATCACGAATTTGACCCCCTCAGCTTCAATTGATTGTAACTTTCTCATCCGCGCTTCAAATCCAGCAACCATTGAGTCCACGGGCATCCTCGTCTCCCAAGCTTTCCAACCATAGCCCACACTCCGCGAATGGTCCACGGGAAGTGCCTCTACCCTCGAAAACGTGAAAAGAACTTGGTAGAAGGTGATTGATCAAACTTTCGACCAATGAGAAACAAGTTGACAAAAAGATTTTTGTCTTCACTCACATGACAAACACACAAAGAACGAATTTTTATCCCAGAGTACCATTTAGGCCTCAAAGTTTATATTGAACAAACTCCAAACACGTGCCGTTGACGATGCCGTCGGCAACGAAGCACGTAAACACGAAGTACAAACTACACTCAATAGAGAGTCAGAATCCCGACTCTAAAACGGTTGACAATAAACGGCACTACAAAAGGAACTGATGAAGCTATTATCTGGTTGTAATAATCCTCACCAAAGTTCCTGACGACAAACTCTCGATGCGCCACCTTAGGTCGACTGTAACAACGTATTTCGACCCAGGTGTTGAACGGAACTCTCGCTGGAAAGTTCAGATCTAATGGAGGATCCATACTACATCAAAGCAAGATATAGACAGTAAGATCCCAAACCGCGTCGTATGTGACAATAGGAAGAATGATAGGGTCTGGAGTAGCCATCACCGCGGTCATGAACGACTCGCCCCAGTGAGCTACCATAAATACTCGAAAATGATCCCGCGGCAGACAATGAATCTTAATGACGAATGGATGCGCAAGTGGAAGATCAGGAGCACGAAAGGGCTCTCCGTTCATGCCTACCACTCGCACTGCCGCTTACTTCATCCGATGATACTGATCACACTCACCCTAGACTTGGATACTCTACACTCTGTCCCTCAAGCTCCGCGCACCTCTCTTCTTATACATCAATCTCCACATGTGACGACAAGAGTACTACTCTTATCTCCACTCAGCGAAGAGTACACGGATCGTCCACGTGGAGCCTTATCTTTTGACACGATAAGATCCTAGTGGCTCCTCAACACCAAACACGTACGAAGGATATGTGGTGGTTTCACACCCTAGCCAATCCACAACACGACAACGTACTTGGAAATATTTGTCCCCTTGAACTGGTCCATCTGATGCACCACAGATTGCAACGCCTTGGTTGCTAATACCTCCTTCCTCTCTGTGCTCTGCTGCTGCTGCATAAACATAGAAAAAGCTTGGAACATCTTCATCGTAGCAGCATCAAACTGAACAGGTTGCTGAGCAGCAGCAGCACCTCCACTTGATGATCCTTGGTTGGTCATAATATCTGATCCTGTAACACTCTCAAGAAAACTCCCACCCTAGGTGTTTCACGTCGAGTTCACCAAAAGAGAGTATGTCGGAGTGTGATCTGTCTATCTAGGAAAGCGCCGGGCTTCTAGCTGTGGTTGTTTACCCAAGAGGTTGGCTTTCAGGTCACAACAGGAGCTATAAACACTCACACAGGAGTGTAAGATCCTCTAATATGCTCAAAAAAGTGAAATCTAGGTCTCACTAGTAGTAATAGGTTTAGACGGTGAACTTTGGCACTCAAAGAGAGGAAAACTATGAAGGTTTAGACTTCTAAACTTCCCCTACATGTAAATGAGGCACTACTGAACACACACACGAAGTTTCAGCCTGAGATTGAATTCTAGCACCGAGATGTTGACAGAAAAGTTTTGAGTAAGAGAATTATGGCAATTTCTGGTACCTAGACAGCTATCTGACCTAGAACAGAGAATTGGCTCGATGAATTTCAAATATTCTCACAGTATTTGAAGTCTACAAGATGTTGAACATCCCTGTGAAGTTGGGATTCCTGAATGTACACAGAACTCCAGATCTCCTCCTCTGAAGTCGCTGCTCTAGATTAAGAGCTTTTCAAACCCCCTCTGCTTCATCGGCCGCCCTAAATTACTCAGTTACTCAATCGATATTAAACTTTTTGGGAAATCGTAGCCCTGCTGGCAGAGAACGCAACCACGAAGTTTTGAAGCGCTTTCTTCAATTCTGCTGCAAGTGACACTGAAAACCCCAAAATCAACAAAAGTGATGCAATTTTGGCATAATCCGAACTTCAATTGGGCATAACTTCGTCTTTATTGCCTCAAATCGATCGAAAATTTCACTGACAGTGCTTTGCTCGACGAGCTCTCTCTCCCTATGCTCTCAGATTTCGAAGATACCTCACCAAATGCTCGAACTCCACTCTAGAGCTCTGTTTCTAAACTTAGAGTTTTACAAAAGACAAAAATGGACCAATGGGAGTTCATAGCTCCACTTGACTGTCCTTTTGTGCCTTAAACTACTTGGTAACTTATATACACTCATAGGCTACCACGTCAAGCCCCCTAGAGTGCCAACGTATAACTTAAACTACCTAAAACGACATGCAGCCCTGAAAGTAAACTTAAACCAGCTAAAAAGCGTGCATGGGCAACACGTAAGTACAACCCATGAGCTTAAACCCCTATCAGCATGGAAACCCTAAGTTATGTACATTGAACGTCATAGACAAGTAAGAAGTCACTTGCACAAGCGCACAAATGCTTGAACAAGATAACTAACATACTATCATCCTACTAGGACTCAAAATAGTGTTAACACCGTATGCAAAAGTGTCAAACATATACATAAAGGACTAGAAGTAATATGAGCTAACTTCTAGAACTACCAAACCTAAGCGTCGGAATAGAAGTCAGGCATGTAGCCGCCAAATGGCACGACAACGCTACCTATGCTGCCACATGGTGTCCTAACTATTTTTACATGGAAACTACATGCAATCCATCACGATGACGTACGTTAGAATACATCTGACAAGGTATACAGGATGAAACAAACTGTACTACATCCTTATACATACCCTTCCACCAATACATCTCCTTCATCTTGGCAAATGTAGCCCAAACTCCTCTATGACCGGCCCATAGACTCTCATGGAACTCCTTGATCAGCTTCTGCTGCAATTCCAAGTCACATACTACCCGCTGCGGTATACCTCCTTGTAGCTTAGGGCGCTTCCATAGATGTCCTCCATGTAAAAAGTAACCATAAGCTGTTCTACGGATCCTCTTGAAATCTGCATTAGACCAGCCTTCCTGCTTTTCCAGTGAACTTAAATAGCGCCCAAGATCCAACCACTCGCCATCATACACAGTTTCCTCAAAAAACTCCAACGGGGCTGCAAAATAGCTTCTATCTCTTCTAGCAAGAACACTAGAATAGAACTCTGTTCCCACATCCTCCTGGTCATCTATCATTTCCTTCTCATCGTAATACCTAGCCCTTGATAACATATCTGCCACAGGATTGTCTTTTCCTGCAATATGTCTAAACTTTGGGTTCAAGGACTTGATATATGCTATCCACCTCAACATAGCAATATCTGGAGTTGTACAGCTAGTGATCATTCCCAAGAGAGGTAAACAATCTGTCTCCACAACCACAGGTGCTCCTATCAAGTATTCTTTGTCACTTTTCATCGCAGTAACTACTTCCCATAGCTCTCTCTTGACCTGAGGGTAGTCTCTCTGACGTGAACTTAATACCTTAGCACCAAAACGTATCACATATCTATTTCCATCCTCATCGTCTTGTCCTACAGCCCATCCAATGTCAATAGGACTAGTATCAACAGTAAGGATAACGGATCTGCCCAACTCATATGTTACCTTCCGTAGAGTTGGTGGTGAAGCCAAAAGATCCTTCAACTTCCTCATAAACTCGCTTTGCTCCTCTTGCCACTGAAATCTTTGCCCCTTCCTCAGCAACTTGTACAACGGATCGGCTACATGTGCAAAGTGTGGAATCCATATATGATAAAACACACATGCACCTAGAAATCTTCTCACCTCAGTAACCGATCCACACGTCTCCTTCATCCTTCGAATGGCGTCAACCTTGTTTGGACAAGGTTTCTGACCATAAGATCCACATAAGTGCCCCACAATCAACACCTCCTGTTCTCCAAATACAGACTTTGCTCCTGATAAAGTCAAAGGAACCTCCTCCAGTCGACTCAGTATCTTATCACAGTCAGCTATGTGATCTGCAACAAACTTACGGCACCCCCTCTGATCCATTACCTCATTCTTCTCCTCCTCAGTACATCCTTTGATCGGCACATCATCAAGCAATGGCATAGTTTTTTCAGGAATGAAGTCCCTCAAAACTTTGTTCATGCCATTCATCATATGTGCTACCGAATTGGTAGCACCTTGTGGCAAGGTGCACATCCTTAGTAACCCCAAAGGTGTCCTCATTGTAGTCAAGTCTCTACTCTCAGAGGATAATTGAAACTGATCATAACCTGAATATAAGTCTCCCATGGAATAGATAGCACGACCAGCAAAAGCCTTTGCAAACTCATCTACAATAGGTCCTATACCCATATTCATGATAGTTACCTTGTTAACTGGCTGCATATCTTGAATGAATCTCAAAGCTCCACTTTTGTTCGGAACAGTAAACCATCTGCTAGAATAGGGAGCTATAGATGGTTCCAAGATACCCATCATAATCCTCTCATTGAGCAAGTCTATCAGTTTTGGTAGATGAGCTCTAGGTACAGGGATATGACGTAGATTCCAAGGCACATGCGGTATAGTAAAGATTACCATAGGTGCAACTTCACTTGGATCTACACATCCTACTTCATGTGACTCAAACGCAAATGCCTTACCATGCCTAGGTAGCATCTCCCTGAAGCTCTTCTTCTCTTGCTCGGTAAGAAATCCATCACCTCCAATCCTCAGCTCCTTCAGTGTTGTTTTTGTGAACTGGTGCCCAATTCTTCTCGGTCCTCTGAGCGTCGGTTCTCGTGCATCTTGCTCCATCTTCTGATTGTAATCGAGTGGTAAAGACAAAGCCACTGGTTTGACTTTCTTTGCCACTGACTTGTACTTGGTCTCCACATACACCTCTTGTCGATCTATAAACTTATCAATAACATCATAAAGCTCCTTGGAGCTCACTCTCACCACTCTATCTACATCATCTATAGAACTTTCTACTATAAATTTCAACTCCCCTATAGTATCTACCAAATACTGCTCTTCAAACACTCCAGATATGTATTCATCTCCTGCTAACTCTCCATTGTCTCACAAAGACTGCTGTACACACTTCACATGTTGCTTCTCAAACCTCTTCAGATTCTCAACCTTCCTATAACACACTGACCCACATGACGTCAATCCTAAGAAGCTAGAGGATAAAGCTTCCTGTTCTACTGGATCAGGCGAGAATCCTATCTCTACTGTACCGTTGAAGTCTCGCTCTTCAATGGTACTCTGCCAAAACCCCTAGACTCTCTAAACTCCTGAGTAATCTTAGGTAGTGGACGGTCTCTCAAGCTATCACGATTCCTCTCATGTTCTGCAGCAACGGTCAAAAACTGAACAGCTCTTTTGCCATCTCTACTACGTATCCTAGCATAAGCTAAACCATCATCCATAACTCGTATCTCAATTCTAACAACAGTAATGTAAGGCTGCCCTAGAATGATAGGATAGGTTGACATGTCTTGCACAAAGAAATTCTGAACATCACTGATGTCACCCACAGTTACCTTGATGTTGGGACAAGCACCATAGAGTTCTCTCCTCTGGTTGTTGGCAGCACGGACAAGCCATCCATGGTCGGTGTCTATGGGCCACTTCCCACGCTTGTACAGCTCCTTAGACATCATAATCTCTGAGCCATGATCAATCAATGCCACCACAGGTTCCTTCAGATCTCCCAACTTCACCAAGGTCTCTGTGGTTGCTCTTGCCCAATGGTTGTGAGAGTAATGGCTCTTCTGCGATGCTTCCACCTCATCTTCAAACCTCACGTGCTGATACGAACTCCCCTCTGATACTTGAGAGCAGTAATCAGCAATCCCATCCTCCTCATCCTCCAACAGTTTGGTCCCTAGAGCGTTAAGCGTAGCTGCTTTACCCAAAATCTGACGTTTCCTCTTGATGATATCTATGATAATCTCATGGAACTCACGCTTTGCAATCCCAAGAATCTCACCCAAAGTAAACTCAACCTTCCCATTTAAGATACGATTCTCTAACACTTGCTTCAGGTCTGTAGCAATCTCAATGTCAGACTGAAGTTTGTATGCAGACATCTTATCCTTCTCCTTGCTTCTCTCCTTCTCCTTTGGTGTTGTAGGTGGTAGATCCTCCATATTCTCCTCCCGAGTAGGCCAACTGTCGGATCTTCCGAAGGGAAGACGATACTTTCGTCTTCTGGAAGACCAACTGTCAGATCTTCCGAAGGGAAGACGATACTTTCGTCTTCTGGAAACTCTTCTTCCGCAATCTCGTAGCACTCAATGTATCCACAGATCACATCTTCGGCTCTCTCTACTACTTCTTTAGTACACAAGTTATTCACCACAAACTCATTATACCGTTCATCACTGTCAGAAGACGCAGCTGAGTCTTCTGAAGTGTACACCTCTCTTGTAGACGGAGTTTCACCTTGGTGTCCAATCTTGATCCAAGGAAGCGAGACCTTAGTCTTCTCACCTGGCTTGGGTGTAGGATTGAGAAATCTCAAACGATGTCTTCTCCAGTCGATATTTACATTTGCAGCATACAGCCATGGTCTTCCTATCAACACCTGATATCCAACCTTAGCTACAGGTCGCAAAATGATGTAAGTGAGGTAAAAAGATACTCCACCAATTACCGTCAAGACATCTTTCAGTTGCCTCAAAGGTCGTCTTCTGGTCTGGTCTGCCATTCTGAGGATTCTCGGAGTAGGCTAGAACTCAGTGAAGCCTAGCGCATGCGCCGTTTCTTCCGTCATGATGTTAACTCCGGAGCCAGAATCAATGGGTACCTTTTTTAGAAGACAGCCATGGATCTCCATATCAAGTTCTGGGGCTCCCAAGTCCTCATGCTCTATCCTTAGGATCGGGGTGCTCTTGGGAAGTTTAGTTGTCCTCCTCTTCCTCGATCCTCGAAGCACAGATTGTAACAACTTCATGTAACCAGCGTTGTCATCCAACAGCTGTTGGAAGGTTACATCCGCCTTCTGATTCCACAAGTCTCGCAAGAAGTCGTAAGGAGATCTTTTCAGAAGAGTGACTGGTGTTTCCAACAGAGAAGATATAGTAGCTGCTTCCTTGGGTGGAAGACCAGAAGAGTGTCTTCCCTCGATTGGGGACTGTTCCCGTGAGACAGAGGCTGCCGTAGTAGGTGTAGGAAGCTGCTATACTATCTTCCGTCTCCTCTCCAGCTCTTCTTGCATGATCGCTTCAATCTCTTGTCTAATGTCAGGAGCAAAGTACTTCGGATCTTCTCGGTCGTAAGTAAGAGAAGACGGCCGCTGAGGAGAAGATGACCTCTCCTTTCGCTGCTTCTTCTTCCTGATCTCTTTCTGACGAGATTCTAACTTCCCTTTGCTTCTGGTACTTACCTTGAACACCGCTTCGTCCAAGACTTCTTCGGGAGGTCAACTGTCTGAATCCGGGCTAGGGCTCCAAATAGTGCCATCCGCCAAAGTGAAAGAAGAAGCTGCCTCAAGTAACTTCGTCTTCTGAGCTGCAGTCGTCTTCTGCAGCTGGGGTTCCTTTCCTTCGTGCTTCCCGGGGTCCGGTTCGTCTTCCTCGATATAGAGACAATCCGTACAATCCCCAAGATCCTCTTCTTCTACCGTGATGTGCTGTACCACTGCTAACTCGAGTTTAGAAGTTGATGCAGCTTCTGCAGGAGGCGTGGTATCTGCAAATCTAACCATTTGTAGTGGTCGTAAGGTCTGAGGACAATTCCCTGTGAAATGACCGGCTTCCTTACAGTTCTCACACAAGGGCACTTGCCCAATCTGTCTTCTCGGATGAGGACAGGTGGACCACCAGTGTCCTGTCTCTCCACAATTATTGCACGCTCCAGGAAGAGGGTTAAGAGGTCGTTGTGATGAAGAAGGTTGCTAGGGCGTCCTGGTCTATACATTGCTAGCTCTATCCCTAGGTACATAATGATTATATTGGGCGGGAGGCGTAGGAGTGAAGGGTTGTATCGTCTCGATCCTATAGCAAGTTTCCCCACTGGGATCGTGTAGATATCTCTCATCGTCTTCTTCCCATCCTGCCCAGTTGACAGCTTGGTCCTGCATACACTGATCTCTGGTGTGTCCAGAAGAGTTACAAAGGTTGCACCAAAGGTTTGGCCGGGAAGCCGTAGGTTACTTCCGCTTGTCCTTCTGGTTCAGAAGATGAACTTTCAGGTCGGCAAACTGCTTCAGAACCTCATCGATGCGGGGATCAGGTGCAGACTGTATGATCTGAGTCTGAGGCATCTTCTGCACAACTTCCTCCCTTGCTCGCGTCTTCTCCTTTTTCTTCTTTCGCGTCTTCTTCTCTTGTTCAGATTCGGATTCTGAACTTTCGACAGTAGACTCTTCAAAAGTAGAGGATGCTTCCGAATCACTGTTATCAGTTTCAGTGGACTTGGACTTCCTCTTGGACTTCCTAGAAGACTTCTTCGACTTCTTGGACTTTTTTGAGGTCTTCCCTCTGTCTTTCGTCATATTCCGAGTAATGCTCGAGGTTTCATACTGCTCGGCATGCTTCTGTACCTCTGCTAAATCATCACCTCCTCCTCTTCTGCAGTACAATTCCATATCCTGAGACAATCCTCCCAAGTACCAGTCCACGGCTTGCTGAGCACAGTAACCGGGTCTTCTTTGGTTCTGAGGGATGTGATCCAGGAGGTCTTCAAACCTCTCGGTGTAATCCCGAAGTGTCTCTTTCTTCTTCCGTTCGAGTCTCTGAAGTTCTATGAGGGTCATCTGATCATAGCCCACTCCTCTGAACCTCTTCAGAAAAGCTGCCTTTAGAGTAGCCCAAGCGGCCATTACTACACCATCATCCAACATCTTACTCATCCACTTCCTTCCCTTCTCTACGATCAAATTGGAAAATACCCGAAGTCTGTCAACATCAGCGTCCTCCTTGTTGGATCGAGAGATGGTCTCGAACATCGTGATGAAGTCGTCCGCGTCAGCATCATCGTCGTACGGATGGTACTTCTGCCGAGTGCGGGAAGCCATGTCGACTACCGGCTGGTGCGACTGCCAACTTCTTCCTCCCTCAGGTCTAGGTGGTGGAGATGGTCTTCTCGAAGGTCCAGGCCTATCTGAATCACGAAGGTCGTCTTCTGAGTCAGAACTACTGTCACTGCTATCCTTCGAGACGTCTGGAACGATCTCCTCCAGTCTTCCCTCACCTTGAGAAGCTTCTTCCGTACTTGGGAAGACGTCTTCCGAGTACCCAGTACCAAAATCTACTTTATACACGTGATCACCCGGTTGGCTTCTGTCTTCGCCAAAGATTATGCTCGAGATGGAAGGCTCTTCCAACTCTACTGATCGGATCTTCCTGAGCTCTTCTTCTTTCTTTTGGTGTCTCAGGGATATCCGCTGCTCTCTTGAAGCGGTTCGCTGGGGTGAATTTACCCACTCAGGATCTTTACCCGTGCGTCTTCTGCTTCTTCCTCTGGTCGGAGGCATCCACCAGAGTACTGAGAACAGATGTCTCTCTTCTCTACCACTAGATCCGGTAGACTGAATGTCTAAAACAACCGATCACAGGTTCGGAACGTCTTCTTCTCCTGCTTCCTGTTGTACTCACTGCAGTCTTCCAAGATCGAGTCTTCCAAGAAGCTCTTGGAAGCACGGAAGCGGCTTCTTCCAACTCTCCCTGATATATCTTATCAGCTTTTGGTTGCGGTTCCTGTCTTCTAGCAAGATAGAGTCCCACAACACATTCAACTACAATCGAAGTTAGTTCGAAATGAACCTAACTAATGACACACAGATCGAGGAAGCTTAGAACAAAAGTTACTAAGATGAAATCCCCGGCAGCGGCGCCAAAAATGGATGCTCACTATATGTAGTGACGCAGGATTACTCCTTTTGCCCATTTAGTATACAAGATATCGTTCCCACAGAGGATTTGCACAAGTAACGCTGCTCTAAGTTCTAAGATCTGTTCAAACACACAAACACACGGGTTTTGCCTAGGAATCCCGTCTTCTCACAAAACCACGCGTCTTCCAGACACTCCAAAAGGTGCTCTGGAACTAAACAAACAACCACTAACTAAAATATCACACAACTATTCACAGAGAAGCTCGGGAAGACGATCTTCCTGCTTCCAGGTTGCTTCTTCCGGTCTTCTCGATACCGTCTTCTCGAAGCGATTCTCGTCTTCTGGGGATTCAGCGCGTCTTCTCACACCTCCAGAAGAATGTTCTGCTTCGCATAAGTCAACTAGCACGGCTGTTACACCTTACTCTCGCACTCACGTTCCAACGGTTTAGATTAATCACAGGGTGTATGCCCCCTGTAGCCTTCCCAGACTTCTGTCTACGGAAATGGTCTTCCTGCAGCACTACAACGACATTCATCTTCACGGAAGCTCAATAGAAGTCTCGGAAACTCACTAGAAGAAGGTAGGAAGATGGGGAAGAAGAGAGAAGATGGGGAAGAAGAGAAAATCCAAACAAGATGAAAAGAGGAAATTAAGATTCCGATAGGCTTCTAGTCCGGATCCTGACTAACAAGCCATCCCTGCTTGTAATAGTTTGGGGAGGAAGACAACAAACGTGAGTACTGTTGCACCGTCTTCTACTCGAGGATGTCGTCTTCTGCTGTGGGAAGAAGGCTTCTTTCTTCTTCACTTCGCTGCTCTGACTACTCTGTCTTCTGGGATCCCTTACCCATAAGACCGTTCATACGTAGATCCCAAGTGCTCTACTGAACGAGCCAAGCTACACTTCCACAACTGCTGACAGTCACCGCCACTCAAGAAGAACACTTCCCATGCACAATTGGGAGCGAATTCAAGGAACCCACCATCCAGAAGACATGAACAAAGCTTCTGCACTCAAATCAACAATCTATTCTCCGAGAAGAAGTCACATTGGCACTGGGAAGCTCACTCTCTCTACTTCCTGCGTCTACTCCTCGACACACCAGTCTAGTCAACAGGACTGCACGAGGATGCCGTTCCCTGTTCCTAGACTGTCCACTACCTCTATCTACATCTCCGAACCACTGCTGGTACGAGTGTGCAGACCCCTCCTGTGTATTCCCAGACTATTCGTATGTTTCCAACAACGGGTGTAGTGTGCGAAGAACTGTCTATCCTGTGTCTCTGCTCTAATGTGTCTCGTCTGCCTGCACCATAGAATCGATGTGTGTGTGCAGTAGCTACAGAACTCCATCTCTTACTCTTCGATCCTACTTATGTTGCTGCCATGAGAACCAGGAGAGACGACCACCAGGGAGAGAGAGGCGCTGACAGGAGGTTGTCACCCCACATGCAAGCGGTTCCTCTTCCTAATTAGCCATCCACTGTGTTGCTCCTACGCTACCTATGCTGCCACATGGTGTCCTAACTATTTTTACATGGAAACTGCCACCCTTAAGATAGCATGTTTGTTCCTACTAAATCTGGAAGTGTGTCACTTCGGTTACTATCTACTCCAATTGCTCCGTGGCAATCTCTACCTGATCTGCTCCTATCGGAGCTACTATCTCGGCTTCTGATGGACTGGGAAGCCCAGCACTTACCTCGGATGTCACTGAGGTAGCTTCCCTCTCCTCGCTCTTCGCTGGCCTTGCTGTTTCTGCGGCTGCGTCTTCCTCGGCTTCGGCTTCTGCTTCGGAAGACGGAATCGTCTTCTGGGAAGTAGAGTCGAGTGGTGCGTCTTCGATCTTCTGAGGCACGGGTGCGGTACTAGGGACCATGGCGACCTCATAGGGGTCCGGGGAAGTCGCTTCCTCCACGCGGAATACCTGGGAAGACGGCTCATCTTCCTGTCTTCCGGGGCGTCTTCCGGAGTCTTTTCGGCTTCCAACGCTGTCACCACCAAGTGCACAGCGAGATCGAACTGCTCCTTCTCCATTCTGGATCCAGTCGATGGTGCTGGAGCGTGAAAAGATGCGGTTGCAGGTGTCGGAAGCGAGGGAAGACCATAAAGTGTCTTCACTCCCTCTATCTGACGATCTAAGTACCTGAACATGCTCTCCCGGCATTCCAACAACATTGCTTTGGACTCGCTGTCCCATCCTCTAGCTAAGGTAAGTAACTTCCTACCCGCGGTGAAGTTGAACTTCTTCCGAAGTGCTTCCACCGACTGTGCTAGCATCTCCTGTGCACGAGCCTCCGCTGCTTCCCGCTGTGTCTTCCAAGTGATCTGCTCCTCAGCGAGGATGGTGATCTTCTCCCGCACTCGGAAGACCTCCTGATCGCGCTTCTGTACACGCGCCTGCAACTCCTGGTTGCTCCTCCGAAGCTGCACCAGCTCCTTGGCAGAAGCGGCTGCTTCCGCCTTGTATCTGGCTGCGAGCTTCTCCGTGGTGCGGAGAGTAGCTTCCAGCGACTCCGTCTTCTTCTGATCTTCTTCCTGTCGCAGCAAGGTGCGCAGACCGAATCCAGGTTGCAAGGGCCTCTCCTGTGCCTTCGCTCTCTTCTCCAGCAACTCCATAGCTGGCTGGATCTCCTTGTAGAAGAAGGCGCTGAACTCTTCCAGTCTTCTTCCTGCGGAAAACATGTTCATCTCCACCACTCGCTCGGAGGTATCGACCTTGTCTTCCAGAGGCAAGGATGCCTCTTCCACCACGATGACCTTCATCTTCTGCGCACGAGAAGAAGCTACTCTTCTCATCTTCCGGGGTGAAAGATCCCTCATGGCAGGAGCGGGTCTCTTCACTGCGCTTCCTCGCATCGCAGTAGGAGTATCCCTTCTTCTCTAGTCTTCTGGAGTCTTTGGAAGACTCCTAGGTGTTGCAGAAGCGGTCTTCTACTCCAATCGGGTACTCAGCAGTTCTTCTTCTGAGTCGGACTCCGATCATGAATGAATGAGGGAGATGGGTGTCTTGGGTACACTTCTAGGAGCCATCTTCCTCGGTGGCGTGACGTCTTCCGACCCACTAGACTCGTCTTCCCTCACCAGAAGCGTCTTCTGGTGAGAGCCGGGCCTCAACTGTGACATCAGAGTGGGAGGGGGAGTTGCGGCTACTGCTCGGTCATCGTCTTCCGAGGTCTCCTCCTTCTCCTCCTGTTGCCTCGTTGGCCCATACTCTGCCAACTGATCTCTCTTAAGATCCCCCATGACTACGTCAAGTGTCCTCCCGCCGGGGTACCTAAGTACGCTAGCTCCGCCTGTACATAGTTGTGGACGTATGCGCCCCAGTAGATGGGTACTCTTTTATCCCACACGGCTTCCAGGAAGTCTACGTCCTGATCTCCTAGGTACCTCATCTTCTGCGCCTTCCCCTTGGGGAAGAGATGCAGAAACAGCTTCGTCAGAAGTCGCTTCTTCGGCTCCCGGTAAGATTCGATCTTCCACCCATTCCTACCCTGCCTATCTTCCATGAAAAGACAAGTGGTGCTCCCAGGCACATGCCACGTACTCACGACCCTGGGCAAAACCTTCTTCTCAAACCGATACCCTCGGTCCTCGAAGTCTGGCCTGTGGAAAGCCCTGCGTCACCAATCTTCAGTCCAAGAAGATGGTCTTCCTCGAGCTACTCCTACCTTCGCAAGTACACGGTTGCGGGGTGGTAACGCTGCCCACACCTCCTCCAGAAGTCCCTTATCGGCGAGATTCCAATCCCACATGAAGAAGTCGAGACCCAACTCCTTGAGGAAAGGAGTGGCCTCGGCCAATTCTGCCCGCTGGTAACACCAAGCCTCGCGGATGCATCGTCATACTGGAAGATCTGTTGCACTAAGCCACAAGCACCTACTATGAGCTGAAGGTTCAGTCCTTCCCAAGTGCCCACAGTCTAGCTTCTACTTCTCAGAAGACGAAACTAGTCTCCAGAAGACAACTACTCCGTCTTCCAGGATTCTAACAGTACTTCCTAGATAGCTCTCGTCTTCCGAGCTATATCTAAACAATCCTATCTAAGCAAGGCCTCGCATGGATTACCAAGAAGACAACCCACCTTGCATTACATCCTACTTCCTATCAGAAGATACAAAATTCGCGAAACATAAAGTGCATGACAGGTTCAGAAGATGGTTGCGGGCTTCTGCGGTGACAGTGGCCTCTGGGAAGAAGACACTCGGGACAGTTTCCGATTCAATGTCTTTCTCGGAAGACTTCCCGAAGTCAGGCTTCTCTTCACCGATCTCATCTGTCTTCGTCTTCCTACACGCAATCTATCCTCACAACAGACTCGAGACAATTGCACTCTGTTCTTCTGACTTCTCACCTCTCATACGCACTCAGAAGAAGCTTGCTGCTCTATGGGAAGACATGACCCTCGACCATTCTCTCCAGATTCTGCCAGCAAGTATTCTCACGACTCTCTTCTAAGTTTGGGAAGAAGAAGGAATGGCTGCTATGGGTCGGACAGAAGAGACCCGAAATGGACCCTCACGTCTTCTCGCTCATTTTGCCAGCCTTTCAGTCTTCTAGTCGTTCTAGGAGGATGTGGAGTTGAGAAGCTTGAAGATCGGGAGGCACGGGCCTAGTTCCTGACTTCCAACTTCTCGAAATAACAAAACAACTCACCACACCACTGGGGATTCGTACCAAGCCTCTCTTAACACAAAAGCAACACAAATCCACTCTTGATACGAATTGGTTATAGTCGACTTCCGAAGACAGTCAAGTTTAAGAAACGTCTTCCGAAGATGTTCCCATCTTCCGAAGCGTCTTCTGTTCGAGGTTTCGGGTGTAGAGGGGTAGTGGGGTAGGGAAATTGATAGATGGGATCTTCAATTTGGGGACGATGGGTAGGGAAGCTCGAATTGAACTCAGGAAGAAGTAGGAAGATGTCTGACAGAAATTGGGCAACGCTTCCGCACCCAATGTCTCAATAAGAAAAATGGGGGTGGGGGTAATCGATCAAGTTGCCTGCAAACAACCGAGGAAGAAGGCGAGAAGAAATGAGAAGGGGAAAGAACGTGGGAAGAACCTCTACAGTCTTCTTCTGCTTCCCGAGTTGCCTTCGACCTTCTGCGCGCTTCTGGCTCTGGTCCTAGCTCCAATGCGACTCCACACGGCTGCTTCCGCTGTTCAATTCCTGGCCACGTCTCAATTCCACCTTCGATTCTACTCAACTACTCTCCAATGTCAGCTTCCCGGGAGCTCACAGAAACGCCTTCGCTCTCTGCCTTTCGTGCTTCAGCAATTCGGTCTCGTCTTTCGCCTAGCTGCCAACTGGTCCTCACCTCGCTCGCTTTCCTCTCTCGATTTCCTCACTCGATTTCCTCTCACGAAGCTCACTCTCGGAATTCGATCTTCTCCACCAAGAGTGCTCCTGCTGCGGGAAGCTGAGAATCCACTAATGCGCTTCTGTATCTTTCCCGCAGTTTAGGGGTTTTGACCATAGATGACTTACCTAACCTACCCACCTATTCGGTGCGACCCAGTAGGTACAACTACTCCTTTACTGAAAAAGCTGTGGTTAGGTCTTCGCGGTCGCTGTCTTCCGGAAGATGGATGTCTTCCGCCGTCTTCCGTCTTTCGTCGTCTTTCGTCTTCCGAAGACGCAACTGAGAAGACGCTCTTCCGAAGATGGTCGTCTTCTGAAGAAGTCAACTTATATTACAAACAGCTCGTAAGATCATCTTCCTGCTAAGGAAGACGTAACCTTAAGTAACAACGTTTCTTCAGTTATACAAACAAGTTATTAATCTTAAAAATTTTAAAAATTCGTGAATCCTTTAATTTGTGGGCACCACAAGGTTTGTGACCCAAGTGTCGTAGTAGACATCCCCCATCCTGCCTATCATCATCACGTATTCTGACTATAACCCTCAACTTCAAGTCTGTACATGTCATCATACGTATCCAACTCTTCTTTTTTGTTTTCTGAAAAAAAAACCACACTGTTGCAACCAAAATTCTCAACCGCAACCATCATTGTCTCGCTGTACAATGGTATCTTTCTCAACCATCATCCTTCCTGATCTCTTCTTCTGAAAATCCTTACAACCTCCCAAACCTCATCCTCCCAATCCTAATCACATGTAAACTTTCACAACCTCTCAAGCATAATCACCTTCAGCAATGACTTCTCCCTTGTAAGCCATCCTTACCCATCATCCTATATTCGTAATCTCGAGAGCATCCGTCCACTCTCTTTCGTCCTCAGCATATCCCTCCTTGATGATGTCAATGTAGACATCATGGACTTCTCTTGTAGTCGCACCCAAGACCTCCCGTAAAATGAATCTAACCTTGACATCTTGAATGCGCTCTTCTCAACCTCCATTCACATACATCACTGCATCAATATCTTGTTGTTGTATGTTTGCAACCAGATCAACCATGTCCACTGTCTGCATCTCAACCATCTCCTCCGGTTGTGAAAGATCGCCCTCCATTGCCTTTTCAGGAAGAATAGTTTCCTGTTGAATCTTATCCTCCCCAGCTTGCTTCTCTGAAGAAGTCCCTTCTTGTCCCTTCTTCTCGCTCTACATCGTGGATGCAATATCCAACTTGAGCTCGCTTGGATCCACATGCTCATCCAAATCATCATATAGAGATCATGCTCAATCTCTTCCACCCTAGCACCATAACTTTTGCTTCGTTAGCTACAACTGCATGTGCCGCAAGGTAATCGTCCACAAACTTCTTCATCCCTTCTTTACCAATGTTGGCTTGAAGGAGAGTACCCGTACTTGTGAATGTAACCTTCCATCCTCCCAAGAAATAATCTCAAGTTGCAAAGAGTCTGCAAAGTCGATGCAATCGTCCCGTTTAGGGTCATCACACCACAAGCACTGATGTACCCAAGCTGGTTTGGGTACAAGCACCATCTTGATCGATGATCTCTTATCCTCCAACCTAGTAACCTTAGCTTGCAGATCTTGCATCTTTTGCTGTAGGTCCTCGATGGTTAGATCCTTCTCTTCTACAACCACAACTGGAGGTTGAACCTCAGATACTACCCGAACTGGTGTGGTAGTCAACGATACAGGTGTCAACCTGATAATCCTTTCCTTGTATGTCTCCAGATAAGAAGTTCAACCGCTTCATGCACAACCTCCCAATTTTGTGTCAACCCTTCTTCTTCATCCCCATCCTCCAGAAGTAGCTCCAGTTGTTCTTGCCATGGTTCATCTGCAGCTTGAAGAAACAACTCCATCTTGTAGGTCTCCAAGGTTAGCTTCTCCACCCGAGATAGTTGCGAGAATTGTCTCTCAAACTCCTCTAACAGCTTTGTAGGCTGTAAACCTTTGTCATGTCGGTTGATCCATTCCAAAAACAATTTCTTGGTTACTCGATCTGAGTTTTCCAAGAAATACTCCTCCATCAGCGCATGTGAAAATGTATCCCCAGTCCCTCCCAAAATGCTTTGTTAGACCCTTCACATGCTCTCTTATCTCAAGCACTGCAGTGAGTTCGAATGTCTCGATCGTCTCTTTCTCCGATACCTGATCCAAATCCATTTCTGTCTTGTAACATCTCAAGTACTTTGAGATGTCTTCCCCATCAAATAGATCGAGCTTGTCAATCACCCTTCGAAGCGTCTTCCTCCTTTTGTTGATTCCTTTGCTCTTGTCGCAAAAACAAAGTGAAGGTTTGAAACAAACGTGAAGTTGCTGCAGGCGTTGTTGGGTTCAGATCTGTGCAAGCTACGCATTGGTTAAGACGGTTCATGAAGAGACGGATTGAGGATTATGTTCTGAGAGAAATTGAGACGCATGAAGCAGATTTGAGGTTTTCAGTTATATGTGAAGGAGAGTTGGACCGTTCCGGCCGTTCTAGAGTCCAAACTTGCTGTCCTTGGATCCATCGAGATCAAAACAACGAGTTCTTCAGGAAATTGAAGACGATACGAAGTTTCATCGAGCGGTTTGGGAGTTTTGAGTGAAATTGGCTCGCAGGGAAGCGTTTACATCAAATTTTCGTTCGCCTGCGATCTGAGATTGGGTTGTTCTTCACGATCAGTGAGCCAAGCTCTTCGTTCTTGGTGCCTACGCAATCAGGGAGTCTTCATCTATGCATAGGAGAAGACTGTACGTGAATTAGATTGTTGGTTTGGGTGTGGTGAGCAAGTTTGAGCCGCAGGGAGCTGATTTACGTCAGGTTTTTTGCAACCTGCGACCAAATTTCTTGCGTGGTTTTGCAAGAGGAACTCCAAACGGCTTGTTTGGAGTCTCGTTGGGTTCAAGATAGCTAGATCTACTTGCCAGAGAAGACAGATATCAGGTTGGACGATCCGTTTGTGCGGTGTGTGCAGTTTTAAGCCGCTATTGTGTCGGATATTGCGTGAAGGATGTCCAAGAAAACGCGAGGTTCCTGGCTGTGGAGATGTTGTGTGCTGAAACAGAGACAAGACAGAGAAAAACAACCACGAAAACGAACGCTGCAATATATACACTCCAAATATATATACACTGCCGGTTCTTTCTCCTAAGAGCACAGAACTGAAAAACAGACCAGAGCAGTCTGTAACCTACCTCAAAGCCCTTAAAAACAACCCCTGATTCTCAACCCTGACCCAAAAACACCGAAGCGTAGCTCAAAGCAAGAGAAACTTCCCTTTGCTGACAAGCAGAGCCACAACAGTATCACGTGATCCAAACCCAAGTCCAAACCACATCCATGTATAAGCTCTTAGCTAAAGCTAGCTAGCACAAGCTGTATACAGCCAACCAGAACTCTAACGAACTCAAAAGAGCAAAACCCGTAGCGAAGAAACTGAAAAAAGCCTATCTGTGGACTTCCTCCTTTCGCTGGGCGGACTTCAGATGTCGATAGGGTCTCCTCCGCTGACTCCATTAACCCAAGAAACCTTCAGATCCGACTCCTGATGACCGAGATATCGCCAATTTTCGATCGCAGGTGACCGAACCTTCAAAAACTCCTCCTTGTGACTCCTCCTTGTGGCACACACTGCACAAACGGATCGTCTAAACTGATATCCGTCTTCTCTGGCAGATAGATCTAGCTACCCTGAACCCAACAAGACTCCAAACAAGCCGTTTGGAGTTCCCCTTGCAAAACCACGCAAGAAATTTGGTCGCATGTTGCAAAAGACTGACGTAAATCTACTCCCTGCGGCTCAAACTTGCTCACCACACCCAAACCAACAATCCAATTCACGTACAGTCTTCTCCTATGCGTACATGAAGACTCCCTGATCGCGTAGGCACCAAGAACCAAGAGCTAGGCTCACCGATCGCGAAGAACAACCCAATCTCAGATCGCAGGCGAACAAAAATTTGATGTAAGCGCTTCTTTGCGAGCCAATTTCACTCAGAACTCCCAAACCGCCCAATGAAAACTCGTATCGTCTTCAATTTCTTGAAGAACTCGTTGTTCTGATCCCGATGGATCCAAGGACAGCAAGTTTGACTCCGAAACGGCCCGAACGGTCCAACTCTCCTTCACATGTAACTGAAAACTCCAAATATGCTTCCTGCATCTCAATTTCCCCCAGAACACAACCCCCGATTCGTCTCTTCAAGAATCGTCTTAACCTGTGTGTAGCCTGCACAGATCTGAACCCGATGACACCTTGCGCGCGTGTATTGGACTTCCCAATTCTCCATACGTCTCATCGGTCACAAGAACAAGCAAGCTTTTAAGCAGCCCCCCTTGCGTTAGTCTCTATACGTACAAAGTTCTCTCATTAATGAGGAAGCTGACCCCTTGCGTCTTTGATATAACGCATGAAGCCTCAAATACCCAATCAACAAGTAAACTAGGACCTAGCTTGATTTTACCTTCTTTCGAGTCGCATAACTTCTTCACTAGATGTCCAAACGAAGTAAACAAGATGCCCATGGAAAGCTGACAACGAGCTCTACCCATCTATGTGATGAAAGTGAAGATCTGAAGTTGCGCCAAAAACCC
The DNA here is from genome assembly GCA_036924285.1 of Asterella californica. NCBI lineage: Eukaryota > Viridiplantae > Streptophyta > Marchantiopsida > Marchantiales > Aytoniaceae > Asterella > Asterella californica. Next base: position 7,919,219 of record JAYKYS010000010.1, on the reverse strand, counting down.
GTAAGCTGGGACCTAGCTTGTTTTCTCCATCTTTCGAGTCTTGTAACTTCTCCACTAGGCGTCCAAATGAAGTAGATGAAGTGCTTATGGAAAGCTGACAAGGAGCTCTACCCATCTATGCGACGAAAATGGAGATCCGAAATGATGTCAAAAGCTCGTAAGCTAAGGCCTAGCTTGTCTTTCTCATAGTGTCTTTGGAGCGACAAGCATCAAAGTTTGAATTTCATATAGGAGCCGGTCCACGACACGACACCGCAAGGAGGAGTTTTTGAAGGTTCGGTCACCTACGATCAAAAATCAGCGATATCTCGGCTATCAAGAGTCGGATCTGAAGGTTTCTTGGGTTAACAAAGTCAACGGAGGAGACCCTATCGACCTCTGAAGTCCGTTCGACGATTGGAGGAAGTTCTCATATATGTCTTTTTTGGTTTCCTTGCTATGGGTTTGCTCTTTTGAGTTCGTTAGAGTTCTGGTTGGCTATATACAGCTTGTGGTAGCTAGCTTTAGCTAAGAACTTGTACATGGATGTGGTTTGGACTTGGGTTTGGATCGCGTGATACTGCTGTGGCTCTGCTTGTTAGCAAAGGGAAGTTTCTCTTGCTTTGAGCTACGCTTCAATGTTTTTGGGTCAGGGTTGAGAATCAAGGGTTGGTTTTAAGGGTTTAGTCTACAGAATTTGGATAAGGCACAGAGAGGCAGTCCAAATTTTTTGGCTTGAAAATAAGAACTTGGGATAAATTTTTGGATAAAGTGAGGTCTAACTAGCAAATCTGTGCGAGGTCTCATGCCGATTTATTGAAAGAAAAGAGTTTGTAGACTTCAAATAGTCGTAGTTTTCGAACACCTCTATGTCATCTTCATTACTATCAAAAACTCCTCCTAACACCATACTATTCGGACCCAATAGAGCTTGAGAGCAAAGCACTATGGCCTAATGGGTTGATCCCAACATTGGTCATTCTTGGAAGTCCATGGTCGTCGTGACATCGAGACATCAACACACTAGAACATGAGCTTTCTCGTTTGAGCTACTTTTCCGTTCTCGCGTAAATGTGGACAACTTGAAAATCATCATTCGTGACACTTTGATGATTGCAAGTGGTCGCGTCAACATGTCAACTTGGACGATGATCAACGGAAAATGTTGTAGTGCGTTAAGGATGTGATCATGCAAATTTTGAAACTCAGAGGATGGACCATGATACAAAAGTTTGATTGCGGTGTGACCAAGCCAATTCTCCTTGCGTTTCTTTTCATACTATGTCTTTACATCTCTTTAGTTGGTGCGATCTACCGGAGAGTGATTGCATTAGATGATGCAACCTCTTGTCAAAATTGTCAAGAGAGCGATATGGCACATTAGAGCGAAATGACTGTCGTGCCTAGCCTCAATTTTCTTTCACCTTTCTTGGTGTTGCAGACTTGATCCTTTGTGTCTCTCTTTTCTCTTGTTCAGCTTGATCGGTCTTCCTATCCAATAGTTATTCATCGCATTGATCTTGTTACTACTCGTAAAAATCTGCATCCCTTTCATCCAAACTCTCTTCCATATTTGTCGCGATCTTGATGACCTCCGCTTTGGTTACTAGCTTCTCGTACCTCACTTGGGTTTGAATTGGAGGTCTCAATCCTCCCACCAAGTTCTTGGTCAACACTGCTCCAATCCCCGTCATCGTTAGCTCCACGTTGTCTCCATTCTTTCATAAAACCGTCCGAAACCGTTGCTCCAACTTATCCACACTTTCGGCATACTATCGAACTTTCTCGTCGTCCCGTTGCTTCAAATGAGTAAGCTCCACCATGAGCTTCTCATAACTCTCTTCTGGAAGAAACTCTTCGATGAGTGCGTTACTCAACGTCTCTCATGTGTCCTCAACTGCACCAGGTGTCTTGTTCTTCACTCGGTCTTCATACCAAGTAAGAGCAAAATCTTCTAAAAACTCTAGCAGTAATAACATCCATTCTTCCTTCCTTCTCACGTTGTTTTCGATGCAACCCCTTTTGAAGTCTCGAATAAACGATTCTACATCTTCATTGTCCTTCTCATGAAACACTGATAACTTCCCCATCTTGTAACTACTCTTTCTACCCTTCTAATTTTTGTGCAATAACTACTCGTTAAAAGAATACGAATATCACCAATTCTATTCGAGAATAATCTACCATAGGTAAAATGAAAAGAAATGGTTGTAACAACACCTCTTGTCTCATTTCTTCTCCCAAGGTAATCATGAGCCTGAGTCGCATCATCGCCTTCTTCATCATCCGATTTACGATCTCCATCACAACTCAACCGAGTCCTCTTTTGAAGTCGACGACTTCTCCGTCTCAGCTCTTTGAGTCTCGTCCAACTTCTCGACTACTGACGTAAGTAGGACGACCACATTGACGCACTTGTGTCATCTTGATAGATCATCCACTCCACAACTTGGACAAGGATATTCTCTTAGAAGATGAATCGGTGGTGGTGACGATGGACACACTCGAAGACTTAAATCAGTAAACTCATGCTTCCCTTTAGCTCTCTCGGTTCTAATTCTAGTTGGACAATTCACTACTTTATGTCCAAACTCTCTATAGAAATAACACCACAAGTCAGTTTTTGCTCTTCTCCTCGGAGATTCTACTTGAGATTTTGTACTAGTGTTCTCAAACTCAACGATAATCTCTTTCGAGCTCTCTCTGACACTTACTATGACATCTAAATCTTGAGGAAGGTTTCTAAGTCTAACTTTCCAATCTTTTGAACTTCCACTCATGTTGCGCCTTCTCAACCATTAAGTGGACAAAATATCTTTGAGGAAAAAATAAATCTACATCACTTTCTTACTCTTTTGAGCTTTATACTGAAAATTGTGTATTATACATGCTATACACGAAATAAAATCCAATTTAAGAGTCTAAGATAATATCATCATGACCATCGTCTGTACTAATCCTAGCAGACATCTTAAAGTCACTCTTGTAAAGATCACACTCTATTTTGCCAGGAGCATTCGTGACCTCCGCAGTGAATGATGCTTTCAACTCAATCTTCTTCATATCTACGCCAATGCTTGCAGAAGCTTCTTGATATAGAGCAAAAAGGGCACCCCAACTGCAATAGATGCATGTTCGTAACTCCTCTATACTTAACTTTGGCTTCTTCGTCTCCGTTTGAACTCCCAAACATCTTTTCTTCAACCTCGACACTCGAACTGGATTCCCCATGCAGTATCTTCAAGACCTCTTTGTATACCGAAACATATATCTCTTAGTCGATAAGAGATCTCTCCAAGAATTTTGTGGTCTCCAGTAGCTCAACCTCCAAGCTATTAACTCATGAAGTTTCAACAAAAATATCCCTAATCAGAAAAGATGGTGCTGATTGGTACAAATTTTCAGAGAATTTAAATTTGTATATTTTCACTTCCCTCATGGTTGTCAACCCTTCCACTTTGAAAAATTCTATCTCCCTCTCCAGACATCATCTTCTCATGATTTTTGTTTCCTCTAATAGCTTATCAGCCAAACTGAAATACTAGAAATTTTCACAGGAAAATAGTATTCACAGAAAATCAGACAATGACTGTAAAATTTTTCCAGAAAGCATAAATTCTCAACTCTCACGAATAAACCCTCTCAACTTTGAAAATTCATAGCTCCTTCTCTAGACCACCTTTTCCCATGATTTCTTTTGTCCTAGATAGGTTATCAGCCAATCGAGAATACTGGAAAGTATCACAGGAAAAATAAAAAACACAGAAAATCTGACTGATACTGTACAAATTTTCCAGAGAGCTGAATTCTTAAACTCTGAAATTTTCTCCTCTAATAATTTCTCTCTTCTACTTTCTCTACAACTCTTGTTTCATTCCCTTTCAACTCTCCTCAAACACTTTCTAAGTGAACAAGATGTAAAAATGACCTCGAACGCATCATAGATCACTACGGAATACACAAAAGGTTCTAGCGTTGCTAACATCGCGTTAGCTCTCTCTCCTCCCAACGTTCTCTCCATGTGCTCTCTCATGATCTCTTTTTGTCGAATATAGAATTGAACTCTAAACATCTTTCAACGGTCCCTTCAAGTGAGGTCCTGGCAACGGAATCAAAAATGTAAACTCTCCGCGGTCTATCGATCAACTACCCGTTGATCTCTCATCCTCCACGATCGTCATCGATGAATCTACAACATGTCTTGCATGTCTCTCACTCAGGGGTCACCTCTGATGGCTTTGATGGAAGCACACCATGAACTTGAAGAGAAAAATGCTAAGTTCACTCATTCATACACCTATAAACTCATCAACTAAAATTCTCCATAAACTCATCAACTAAAATCTTCCATTCTAACGACGTCTTTCAAGTTCTCACATGCTAAAATATCACACACTCTCTATATTACTCAAGTTGTCATTACGACGATGTGAAAATAAGGATGAGGAGCTCTTCTCTACTCCTTTATTTATACATTCTAGGTTTTTACTTTGGTACTCTTCTGTAACTCAGCCGTAACTATTTTTACCGAGTTTTACTAAGATATTACTTAAGGTAAAAGCATTAATCACATAAGTTTTTTACCTTTTCACATGGACTTATTCCTTCAAAGTCAACAACTTCTAGAAGGATTTGGAATATTCTCAAGGAATCTCAAATTTCCACCCCCTCTCTACACTAGGACTCACTAAAAAAGAGACATGTGGAATCTCTTCTTGTTTTTAAGGCCCACAAAGTCCACAACTTTAATCCAACCACTAATATCAAGTCAAAAAGGAAATAAGGGATATTTTCCACATCCTTTCTACTTTTTAGACAAGATGACAAGATAGTAGTGCTCACTCTTTAGCAAATATCTGATTTCTATCCAAAAGTATAGCTAAGTTTAACCATAACTAATTTTAGCTAGTCATGACTAACTTGATATCTCCTTAAAGTACTTGGGCAGCAAATAAACATTCTCCACACTTAAGTATAACTAAACACCTTACTAATAGACAAACTTCCTATGTGTAACATAGGTCATTACAGACACAACAATCCGGTCTTGTATTCGCAATGAATACAAGGTAGAGTCTGAACTACAAAGATGGAAACCAAGAGACTACAAGTAAGAAATGATCTTTGCATACCATGCTCTTGGTGTCTGTTTCAGACCATAGAGGGCCTTCCGTAACTTACACTCACAAGAAGGAAACTTCGGATCCTCATAACCTAGAGGTTGTTGCATGTAGACCTCCTCCTCAAGATCGTCGTTGAGGAAAACGTTCTTGAAGTCCATCTGGTGCATCTTTCAACCTTTCTGAGTTGCAATTGCAACTGTTGTTCGAATAGTCACCATCTTAACTGACCTTATATCGACACATGATATCATCCGAGTTGCGCTTGACCTTGAAGACCCACCTGCAACCAATCGCTTTCTTACCCTGAGGTAAGTCTACCAACTCCCAAGTCCGTTGGTGATGAAGCGCAGCAAGTTCAGCTTTCATAGCACTTACTCATTGGGCCTTGTGCATCCCCTCCTCAAGATGGTGCACAACAAGAAAACTTTCATGCATATACCTACTCACTAGATGTTTTGCCCGCTCAGATCTGCGAGAGGTAATCGGTGCACTAGTCACCTCCACTTGCAACTCATATGAAGTAGATGTCAAGGTCTGGGACAAAGTATCCAGTGGATGTGGAAGATCCACATATCTGGATGTGTCAGACATACGCTGCAATAGCACGCGCTCATCCCGTGTAGAAACTACACTAGTTCCACTAGGCTGTGTTACATGGACTCCAACATTAACAACAACTCTATGTGCAACAGATTCTGATATGGAATCAGTGACTTCTCCAGATCCTCCACTCAACGTACTACTCTGAGGTACTACAGTGGACTGACTCTTTGGTTCTACAGTAGGTACAGAGATGGCTACGATAGATGCAGGTGCTAACCAAGACTATAGCTCATAAAAAACAACATCTCTACTGATATAGAACTGCTTGGACGAAAGATTGTAACATCTATATCCTTTCGTATCAGAAGCATAGCCAAGGAAGATACATCTATCTGCTTTCGGATCTAGTTTCTTACGTCTTTCATCAGGTATGTGCGCATAACAAATACATCCAAAAACTTTAAAGAAAGAGTAATCAAACTTACTATTTGTGAAGACCTCCATCGGTGTCTTGTTGTGGACTATCGCTGTAGGCGTCCGATTCATCAGATACACCGCACATGAAATAGTTTCTGCCCAATAAGGTCTAGGCATGATCTTTTTGTTCAACATCACACGAGCAGCTTCTGCTATGTGTCGATTCTTGCGCTCCGCAATCTCGTTCTGCTGCGGACTCGATAACTGCAGGTCTTCTGACGTCGAATGCCATGCTCACGCAGATATGCATCGAACTCTCTAGAAAGGAACTCGTCTCTTCCATCAGATCTCAAACAGAGGATAGATGCTCCAGACTGTTTCTCCACCAACTTGCGGAAAGTCTGGAATGCTGACAGTACTTCGGCAGAGGACTTGTTTCTCAACAAATGGATCCAAGTATAACACGAATGATCATCAATGGACGACACGAAGTACAGAAAATCGGTCGTACTTGGCTGAGAAGCAGTCCTTACATCAGTGTGAACAAGCTCCAGAAGCTTGTACGCTCTACTACTTGATCCCTTAAAAGGCTGTCTAGCTTGCTTGTCGAATTGACATGCTGCACAGACTTCAGTGGGCTCACTGGATTCGAATTTGGACAGACTTGTAACCAGGTCAGAACTCGGAAGGCTTTTCAGCCTCTGAAAGTTCATGTGTCCAATTCGCTTGTGCCAGATGTCAATGTCAGACACTACTGGACCACTCTATCCATACATGACAGTCTATAACTTAGGCGCAGATGCATCTAGTTTAAACAGCCTAGCACTCTTGCTACCACGAGCTATGACAGTGCTATTCAAATATTCAATAAAGCATCCATCTTTATTGAAGCGCACTTGCAGACCCTGCTCTATCAAATGTCATACAGATAGCAGGTTTCTAGTCAACGTGGGTACATGTAAGACATTCCGTATACCAATAAACGTTGAAGCAAGAATGTCAAGTGGAATGTTATCCTTGTGCTGGATCTTGTGCTTGGTGTTATCTCCTGTCATCATAAATTGTGGAGTCTCCACAGGCTTGAGTGTACTCAACCACTCCCGATGAGGAGTCATGTGACTGGTGACGTCGGAGTCGATCACCCAGTCAATCTGTGGCTCGAAAGTCGCATAACTTTGATGCGTAGTAATCAGCAATTGCTCCGAATAGACTTGCTCAGTGACTGCATAGCCGTGTTGGTTGCTGTTACCTTGCTGGAGGTTGTTGTCGTATTGGTGTCTTTGGTCGTTCTGCTTCTTATAGCACTGATTCGCATTGTGAGCTTGCTTCTTGCAGTAGTGCAGGAACCAAGGCTTGTCCCTGGTTGTTAGAGGAACCAGACTGTTGCTGGTTCTGCTGCTGCTGCGATTGCTGTTGCTATCCGTGATCCCGTCCACGTCCAGCACCTTTGCCACGATCCTTATCTCGAGATCCTCCAGAACTTGCAAAATAGACAGATTCTTGCTGGCCCGTTGTCGCGCTACTTGGCGGCTACATGTTATATTTCTACTCCGACGCTTGAGTTTAGTAGTTCTAGAAGTTAGCTTATATTACTTCTAGTCGTTTATGTATATGTTTGACACCTTTGCATACGGTGTTAACACTATTTTGAGTCTTAGTAGGTTGATTACCATGTTGATAGGGCTTAAGCTCATGGGTTGTATTTGCGTGTCGCCCATGCACGCTTTCTAGCTGATTTAAGTTATTTTTCGGGGCTGCGTGTCATTTTAAGTAATTTAAGTTTTACGCTGGCACTCTAGGGGGCTTGACGTGGTAGCCTATGAGTAAAACTAAGTTGCCACGTGGTTTAGGGTACTAAAGGACAACCAAGTGGAGCTATGAACTCCCATTGGTCCATTTTTGTCTTTTGTTAAACTCTAAATTTAGAAACAGAGCTCTAGAGTGGAGTTTGAGCATTTGGTGAGGGATCTTCGAAATCTGAGAGCACAGGGAGAGAGGTCTCGTCATGCCAAGCACTTCCAGTGAAAATTTCGATCGATTTGAGTCAATAAAGATGGAGTTATGAGCAATTGAAGTTCGGATTGTGCTAGAATTGAATCATTTTGGTTGGATTTAGGGTTTTCAGTGTCACTCGCAGCAGATTTGAGGAAATTGCTTCAAAACTTCGAGGTTGTGTTCTCCGCCAGCAGGGCTACGATTTCACAAAAAGTTTCATATCGATTGAGCAACTGAGTAATTCAGGGCGGCCGCTGAAGCTGAGGGGGTCTGAAAAGCTCTTAATCTAGAGCAGCGACTTCAGAGGAGGAGATCTACAGTTCTGTGTACGTTCAGGAGTCCCAATTTCACAGGGATGTTCAGCACCCTGTAGACTGCAAATCCTGTAAGAAACTTCGAAATTGATCGAGCCAAACTCCTGTTATAGGTTGAAATAGCCAGCTAGGTACCAGAAATTGCCGTAGTTTTCTTGCTCAAAACTTTTCTGTTCATATCTCCGTGTCAGAATTTGATCTCAGGCTGAAATTTCGTCTGTGAGTTCAGTAGTACCTCATTTGCATGTAGGGGAAGTTTAGAGGTCTAAACCTTCATGGTTTTCCTCTCCGTGAGTGTCAAAGTTCACCGCCAAATCCTATTACTGCCAGCTAGACCTAAATTTCGCCTTCTGGGTATATTACTAGATCTTACACATCTGTGTGAGTGTTTATAGCCCTATTGTGACCTGAAAGCCAACCTCTTGAGTGAACAACCACAGCCAGAAGCCCGGCGCTTTCCTAGGTAGACGGATTACACTCCGACATACTCTCTTTTTGGTGAACTCGACGTGAAACGCCTAGGGTGGGAGTTTTCTTAAGAGTGTTACAGGATCAGATATCATGGCCAACCAAGGATCATCAAGTGGAGGTGCTGCTGCTGCTCAGCAACCCATTCAGTTTGATGCTGCTACGATGAAGATGTTCCAGGCTTTTTCCATGTTCATGCAGCAGCAGCAGAGCACAGAGAGGAAGGAGGTGTTAGCAACCAAGGCGTTGCAATCTGTGGTGCATCAGATGGACCAGTTCAAGGGTACAGATATTTCCAAGTATGTGCGATACTATGCTAGGGAGATGGAGGTGAACAAGGTGCCTGAGAAGGAGATGGTGGAGAACTTTGAGCTTGCTGTTGCCCTGAGATTCGTGGGCGTGTGAAGGAGCTCAAGCAGCAACAAGGACAGAGTTGGGAGAGCTTTATGCGAGCTTTGAAGGAGGAGTACTACACTGAAGATTCAGAGAGGATGACCAAGAGAACGTTCTTGGAGTGGGTAGTTAAGCCCAACAAAGGTTTGTCTGTAAATGAGTTGTTAAGGGAATTTGATCGTCAGTATGCTCAGCTTTCTAGGACAGAAAAGCTTACATTAGAGGTGAAAAAGACCGAGCTTTTCCTACAAGCAGCGGACGTGACTATTCAGGAGAAGCTTGAGCTGTTGCTGGAAGACAAGAGTGAGGAGAGAAGATTGAAGACTGACTGGAAGGAGGTTGAAGAGGCTGTCTCTTTGCTGACCAAGAGACATAGAAGAAAGGACAAGGTGGTGGTAAGTGAAGCAGCACCTCTGATAATTCCTGTCAAGCAGTTGCCTGCTAAGTCCGCTTTGGTAATTGCTAGAGAGGAAGACTCACCGCTTGATGAGTTGATTAAGGGTATGAAGGAGCTTAAGCTTAAGCTCACTAGGTTAGAAGAGAAGGAGCAGAATGTACAGCCTGCTATGCAGAGACCTCAGATGAGAGAAGGCTTTGTTCATCATTGTATATGGTGTGATAGCCTAGACCATGTAAGAAGAGATTGTGGGGAGTTTTCAGATGCATTGAGGAAGGATCTTATCTTCTTCAAAGATGGTAAGATCCATTTGAGAGAGACTGGGATGATGCTGGGAACCAACTTTGGCAAGGGTGGTATGAAGAGACTTGTGAATGATATATCAGCATCACATGCTGTTTCTCTTGTGAATGCTGCTACGTGTGGAATGAAAGTGGAAATGGAGAGAGAGAAAGGGACTACTGGGTTGTGATCAGATGTAGTGCGGTCCGTAGCTAGAACAGAGCTAGACAAGGATGTGCTACGAAGGGTTGGCAACTCAATTAGAGAAACTACAGGATGGAATGACCCTGTGGATACTATGTCAGTGCATGCTTATGTTGCAAGAAGTCAGCATGAAGCTCTACTAGAAGAAAAACGCAGGAGGGAGGATGCAAGTGAGGCTTCTACAGCCAAACGACCTGCTACAAGGAGTGAAAGGGCTAGACCAGATGCAAGGCAGGAGACAACACCTACTCGGGAGGAGACTATGGAGGATCTACCATCTACAACACCAAAGGAGAAGGAGAGAAGCAAGGAGAAGGGTAAGATGCCTGCATACAAACTTCAGTCTGACATTGAGATTGCTACAGACTTGAAGCAGGTGTTAGAGAACCGTATCTTGAATGGGAAAGTTGAGTTTACTTTGGGTGAAATTCTTGGGATTGCAAAGCGTGAGTTCCATGAGGTTATTATAGATATCATCAAGAGGAAACGTTAGATTTTGGGTGAAGCAGCTACGCTTAACGCTCTAGGGACCAAACTGTCGGAAGATGAGGAAGATGAGATTGCTGGTTATTGCTCTCAAGTATCAGAGGGAAGATCAGATCAGCACGTGAGGTTTGAAGATGAGGTGGAAGCATCGCAGAAGAGCCATTATTCTCACAACCATTGGGCGAGAGCAACCACAGAGACCTTAGTGAAGCTGGGAGATCTAGAGGAACCTGTGGTGGCATTGATTGATCACGGCTCAGAGATTAATCTGATGTCTAAGGAGCTGTACAAGCGTGGGAGATGGCCCATAGACACCGACCACGGATGGCTTATCCGCGTTGCCAACAACCAGAGGGGAGAACTCTATGGTGCTTGTCCCAACATCAAGGTAACTGTGGGTGACATCAGTGATGTTCAGAATTTCTTTGTGCAAGACATGTCAACCTATCCTATCATTCTAGGGCAGCCTTACATTACTGCTGTTAGAATGGAGACACGAGTTATGGATGATGGTTCAGCCTATGCTAGGATACGTAGTAGAGACGGCAAAAGAGCTGTTCAGTTTTTGACTGTTGCTGCAGAACATGAGAGGAATCGTGATAGCTTGAGAGACAGTCCACTGCCTAAGATTACTCAGGAGTTTAGAGTCTAGGGTTTTGGCAGAGTACCATTGAAGAGCGAGACTTCAACGGTACAGTAGAGATAGGATTCTCGCCTGATCCAGTAAAGCAGGAAGCTTTATCCACTAGCTTCTTGGGATTGACGTCATGTGGGTCAGTATGTTATAGGAAGGTTGAGAATCTGAAGAGGTTTGAGAGGCAACATGTGAAGTATGTACAGCAGTCTTTGTGGGATAATGGAGAGTTAGCAAGAGATGAATACGTATCTGGAGTGTTTGAAGAGCAGTATTTGGTAGATACTATAGGGGAGTTGAAATCGATAGTAGAAAGTTCTATAGATGATGTAGATAGAGTGGTGAGAGTGAGCTCCAAGGAGCTTTATGATGTAATTGATAAGTTTATAGATCGGCAAGAGGTGTATGTGGAGACCAAGTACAAGTCAGCGGCAAAGAAAGTCAAACCAGTGGCTTTGCCTTTACCACTCGATTACAATCAGAAGATGGAGCAAGCTGCACGAGAACCGACGCTTAGAGGACCGAGAAGAATTGGGCACCAGTTTACAGAAACAACACTGAAGGACCTGAAGATTAGAGGTGATGGATTTCTTACTGAGCAAGAGAAGAAGAGCTTCAGGGAGATGCTATCTAAGCATGGTAAGGCGTTTGCGTTTGAGTCACATGAAGTAGGATGTGTAGATCCAAGTGTAGTCGCACCTATGGTAATCTTTACTATACCGCATGTGCCTTGGAATCTACGTCTTATCTCTGTACCTAGAGCTCATCTACCAAAGTTGATAGACTTGCTCAATGAGAGGATTAGGATGGGTATCTTGGAACCATCTATAGCTCCCTACTCTAGCAGATGGTTTATTGTTCCGAAGAAGAGTGGAGCTTTGAGATTCATTCAAGATATGCAGCCAGTTAACAAGGTGACTATCAGGAATATGGATATAGGACCTATTGTAGACGAGTTTGCAGAGGCTTTTGCTGGTCGTGCTATCTATTCAATGGGAGATTTATATTCAGGTTATGATCAGTTTCAGTTATCCTCTGAGAGTACAGACTTGACTACAATGAGGACACCTTTGGGGTTACTAAGGATGTGCACCTTGCCACAAGGTGCTACCAATTCTGTAGCACATATGATGAATGGCATGAATAAAATTTTGAGGGATTTCATTCCTGAAAAAACTATGTCATTCCTTGATGATGTGCCGATCAAAGGGTGTGCTGAGGAGGAGAAGAATGAGGTAATGGATCAGAGGGGATGCCGTAAGTTTGTTGCAGATCACATAGCCGACTGTGATAAGATATTGAGTCGACTGGAGGAGGTTCATTTGACTTTATCATGAGCAAAATCTGTATTTGGAGAACAGGAGGTGTTAATAGTGGGACATCTGTGTGGATCTTATGGTCGGAAACCTTGTCCAAACAAGGTTGATGCCATCCGAAGGATGAAGGAGACATGTGGATCAGTTACTGAGGTGAGAAGGTTTCTAGGTGCATGTGTGTTTTATCATATATGGATTCTACACTTTGCACATGTAGCAGATCCGTTGTACAAGTTGCTGAGGAAGGGGCAGAGATTTCAGTGGCAAGAGGAGCAAAGCGAGTCTATGAAGAAGTTGAAGGATCTGTTGTCTTCACCACCAACTCTACGAAAGATCACTGCAGATAGGGGTGAGCTGGATTCACAAGAAGCAGTTGAGTTCTTCAAGCGATTGGGAATCAAACTGGCATTAACCACTGCTTACAATCCTGAAGGGAATGGCAAGAGCGAACGAGGTCATCCGCCAATCATCAAAGCTTTGGTTAAAAGCTTGCAAGGGTAAGATCCGTGAATGGTCTAGACTGCTACCATTTGCTTTATGGGCAGATCGTACAACTCATAGTACCGTTACAGGTTACATGCCAGCAGAGTTGATACTAGGACAGAAACCTATGATGCCAATTGAGGAGGTTGTGCCTACTTGGAATGTTTTGCCATGGGAAGATGGTAGAAGTACGGAGGATCTTCTTGCATTAAGGATCCAGCAGTTAGAACGAAGACTTGAGGATGTTGCCAAAGCTGTCGAAAGATTAAAGATTGCTAGGGAGAGAAACAAAGAAAAATTTGATAGAACGCATAGATTACGACCCAAACCAGTTAAAGAAGGTGATTGGGTGTTAGTCTATGATAGTAGTCTTGATAATCAGCATAGCACTATCAGGAAGTTCTCCAAGAGATGGTTTGGACCTTATGTGGTGTTAGAAGTTTATGATAATGCCACATACTCCTTGAGAGAGTTAGATGGTGCAGTGTTCAAGATACCAGTCGCAGGAAAGAGAATCAAGCTTTTTAGGAGGAGAGGGGAGGACCAGAACGTTGCAGAGTTTACAGAGGATGAAGCTGAAGACTCAATGCAGATTGAAGATGAGTTTGAAGCCGAAGCTGAAGAGTCTTGATCTGGATGGCACATACCGAAGGATGTGCAGGTTCAGAGGGGGTGGATGTCGCGCTACTTGGCGGCTACATGTTATATTTCTACTCCGACGCTTGAGTTTAGTAGTTCTAGAAGTTAGCTTATATTACTTCTAGTCGTTTATGTATATGTTTGACACCTTTGCATACGGTGTTAACACTATTTTGAGTCTTAGTAGGTTGATTACCATGTTGATAGGGCTTAAGCTCATGGGTTGTATTTGCGTGTCGCCCATGCACGCTTTCTAGCTGATTTAAGTTATTTTTCGGGGCTGCGTGTCATTTTAAGTAATTTAAGTTTTACGCTGGCACTCTAGGGGGCTTGACGTGGTAGCCTATGAGTAAAACTAAGTTGCCACGTGGTTTAGGGTACTAAAGGACAACCAAGTGGAGCTATGAACTCCCATTGGTCCATTTTTGTCTTTTGTTAAACTCTAAATTTAGAAACAGAGCTCTAGAGTGGAGTTTGAGCATTTGGTGAGGGATCTTCGAAATCTGAGAGCACAGGGAGAGAGGTCTCGTCATGCCAAGCACTTCCAGTGAAAATTTCGATCGATTTGAGTCAATAAAGATGGAGTTATGAGCAATTGAAGTTCGGATTGTGCTAGAATTGAATCATTTTGGTTGGATTTAGGGTTTTCAGTGTCACTCGCAGCAGATTTGAGGAAATTGCTTCAAAACTTCGAGGTTGTGTTCTCCGCCAGCAGGGCTACGATTTCACAAAAAGTTTCATATCGATTGAGCAACTGAGTAATTCAGGGCGGCCGCTGAAGCTGAGGGGGTCTGAAAAGCTCTTAATCTAGAGCAGCGACTTCAGAGGAGGAGATCTACAGTTCTGTGTACGTTCAGGAGTCCCAATTTCACAGGGATGTTCAGCACCCTGTAGACTGCAAATCCTATAAGAAACTTCGAAATTGATCGAGCCAAACTCCTGTTATAGGTTGAAATAGCCAGCTAGGTACCAGAAATTGCCGTAGTTTTCTTGCTCAAAACCTTTCTGTTCATATCTCCGTGTCAGAATTTGATCTCAGGCTGAAATTTCGTCTGTGAGTTCAGTAGTACCTCATTTGCATGTAGGGGAAGTTTAGAGGTCTAAACCTTCATGGTTTTCCTCTCCGTGAGTGTCAAAGTTCACCGCCGAATCCTATTACTGCCAGCTAGACCTGAATTTCGCCTTCTGGGTATATTACTAGATCTTACACATCTGTGTGAGTGTTTATAGCCCTATTGTGACCTGAAAGCCAACCTCTTGAGTGAACAACCACAGCCAGAAACCCGGCGCTTTCCTAGGTAGACGGATTACACTCCGACACCGTCGAAGTAGAACTCCCAAGTAGGCGCATCTCCTCTCCTAACATCATAGGAACAAGTTCATCAAACCGTGGAAGAGGTTCTCTGGTTGAAATCGATGTTATGAATTATTTGTACTCTGTAGGAAGTCTGTAATGTGACTCCGATCAAGACAGTGAGATCAATCTCGACTTTGACAGAAGATAGCTGATCGAGCTGCTTGAGATGGTTCACGTAGTCGTTGATGCACATCGACCTCTTCTTCACGGTGTTGAACTGCTGCAGCAATTGCAGGTTCCGCGCCTCTATTTCGGATTGAAACAGACGCGCGAGTGCATCCCAAGCTTTCTTGGACGTATCACAATCCTGAATGTGACCGATCATCGATGCTGAAACTGTCAGTGTGATGTAGTGAATCGTCTGGTACGAGCACTTCTTTCACTCCTTGAATTTCGAGTCCGAAATTGATACTTCATGCGCTTTCTCCTCCTCAGTGATAAGATCTCATAGATCTTGTCTCTGTAGAAATGTCATCATCCGGAACTTCCACACTTGGTAGTTGTTCTTGTCGAGCTTCTCTCCAGTGATCAAAGACACGGACTCCGTCTTAGCTGCAGTGTCGAAATTGCCCTGTTATGTACGCGAGAAAACCTCACAGAACCTTCACGAAACTCGTCTGCCCACACCGCGCGATCAAGAGTTTTCACAAGCCACAACAAGGCAACTTCGTGATCTCCTCCTGAAGCGAGAATGAAGAAAGAACCTGTCCGTGAACTGTAGGTGTACAAAACACGACGGAAACGTCGAAAGAACACACCGAGAAAGGTTGAAACTGGATTAAATGAGTTCAGAAATGAGCGTGCGACCCCTTGAAATTTTCAACCTTTCCAAAGTGCTAGGGGTGAGCCCATCCATATTCGAAACAGTATTTGTTTTAGACTCAAGTCCTAAAACTTTTGTTTTGATCGAAAAAGATCCAATTGAAAATCTGCCACTGGAAACTTCCAAATCGACTAAAACTTGACCGAGTACACAATTCGCACCTTTTGAACAAGACAACATTTAAAGGTTGGTCGACAGATTTCAGCGAAAAAAGATCGTCTAGGTCTCTGAAATCGCGTTCAAAGTTTCTGGTGGCAAAAGAAATGATTTCGTCTCACCCGAACGCATCAGCAGGATAGTGTCCGACATCATGCACACCTCCAGCTGCTCTCTCATGTACTTCTCCATGCACGAACTCCATCTTGCTCATCAACAAGGGACACACGCTCTCTACTGCTATGATACCATGTAGAAAGATCGATACTTCGAAGACACTCCAAGAAAAAAAGAGTGAGTAGACAAGAAAAATAAAGTAGGAATGAGATAAGAGAGACTTTGCCTCTCCATGTATATATAGTGTGCGTGAGTACAAGAGAAACCCTAATGGTGGGTTAGCCCTCTAACTAACTCTTAGCTATCTTAACCACTCCGGCTAATGTTAATCGTCGATCTACTAGAGCTTGGGACTATATCAACAAGAAGTAGATTGGATCTTCGAACCACATAATTGAATTAACAGTTATCGTCTCTCAATCAAAAAGTGACCCAACAACTCCAGACTATAACAAAATATACTCATGTCGAAATATAGTGAAAGAGAAAACTGAAAACAAAGAACTCATCATTGAGTACACATGTACAATGTAGAAGGTACATACCATTGAGATAACTCGGACAACTACAAACTCATTTTGATGTGCATATCTCATATGGCAAAGCTGCATTCGCCTCTAAGCACTTCTTCCAACTGAGATAAAAGTTGAACGAGGAAAGGGAAGAACCATCTATTCTCTATTTTTTGCAACTGGATCTGCAAGTCTTGGACCAAAGTACCAACCAGAACTTTTCAAAATGTATCGAGCCTAGGTCTATTAAATGAATATTTACAATCGTACTTCAACTTCCGTCTATACGACTCGATGATATTTGTTGTTCGAGATTGGCAAAGAACAAGTTTTGAGGACTTGACGAATAATGTCCACATGTTTGGATGATATCGTTCGTTCCAGAGATAGCTCCAAAAGTGAACAAGCTTCCTTGAATAACACCAATCATAAGCCTCGTATACTCTTCAGTCGAACGAGACAATCCACGCGCAACAAGAATAAAAGGATGTCTACTGAAATGTTTAGTGAATTAGGTTTTGATATCTCGTTTCATGTCTAATGGGGCAATATGTCCAAGAACCTCCAAGGTCGAATGTGTCCACCAAAGTCAACAAAATAACATACTAGCAATGTTAGCATCATGTGGATGTACATTGTGCTCTAACAACCTTAATCGTGTGTTGACAGCCGCTTGTGCATGATGCAAAGCTTAGCACAATTGCACATAGCTTATAGAGAAGGTAGTTTGCAAAGCTTGTATTTGTCTTAGATCCTTATACGTTAAGAAAAATGTAGGTTTGAACCCACGTTCAAGAACCGATTGAAACCATCAGATTAGCACTTAGATGCGAAGGCGTTCCCCTTCTAGGTGGAGCTGACACTCTTATCTTTCTCATAGTACTTTTAGCTATAGAACATGTATGTTAAAGACAACCCAAAACCTCCGATATTCACATTCAACGTTGTCGTGATGTGAATAATTCATCTCTCTGTCAGGAGTTAGTCTCTCTGAGTGAAGTTAAGACGTCAGAGAAGTCGATTCTGGAGGTTGTGAGTATTGACGACTACGTGCTACGCTTCTACTTCGACACTTGAGAGTTAGTAGTCATAAAAGTTAGCTTAATATTACTCCTAGTCTTTTATGCATATGTTAACACCGTTGTGTTATATGTTTTGAGTCATAGTATGTTGATTGTATGCTATTTATCTTGTTCAAGCATCGTATGCTTGTCTTTGATGCTCAAAGTACATAACTTAGGTTTACCATGTTGATAGAGTTTAAGCTCATAGGTTGTATTTACTTATCGCCCATGCACGCTTTCTAGCTGGTTTAAGTTATCTTTCAAGATTGCGTGTCATTTTAGGTAGTTTAAGATTTACGTTGGCACTTTAGGAGGCTGACGTGGTTGCCTATGAGTGAATTTAAGTTACCACGTGGATTAGGGCACTAAAGGACAGCCAATTGGAGCTATGAACTCCCATTGGTTCATTTTTATCTTTTGTAAAACTCTAAACTTAGAAGCAGGGGTCTAAAGGGGAGTTCGAGCATTTGGTGAGCACACTGCAAAATCTGAGAGCACAGGAGGATAGAGCTCCTCGTGCCAATAACTGTCAATGAAATTCTTGATCGATTTGGAGCAATAAAGAAGGAATTATGCCAAATTGAAGTTCGAATTGTGCTAGAATTGCATCACTTTTGTTGATTTTGGAGTTTTCAGTGTCAATTACAGCAGAATTGAGGAAATCGCTTCAAACCTTCGTGGTTGCGTTCACTGTCAACATGACTACGAATATCCAAAAAGTTTCAAGTCATTTGAGTGAGTCAGTAATTTAGGGCGGCTTGCTGAAGCAGAGAGGGTCTGAAAAGCTCTCAATCTAGAGCAACAACTTCAGAGTTCGAGATCTGGAGAACCGTGTACAACCATGAGGCCCAACTTCACAGGGGTGTTCAACATGCTGTGAACTCCGAGTCCTGTAAGAATGAGCTCGATCGATTTTGCTCATTCTTACAGCTGATATGGACAACAGCTCAGGATATCTCTGCACCAAACGTACCACATGACGCAATGAGATGCGTCTCGCAACCTCATCTCTCTCCACATACAAGTACCGGTGAGCTCGCATGCCTGCCTGCAATACCGCAACCAAACCTGTGCGGATCTCTCCAAACAGCTCCAGCATACACACACCCTCCTCTGAATACTGCCATACAATGAGAGTCGTATCCAACGGTGATAAGGTCACAGGGTCAGTAGCAAGAACAACCTTTGGTTCCTCTACTGGTGGTACAAAGGCTTCACTCCAAGCCTGTTGCACCAACCAATCAGCATACTGCTGCACTCGAACTCCTGAGTGGAACATCCAAGGCAGATGGAGGACATGCCATGTTAGGCATGTCCTCCATCTCCTCAAAGACCGAAGTATTCTCCGCATGGGCATTGCCCTCTAACAACTTGACCGGCCAAGTGATGACCAAACTGAACCCTGCAACGGATGCCATCGTCCCTGGTGTAAGCTCCGTTGTCCCAACTCTAGCACTGAACCACACTAGTAAGCGGCTCACTCGTCCCTCATCGGACAGCCAACCTGGTCTGTAAGATGCTATCTCTGTCAAATAGTCGATCACGAACCTCATAGAATATAACACAGCACCTCAAACCAAAACATCATAAGACTCCACGACCGTAACGATGACCTTGGCTCTCATCATTGAGTCATCCGTGGGATGATCTGGTCAAACTCTCACCGTCAACATCTCACGTGTCATGTGTAGAGCCGTTCCTCCTGATCCCCCTAGAGATGTCTGTAACTGGAATGGACATCTCTCCACCTCGGACTTCGTCAAACCCAAGCCAATACACGCCGTCTTCTCCAACATCAACGGTTGGGCTCAAGAGTCTAACAAGACTTTCTGAGGTCGATACATTTTCTATGACGATGTCACCAAATAGAAGATACCACTTCTGTTGTCTAACAATATCACATCTGGGGCCAAATCAACACGGTCAATCGCCGGCCTAGCTGGTAACTCATCTAACTTAGCAGTCGCCGCTTGCAAAGTACCACTGGTAGTTGTCTTCATCCTCGACTCCATGGACACATCTATCGTCTCTCGCTGAACCACCTCAGTACTAGAGGTAACAACATCCTCGCTCTCACTGAGCGTGGCCGCCAATTAGAACACTAGAGCCAAGCTGGCTCCCAATGCCCTCATATCTGTGGCTGAAAATAGTGAGACTCGCAAAACTGCTGTAGCCGCTCCCAACATTGGGTTCAACATCGCATCCACAGACGTCGAGGGTTAACTTACATCACCCCTACTCTTGGATGTCGATGTCTCGAACTCCACTACACCATCCGTAGATCGTTTAGGAACCATAGACGTGGTCCTGAACGCCTCCGATAATGTGAAGGATTGAGGAAGCTTGGTTTGTCTATCAGCCTCCCCGCGTTGTGGATCCAACTCCACTGACGCACCTCGTGGCTCAGAGGCACGTATTGCACCTCGAGTCACTGCCGCAGATGTCTCAATCTACGCCACATCAGTCATGAAGTCCAAGTCATCTCCTTCTCCTCCATAAGACGTGGAAGTCTCTGTTCCGTCAGATCTCTGCTGAGCCATAGCCATACTAGCTATTCTCTGCTCCAACTGCTCAATTCGGGCAGTCATACCTGCTTCTGACGTCGTAGTAGACGGTGGACCGACCGGTCCTCTCCCAGGTGCTGGACCTCTATCTCCAGCTTGACCACCACGGTCTCCTTGAGCTCCTCTGCCTTATCCATGATTAGCCTTCCCTTGTCGTAGCTCCTCGAGACAACGAGGAACGACAACGAGGAACGAGCGCAATGAACGAACAATGACTCGTAATTAGCTCGCACAATGAACGGACGAACATCGGATATGCTCAAACCAATGAACTCAAAATCGATCCTTAACGTCTTAAACTACAGCAGCAGCTTCACCCTAACGTCCTAACAAGCGCGGCAACGAGCGCAATCAACAATGAGCTCCGATCTCTAACACTAATGCACTCGTCAGATCATAAGCTCCTCGAGGGAACGTGGAACAAGAAACGACAACGAGGAATGACAACGAGGAACGAAAGCAACGAACGAACAATGACTCGCAATTAACTCGCACAATAAACGAACGAGCGCGTCGGCAACGAACGTCGACAATCAGCAATGAACTCAAAATCGAAGTGAACTCACTAAACGCGTGTAACGGTAACGGATAGACTCCATAATAACCTTGATGGTTTCATTCCGTCCATCCCCTCACAATTGTACACAGTCGCAGTCGAGTGATGAGATGCAGAACCTGAGACTAACTCTAAATTAAATCACACGTATAAACCTCGCATTTATTTATCATTTCGTGGAGTGACTGCACGGTCCGGTGGAAATGCTCTAACTAATTGGCTCTAATCACAAGATGCAAAATGCTATCAGCTACAAGAACTTAGCCGTCTTGGTACAAGAACATCCAAGTGCTCTTTCGAAGTGTATCGAAACCAAAGCTCATTCCAGTGGTGGACCATATCGGCGTAACTAAGCCGCGTACATATCCACTCTTCAGTAGAGTTTGATTCTCATCTGGACCTGAGGGTAAGAAACGCGACCCAATGAATAGCAAGAAGGGCCAAGCAACTACCACCCCGAAGGGAACCGGTCGAAGTCTCGGAAATGACCACGGAAGGAAACGGAACACAAGGATTTCCGCACTGTTGGAATTCTTTCCCGATTCGTACTGCGTTGTGGAGAAAGCGTGAGTGATAGGAGTTGCATTCTGTCCACAGACTCCACACATCTATGGCCGCGCTTGGTCCCGGTTTGATGCCGAGCATACGACCAGCGCACAACCGTTTGGTTTCTGGGGCCGCAGTGGTGGCGCAGAGGACAGGACGAGTAGGAGTGTCTGTATGCGCCAGGGTGAAAAGACCTGTGGAGGAGAGGAATGGAATCCAGCACGAAAAGAACGTGCCTGTCGAGAAGTTGAAGGAGCTGGGGGTGGAAAGGTGGTTGAAATGGGAGTGCGGGCCGAATGTTACGTATCGTCACGAATGGCAAGTTGACGAGCTGGTCTACATTTCTAAAGGATCCGTCATGGTTACTCCTGAGGACTGTGAAGAGGACGCCTACTTTTACAAAGGCGATATTGTTCGATTTCCGAAATGGTTGGTCGCTGACTTGACCTTTGATGAGGATTATGAGCAGTGTTATCGATTTTTGGCTTACGGCGATTGATCAATGCTATAAACGCGTAAGCTTCTCTGAATTCTAGCTGGGATTCGCGCAGTGACTACATTCGCTACTTTCTGCGCAAAGACCCTATCAGTAGAGTATGCGACTTGCTACGTACTTCTCGGGTTGCTGTCGCCAAAGATCAGAATCTATAGTATCATAGTCGAGAAGCACAATCTGTCATGGATGATAAAACTATTGCGTAGCTCTCAGCTTCCGATTAGCTAGTGGAAGGTTATACAGATCAGCGCGCGGAACGCAACACGATGCACACATTGCGATTTCATTGGACACATTTTTGAGTATTGGGGATGGAACCATCGTAAATAATATATGAGCATTGAGCTAAAGATGAATTCTGATATGGAGAACTAATGAAGTGAATTTTCAGCAGGTTTGCTTGCCGCAGCTACTGTCTTGAATCTTGTGTAGTTTGGCTACACAGGTCCTATCAGCATTCACCGCGACGCCAGTGGAACGTACTGCACTTCGCGATGTAATGGGATATATTACGATGTCGTTCGTGATGTTGTGAAACTCATCGAACTCAAGGCTTTCTTTTATGTGCAGGTGTCCTGTAATGGGAAACGAAAACGCAGTACATGTCTTTTATGCGCAGTATATACACCAAAGAATTTTGTGTTTTCTACTTCCCTCTAGAGATCAGAAGTTTGTCAGTAAAAGTAGTTCAGGATAATTTGCAATAAACAGGTTTTGTTTATAAATTTTGTACTTGCAATTCAAAGATGAATAGTTCAGACTAGTTCAGACTATCGTGCTGTCCCATCCTCCTGTAGACTGTGTATCCTGTTAGCAAACCAGTTTGCTGACGGTTCGCTGACCGATCATAGTGAGTGAGTTGTTGTAACGATTGTACAGCAACCCTTCTGTCGGTCAAGCTTCACAAAATGTAACATCTTGATCAGCCCTCTCTCTTCAGTCGGAGAGACAGGTCCAAACCTTATGATACGAAAGCTAACTGCTTGTTTCTCTTTCTTCTCGAACTGCCTTTTTCTCTTTCGTCTCTTGGTAGTCTGTACCCAGATTTTGTTATATCCGGAAGTCGCGAGCATGCCTGCTGCCACAAGCTTAGAAACTGCATACTGCAGGATTTGACTTGCCACCGTGTGAGCAATGGGTGGCATTTCTCACCAACACATCACCGGTAGTCTGGAACGACTGATTTGATGGCTTACTTGAAATCATGGAATGATAATACAGAGCCGTGGTTGTTAGGATCTATTACGGTCGTGATGTCTCCTTCTTACTGTCTTGTCGACTCACAAAGTTTCAACTGACATGCAAGACCTTAGCCGTTGCTAGTATAAAGATTTCGAGAAGGAGTTTCATGCTTGAGCCCTAACAAACCACGAGATAGAGATTTTCGTTTTTAGTTGTAGACTTCTGCTTTCCAGGATGGTGGAAAACCAGCGCATCTTTGAGACGGCGAAGCAGGTTAACCCCTCCTTGTATGCTCCGCTCCCTAAGGTATTTAAGCTCTTGCATGAGAGACTTTGCCTCCAGTTTAAAATGTTAACGTGTATTGAAGGAATACTGTTGTTCCAAAGTGCAGCAGTGCTTTATGAAAGAGGTGACATTCCACATGGACTGATCTAACGTTGTCTATTGCACTCAAAGAGAGCAATTCGCGCAAAGCCCTGGCCATTAGTGAACCGAATTGTAAGTAATTTTTGCTTGGAGTTGTGTATGTTCGTCCTCCACAATCCATTCCGAAACCTAGTAGGGCTGTTCTGTTTGATCTATAATTGGTATGGTTAGCTGCATGACATGTTTTTCCTTTTGGAGCTACAAGTTTCAGTGTGATTTAGATCTCCACTTATTTTGCTGCCGGTTCAGATGTTGGTCTTTTGGTCGCTTTCGAACTTAGTGACTTGGCTATATCGTTAAGAGGCTCCCGTCAAACCTTCTCGACAGAGCTTCTTGCACATGTTATTGAATTGAATATGTCATGAATCACAAGACTTTCCACGGAAGTGGGGGAGCAGAACAGCAGTATCCACCAACTAGACTTCAACACTTCAACCATCATAACAACAACACGTCATGACTGCTTCTTCTTCACGGTACCAAGAAGATCATTGTATTTGTCCGGACCTCCACTTTATTCAGCATTTGGAACCTTCTGGCAGTAAGTTCCATGTTCTCGGATATGCGAGTGATCTGAATTGGTGGGGCAATTTTTCTCTAGTTTATTATACATAGGTCAGGTCAACTTCTCTGGGTTTCAGGTTGAGGGATTGTAGGTGGGTTGTTCTCGTATTGCGCTGCTAGCCAGTTCTTGCTCATTAGCTGAGCGGCCATTCTCCTGGAAGCATCATATACATAGGTCAGGGTCAAGGTTGTGGACTCGAACCACATTAGTACCACTGACGGGTGTTGTTTATAACTGTGATTCTGCTATGGCTACGTTATCTAGTGAGTATCGAGTGGATGTTCGCCCTTTCTTTTCTCTCTCTGGCCATTTCCCCGGAACGTTTGGCACTGGTATCACTTTCACCTTCTCGTGCATCTAACTGAGAGAAAATTTGTTCCTCGAGTCGACGGATCTGCGCAACGAGTTGAAGTACGTAAGTGGGCTGGAAAATCATCGTTTTGTAGACTGATTTAGTCGTCTAGACTTATTCCCGAACATGCCACATTCTTCCACCGAATGAAACTCAATGTTGCAAATAAATATTCTTGTGCAGACGATGAAGATTAGAGTGAGGAGCGATTTGGCGTACTATAGTACATTGCCCAGGCGGTTTATTAGAGTATGGGCGAAAAGAGCATTATCCTTCACGACTCATAGGAGTTGTATGCCATGGAAGACGGTAGGGTAATGTAGGTTAGTTCAGAAGCTCATGGGTTCAAATGATTATAGTTCGGAAGTGATTCGTAGCGAATTGCCGTGGTTCAGAGAAATAGCGAGCTTGTGTCAGCTGTTGCTTCGGAATACCTCTTACATGGTAGTAGCATTACCCATTGGTCTCTAAAAGGTCGAGGGACGAGGTTGTACCTGTTCCCGAAGCTCATTGATTTGCTCGAGGAGCTCCTTGTTGGCTTTCCGAAGGCGATTGCTCTACAAATCAGGAAGTAGACAAGCATGCTGTAAAGGGCTTCGTTTGCAATAAACCCCGTGTGCTCAGCTTATTTTCTGTAAGTTGAGTAGAGTGCTATTGGGTGTACTTAGGTAGTTGTTCTTTCTTGGTGGTTGCCCAGAAATGAACGTGTGTTGAAAAGACATAGGGTAATTCTCTAATGTTCTCCATCGTACCGTCAGACGCCATTGTTCTTCTTTCTTTGAATGAGTTTCTTGCTCTTGCGCCACTGCACCCTTGAGTTCATCAATTGCTCTTCTCTCCTCCTTCCTAGGCACTTTCGGTATCGTGCTACGTATCTGCTGCTCCAGTTTAGTCCGTTCTTTCTGCAGCTTACTCATCTTTCCAGATTGTGGATCTCAGATTAGAATAGGGCATGCAACATGTGAGAGATATTGGTTGCTCTTTCACGAGAAAAGCTTATCGCTTTTCAGAGGGCAAGAGTACGACACTACAAGTAGTGACGTAATTGGCTTACTTGTGAATCCTTAAATTTCTGGAAAGCTTCCATATCCGAAGCCTTACGCTGCTCCCAGGCAGCCTTCGCCCGCTTGAATTGATCTGCATGCTCGTCGTGTTCCTGTATGAACCGACAGTATAATTTCAAGACATTTCGCATCGTTTGGGCTGTAGGTGCATTGGGGGGTTAATATCAGTTCTTCCATTGCTCTCGTCTGATCACTGAGTTTTCAGTTTGTTCCTCATGAATTGAATTCTCTTACCTTCACCAAGGCCTTGAATTTTCGTTTCCCTTTCGTGAAATGCAGAATTTCAGCTTCTAAGAGTTCCACTTTTCTGCGTATCATAGGATAGACCCCTTGAAGGTCGTTTGCAGTTCTTCCCTCATCCGTACGTGGCTCCTCTCTCTGGGCTCCAAAAAATAATTTCACCACCGATGACACATTGCCGTTCATTTGCTCAACTAGAGAAGACACGCCCCGTGTCATTCCGCAGCTTGTGTCGTTTCCAGCAATTGTTGTCGGAGCTACCTGTGAGGGATCATCATTACCAGTAGAGCGGTCTTGACAGCTGCTGAGAACTTCATCAGCTCTTGCATGGTCATGAGGTTTGTTGGAACCATCGGAGGTGCGCTCTTGATCCTGTTGGACAAGCCACAAGCCAGTGTGATCATTGTCGTCCACTGTCCTGGAAGTGTTGTTTCTGGATTAATGTTGTAGTAGTGTATGCAGTGGAGAAGATTACAGGCTATGTACAAACTTCAGCGAATCTTGAAAGGAAGTGCAGAGAGTTAATCTTCCATGTACTTCAAGGCTATATTCTGGCCGAGTCTGCTTAAGGCACATTATTGGACTGCGCATATCAGGTGTAAGCAACGTAAGCAAGTCCTTCAGTACTGCCAGAAACGTTTTTATCTCACTGTGACTCTCATTTTCTTAGACCAAGTAAAGTCAGGGGTAACTCGGGGCTACATGAGTAGACCATTCTCTAGCATACTGCTTACTTATGGGATGCTATCATAGCGTGAGCTGTTTTGATTGGTTTAAAGAGTTGCTACGTTACCAGTTGAATGATATCAGCAACACTCATCCAGGATCCTTAATGAGCCAGTTGTAGTCAGACGGTTTGAATGGCGATATGTGGCGTCTTTGGGACCAATCTGGAACAAGTTACGCACAACCGAGTAGGGATCATATATGCAGTACAGTATCACATGTGCTCAAGGGTAATACTTGATCTCGTGTTTAGAGTGTGGTTGGATGCTCGAATTCGCGAGCTGTGCCTCTTCGAATAGTTAGGTGTCACGATCAAAACTGAGAATCTGAGTCGTGGTAGTAAAAATCCAGTTCCAGAAGAACAGAAGCCCTTGTAGACACTGGATCAGTAAGTGAGTTTTCTCCAACTTCCTCCCTGGATAGAAACAGGGAGATAAAGTGTTATTCAACACCGGTTCTCAGTGACGATTTGTGCCACTGGACCAGATATAGCGGGATATCGTTTGACCGTGTACGTACTTTAGCTTTACCGAAAGTATGTTGCGGAATAAATTTCTGAGTCGTGGATTCGAGTAAATTGGGTCATCTGGCAGAGTGTAGAGAAAAATGTTTGTTGGAGTAATGTTTTCATAGACTTGGAGAAGCTCGGCGGGATGAATTTCAGTTCCTAGAGAGATGGGATTGTAGAACTTCTAAATGCTTTTAAGGTACTATGAGACTAATGAAGATATCTTTATGTGGAGCTTGGAGGATTAAGCCGTAACTTGAGAAAGAAAATTACCGATCAACAGTAGAGAAAGAATAAACGTTTCTGGGGTTGCCCGTAACGGCGTCAGTAATTTATCGACATCCGCAATGTTTCCGGGTTCAGGTTAGAGCTATTGTAGATTGTCTCTCGGGGTAGAGTATTGCCTGGCAGTTGGCTGGCTTTGTGTTCCTTCCTGATGCTCCAAGTTCTCTTTGCACTCTCCTCTCCAGCAAGTGGAATTCTGTCAAATGTAAGCTTAACATGTTAGATTTCAATGGGAATGACTCAATAAGGGATACATCCAATACAGGTAGACAAAATAGGAGTTTTTGCTACATTCATTTTGTCCATTTCTCAGGATAGATGCTTCACCTACTCTTGTTGAATGTCTAGACCTCAGATTTTCTGATATATTAGTTCCACCATACGGAGAGATTAGTTTGCACTTCCATCTGATTCATGTCAACTATATTTGCTCGTCCCTCCGGGAACTGCTTTACCCGTGTACCAGTATATATTTGCTGTTCCCTACCAGAGGGCCCTGTTATTGTGAATGTGCGGTTTGCTACACAACAATCGCAACATCATGTTCCAAGGTAGAATATTCGCTTCAGCAGTGAACATTTTAGCGTACATTCACCCCTTCTTCTTGCTATGTACTCTCTGGGTTCAGCATTCACTTGTTTTCTTAAGTGTATGTGGTAGTTCGGCATTGCGCTGCTATCCACCTAGACTGACACATACCTCATACATATCTAATACGACACCAGGATACAACATGTTGGTCACAACGGCGATCGTGAAAACATGCTGAACTTATCACATGTCCTCCCTCAAAATGCTTGGAGGCATCCGTAACATGCCACAGTGAACGGAAATCTGGCAATTTATGTATAGGTATCATACCTTTGATCTCTCGAGCGGTTAGCTTTTTCAGTGGTAGTGTGGTGGCAACCGTGGGTGTGCGCTTCTTCTGGCGCATTGTACGTTTCGCACGTGGGCCTTCCAGGAACTCCGATTCGCATTCATACGTTTCTGTAATCCAGTGGTCTGGTCCAGTTTTATCACTGGTCTTTGAAAGGGGTGTCTTGTAGAGTTTGTTAACTCGAGCCAGTGAGTCTGGGGACAGTCCTCCTAATTGTACCTTGGCCAGCTTCAACCTTCCAAGCTGTTCCTCAGCTTCTCCAACGAAAAGTTCGAGGTTAGTTGCATCGTCATCCGACCAGGAATTGTTGTTCGTGCTATCGCTGTCCGTTTCAAATTTATGCGTTTCAGTGCATCTGGTGTCCTTACTCCCTTCTCGTTGATGACGCTGATGGAGAAGTTTTGAACCAGCATCGCTAGAGGACGAATCATAACCAGGAGGAGCTTGAACCTGCAGATTTAGGGGGTTTCCTCTTGGATTTCCAGATGATGATGATGAAGAATCATCCGCAGAGAGCGGTGAAGGCTCTGCTGTTTCGTCGACTCTAAGTAACCTGCAGCGTTCTTCCCATCCTGGATGTTTGTCACGCATCCCCGTATTTCCACGCTTATCCACAGGAACATACTGAACCTTGTAACCATTCTCGTAGTCAATTGGTACTTCAGCATCACTTAAACGGGCGGCCATATGGACTGATAGTGGACCTCCGCAGCTGTTTGTTTTGCGTGGCATCCACTTTGACCACAGTGGGTTCTCGTATATCGAACCCGAGAATTCTCGCTCAAGCTCAGGTGAAGATTCATCAACAAGCGCTGGCCCACCATCTTGCCCGTCTACATGTCTCCACTTACCTTCGCTTCCTTTTGATTTCAGATTCTCCTGACCATCTCGTGAATCGCTTGAACTGACAGGTGGATCAAGATAGTTCGATTTTATCTTGTGTGCATGGCTTGCAAAAGCTCTAGCTATTTCTTTCATTTCGTGTTCGACTCGTAATAATTCCTTGTAGACTGAAGAAAACCGGAATGGATCACTACTGGTTAAATCCCGCAAGTGTCTTTGGACCTCGTGTACCCTTTTTCTCGTCACTTGATCAATGCAATCCCTACAGCTTACAGTAAGTACTTGTGATGAAATAGTTAAGCTCTCTTCATTCTTTCTTGGAACCCTCTTAAAGAGCTCATCGCGAAACGTTCTTGACGCTCTATCATAAATATCATCATCTGCAACACAACATCCAGAGTAGGAATTGAACGGTACGTAAACAACTGTTCGTATGACCGATCTGACCGAACTTGGTAGGAAATTCAATCTAGACAGAGAACTGGTTCCTGTTGAAACCGTGCAGCCCGAATAAGCTTTTTGGAAACTGCTACCCTCGGGATTGGTTTGAGAAAATAGAAGATCAAGACCTATAGTATTTGGGAGTGGACGTACTGGCTTCTGATAGGTTTCATAAAAGGAGTGACTTGCAGTGTTATATAAAGGTACGGAGTCCTCAGTCCTACAGGATGCAGCTTGTGCGTCGTGTTTAGACCGTTTCATGGTTCATCTCAAAGTTACTGCATATGGATATAACCTCTTTCAGCTGTGTTATGGCTGCTTCTGGGAGTCTTCTGAGAGTAACTCACCGTCGCAGTGAGTTAGAGTAGATACGCTTTACTGAGTTCTCGTAAAGGTAGAGTGAACTACTCGGAATTAGTAAGGTTTCTCTAGTGGTTACAACCGGCCTTGGATGATAGTTTAGATGCGGTAGGTTGTGTTTGTTGCGTCTCAAAGATCTTTTGCGAAAGACTGTAAGACTTGACTCGGGAGTTGAATCTTATGTCCTTTTAGGTTTGCATACACGAATACCTAGAGGGAATCTCAAACCTGACGATGAGTCATCGGATACACTTCTTTTGACGATGCTCTTAACTGTGTTTCTGGAGAAGATATAGTCTCGTCCAGCCCGATGTCCTACAGATCTTCCGATAGGTTTAAGGCTTCCTGCAAGCGGTGGCCATAAGCAACGTTACAAGCTCACGTTGTTATAGACAGCGTCGCTGTGTTGGTTGCACAAATATGAAGCCAGTAAAAGCATAGGGATGGGACAAATCGATTGTTCTACTAACTTAAGCCTCTGGTTCAGTCAGAAACGTACGAGTATGCCAAGTTCTAGAGTAGAACCACTTTTGGCACTGGCAGCAAGGAACTGCGTCTAGGTTGTGCAGGTATTTGTTTCAGGGTTACCTCGAGGAAGTTTTCTTTCTTGCTGAGTGCGTTCACAAGAACAGCTTGCGAGCTCTTGGGCCTGTGTATCTGACGGTTTACTGCTGTTGTCAGCGATATTTGACTCAGTCAAAGTGTTCTGGATCTGTTCATCTAGCTGAATAGTATCTTCTAATACATCTGGGTATAAGTCTAGACCGGAATGTGCTTGCTCCGACATCTTCTGAATCTTCTTTAGCATGGCTTCGTATCTCTTCTGACATTGTTTCCAGCTCGCTTCTCTTTGTTTCAGATCATCAAGATCTTTAGATGGTACTTCCTGTAAGAAAACCTGAGATACATGTGAGCTTTTGACATGTTCCCCATCAGGGTCAAATGAAGGCTTATCCTTCCTCCCCTTTTCTAGTTCACCTGAGTACATGAACTCATTCTCGCATTCTTTTCCGATGAATTCGTGTCGGCAAGGCTCCTCCCTAATCGCTGGTTGATGCATTTCCTTAGTGCCACTCTTGATCGCTCCAGCTAGTATACATGTCTCTTTCCGACGTGGTCCTGCATGTGAACATGTGGCGCCTAGTTCTCGGGAATGGACATCATGGATGGACCTGCTATATATTCTGTGATAATCTTCCGTAGCTTGGTTTTCAGTAGTATCATTCTTTGCAGCGCCCGTTGGCGTCAACGAATTATCCGGTAACACTGAGAGATCACAGGTATCCCTATCATTAGCGAACGAATCTTTCCCTAGAGTCCTATCCTTTGAAGGGGACCCGAGAGACCACCCCTCAGTGCCGAATCTGCTGATGTGGCAGCAGCCAACTATGGGGAGATTTTGCAGAAGTGACTTAGAAGCTTGAACCATACACTCTCCATTCGCTGTATGTTGCGGTGTGAAAGGTGTCCTAACCTGCATCCCCTGATCCTTTGACTCGATATTCGCTGCCAGATTTTCATTTCTTGTAAAGTTCTCATCTTCTAAACCAACTTCGACCTCTGTAGGACAACTGTGGCACTCTGGTGCTTTATTCTCTGCACTGAGTGAGATTTCGGTGTGTTTTTTAACACAACCCTCCAATGACCGCTGGGGTTGTTGAACTGAAGGCATTTCTCCAGTTTGATCTCGTTGACTGTCCCCGGATCTGCACTTTGAGAAAATCGGCGGCCTGTCACTATCACGTGACGAGTAGCTACCATGAGGTTCTTGTGTAAGAAACCCGTCTGTCTGATGCAGGGTAAATCCGTTTCCATCTTGTCTGTTGTATTCATCCGGTTCTTGAGCTAGAGATAAGTTTCCTGTTCGTTGGAGCCACTTATTTTCTGGACCTTGATCAATTCGTAATTCTTCTTCAAGATTTTGTGTTCCGTACTGGTCATCGTGTTCATTTCGTGTTGATGCATCCCAGTCTTGATCAGCAGGCTCTAAGGATAAACTCCCGTTTCCGTAGTCTCCTGCGTGGTTTCTGTGATCTGGGCCACTACCACTGTACGCCCGGTCGTCTTTCAGGTTATACTGACAAGTCTCCGTTCTTGGTGCATTCACCTGTTTCCCACGAAGTAAACTGCCGGGATAATTATCATCCCATGCGTGTTCGTATTCGACCACGCGGTCTTCTGCAGTCGAGGCATCTCGTAGTTCGGACATATAAACATTTTCTAGAAATGTATCTCCACAATCTCCGACTGAAGCCTTTGACTTGCTGAAAGAGAGAATTGTGCTGCAAGAACTTTGATACTTCCGTACTCCCGTAGCCATACCCTGATTGTTGCTTACCGTTTTGCACTCGTCTGCTCCTTTGTCCGAATACCATCCCGCACGTTTAGCCCTTTTGGGACCAAACATCACGGCGCTTGAGTTCTCACTGTAACTACTATTCTTATAAGATTGAGTTTCATCATCACTCGAAGTGCACCCAAGTTCCTCGTCCTTCCCACCAGAACGATATTTCAGTGAGTGATTCATATCGTCTATCCTCCTACGAACGTGCAGTTTGTCGTCTCCACCATTACGTGGTTCCCATGAGTGGCGACCGTCAGCACTCATCGTATTCGTATCAACTTCGGTATATATTCCCGATCTGGCTGATGGTGACTCTGTTCCTTGACTACTACTATCCTGCCTTTGCCTGTGTCTCAGAAATGAACAAAATGTCAAGTGGCTGACTTCGGCCTCAGGACGCCGTTGTTTCTTCAACTTTGCCCTCTTCATTTGGGCCCGAACAATGGCCCTGTCCCGCAGCCTGTCGGTTTTTCTTCCTTTGGCTCTGATATTTGATCTGCAACACTCCAGAGATGAATTGGAGGAAGGATATCTCTTTTGAACATTTGAATTTTGGTATTCCATCGATGAATTGGAGGAAGAGTGGTCTTTTCTAAGTTTCGGGCCTTTTCTCTCACGTGCTTGGGTTTCATCTACTCCTCGGTCCATATGTTGATTGGCACTCTTGGTAGAGTGATTGTCTCTTGAATAATGTTCAAGCCCGTTCCCATGAGGCATTCCCACTTTCGCCAAGGGGGTATTTGTCTGTTTGTCATCACCATCTTTCCTCTCAGTACCTTCGTGAGATTGGACGATGTTTGAGCTTGACTGAGAGCAAAGTCTTGAGGACTGCCGTCCAGCTGAAGCACTGCAGTTCTGGGGATGGAGCCCACCTTTATTCCGTCCTTGACCTTTATCAAACTCTTCCTCCACTATCTCACTACCATGACTGCTGTAAGAAGTAAGAGCGCTGTTACTGCTTACGCTGATTGGTGACAAGATCAGCTCAGTAAATTGCTTTGAGTAACTGGTCCCTTTCTGCAGAGGTCCGTTTCTCAATTGGCCGTCCTCGTTCTCATGACCGTCGTCGTCACCAATCTGTTTTCTCACCATAAGTTCAACTAGCTGAGGAAGAAGGGAATAAGGACTACTGCTTTCAGCATTATTCCCATTTGTGTGTTCACCTTCGACTTTTACTCCGCTACCCACAGGATCAGAGAGTTCAATGTCTACACTAAATTCATCACTAGTATCATCTGGGCCGATGCTGGAAGCGCATTTCTCGAGATAATTATTCGCGGATTTACCTCGTCGTCCATACGTTGCCAGGCTGACAGGAATTTGTCCTTCTTGAATAGAGTTTAGCACTTCCTTCATCAGACTGTCATTCAGCGAAACCTCAAAGGTGATAGTGTCGTCCTCACTTCCACCAGCTTTGCTGTAGATTATCTTCCCCTTAGGGACTTTCTGAAGTTTTCCGCTAGAGGTTTTCCCGAGTGCCAGACACCCAGTGTTTGACTCATTCCCATTCGCGTTTCCACTTAACAAAGCGACTGGTAATCTAGTCTCAACAGATAAATCATCTTGTCTAAGCAACAGAACATGTGCGTTATTGGTTTTTCGCTCATGCGGATCGTTGCTACAACTTTTGGCAGCAGCTCCAGTAGTCCTGGGCCTGGAGCTGCTGTATTCACCCATCTCATTCTCAAGGACTCGGTGCGGCGATTCAAGTTCATGTTGACGAGAATCCTCAACATGTAACAGAGCGCCATCGTTTGCCAACGGCCAGTCGGCACTTCTCTCGCTGCTGTATGGTCGCTTGCTACCAGACGCTACTTTTTTGTCCGCAGTACAGATTTCGGCTTCTCTGTCGAGGGTCTCTCGTCCTGCTGGTGGCTCTGGAGGAACTTCTGTCGTCTGTTGTCCTGGAGTGAGCTCCACGTTCTGTTCTTGTTTATTGATCGGAGCTACCGATATGGTTCGTTCTTCGTCAAGTCTTGGTGAAGCTTTGACGCTTTTTCTTCCGAAGAAGTTGCTAAATGATCTTCCCCATGATATTTTCGGAGTTTTGCCTGCTCCTTTCTTCCGTTCAGTACGTGGTAGCGGTGGTATGGTGTTCTGGACAGTCACAGTGTCCGCATGTGATACCATGTTTGGGGTTCCACGGTAGAACGGGTGACTGTTTGCAAGCAAAAGAGTCCACTTTCTCCAGTGAAAGCGCTGGAAGTTATGATTGTCCTGACCGGCAGTGTATCTTATTTCCTGGATTGAGATCCAGGTATCAAGACTTTTCAACGCCTGAGAGCAGAGTCGGAATTATGGAGTCTCTTCCAGCATTTCTTATCGAGCGTCTCATTTGCTAGCTTGATGTCTTCAGGTTCGTGACAATCCTACAGGTTTCAGTGTCCACTGTACGGGGACAGCGGGGACGTTGTAGCTTTGAACGCCATCTAATTGGTGCATCTTACATCTAACATACTCTTTGCTTGGCGAGCATTGGAGCCAAGATAGTACCCGTGGACTAGTAATTCAAAAGAACAAAAGGCTCCCTCACAGACTTGAGGTCTACATGGGCATGAAGAACTACACGAGCTGAACATGTTTTTCAAAGTAGTAGGTAAGTGGTGCCAACTATACGGGTACATGAGATGCACCAACGAGAATGATCCAACTCCAAGAGAGATCCATTCAGCCTCTCTCTAGTTAGTACATGTAGTAAGGTCAGGGATCTCTTGAACCATCCCTTCTCGAAGTTGATTCCACCAAAATATGTCCAGAGGCACTCCCCGAACTTATGGACCTTCCAGCCGATTAAGGGGTTGGGAGTACAGGTGTTAAGCATTACCCCTACATCATCCTCTTTATCTTCCGGCCGTAACAACAGTTGGTAAGCGAGGATCCTCAACACATCTGTCAGATGAGCAGCGTTTAAGCAGTAGCTCCACATTTACACAGCCCCTTGTTACATGCTCCACGAGGACATGTAAGAGAACGATCACACGCTCTCCGCCGACGTGTTTTCTCGTGGATAGAATTTTGCCAGGTTAGCCTACTGCCAGATGAGAAGCGTTTTCGGTTCCGCAATGAGACTACTGGCGCCTTCCATGTATATCACGTTTTGTAGCTTCCTCCAACTTGTGGCAAGCCTCGCCCGTATTCTGAATTCTAAGTTCTACAAGTTGATTACAACCATGTGAACTTGTACCAGTTTACTGACTGCGACAGTTGTACATGGTTATAATCAGGTTGGGAAGTTTGCACCGGATGCCGGAAGAGTTCCACTATCGTCTTCTCTCCCTAAGTGCTCGGGGCCTCGTACTTCATCTGTATCAGGAACCGTGTCCCTGACCACGTATCGGCTCCAAGTTCGCCGATCTTTAGTCTAGCACAGTTATTTGTCGATGCTCATGTCTCTTTCAGCTGGTGGCATGATGAGATCGTAGCGTAGGTTCCTTTTGTGGAGAGCCCCGCTGTGTAAGACCTTCAGGAATATGAAATTCGTGCTTTGACCATTGATGTTTCTTCCAGTTCAAGAGACGATGATCTGTAAGCGTTGAAGCTAGTCGATGGGGTCGTGGAGCGTCTCCCGTAGAAGAGGGTTGACGATTTTCTTGGGGCCCACGCTGACTGAAATGTTTCCAGCGAAAGTTCTGACCACCTAGGGATTTGGTCCAGTTCATTAGGTCTACGTGGGGAGCGCTGCCTGACCTCACGTAGGGCTAATTCACCTCAATTGAGTGACCTGCGGTGGTGTCCGTTTCTAGGGACGGTGAGCACCGTTTTGCGAGATATATTTGCCACATATTTAATTCGAAAGAAGATGAAGCAAGTAGTGCCATAGATTATCTAGCATAGATAATCAGCTTAATTCGCGAAAAAGACAGGCGGGGTCATCTGATTTAAGTATCGGATGCTAGTTCTTGGCCTTAGGAATCATCGTTTCCTTTCTGTTTATATCTCTGGTTTGAAGGATATGCCCGCCAGTAAGGTCCGAATTTTAAGGGCCTTGGTGTACATTGAAGAGCTGCGACCATTGACAAACCCCAGACCGGCATTTCCCAAGGTTCACGGAACGATGGCCCTCAAATTCTACCCGCCGAGTGAGAGGTGATTGCACCTTCACGAGGAAAATGTGAGGTATTGTATATAACAAGGACCTCGCTTGTCAGGTTGCAGCCAGGCGGTGATCTCAAACATTCACAACTTTTATATGCGCCCTGTCCCTGATATTTGACAGGTGGATTAGTTCGGTTATACACATGGGTACACGGTGAGGTTGGAGGCTTCCCATCAATTGTTCTACCGATTCTACCGGGTTCCTTCCCTTAGAGTGAGTTTGACGACATAGGAAATGATCTTGACGAGCTCGTGCTGTCGCTGGGAAGGGTTCTTGATGTAACACACTTTACACACGCTGTGTAACCATTTACACTCACTGAATACCATGCCATGCCAAAAGACAGTATAGCGATGAACAAATTCCTCAGAGAACTGCACTGGCACGAGAAGTAAAAGTTTGGCATGGGAAGTTGTGGCAGTCTACAGAGCAGCACGGCATATTGAATGGGCTGATCAGTGACGTCTTAATGACGAACGGCTTTGGAGCGGGCCGGTTGTACATTATCTACCGTTCCCGTTTCCTGGCTTTCCTCTCACCAGTCCACCTCTCTCAGTCACCGGGACTGGTTGGACTTGCCGGTTCACGGAGGAAACCGGGTTCCAACCGGTGGGAAACAACAACGCCGCGTGTGTAGTATTTACATAGATATGTACCCCTTCATCGTCGAAGGATGAGCAAGAACCGTTTGAAGCCATCACCATCGTTTTGAATTGCTAAACTACCTCCTAACTTGCAACACTCGTCAAACAAAACCGGGCCGCTCTTGTCGTATGGTATCCTTAGTAATTAAACACTCGTAGAATATAATCTGAGGAAAGCCGTGTGAGCTGTGCCGAGAGGAGCAGGACCATGCGGAGGGTTATATTCTATACTCCGAGCTGTTACGATATTGTAGATGATATCACTTGGAACACTGGAGTTCAAACTCGGCGTGCAGATGACATGTATCAGAAAGCAGGGCAAGAGAAGAAAAATTTCTTACGAGCTTGAAACAACAGACTTTGTAACTCTCAGCAATCGTGCATCCTCGACCTTAGCATGTGTTTTCTGTTCTTTCAGACAACAGGCTCAGAATCCCCAGATGTCTCATTGGACTCTTACCTTAATCTGATGATCTCCGCCTTTTTGAGTTCAATCCTGCCTTCAGCTGGGTGTTCTCAGTGGATCCTCCTGTCACCAGGAAGAGACTGTGAAGAAGGGGTTCGTATCTTCTGTTGGTGATTCTTACTCCAGAAGCAAAGCCTACGATATCTGTACAGCAGTCCAGCAGACAAGTCAGATCCGATTCTCGACAAATTTAATGTTGGACGCTTGAAGACGATGAAATCTGATCAGTCGCATTCCAACGAAAACGGCAGCTCCTGTTATACACTGCAAAATTTGGAAGGCAAATAAAAGAACAAAGTACTCAGTCCGGCAATCAGACCATGGGCATCATCTTAGCGAAATGATATAGAGCCTCGACAAGTTTGTTTACCTACTCCAAAATCTCCAACATAGCATGCGCGCGCACTCAGAAATACTGAGGTTCAGACCTGAGTACTCGGTCGCCATATGTCTGCCTGGAGCATGTGTACTTGCTGGTCCTCTGTTCCAAGACGGAACTGGGAAGAGGGCAGGCTCGCAGGAGGTGGTTCAGTTGTTGCAGGGAGGACGTCTCCTGCTTTGGATTCTTTCTTGGCATCGATAGCTTCCCCTCATTATGAACTTCTGGTTCCTTCGCAGGGTCCGATTTTGAACAATCTTCCTCCTTGCCTAATGGCGCTTTCATGCGCTGGACGACGGTACATGCAACTGGTTCTCGCGAGTTCGAGTTCAAAAACGTGTCGAGAAAACCGAAAGATGTTCCTGCGACTGTCGCTAACTGAGGGCAAGGACTCGGAACCAGGGCAAGGACATGGTTAAACAGAATTTGTATGGCAAGAACTTGTGACCCGATCTGCGATACCTCTAGTCGCTGCTTGTGGCGGTGCTCACCATCATTCTTGCATTCAGAGCACCCTGCATATTTCACTTCCTCCATCTTTCGAGGGAAGAGGCAAATATGCAGGGGTTTAATTTATTACCTAACCCTTCCTGCCTGAAGGGTTAAGTAATAAATTAAAGTCACAGTAGATTAATGTATAGATAGCTACTCGTTCCGGGATCTGTACTTTCAGAACCGCGGCAATTTACTCACGCTTTATGGTTTATGTCCACGTCTCCTTGCGTTTCCAAGTTTGGGTATAAATATTTTGATTTGTTTCATCAATTTGATATTGATTTCTACGGACAAAAGTTTCCAGAAGTTCATCTTGCATGCATATTTTTGTCTACCTCTCTCAAGATGTGTGCATGGTGAAGGGTTTATTCTTTTATTTTGTATAATTTTCTGCTATATGTTAGTACAGCAAAAATTATACCTATCGTAGTCACCTTGCATACTCACCTGATGGAGGAGGAAAACATACAAAGGTTTAATATGAATTCTTTGGGATCAACCATTCGGATATATAGTTACAAGAGCACGTTTGTCAGCACTCCCCTTATGGGTTCTTTCTGGATCATTTTGTGTTTCCTGATCTAACATCGTTTAATCTTTAGAAATACTTTGATTTTTCTCTCAACTTATTACAAAAATTTCACCTAACACTTATATCTATTTTTTATAATAACAAGAGGGCAAAATTTTCCCGAAGCTGATTTTGTATGCATATTTATAAATTTTGAAATAACTTACAGTTTGTTGTACATATCCATCATTTATTCATACGCAACATTCTGTCATTTTCTTTTGAGAAGACTAAAATTATATGTAAAATTTAGAATAGTTGAAAGAAGAAAACCCCAATTAGTATAAAAGTTTTTTAAAGAGAACATCTCTCCAACGTATAGAAAGTGAATCTATAATTCATTTCCGTATGATACCATAATGCATTTAAATTATAACATATGTAAAGTTATTTTTATATTATCTTAAGATTCTACTATTATCTTATAATTCTACTATCATTTATTATGACTAATAAATTTTACTCAAGACATATTTAAGTAAATGTAAAATTTTTATCTGTTCTATTAAATTATGAATTAGTCATTACAGAGATAAAACCAGAAATGATCTGATTATTGAATAAAATTGTACTTAATATTTCCTGAATTAATTTTAAAAACATTCTTTTTGAATCATTTCATTTCATTTTATCCCGAAAATTTTGTGAAGAAAATATGAGCTCGTGCCTTTGGCGACCGTAGGGTTCGGAAAAAGAATTTGATTAGATTTGGCTTTTAAACTAAAACTAAAGTAGAATCGAAACATGTCGTGTCGAAGAGCAAACATTATCTCCGAAACACAAAGGACTGTCTTTTTGAGAATATACTTTGTTTGGGTACAAACTAATTACCTAAAAGAACTATTCAACACTATCAAGTAGAAGACAACTATATCCATATTATCCTTCGATTGCCATTCTTCGATTTGTTCTTATTTCTCTCAGTGCAGTGGGAGGAGACCGGCTCGGGCAGTTATTAGGATTAGGGCTCATCTAGAATATTATCATCTATATCAAAAGAATTATATTATTAATAAATAGAGTAAAAAATAGTAAAAAATAATCCATGATACTCTACTTGCACTTCCAAGTACGTAACAGAAAAATTTCTTACAACCATGATAACTTAGAATATGCAGAGCAACAAGAAATATTCCTCAGTTGAAACTGATCAGTCTAAAATATTAAGATAGATTACATCAAAACATAATCAATTTACAATGTATATGGCACACGTCTCTCATACGTAGTGCAGAGATAATATTCTTGAAGTGTTCGGCTGAGAATGCTCATTGGCAGAACTCTCTAGCAAACTGCATATTGGAAGTGAAAGCTCGTTCGCATCTTAGGGAACAACAAGGAGAAGCACGATAAAGCGTGAACTATGAAACAAATGGAGAGGAGAACTAACCACGCTCACGGTTCAATTTCACACTGAACTAGACAACGCTTTGTTACCATCAAATATGAAAGATTTTTCAATATTGCTCTGAAGATCAAGAAATACAGCATGCTCAGTGGATCCTCAACATCCAAAATTGGCACTGGATGGCTAAAGATACTCATGTACACAATCTTTCTTTCGATCTCTGAAGGAGAAGCATGCTTTCCTCAGGACCTAAAGCTGCTCGTTTCTTCTTCTGATGATTCTATAATTGCATTATGGTCGACCTCCAGAGCTGCTGAAACCGACCAACCGATTCCAGTCTAGACTGATCTTGGAGAAGGGTGGACAGAGTTAAGACGAATGCTAAATCCTCGTGAGACCCAAGCTCAGATTAAGGGCTTAAGCAAGCTAGCAGATCAAGCAAGCTAGCAAAAGTATATCATAAAAATCCATGTGGATAAATTGAACAGACGACCTGCTGGTGCAGATTTTTACGAGCAATAACAAGAACGACACGATGAATAACTAATAGAAGAAAGAAGAAAGATCAAGCCGAACAAGACGAAAGAGAGATACAAAATGCCGAGCATGCAACACCAAGAAGAGTGAGGAGAAAATCAAAGTTAAATCACTTCGTTCTAATGTGCCCTCTAAGGACTTTGACGATTGATGCACAAGATGTTGCATCTCGTATTGCAATCGCTCTCCTGTGAACTTTGTTCGCTAAAGCAATCTTAAGTACAAAGTATGAAAAGAGATGGAAAGAATGTTATTCACATTGCACTCGGATCATCCAGTTGTGTCACATTTTATCATATTAATGCACTCTTTTCACATGTGAGTTAAATGAGATAAGTACAGTCCGTGCATTGTGGGATCGAGTGGAGATTTTCTGTCATGCAGAAGCGCTGCAGAAATTTTACAGAATGTTCTTGAAGTGATCTGTTCGGGCCGGAGTGCGCGTATAGCTTGCAGGTGCACACGGGTAACCAACAATCTAACGTAAAATAGCAAGAACATCCAAAGCCAACCCGAACACCACGACAACAAGTTCGCGAATGCACAATGCACATTTCACGAATGCACACACACACAACAAAACTCCTAAACTCGAGTTTCCACACGAAATTGCACAAAAATCTGACGTAACTAGCCTTTTTGCACTTTTAAGTCACACGGCAGCGAACTTCTACATGCCATAACTTCTTCGATGCTCGGCCAAACTTCATGAAACTTGATGGATTAGAATCGTCTCTCCAATGTGCTTCCAAAGAGCCCACTCCAGCCTAACA
Source organism: Asterella californica (assembly GCA_036924285.1). NCBI lineage: Eukaryota > Viridiplantae > Streptophyta > Marchantiopsida > Marchantiales > Aytoniaceae > Asterella > Asterella californica. The sequence goes on along the minus strand of JAYKYS010000010.1, from coordinate 7,877,830 downwards.
TTGACAAGTACTCCGTCTGCCACGCCCGTGAAGTAGAGTAGAACAAGTACACCACACCAAAAGAGACTCGGCTACACCTCGAATTGCACAAGATTGCAGAAGTCTCCACCAGAATCTCCCGAGAACTCCGTGATGAGAGAATCTCGATAACACACTATCTAACCAGAATGTCGAAATCTCCGTCACCACTGTAACCACTGCTTGCCTAACCCCGCTCCTACTGAGCTCACCTATTTCCTACTAGGACGGTCAAGGTAAGGACAACATGTATCTGTCATCATCACAGGCAGACTCTCACGGTCTGTTGGTCGTCACTCCTACCGCACCGTGATAGATAGTCTGACTGGTCCGCAACTCCAGCCTCACTATCGACAGCACACTGAAGTGAACTCACTCCGGAAATCAAGCGCCAACACAAGCAAACGTGGCGCACAAACAGGAAGTAAAATATGGAGGAGTTCCAACCACAAGAAGTCCAAACGATAACGCTCCACACTCAAACATTCACATAAAGAGAAACCCAGCCTCACCCAGACTGACGTCTCCTCTTCGGTGATCACATGCACAATATATGATCATCAACCGTCGTAAATGCTACTTAAGGTCACTAACTAGATGTCCACACCTCTAGTAACTCCAAAATTATCTACGTGGTAGCTCTACTAGTTCACCCAAGACAACTGCCACCAACTGCCTCCATATGCGTCTCTACGATAAAGGCAAAAACTACCACAACTATAGCTTCCCTCTAATATTGTGGGGTCACCTTACCACTCCTCTAGGATCGTGCAAGAAGGTCTCCTACTACCTTATACAAGTCCATAAGTACTTGCACGTATCCCTGTAAGACACCAAGAGCTATTGATCTAGTGATAAAGTCAAAGCTAAGACTACAGAGTTAAGTGTCCAAGTCCAGAAATAGTGTTGGGAGGGGTGACCAGCTGGTTTTACACTTCCCACACAACTGAAACTTAAATATCTCTCTCACGCACGCCAGCAAGCTGGCTTGCGGCGGGCTCGGGCTCAAGCTCAAGCTCAAGCTCCGCTCCACTCCGCCTCCGCACTCTCGCACTCCGCTTCTCACGCCTCCGCACTCACGCATCTTTGCTCCTCGAAGGTCTCCGCACTCCACACCTCGACACTCCCGCTCACTCTCCGCTCCGCTCCGCTCGACTATCTACACCATTGTCGTCGGTTGCTCCAGAAGACGAGTCAGACGCAAATAGCGCGTTTTTTGATGATGAGTCGAGTGTCATCACACCGTTGTTGTGGACATGGACGAGATCTATGGAGCCACGAAGAGACCTCGACATTTCTCGGATACAGTGGGTATCATCGAGCTGGATGACTTCATCCAAGAGTTCGACAGTTGATGCGATCTACAACAGATGCGGAACCCACAGTAGTTTACACCCTTCATGACGTGGAAGGGTTTGTTCCAACACTTGGAGAGACCGCCGATGGACGATTATCATGAGTTCCGACGAGACTACAGTATGGAGACTGAGTTGTGGAGACAACATTGGTCTCTCAACTACGTTTCTATCACTACTGGTGCAGTTTCAGTAGGCGTAGCACCTACGAGTTCGAGTGCCAGTAGCAGTGGTACATCCACAGGTGGCGGAATACCTACTATTGGCGGTGCGTCCACTAGTAATGGAGCAGCTGGTAGTGTGAGCGGGATACCACCAGGATTTAACCATGTGGTTCAGTTCTTCCAGTGTTTGAGAAAGAACTATCAGGGTGTGCGGACCGATAAGTTGAGGAGTCTACAGGAGTTCCAGCGGAAGACTGGAGAGAGCTTACGCGAGACGTTTACTCGCATGAGACGGTTGATCAGCGTTACTCAAGGGATGACGAAAGCACAGGCAGTCCAGTTCTGGTATGAGATACTAGATCAGGAGCTGCGTAGGAGCGTCAGAGATGTCACTCTTCTTAGAGACACTGCTCCGATGTTAGCGGTTGTCTTTGGTTTGGCTGAGCGGATTGAGCTCAACATGATGGAGGAGAGGGTGGTGGTTGCTGGGTTCAGCAAGGAGACACCACATGAGACGACCACCTCTTCTCGAGGATCACAAGTTACGCAACAGCGTGGTGGTAAGAATCGTGCGGAGCAGTCACGATCCCAAGGAGGTGTTGGAGGATCTGGTGGACACAAGTCCATGCCGTCCTTCTCTAGTCAGCAGCAAGCGGGTCCTTGCTAGACGTGTGATGGTCCTCATCAGTAGAAGAATTGTTCATAAAGGAGAGGTGGTTATGACACGTCAGAGACGTCTCAAGCAGTACCTAGGTAATGTGAGCATTGCGGACGACCTGGTCACAGTAGTGACCGTTGTTTTGATCTCCATCCCGAGCATTGTTGATGTAGTCGAGCTTTCATTGTTGATGTAGCTTTCATTGCCTGCTGTAGTTTAAGACGTTAGGGATCGGAGCTCACTATGCGACCTCATTGAGTTCATTGTGTGAGCAAATTGACTCGCTTGTTCGAATCTTCGCTCGTTGCCACGATCGTATATGAGCTTTTGATCAGTGCATTATTGCATTAGGGATCGGAGCTCGCTCGTTCGTTGCCGTGATCGTCAAGGAGCTTTTGATCAGTGCGTTAGTGCGTTAGGGACCGAAGCCCATTGTCGATGTAGACGAGTTCGTTGTCGTGCTCGTTGCCGCGTTTAGCATTAGTGCGTTAGGGTGGAGCTACTACTGCTGCTCGTTCGTTTCCGCGCTCGTTGCCGCGATCATAGAGGAGCTTTTGATTAGTGCGTTAGGGCGTTAGGGTGGAGCTGCTTGAACCTCGTTGTTTGTGCAGGTACATTACGATCGACAACACAAGAGAGGAGCGGCATAAGATACCAAGTACTCTTGTGTATACGAAATTGGTATGTGAATGTGATTGTAAGTTGATGGTCAAGCGTAGATTGCATGCATATCTAGAATCTGTATGCTAAGTCTATGGCGGAGTTTATGCAATGTACTCGATGTAATCAGCAACTCCTGATATTCATGTTCTTTAGAGAGAGACGATGCAACAACCCTTTGGGGACTCGGATGTTCAAGCGTTGTAACTCATGTAGCCACAATGCCAGTTTGGATCCATACGTTACAAAAATCAGTCGAGATGTTGTTGATATAGTCGAGATGATCGTATGTGAGTTTGATAGCTTTTTAGATGTAATGATAGAGATTTTTGATCTGAAGACCTCCGGCAAGGCTCGTTGTTGACTAGAGTTGAAATCTTGTTGCTGGAGGATCTGTTGATCGACTCAGGTTTGATACTCATCTTAGGATCGCAAAACGAAATCAATGTTAGTCTTTTAGTGCATAAGTATGATTTGTTCGTTAAGGAGTACTTGAAAGATGACATCGAGTGCACATCTGGGTATTATTGAGGCTTTCAGTATGCTCACCCCTCGACGAATATCAAGAAGTTGCATGTATGCACTAGATCTTTGTGGTGTACGAGTCGGGACGATCGAGTCTCGCAAAGACCTGAGGTAAAAATGAACAACTTGACACGGACCTGGTCAACGTAAAGCCATTCCGCGTTTCTCTTGTAAGAGATCGGTGAAAATAGATCTAGATGTGAAGGAGAAGGTATGTGTTTTACTGATTCAGCATCTTTGCGAGCATGAAAAACCTCACTTTCGTGAGTTATGCATCTTTGCTGCTGCTATAGATTATTTGGAGAAGCCAGTGCATAGTAGTTTTCAGAAGATTGAACTATATCGTGCTCTTTGTATGGAGCGTATCATCAATCTTGCCATAGTCACACTGTCTCAGGTGAACTATCATATAAGTAGCATTGTGGCTCGTAGTTATATCTGGAATATCACCGATCAGCTTGCATCTGCTCATGATTTAATAAGCAACGAGAAGTATTGCAGTCAAGGCTTTTGGTCTATTGGGTTTCAAAATGACGAGAAGGCTTCAATGTTTGAGTTTGTCACATCTTTTCTCGATAAAGTTCAGAATGTCACGAAACTTCTTATCGATTCGACTTTTAAGACGAACTAGGTGAGATTCGAGTTATTCGCTGTCAATGCTAACATTGGAAGATTCGGCTTATCATTATCATATATGTTCTACTCTCCAAAGCTTGATGATAAAGATAAGAGAGTGATCTCATCGCAAGGAGATGGAGGAGCGCATTCGTGTGAATGTCCTTATATCTTGATTCAAAGCTATGTATGTCTTGGGTCTGAAGTCGATGTTTATCTTTTCTGACAAAGATATTGGACAGATTCGAGCTATGCAATAAGTGTTTATGCGAACATATGTGCAATTATGTCTATGACATGCGCAGGCTGTAATAGAGACCCGCGTCCGTCAAGTGAAGCGTCATGTTTCCAATTATGATTCTCAGTATACTAGTTTGCTATTTTCATGTATCAATCCAACTTGGAGTAATATGGGTGTTGAGATTCCTGAGCACATTGCTTCAATGGAGATGTGACGTGAGATTAACATGTGGTTTAGTACACTTTAACGTACACCCATTAATCTTAGTGAGCTTGGGTGTATACTTATCTGCAGAAGAGCATAACGAGGATTGTGTGCAGGAAGCTTATATGTGGTGTTATAGTCGCGAACTAAGTGCACTTGTGAGCTTATATGTGAAATGAGTGGTACCGTCTTGATGGAGTCTATTCGCTCGATCATCCAAGTCAGTGCTATGTATATCAAGAACAACTAACATAATTGAGAGTCACTGGAGGAAACTAAAGTATGATTACAAGTTTTCATGTAACAAACCGCGTCTTGACAAATTGTGTGAGATCATTGCAGGAACACTGATTCCAGATTTGCAGATTAACGTCAATCAGATGCATAATGGACGTTTTTCCTCATCACGGTGGAGGGATTTTCGTGTGTCCTGGAAGAAGTTGTTAGAGTCGATCATTTCTCCTGGGGCATAATTGCGTTACGAGACAATCTCACAAAATGAGTTTGTAGTTGTCCATCATTTTTGAATGATGCTTATTTACTTTGTAAGCATTTAGTTCAGGCTTATCATCTTCAACAAGGAAGTTCACCGAATTTTTGGAGATCACTCGTCGACACGACTATCCTTTGATCGAGTTTGGACCCACTGGTTCAATTTTGGAACATCACACCATTTTTTCTGAGCATGTTCCTTGATCTCAAGTGCTCGAGATACAAGGTGTCTGTTCTCTTGGAGCCGAAGCTTCGCAGGATGAGAGCTTGTTTGTAGACTCTGTACTTGCTCGTTTACGACGAAATGCGACAAGAGTGGAGATTTTTTGTCAGACAAATGTGATAACGTGTTGTTTTTAACAAGGATAAGTAAGATCATTGCTACATTTGAACTTTGGCTAGAAGAATGTGATCAAGCGTTAAATGTTTGTACTCAACAAGGGACCTTTATGACGAATGGTCTAGCTGACGTTCTTCGGTAAGTTTGGGTAAGTTTGTGAAGTTTTACTACTGTACAAATTTTCATTCATACGCTTATGTTTATAGTGTGTTAATGTTAATATGTGGGAGGCTTAAGGTCGGAGCAAGGAAGGTTTTGGGAAAAATTTTATCATTTTGTTAGGTTGAGTTGAGAAGGGGATGGGGAGGTTCATGCGGTTAAGTTTATAGTGTGTTAATGTTGATGTGTGTGAGGTTTGAGATAAGGACAAGGAAGGTTATGGAAAAAATAGCGCATTTTGTTGAGTTGGATTGGGTTGGGTTGGGAATGGGGTGGGGAGGTTCACCTTTGTCCTCAATTTGTGAGGCTCGCAGGTTCAACTCCTGACAAATGTCCTTAAGGAATTACTGTCTAAGCGCTTCTCAGCAGCTCAGTCACGAGTCTTTTGTAGAGAATGTCAGCTTTGAACTAGTCATTTTCTGAAACCGTCAATTTCGCTACAAATGTGTTTTGGTGTTTAACTTCAGGAATAAAAATTCATGAAGTTAAATACCAAATGTTTGGTTCTCAACTAGTGCTATGTTATGCGGTAGACTAGATGATGAGCTCGGCTGTTCATGTTCGTGCTTTGAATCTATTTTTTATCCAGAGTGCTTGTCACTCACTGCAAACCTTGAATAGCACTAGCAGCTTCAAAACGATCAGCCTCGTTGATTCTACACTGGGAACGAGTAACTGAAGCAACACATATTTTCTCACCTTCTTCATCCCACAGCGTCACACGTAGTGAGATAATGACTCAAAGTTGTGATGCACGCAATATCAATCTGCCATCTCGTAACATTCACGTTCTCGAAACTAGCATCGGCAATCCAGATTGGTCAGCGGACTTGCAAGGCTGAGATCAGGCAACACCTGAAAGTCATGATTGAGGCTTATGCATCATAACTCCAGTGTCTCATGCGTAGCTTCTGTTTGTTGTCCGTCTGTAGCAAGACACAAAGTAATTTTCCACCCGAGCTTGAAGCGATGTTACATTGTGATCTCTCCCAGCGCATGATTTTTGCAGATGTGGTGTGTAATATCGTGTGTGCTCGTGGACAAGGAATTGGATATATCAAAGTGCTGTTCCAGGAGTTCTCGTCAGGACTGCAGACTATTTTTGTCGATTAGGTCTGACGTGACTATTGACATTTTGTCCATGTTTGCAGCAAGAACAATATAACCACTTTGTGGATGATTTCAGTTGTCGCAAGCAAGCAATCCAAAGCAATTCGACTCTCTAGGAGCCAACATCACTCCAGAGTCCAGAGGCTCCCGTATATGCAGATGGATTCACATTATAGAAGGACTGGAACAAAGTGTCATTTCCTTCCAAGTCCAAGGTGTCCCCGCATCAGTCTTGCAGATTGATGTTCACCTTTGCAATTCCTCTTCAAAGGGATAGAGTTAGAACAAGTGAAGAGCTTCGATGACTAGACAAAGAAGTTATGATGACAAAGAAGATAAAAACAGCAGATAGAGAGAAAGAAGCAATTCATCGTTCGAATGTATTAATGAGACGATCAACAGAGGTGGACTTGTTGCACTGTCTTTCCATCGAACTATCTATCGACTACATCGAACAGGATATCAAGGAACATCATTGAATGAGTCTCTTAGAGACTGGTGCACAGAGCATTACAATCAGAGCAAGATGATTCGTCGTCACTGTGAAATTCTCCATAATATGAAACTCTCTTTTGGTCAGTGAAAATTGGATCATCATCATCATACTTAAGGCCCGGGCTAAACTCTTTTTCCATCTCTCTTTCTTGACGAGCATCCATCACAACAATGTTGCTGTGCAAGTCATCGGCTTTCGTCGGGATCTGACCAATGGTAGAAGCAAGTGAGCCTAGTGTCTTCACTATTTTGCCAATCTGATCTTGTACTTTCTTCAATTTCATCATCAACTCAATTTCTCGCGATGGTTCACTATTTCCATCTCTTGACTCCCGCTGTCGTCCATCTGCATATACGCATCAAGATGAGTGAACGAGCAACAATGCCGATGTGAACGAGCTTAAACAAAAACGAAAACGTTGTTCTGAGAAAATTGATAATGACAAGCAGCATTCTCAAACCGATCAGATCGTCGGACATTGACACAGAGCACACCCTCAACAAGCAGAGCAGTCGAGAGAGTCCTAAGTCTTCTCTTGCAGTGTGTAACTAGCTTCCTCGCAAGACAGATTGTTCACGATAACCTAACTTTAATTCAAACTCTATGGACGAAAAAGTCTCTGTAGACGATAACTCTTTCGCAGTCACAGTTGAACACTCCTAAATGGATCCATCGACTCTGTTCGGCCGATGAGACGAGAGTCCGAGAGAGTCTCCACTTAACTCGCACGTGAAAACCTCACATTTATCTGTCATTTCGTGGAAAGACTACACGATCTTTTCCACCGGTTCACTGTAAACGGCTCAACACATTAAACTATATCGGTAGTTATTGTACTCACCGGTTCGATAGAGAATCTCTCTATTATGAGATCTCAAAAATTAAGATAAAACACTCTTTTCATCTGAAATAGAAAAGTAGTAACTATGAATCATCAGCCAAATTATTATTTACGGTAACGTTATAAGATATTATAGTTTTGTTTGGGGTTTGAGGAAGGTTACAAAGTTTACTGTCAAAACTTTGAATGATGTGAGAAGATAAACTCTTTTTAAATATAGAGCATAACACAACTAGACTGGATATTGCATACATGTTCAAAACTGTGTGAGCAATTGTCACAGTACATATAATTGTGCAACATTTTGCTTCGACGGTTAGACGAGCGGCTGAAGGTACTATACATATTCTCTTGTTGTACATAGATTATATTTTTTATCTAATCTCTTCAGTGCGTGCAGGCGAAACACGGAACGTGCAGCTTGAAATCTGGAGCATGACACACAGCCGACGAGACAACTACAGAATTTAATTTCACTATTCATAACTTTATGTACAATCTTTATAGAGGATGAAACTTAAGCTATTCACAATGATAGCACTGTATGTACATTACCTCCATACCTATGAATAAAAGAAATTATTTTACCTTCTGTTTCTTCTATTCCACAATTTGTACATTTCCCTTGCATCTGTGAGGAAACAAAACTATTTTGCTTTCGATTCTTCACTGCCAACGATAAGGCAGAAAATCTTACATCTAAACAAAGAGAAAAATAATTAACTATCGATTTCCCGTCATAACTACTCGGAAATTTTAATCATGCACTGACTACCGAGGAGGTACCTGGCAATGTTATGCAACTGATACAATAGAGAAACGAGAAGTAGTGAAAATACATAACAAGATCTATGAGAAGCTGAACAGAGGACTTCCTATGCGGATAACGAAGAATCCGTTGTCGTGTCAGATTCTCCGTGAAGGATGTCCAGGAAAATGTGAGGTTCCTGACTGTGGAGATGTAGTGTGCTGAACAAAGACAAGAAAGAGACAAACAAGCATGAAAACAAGCGTCGTAATATATACCAACTCCCAATGTACATACACTATTTATTCTTTCTCCTAAGAACTCAAGACTGAGAAACATACCAGAGCGATCTGTACTCTGCTTCAGAACCCTCTACAACGAGTCCCTGAATCTCAACCCATACCCAAAACTATCGAAGCGTAGCTCAAAGAAAGAGAAACATCCCTTTGCTAACAAAAAGAACTGCACTTGTACCCCACGATTCAAACCCAATTCCAAACAAGCTGTAGCTAAAGCTCTTAGCTAAAGCTAGCTACCATAAGCTGTACATGACCAACTAGAACTCTAACGAAATCAAAAAGCTGAAAATCGTAGCGAATGAATGAAAAAAAGTCAATCTGAGAACTTTCTCTTTTTGCCAAACGGTCTTCAGATGTCCGTCGCAAGTGACCGAACCTTCAAAAGCTCCTCCCTGCGGCTTAAAACTGCACACACCGCAAACGGATCGTCTGATCTGATATCCGTCTTCTCCGGTAGATAGATTTAGCTACCCTGAACCCAACAAGAATCCAAACATGTCGTTTGGAGTTCCCTTTGCAAAACCACCCAAGAAATTTGGGTGCATGATGAAAAAAATAGACGTAAATCGACTCCTTGTGGCTCAAACTCGCTCACCACACCCAAACCAACAATCCAATCCACTTATGGTCTTCTCCTATGTGTAGATGAAGACTCCCTAATCGCGTAAGCACCAAGAACGAAAAGCTTGACTCACCAATCGCGAAGAATAACCTAACTTCAGATCGCAGACGAACAGAAATTTGACGTAAATGTTTCCTTACGGGTCAATTTCACTCAGAACTCCCAAACCGTCCGATGAAACTTCGTATCGTCTTCAATTTTCTGTAGAACTCGATGTTCTGATCTCGATAGATCCAAGGACAACAAGTTTGGATTCCAGAACGGTCTAACTCTCCTTCACACGTTATTGAAGCTCTCCAAATCTTCTTCCTGCGTCTCTATTTCTCTCAGTACACACTCTCCGATCCGCCTCTTCACGAACCGTCTTAACCAACGCGTAGCCTGCACAGATCTAAACCCAACGACGCTTTGCGCGTTTGCATTGGACCTCCAAGTCTCCCGAACCGTCCACTGACAGGTCGCAAATGCAAGCTAACCTCTTAAGTTTCTCCCTTACGTCAGACGCTGTACGTACAAGAGTTCTCAGATTATCAAGAAGTAGGCCCCTTGCGTCCTTAGTATAGCGCCTGGAGCTGCAAATACCCAATCAGCAAAAGTAAATTAAGGCCTAGCTTAATTTTCTCTTCTTCCGAGTCTCATAGTAGACGAAGTGCCTATGAAAAGTTGACAATGAGCTCTGTCTATTGATGCGATGAAAGTGAAGATCCGAAGTCGTGTCAAAAGTCCGTAAGCTAGGGCTTAGCTTGTTTTACCCATCTTTCGAATCTCGTAATTTCTCCACTATGCGTCCAACTGAAGTAGACAAAGTGCCTAGGGAAGCTGACAATGAGCTCTATCCATTGATGTGATGAAAGTGAAGATCCGAAGTTGTGCCAAAAGTCTGTAAGCTGGAGCCTAGCTTGTTTTACCCATGAGTGTCTTTGGAGCGATAACAGTCGAAATTTGAATTTCAAGTAGGAGCCGGTCTAAGACACGACATCCACCCCCTCCAAACATGTGCATCTTCCGATATGCAGCAGAAATATCAACCAAAGAGTGGACCGGCACTCACACCATCTTGTCATCCTCCCTCTCATCTCAGTCAACCTCATCCTCAAGGTTGCAACTTGATCGTCATCTTGAAGTTACTACCCTACCATGATCTTCCCTAGATCCATGCTTGTCGACTTCTTCTCCAACCTCCAATCCAATCACCCCCTCTAAATCTGCACATCTTTCAATATGCGTTCGAAGACATAGAAGGAGTAAACCATCATACCATAAAAATGTCTTCTATCCACCCAGTAGAACCTCACCGTCGAGGTTTGTGACCTTAGTATTGTAGTAGACATCTCCCATCCCAATCATCACCATGTATCCTGATTGTAACCCTCAACCTCTAGTCTGTACATGTCATCGTACGTATCCTTCTCTTCTCTTTTGTTTTCTGGAAAAAAAAACCACACTGCTACAACCAAAATCCCAATCACAACCATCATTGTCTCGCTGTACAATGGTATCTTCCTCAATCATCATCCTCCCAACTCTAATCAGCTTCAACAATAGTTTCTCCCCTGTAAGTCATCCTTACTCATCATCTTATATCCGCAACCTCGAGAGCATCCGTCCACTCTCCTTCACCCTCATCATGTCCATCCTTGATGATGTCAATGTAGGCATCATGGACTTCCCTTGAAGTTGCACCCTAAACCTCCCTTGATAGGAACCCAACCTCCGCATCTCGAAGGTGCTCCTCCCAACCTCCCTTCACATCCATATTCATCATCTCAATATCTGGTTGTTGTTTACATGCAACCAGATCATCCACATCCATTGTCTGTACCCCAACCATCTCCTCCGGTTGTGAAGGATCATCCTCCATTGCCAATCCAGAAAGAATAGTTTCATGTTGAACCTTATCCTCCTGAGCTTACTTCTCTGGAGAAGTCTCTTGTTGTCCCTTCTTCTCGCACTGCATCATGGATGCAATATCCAACTTGAGCTCACTTGGATCGACGTGCTCATCCAAATCATCCATATGGAGAGCATGCTCAATCTCCTCCACCCTAGCATCATAGTTTGTAGCTTCGATAGCTACAACTGCATGTGCTGCAAAATAATCATCCACCAACCTCTTCATCCCTCCTTTACCAACCTTGGCTTGAAGGAGAATACATGTACTTCTGAACCGAACATTTCCAACCTTTCAAGAAATAACCTCTCGTTGCAAGGACTCTACAAAGTCGATGCAATCGTCTCGTTGATGATTAGTACCATCACACCACACGCATTGATGTACCCAAGCTGGTTTGGATACAAGCACCGTCTTGATCAACGATCTCTTATCCTCCAACCTAGTAATCTTAGTTTGTAGATCTTGCATCTTTTGCTGTAGGTCCTCGATGGTTAGATCCTTCTCCTCTACAACCACAATTGGAGGTAGAATCTCAGATACTACCCGAACTGGTGTGGTAATCAGCGATATAGGTGTCGACCTTGTAACCTTTTTCCTTGTATGTCTCCAGACAAAAAGCTCAACCGCTTCATGCACAACCTCTCAATTCCTTATCAACCCTTCTTCTTCTTCTTCTTCTTCTTCTTCTTCTTCTCCATCCTCCAAAAGTAATTCCAACTGTTTTTGTCATGGTTCATCCGCAGCTTGAAGAAACAACTCTGTCTTGTAGGTCTCCAAGGTTAGTTTGTCCACCCGAGATAGTTGAGAGAATTGTCTCTCGAACTCTCTTAACAGCTCTATAGGCTGTAAATCCTTGTTGGGTCGGTTGACTCATCCCAAAAATGATTTCTTGGTTACTCGATCTGAGTTTCCCAAGAAATATTCCTCTATTAGCGCATGTGAAAATGTATCCCAGTTCCTCCCAGAAGGCTTTGTTAGACCCTTCACATGCTCCCTTATCTCAAGCACCGCAGCGAGTTCGAATGTCTCGATCATCTCTTTCTCCGATATCTGATCCCAATCCATCTCCGTCCTATAACATCTCAAGTACTTTGAGATGTCTCCTCCATCAAATAGATCGAGTTTGTCGATCATCCTTTGAAGCGCCTTCTTCCCTGAAACCTCCTTTTGTTAGTTCCCTTGCTCTTGTCGCAAAAACAAAGTGAAGGCTTGAAACAAACTGCAGTTACTACATCCAACTGCACCCCTAGTATCTCCTCTGATCTGTACATCCCGTCCATAGTCATGGCTCGTCCCATCCTCCCATCCTCCCATGATCCTAAGCATCTACATATTCATCATCTTGGGTCCGCAGCATCCTCTCGAACAACCGTATCCATCTTCATCCTCGTTCATGATTGTTGATCTTCTCTTCCAAGCTCTAACACTAAAATCTCCACCCCGGATCTTCACGTCGAGTTCACCATCGTTGTCGTGTCAGATTTTGCATGAAGGATGTTCAAGAAAATGCGAGGTTCCTGGCTGTGGAGATGTAGTGTACTGAACAGAGAACAAGAGAGAAAAACACAAGCACGAAAATGAACGTCGCTATATATACCAACTCTCTATGTATATACACTATCAGTTCTTTCTCCCAAGAACTCAAGACTGAAGAACAGACCAGAGCGGTCTGTATTGTGCTTCAAAACTCTCTACAACGATTCCTTGAATCTCAACCCATACCCAAAACTATCGAAGCGTAGCTCAAAGCAAGAGAAACATCCATTTGCTAACAAAAAGAGCTACACCTGTACCCCACAATTCAAACCCAAGTCCAAAAAACATCCATGTACAAGCTCTTAGCTGAAGCTAGCTACCACAAGCTGTACATGACCAACTAGAACTCTAACGAACTCAAAAAGCGGAAAACCGTAGCGAAGGAACGAAAAAAGATCTATCTGAGAACTTTCTCTTTTCGTCAAACGGTTTTCAGATGTCGATAGGGTCTTCTTCCTTGACTCAGTTTGCCCAGAAAATCTTCAAATCTGACTCTCGACAGCCGAGATATCATCGATTTTTAGTCGCAGGTGACCGAACTTTCAAAAGTTCCTCCCTGCGGCTTAAAACCGCACACATCGTCCAAACGGGTCGTCTGATCTGATATCCGTCTTCTCTGGTAGGTAGATTTAGCTACCCTGAACCCAACAAGACTCCAAACATGTCGTTTGGAGTTCCCCTTGCAAAACCACGCAAGAAATTTGATCGCATGATGCAAAAAACAGACATAAATCGACTCCTTGCGGCTCAAACTCACTCACCACACCCAAACCAACAATCCAATCCACTTACGGTCTTCTCTTATGTGTAGATGAAGAATCCCTGGTCGCGTAGGCACTAAGAACGAAGAGCTTGGCTCACCGATCGCGAAAAATAACCCAACTTTAGATCGTAGACGAAAGAAAAATTGACATAAATGTTTCCTTGCGAGCCAATTTCAATCAGAACTCCCAAACCGTCCGATGACACTTCGTATCGTCTTCAATTTCCTGTAGAACTCGGTGTTTTGATCCCGATGGATCCAAGGACAGCAAGTTTAGACTCCGGAACGGCCGGAACGGTCCAACTCTTCTTCACATGTTACTGAAGCTCTCCAAATCCTCTTCCTGTGTCTTTATTTCTCTCAGTACACACTCTCCGATCCGTCTCTTCACGAACCGTCTTAACCAACGCGTAGCCAGCACGATCTGAAGCCAACGACGCCTTGCGCATTTGCATTGGACCTCCAAATCTCTCGAATCGTCCGTTGACAAGTCGCAAGTACAAGCTAACCCTTTAAGCTGCCCCTTATGTCAGACGCTATACGTACAAGAATTCTCAGATTATCAGGAAGTAGGCCCCTTGCGTCCTTAGTATAGCGCCTAAAGCTACAAATACCCAGTCAGCAAAAATAAACTAAGATCTAGCTTAATTTTCTCTTCTTCTGAGTCTCGTAATTTCTCCACTAGGTGTCCAAATGAAGTAAACAAAGTGCCTATGAAAAGCTGGCAGTGAGCTCTACCCATTGATGTAATAAAAGTGAAGATCCGAAGTCGTGCCAAAAGTCCGTAAGCTGGGACCTAGCTTGTTTTACCCATCTTTTGGATCTCGTAATTTCTCCACTAGGCGTCCAACTGAAGTAGACAAAGTGCCTAGGGAAAGCTAACAATGAGATGTATCCATGATGCGATGAAAGTGAAGTTGTGCCAAAAGTCCGTAAGCTGGAGCCTAGCTTGTTTTACCCATGAGTGTCTTTGAAGCGATAACAGTCAAAATTTGAATTTCAAGTAAGAGCCGGTACACGACACGACACCATACGTCACGAACAACGGAACACAGAAAACCTCACTTTTCACGAGAAAATGCTTTTCGTACGTATTCAAGTCCACAACTATACAATAAAGCAAAGATAAGCGACAAACAAATCACTTGCACCCCGTTGTAACCAAACTGGAAGGAAAATACGAGGAGCCGATTGAAAAACTTGACGTATAAGCACCGAGGTGAATAATAAACATCTAAAACCATAACATCCTTTTCAGTTCTATTCTATTACGCTTGAATTCTTCAACCACTAGTCGAAATATATACCACGTAGACTTTTTCTAACCTCCACCGATGGAAAAGGGTTTGAGGGTTAGCAACTAGCATGTGATGGTACCCACTAGGACAGTCTACTAAAAAAGAAACAGTTTAAGGTGCTTGGACTCGAGTACTGTAGGTCGAAGACTGCTGATAACCCACACTTCCTTGCCAAGCCCATCTGCAGAGAGGATACGGTCAAGACCTTCTATTGTGATGTTGTAGACGATGTTCATATGTGCTATCTTTTGGGACAGCGAAGATCTGTGTAGATACTGGGCGCCAATTGCGCTGACAAGTGTAGAGATTGGGTGTCAAAAGGTCCCACCAAGATTCAATGCTATCCTCTAATGGGACTTTGTTGTGAATTGATTCTATCGGAGTGATGTCTCAAGTGGTTTCACCTACAGTCCTCTAAGAGAAAGGTCGTAGGTTCAATCTCTTGCGAGTACGGTTGGAGATGCATGCTGCTGTAAACTGTTAATGAAGCTTTTAGTCCGAGTCTCGTTGTGATCGACTCACATGGACAGTCTCATGGTCCTAGAAGACTCCAAGGGAAAAGTAATATCATTTACCATTTATCATTTTATTTCACCAAGTGAGGATGAACTAACAGAATAACGGTGATGACAAAGGACGTCACGAGAGCAGCAGCATCTGTGGAATGTCAAGAGAAGAAACACTTCAACTGGGAAGAGACTAATCGTGCCCAAGTTGCACCAGAGTCGAACAATGGACGCATAAACTGACGCCACACAGGTACAATCCTCGACATGATCGATGGCAAGAATGTGTGCGACTAATCCTGTTGTGCTGTTGAGAACCATGTTAGCCGCCCTTCCTCAAGGTGCCGTAACCAGGTGAACGTATTTTTACCTCCTAAGTTAGATTGGATGTCATGCATTCTCTTCTTTACATTACTGTCTTCAACTTCCAGTAAGGAGAAATTTGACCTTCTCGAGACGAAAAGGCTTACGGTACTATCACTCATCATAAACTCTTCTTCACATTACTTACTTCAACTTCCAGTGAGGGGTAATTTGACCTTCTCGAGACGAAAAGGCTTACGGTACTACCACTCATCATGTCTAGGCTTACGGTACTACCGATCATCATGTCTATGCACACTTATCGTTGGTGAACTGGTAATGGGAAGTAGGCTATTTCATCGAGATGGTCTAAATCCATGCACCCAGCATGCATATGGTGTTTGCATGCACCATTGCATGCAACGAAATGGTTCACGTTCGAAGCTTTCTCACACTGACAATGATAACACAAAAGCCACTTCATATATATGGCCATGGGGTGTATGATATAGACTGTTATAGAGGTACGACGTATGACCACCACCAAGTGAAATCTCCGACATTGAAACATCACCAGCCAAAAATATCTCGGTTAACTCAGTGTTCTACCGAGAACCCACTTTATTCAAGGTCTATAGTTGTGATTGTTCAAAGCTGATACCTGGAAAAACTGTTATTTCCATACCGACACGTGAGTTATTATCCCAGGAGAGGAATCTTATCATGTCCAAGGACTGTCCAGCATCGTCAATAAGTTAACGTTCCTACCAGTTTGTCGGTCCCAATTCAGTATTATCTACAAAATAACTGCCCTATTTACCAGGGTTTAACAACTGGTCAGACACTTCAACCAGCAATCTCAGCTGCCAATATACACAACAGTTTGCCATCGGTCTTACACTCTCTACCCAATTCCCATTAGATGTATAATGAGTTAAGCTAATGCGCTTGGGATGAAATCAGTAAACCCCATTTACCACACGGTTTAGCGACTGTCTGTGGTTTTTCCTCGTCGACGTATCCCTCGTGAGTACAAAAATGCCTGCCTCTGCACTGTCAACCGGAACTATCTGTGCGTGTTACGACCCGTCCGCAGTAACTATTCTTTTAAGCATAAGAATGCCGGATGTAGCTAGCCCACTCCACCTAGTGATGGATAACCACGAGGCAAGCAAACGATGCAACCATCATTGAAGCAGCCCAGCAAACAACGAACTTCGAGTCTCACGTGTTAAAGAACTTGGGTCTTCTCGCCACCATGCTCTGATTAAGGCTAGCAAAGTAGTATCATCCCTTCACGCCCTTGTGCTGCTAACTTTCTAAAACAATCACAACTCGTGAAAGTTTCTGCGCCGGAGATGATCTCGTCCTTGTCAAGATGAATTTCAAGTGACCAAGCAAGGATTCCCCTAGTACCCCACTTCAGGGGGTCAAAAGTCTTCGGCACTCGCTGTCATGTTTAGTGACCCTAGCGCGCCTAGTCTTCAACTCACCCACCAGTTTCCCATGCCTGTTCTGAACAAGCAGCCAAAGTCACCGGTCGTTCTGTTGCTACGGCAGGACCCATTTTCTGCCGCAAGGCACCTTCATTCTCTTTTGAGAAAGCGTTCCCCCAACCCCATCCCCATAGAGATCTTTGTTCAGGATTAGGGGATCCGTTTTCTTCTTGCCTTTTCCTCCTGTACATTCCTCGACAGAAACTCAGTAAGAAAACCACACAACGACTCATCTTGCTCTACTGAGATGGTGCGCAAACTTACGTCTGTTACAGCTGAGAAATGATATAGTACTATTTAGTTTTCTCGGTCCATAGCATCTCATTCACACTTCCTGATACGTCCTCTTCAAGGGATCAACAGGAACTCAGCACGAAGAGACTGTAATATCAAAGTGAAACCCCAGCTGGGCACTACGTACTTGAGAAGAAAATGATGCCTTCACGGTCAAAATTGGTGAGCTGCTGACACAGCAAGTTAAGGACTTGCTGGCTTCACAATATTGAATGATGTTCATATTTTCACTGCGGGGCTCTGTGAAAGCTTTACCCTACACTCTACTCTCCATAATTCTGCCCAGGATGGGAAATATTTGTAGATGATGTAGATGCTTCTAAACTTTGATCACTTCCCGCTTATCATTCCTACACAAACTCTCCCACTCGTACTTCAATGCGACAAAATATCATTCCACCAGATACACAAATCCCGACAAAAACTTCTAATTTACAAGCCAGAAACTCGTGTTGCTGATCACCTTGAGCTAGGGAGATATGATCCAGTCACGAGATTGTTGAAAATCTGGGGAGGTTCAAGACGAACTACATCTGTAGCTTGGGACCATCCAACGTCTATGGCATAACAATCATTCCAAACTACAATTTAAACCAAGTAAATCTGTGATATGGCCCTACTTGATAACGCCGGGTTTGTTTCCTTTCTTTCCCTTCTTGCTCTTCTTCTTCTTCAAATTAAATTCGGTTGTCAAACAATACATATGCACCGCAAAAAGCTCTCGAGGAAATGCGGTTTGCTTCTGCACAATCCAACAACTCATATATTAATCGCCACTGACGACTATAACCGATGAGGACTAAGAAATCAACCATGAAACGCATGCCTTACCTTTCCTACCCGGAAACGAGAAGATACGATGTCTAGGAAGAAACAGAACGCTTCTTTCAGGCGCTACTTATGCAGCCCACTGAATGCTGCGGTCCTCTCAGACAGTATGGCAGAGGCAGCAGAAAGCAAAGAGGAAAACGATGAGGACTGCTGGTGAACCAAAGTAGATGAAGCTGCAGGAAAGCAGCAGTTGAGACAGATAAGAAATGAATGCCGTACCTTTCGACCATATACCCCGCGCCCTGGCTGGACGGTAGAGCAGTTGAAGACAGAAACCGGGTTACAACAGGAAAGGAACTGTTTCCTATATGATAATGTCTTCCGTACTAGTGGGCACAGAGCATTTTCTTGAAAATGCCAAGAGACTTACCCGATGTTTATATACATGGAGTCCACCTTGCTGAAATAAATCCCGGAAATATTCATCCGATCTAGTCACACTAGCGTCCTCCTTATCCAGCACAAATCCTGCCATTAAAACGACGCACAGAAGTCGACGGCAACAACGCCTTTAAGATAAGAGTCAAGCGCATCAAGGTGACAGCTTAGACTCATTTTAATACATACAAACAATGATATTTGAGAGTAGCAAAAGCGCGGACCGACTCGTGGCGGTACTATAACACCTACGGACCTCCGGCCGAATACCATATCGTTGAAATAAAATGGAACATCGTCATGCAATGTTCCATTTTATTTGCTTGCTTGCTTGGTGTATACACAAACTTGAGAAACTTCATCAGGAGCATCGCCGGAGTTGACTAATCAACGGCACATGTACAACTAATTATGTGGACAAATTAACAACAATCAACAAAGGATTCACTACAAACGATCGACCCAACAACGGACGCAAAGACTGTGAATAATGAAAGCACATTCTAGAATTTTCAGAGATATAAGTTTCAGCGCTTCGCGTGAGAAATACGAAACAAACTGGGGTTCACTGTTTCAAAACAGAAAAATCTGGGCGATTATCTCCGATTAGTAGCTGACAATCCTGAGAGTAAGTGATGCAAGATCCCAGGAAGGTAAAAGTCACACCTGATTTGGCTATGTTCTCCTTCAAAATTATGAAACCACCTGGTTTCAGGCCGAGCTGCGTAAAGCATGACCGTCAGTCAGCAGAGGTGAATATCCCATAAATCTTCCAACAATAACAAGATTCTAGTAGACACTCAAAAGAAGCAATAATCGTTCATTGCTTACCTTAGCTCGGTTGAAAAACTCTACGACGTCGACGTCTGTGAGATGCCCTATGCACCACTGGATCCAAATGATATCGTATCGTTCTTCGGGCGGCACAAAATCCTGCTCCAATAATGGGCAGAATCATGTGGTCCAGTTAGCTGCACGCCGAGAGAAACAGATCTTGGACACTATCAAGAAGACGCATACGGTTTTTAATGATTGATATCAAATAAGGTAAGTATAGACAGAGTATATTCTTGCTCATGAGAGTAATCCTCGCTCCTGAAAGTGCGAATTTTCAACAAAGTGTGACTTTACTTTCAGACGGGTATGGGGTCAACTTCAGAGGACAAACCTGCAGAGGATAATTGTAAAAATTAACATTCCTCAACTTTATGTGTAGGAAGTCGAAGCTTAGTTCTTTCCGAGCAACATCCAGAAGTTGTTGAACTGGCTCAACAAGGTCAACCTGAAAGAAGGAAAGTATGTTAGCCTTCATACCAATCACCGAGGAAACTAGACTACAACTCTGATCCTCCATAAACAAGTGAGGTCGATAAAGGTATTTTGGATGCACAATCGGTGACTAGGAGATGTCGCCGATAGAAAATCACGAACGAGCACAGCATTGAACAGCTAGTTCAAACCAAGACGATATAAGAGGATGACAAGCCCAATAGAAACAAAGGGTCCACAACTCATGATGGAGGGAGATCAAGAACAAAATGAAGCATGTCAGCTACTCAAATATCTTGCGACACAATGCTGCGTCGCTACTCCGGCAGTGCTACAAGTGGTCACGTTGCGCAACCACAGTTGGGCGACTGAGGGATACTCGGCAGTAAGCGGAACGAGGGGATCGCCAGTACCTCTTCACAATGATGCACAAGAAGATTTTTTGTAACGCGACCAACACCCGCTCCACAATCTACGAACAACGCAAGCTAAATTCAGATATCCTCGTCACAGATGTTCTTTGCTACATCCAACAATAACCGCAGTTCAGCGCAATGGCAATGAGCTTTGTGTTATTTGCAGCTAAAGCTCACCTAGTGCTACCATAGGTAATTCATGCCAGTCTGGTCTTAACGCCTTTAAACAATCCTTCAAAAACTTGTCGCTGTCCATAATATCACGTCCACTTATCTTGCCATACCCCCCCAAGACACCATCGATACTCGCTTCCACAGCCTGTTCAGGAGCAACGAACGATCAAGTCAAAATCACAAAACACGTTCACCCCGTAGGTGCTTTCGGTTAGTTCCTCGTGAAACTATCCAGTGTTCCGAGAGGATTCTTCTCTCGCAGTATTACCGAGGATATCATCACGAACATCCAACATCCTGCCTGTGCGGCATAAAATCTACGCGGGTACTGATTAGCACAGAAACTTTCTCGTTCTAGGACACTTAAAGGCAAAGGGCGAAAGTGGGCCACTTCATTTGACCTCCAGCGGAGTGCAGGGACTGAAAGAGGGTTTTCACCGTATTCGACTGTAGGTCGGACACAGATAGAGTGTTAAAAGAATGTAAAGCGTAAAAAATGATCCGGTTTGAAACACGGCTCAACTACTAATCTCATCTTTAGCTTCGAACCCGCAATGCAAAGAGCGGTTGATCAGAGCTACCCACACAAAATCGAACTCAGCTGTCGAACTGATCAGCAAGAAGTCATTAAGACTAAGTTACAAGACTGAAGTTAGCTAGCTACTGAAGTTATTAGACTTTAACTAAGACTAATAAAACTGGAGTGAGCACCAGTGAGCATCAGATAATAGAAGTTCTCCTATGCAGCCTCCCCACTTTGAGGATGGCGCCCATGAAAAGAATCAATCCTCATGTGCTTTTAGAACTACGTACGACTGTTTCATAATATAAGAATCTACGACACTGTGAATGAATTCCCATCCATGATTTTGGTGGACAACAGAAAAATAACTGGGACTGCGTAGTCGTTATAGACGTATCCCGCAGATATCCCAGGGAACTTAAACAGACATGTTCGCCGGCGATCATGATTGATATTACCCTATCTCCTGCGGATGCTCGAACAACTGGCCCAGAATACGATATATCATCAAACCTCTTGCACCGCGGCGCGGCGCTGTAGCAGTCACAGCTAAATGACCAAATTCACAACCAACCCACGCCGGGCGCCCATACGGATTGCGGAAATAGGAACCGACCAAAGCAAGCGGAAGCAAAGCTGCCAACAGACTGATCTACAATTCATCCCGATCAATGGTATCAACCGAATCCTCTATTTTCCAACACACTTCCGCAATTCACCGAGAATAAACACGGAAGGAAACATTCCAACAACAACCGAAGTCCAACAAGAGAACGAAAACTCCATCGAGAGAAACGTCAACCACACTTACACTCCAATAATTGACGCCCTTGGTGTACCATTCATCCCGACCCTTGTCATCGCCGGTGTAAATTTCCCACATAACCTCGCGGGTTGAGAAAGTGTTCCCATCGGAGTCTAAGCCCTCTTCCATTTTCGCACTGCCTTCACAGACCTGCGTTTTCTTGTCACAAAGAGCCTGAGGAAAACAACTCGGGCCTCCGATTCTGTTCCTCAGTCCTCTCAAAAACACGCCATTTTGCACCATGCACTTGCCGAATGGGCACAGATCCGTCCCGGAGAAAACTGGGAACTCGTACAAGAAGTCGAATAAGAATTCCGGGTACGCTGGCCTTCCCGATCGGCACGTTGCGTTCTGCAGGAACGAGTCGGGGATAGGCGCTGTTCTGCCGCCGTACCTCCGCAAGTGCGACGGGCCTTTGTCCCTGATTTTGTATCGCTTTTTCCTATAATTCGGCGACGGCATACACCACATGTAATTCGCCTTGAGCGCCATTCTCGTTCTCCTCCGCTCCTCTGCGCCTTGCCGACTTGGCGCTCTCCGTTTCCCTTCCGCGTCGAGTCGGGACGCGTCGCGCCGTGAAGGTTCGGATGTCGCGTGGAGTTTGCGGGTCTTGTAGCAACAGACGAGAGAGAAGGCCCGTCTGCGTCCGTCCGTCAAGCGTTTCCCTCCGATCGGCCTGATCGTGCGTCCGTTGGGACAGTGAATCGAATTAAGTCTGCTTGTGTTTGTGTTTTATCTGCACTTGGTGTCTTGTCGGAGAAGCTGAGTCCAAGTACACGGTCACATCATTATCTCGCTTCCTCTTTACAAACACTACTGTACGAAGTTCCTGAGAAATTACTTACTAGGACCCCACCGGGATCTCGGATCCAGAAAACATTTTATCTATTCATACTTCCCGTCCATTTGAACAATAAATAAGCATCCCCAACGGCCTTGTACAATGAATTTCGTTTTCTCTTATAAAAAACATGTAAGTGTTATAAAAATATATTATAATAAGTTATAATAAAACTTCAAAATCATTTATAAATATTATATGTTAATCTCTCCGAGAGTAGCAAATTGACCCAGATATAACCCATAAGTGAAGAGTGGGCTGAGGCCTTCCTGGAGGTATAAATCCGGGAGTGGAATTGTAAATACGTGTCGTTTAACAAAAGCATTAATATATCTTCTAATCCTTCCCGCCGGAAGAGTTAGAACATGTATTAAACACCCATGTACACGAAATGTACATGGGTGTCAGCCTCATGCATATATGCTCGATGAACTTCGGGTAACTTTTGTTCGTTTATTGTTATGAAGAAAATATATAAATATTAGATGAAAATATACACTAAGTTTATGTGAATAATTTAGAAATTCTATAAATATTATTTGTTAGCTCATGTCTAGAAACACGGGGAGAACAAAAGAAAACCTACAAGTGTTGAGTAGGCTCTCGCGTTTCAAGAGGTACAAGTCTGAGTTGAAATCAGCCCCACACCTTCCAATGTCAAGTTGTATGCAAGCATGGCAGTTTCAGCAACAAACTCCTCTCCAAATTGCTCAAAAATGACCAAAGTGACAATAGATGTGACCGAAAAAACTTGAAATTGCTAATAACAGAAATATCTTTGAACTTTGAGACCTCAGTCCTGCCAAACCAGTCGACCAATGATGATCAAACTTCACAAGAAGCTTGATTGGACCTTTCACTCCTACCCTGAACAATTTTCAGGTCGAAATCAAACCAATTCTCCGATATGGATCAAACCGTAATCTGTGTTAACTTAAGAGCTTTACAGACCCAAGTACATTTGATCCAAGATTCTGAACAAACTACTCGACCATTTGAGGTGAAACTTCCTAAGTATCTTACTGATAAGACATGCTTCAATCCTGGAAAGTTTCACTCAGAAATTCGACTCAAAACTTAAGCAATAGCAAACTATCCATGACTATCACAGTTCGCTGTTCTCGTTTTATCACATCTGCACTTCTCAACTTCAATCGATCGGTTCAGAATCCAAATCGATCAAGAAACTGATGAAATTAATATCAAAGCGACCAACACGTCGTCAGGTCTCCAACCCAACAGACAGCTCCTCAAAACTCCTCATGAGTCTCTCGGAACAACCAGAAACGTAGCGATATGTATAAATTTCACCCCCCTCCACTCAATCGATCATAACGCCCTCATCCTTCCATCAAATCGATTGATTCTTCAGCCCAAATTGTAGCCCCGGTTGAGAGCTTTCCAACCATATCTTTCGTTTCGCGAATGGCTCTTCGAAGCCTCCAGAAACCACAGAAACGTTGCGAAGATCAACTAGAACACCATTGGTCCAAAAGTAGACCAATAAGAGCAAAAAGAGCTTTAATTTTGTCTTTTTCTCCACTCAACTTTTCCCCCTAGAACAAATTTTTACTCCCAAGGAGATACAAGATATCAACAAGACTCTAAGACCTCAGAAAATCCTTCAGATATGTCAACTGATTCTTTGCGGTCCGTAACTACACAGAAGAAACGATTGAGTCGCAGACTAATACAAAGTCAATATTACAACCTGGAAACGATATACAATAAAAAATATGAGAAAAGGAAACGGTGAAGCTATCACTCGATTGAAATATTCTTGCCCGAAGTTTCTCACGATCCAAGTCCCATAATTGATCTTCGGTCTGCAATGACACCGGACATCGACCCAAAGGTTGAAAGGAACGTTCGATGGATAGTTGAGATCCATTGTTCCTCACAACAAAATGTACACCGTCATATCTCAAATCTCTCCGTATGTTACAATTGGAAGGATCACCAGGAGCTATAACTCCATCACTCTTCCCATGAATTCATTGCCAAAGTATGCAACTAACCATTGTCGAAAGTGATCGCGGTGGATGCAATGAAGCTTGATGTGAAATGGATTCGGAAAAAGAAGATCCAGAGCCGATAACGAACCTCCGTCCATAACCACCATTCCTGCAGTTCTTCACTCCTCCATGCAGACCATCGAGAACCCTCACTCACGAATCACCCGCTGAGAGAGAATGCCGTATGAACCTTTGACCCACCATTTTATACACAAATGCGGCGACAAGGACCACTAAAGTGAACTCGCACAGATCGATGACTTGGCACGTTCCTCTACCGTACAATCACTTGAACAGATAATCACAAACATGGCACTCATCACACCGTTCGGCGAGTTACATGATACGATTCACGAAACACAGAAAAGAAACACAACCTAAGTTCCACGAGAATTTCACACAGGAGCCGAACCACAACATGACAACGTCCTCGTCCAAAGTAACTGCTAAGTCTTGGCAATCTCCTCTGAGATGATCTGGACTATCGCACCAAATATATCTCCTGGTAAAGGTTCCTCCTACATGTCGAGCACTTGGTATTATTGATTGTTGATCTATCACACCACAAGTATCCCATTATTTGTGTGTTTGTTTATATAAATTTTGTTAGGTATGACTATCTTATAGGTTACTCTAGTTCGAAGATCCAAATCTAAAGTTATCAAAACTATGCATGACTAGCTAAGATAGTTATAACTAAGTTGATGAATCTATTAGAGGTTTCACTATGACACTATGTGACAAGTAACAGAGCTCCAAATATGTTTTCTAAAAATATATAATTTTGTTAATCATCGTTGATAGGATGCATGACGAAAAGTCATGCACCAATACTAAAGATGTTCCTCAAAAGACGTATTAGTTTGTTGTTAACTTCTTATTAGATAGTATGAAAAGTTAACACTTTAGAAAAACTAAAGTAGGAGAATCTCTTACTTTAGTAAAGTAGAACAAGTAATGTGTGTGCTATTCTTAAAGTCTTAGTAGTCTTTAGAAGTTTTACTAAACGACTCAATATATTAATGAATTCTTGTAGGATCACATTGTTCCTCCTAATAGCGTTCTTGCAAACAAGTTCTAATCCCAATCTCAACATCGTATCGCATGATACTCAACGACTCCCAAGGTCTCCCATGTTCACTTTACTCCTTGACAGAAAAATGAAAGTCTGTTCCACCCTCTCAACTCCTCTTTATATACTCTACAACTTTTTATCATGATAACTTTCACTAAGTTACGTTACCTCATGTAATATCTAACCCTTCCTGCCGGAACGGTTAGGTATTAAGTTAAACGAACATGCATTTTTCCTCTTCCGAACTCGGCAGAGGGTGACTATGCATGCTTAGAAAATATGCATCCAAGATGACATCTTGGAACTTTTGTTAATTTATTGTTATCCAAAATATATAAGTATTAAATAAAAATTCTATGTGAATCTAATAATGATATTTAAGTTATTTCTATATATTAAATAATATCCAAGCATATTATTTATATATTATATAATATATAAAGCTTTGAGATGCAAGAAGATCCAAACATAAACTATAAGTGTAGCGCGGACAAATATGTTTCCAAAAATACATATCCGGAAGCTTTATCATTAACATATCACAAAGTTATCTCTAGATCTTAAATGATATTCAGACCTGGAGATGCAAGAAGATCTAAACATAATCTATAAGTGGAGCGGGGACATATGTGCTTTCAAAAGTACATATCTGACAGGTTGATCACTAACACATCATACGTATTTTTATCTTTCTCAATACAAGAATTGGATAATAAATTTAAACATTTGCATATTTATCTTCAGCTCTCCACGGCCTTATACATCTGACGAGAACTGTATCATTAGAGCTCTGTGGAGACGGCTGAGAACTTTGAAGAGAAGTTTCAAAGTGATGCACGGTGAAGAACGACTCGTATTCGTCTGAATGATAGAGAAAGGGATATGGGAAAAAAATATATGCTGAACTTGGTGGCAAGTACAAAACAAACAGAGACAAGCTAGAACTAGAAGGTGTACACCAATGTGGGCAACGATGATGTTGTGCAATTGACCAAGTTGAAACAAGCCAAAACACGAATTACCGATTATGTGCTATTAACTTTAGAAAAAAGAATTCGGCCAGAAGATCAAGACTAGAGGATATGAATGAGATCGGGTAGGGATGCAGATCTTGACATCTTTTTTCATCCAAACTTGTACAAAAAGAATACATAGTAATCAGTATGATGATCAAGGATGAGAGCTAATCTACAAATACATGAACCAAATGAAGATCTCATGGTGGATGAGAAATTGAGAACAACAAAAAATATATAGATAATAATAGATGGATAAACAAATTAACAAAGAAGATAAATCACACTCAAGATGATGTGCAAACGAGGATTGACAAATGAGAAGCAGATGAGAAGATGGAGGTGATATCGTACCAATGCGCAATCTTATTGATATGCATGAACGAGATCAAGAGAAGAAGAGCGGAGAGAGAAAAGAAGAGAACTTGTGGAAATGAGGAGAAAAAAAACACCCAACGGAGAGACAAATGAGTATATAATCCTAGCCAGAGATGCAAGGACTACAAAAAGAAGAAGAAGAAGAAAAAAAAAAAAGATGCAAACAAGGAAAGAAAGAACCAACAAGTACGCATTTTAAATTGTATTGCTGAGACAAACAAAGAAAAATGGAGAAGTTGTTCAATGGTCTAGAATTGACTGAGTCTACATTTCAAATGAGAAAAATTGACCGAATCCATAAACTAGAACTAGAAAGAAATGCACAAATTTAGAACTTGTCAAGAGTTAAGTATCTAGTTTGAGGACGCTCCTAGCAGATACTTTCTAATATCCACAAGCAAGAATGCTCAAATGCACAAATTGCAAAGTTGAAGTCACTTGACAAGAAGACCACGAGATGCTACTTACTGAACAAATGGGTATCATGATTGAGGTCTTTAAAATTTACCAAAGATTATACACAACAGAGGAAAAAACATAAGAGGTGTGTAAAATCATGGAGCAAAAGATTGACAAATGAGCAACAAACTAACATGAACAACCAGAAGAATCATGTTGAGTGAACCACCAATTTACCAAGAGATTCTATAGTAATAAGAGATTTACCTAATAACAAAACCTTTGATGGAGATGAAACTATGATCAAGTGTTCATATACGATCTTGGAGTCCGTGATCGAGTACAATGATCCTCAAATATTAGGAGATTAAGATACTTGTCGCTTATGAAAAAGAAAGTATGACTCACTTGCATACAATCAACATCTAATCTATGAATAATCAAGAGTTTAACTCTGACAACTATTGCAAATATCGCTGATCTTTCCTTCTTAACTAAGTCACTCGCAGTGTTGTCATTCTTTGTAGAAAAGCTGGTGAGAAAAACTAAATCTGATGGATTTTGAACATTGGGTGCTCTTTCTTACACCAAACTTATGGATCATTTTTCTTGTGTAAATTTTGTTGTAGTCCAATCAAACATTGCTCTTGTGGGCTGAGATCAATCGTTCGGTAATATTACACCACCATGCTATTTTTTGATCGATAATACTCGATATTGATCGGACATAAGCATGAATATTTGATTCTTTTCAGTTCAAATTTTCTCTTATGAAGTCGATAAAGTATGATCTCGTGTCTATATTTGTATGTTATATCCTTTTTTATCAAAAGCTGATTAAATGATGCTATATGTGTACATATAATTTTCTAGATATCGACATGTAAAATTAACAGAGAGGAGTTGTCATGATCACGAATAGATTGTTTCAGAAACTCCATGGACTATTCTGAGCACAGAGACGGGTTGCTATCCGACAACAAAGTCGAGGTGAGCAATCCTAAGACAACTATCGATGTAGAACATGAAATCGACATCCAATTCACATCATCGGAGTTTGTAACCAATTATCGTGCAAGTATGTAAAAAAGAGATGCGTCAGTGGAAAACTCTTCTACGACTAGTATTAATATTAGTCTATATTCACCAAACACAAACAATTCTTTACATAGACTAGACTCATCTGATATCGATTGTGTTGTAATAAAGTGTTTCGAGATTCTATCTTGGTCATAATCGCTGGGATCATCCTAATGTCATCTTCATGATCACATCTAGATGCAATGCATCTTCATTTCGTTACATGAAGATCATGTAAATCTTGTTATAAAAAAACGATATCACTCGTGATGTGCATCTCTTCTTTCTCATGGAGTATCATCTATTTGTTGTGATGTATACATGCTAGTGAAGTAATGAGAGATGACATACCAATTTCCTCCAATAGTCTAGCGGAGCCATCTATCTCGAGAAATGCATGGATATCTTAAGAAATAGAGATATCCATTTGCGTTGCATCGAAACAAAAAGCCTCTATTTCATTAGTCCAACAATACTATAGTGTTTCTTGTGTTTTTCAAACCAACTCATAAATATCAAATCAGTATGTAGATCTTCACAAGAAATATCTTGCATCTTTGATTATTATGTATAGATCAATCACATGTCTTAAAATCTTCATGATTTTCAATGTTGTTCATACTCACAATACTTACATGTTTTCTTGTTTCCTCGTGCTTCCCATTAATAATTTATGATCATTTAGCTTTGCAATTTTAATCTCTTCACTTGTAGCTTCTCTTCTTTGTCTTCGTTGTTCATTACAAACTTTTTTTTGTCTTCTGTATCAACATGACCTGCAACACCTCTTTTACCTTATCATTAGTATATATTTGATCCTAAGTCTAATCAACAGTAAAACTCACAAGAAGACGAAGAGTTACTAAAGTTGTAGTAATGATGCTCATGAATCTTTATCTCTATATAGAGCAAATGAAAGACAAAGAATATTGATTTAAGAAGTACTATATCTTTGAGAGAGAAGAACTACACCAGTTTGAAATTTGTATAAGAAAATTGACAAAGAAATGCACGACGTAGACTATATTCCATTTCGGTTGCATGTATTGTTCTATTGTAAAAGTCCTCTGATGAAGTAAAAATACCTATTTCTTAAGAAGGAAATCTCAACAGTACTAAGCTAGCAGTAAACATATCTATTTTGATGTAGTATACATGTGAGTATAATTTCAGTCTTTGGTCTCCTTTTAAATTGACTTCATGATCTTGTTAGACCATCCGTAGCAAGCATGTGAGAGCAAAACATCATGCTTACTTCAGTATTTGAATCCAAGCCTCTGTACATGAGGTACGACATATCAAGTCTATCTGCACAACACAAGATACAAGTATGAAGAAAACATATGTTCAATTGTGAAATAATAACGAGCAGAATCTTCTTCGAAAAGTTGACTAAAATCTCAAATTAGTGTCTCCGACAAGTTAGAATCAAGACATGACAAAAACATATGTATGAGCGTAAATTTCTTTCAGGGCAAATTATTACAGAAGTTCTTCTAGGTGGAAGTGAGCCATGAGGACAACTTTATCACTCTTGGGTCAATCTCTACTTAGATTGTTGTCCAGTGGTGAAAGAATGTCCACAAATTTTATATGTGATTTTTCTATCTAAAATATGACTTCTTTTTTTCCATCAGCATCAATATCGTAGATGAAGTTGTCTCTTGACTCGTTTCATATGTATACGAGTTTCTCTCCAAAAGATGAAATCTCTACGCAAGAGAAAAGACATAATAAAATAGATTTATAAGGTACGAAACATGAAGAATGTTAACATGCATGTTAGTATGAAGAATCTGAACACAACTGATTTTTGTCTCTTGCAACTAATGGACTTCATAATCATTCTTTGGAAGTCGTGCACCTTTCTCAGACAATGTCAGACTAAGTCCATATCATAAGACTTTCTCGCGAGGGTGTAACAAGATGATAAAATTGTGACTGCGAATGTCAAAATATCATTTATCTAAATTTTGGTACTTATCTAGAGAGAACTTACTGGAAGTGACAGTATCTTATATGACACATCTAGAAAAACCCAGAGGAGATGTACCTTCACAACATATTTTTTCACAACCCTAATATAACGATATACTACTACATTCTATGTAGATAAATGTGTGGAATTTCATGAGGTCTCAATATGGTATGGAGTACACTGACAAGTAAGTAGGTGTATATCTAATCTATCAAGTATGAGTGGTCAAGAAGTAAACTGATTGACCAAGCTCAGGGACGTAAGAACATAAAGAACTTTCAAGACATACTGAAAGCACTATAAACTTCAGTGCAACTCGACGCTAGTAATGAAGAGCAAGAAAGTAAAAGAAGGCTGACCAGCACTATCTTTGAATCCTTCAAGTTCTGTCTCTTCAACATAAATCTGTAACATTATCTCTTTTTTACTCTCTTTGTTTATCATCGTGAATAATCCCTTAGGCACGGTTGTTGAGATATAATGTTGTCTGAACTTCAAAGTCGACCATAGAAGAGATGTTCAATAGAACAAAAACTAAATTTGTCATAGAAACACGAGGAATTGGGAGCATAAGAAGCAAAGAAGTCTGACAGTTCAACAAGTCGGCACAACAACTACTCATAACTACTGCAAGAAATCTATCAATAGTTTGGATCTTAAGAGTGTAGAAAATTAACATGTGGGTTGTTTCCACGTCGTGAGTATCAAACTACAAGTGAACAAGATGATCTAGTTCCACCAATGCACAAGCGTGAACAATGTGTACTTGGATAAGAGTGAGTGGACAACCAATAGATAGAGGACGGACCAGATAGTCATATTATCAACCTTAGATTTAGATCAACTTTCATTGTACCAACTTAAGTCGTTTAAACTCTGAAGACTTTGTCGTGCAATGGAACTTCAGTAAAGCTTCACCAAAAGAAGAAAACCACCTAGTTGTCTTCTTGGGGAGAGCATAATATGTGAGTGTCATCTCGAACACGTAGCTCACATAGATATTTTTGTTCTTGTTCGCTTATATGCAAGAACGTTATTAAATGCATGCATGCTAGTATATCTTTGTCTATGTTATGACTATTTTCCTCTGTCCAAAAAAACACATACGAGACTAATTTAGGATCTTTCACCTCAGACTGAAAGATTTTTGCAGTATATCCATGGTCCTCCATATCTACTATATTGGATCTTGTTGGTATGTTGTATAATCATACTTGTCTGAAGAGTCGTTATCTTCCAGATGTGATTATCATTGTCTCATTGCATCTTCCCTTCACGCTGGAGTGTGGTATTTTTTGTTCTTGAACATGCAGTACAGGGAGATGACATTGTCATAGTCAATGTAGCATGTTGATAATTAACTTTTACTAAAAATATATAGTAAAATCAATCTAACTATTTTGCTTTTTCCAAAATAGAAATGATAAACAAACGGTAAACACTAAGAATTAAGAAGACGTATTCAGCTAGACTTGTTGGAAAAGTAATGCGAATCTTTGAAGATGTTACACTATGCTTGTTGTAGATTGCAAAACAAGTATAGACAAGTCAAATGAGGACTAGAGCAATATAGTACTTGTCATCTCTACTAGACTAGATCTTGTGAGAACGTTGCATCATCATATTTTTCTGAATAGTCGTTATCTTCCAGATGTGGTGGTTAATATCCCGTTGCATCTTTCTTCTACATCGAGTGTGGTATTTCTGTTCTTGAACATACGATTCAAAGTGACGGTATTGTCATAGTCAGTGTAGCAGGTTGATAATTAACTTTAACTAAAAATATATAGTAGAATCAAACTAACTATTTACTTATTCCGAATATAAATGATAAACGAGCAATAAACACTAAGAATAAACAAGACCTATTCTGCTAGACAGTTGGAGAAGTAACGTGAATCATTGAGAATGTCACACTATCCTTGTTGCAAATTGCAAAACAACTATAGACAAATCAAATTAATATTAGAACATATATAGTACTTGTCATTCTCCGCTATGACACTTGAGAGTTTAAACAGAAATCAATAGGATTTTTTAAAGCTTCTTGCTTTCTCTTGAGTTCCTCCAACATATTGTAATGACCTCGACTCAGAGTACCAAAATCTTAGAAAAATCTATGTGATTAAGATGATACAGTGTACTAGATATTTCTTTGCAAATGAAGAGAAGGACAAGGACATTGTTAGACATGCGATGTTCAATAGGAAATGGTTTCAACCAGAAAATAATTCTAAAGCAATAGATTTGAAATATGTTTGTAATGATACATATATGACGGAGGAAGCATACAAAGTACCCCGAGCTGAATTATGTTGTGCTGGAGTGGTTGTTGATGTCAAAGTGAGAAGTAAAAAATTCATTTTTCTTATCAAGTAAAGATAAGTATATTGTACATAGTCCCTTGTTTTCTAAACAGATAGACCGTCTGTATGCACAGATGGAGGAGCTAAAAAACAATCAACCGACAGAAGAGTACAATAGTATGCAGTGGAGAGAAGGTTCGAGTAGTGAACAAAGAAAAATGAACCTACTAGTATGAAGACAAAAGTAGAGGAGCCAAATTCTATCAATGTAGGTGATTTGTGTCATCAGCTTTGTACCGTACGCATAGGACAGTACCTCTAGCAAGCGGAAAGGTGTGATTTTGAGCCTTCACAAGATCAAAGTGATTGCCAAAGGATATATGCAAGCTGAGGATTTCACTGATCTTATGAAGTTGACCACACAGATAACATGCAAAAGATTTAAATCTACATTTTATGAAAATGATCACTGAAAAGTATTCGACAATCTGTTCTAAATAGAACTCAAATATATTGTTAAAAGTTAGTTTTCTGATATTTAAGTTTCAGGAGATCATGATAAGAAGTACGAAACTGTCACAACACATCTCATGACTAGGATTGTTTAGTGAACACCAGCTCTACACATCTCATGACTAGGATTGTTCAGTGAACACCAACTCTACGACTGTGTTAGTGACTTTTGATATATCTACATCTCTAGACTAGTTATGTATCTACTGATTGGATATTTTCTTTCTCAACTTGTGTCTTTGTCAGCATGTACTCCCTATATAAGAAAGCTATAAGTAAGTGTCCATTGTGCCTAACCGTGTCAAGTCAAGAGTTTTTCCTAGACTTAAACTCTCACTCTCGTAAATGTCTCTATAAATATGAAACCAGTTAATATTACATTCTTAACATTACACATCATTACATTCTAGTTTGGATATCTAAATAATGGTAGAACATCGTTCACATGGTACATTGCAAACTATCCATCTCTACACTGAACACATGGACATAGAAGGAGACAACATATACTCATAAGAGTTTGAGTTTTGTTTTTTAGTCAGTCAATTGAATACAGTCGACCAACTTCACTGAGTAGCTGATGGATTCTATTAGTGTTTGTAATCGAAAAAAAACTGAAAGTTGAAAGCTAACTTTTTGTATATTTAATTCTCTTGTTTATCTAGAAAGGCAAACATGTAGTTGAAAGTTGGAAGCAAAATGCATAATTAATCAATAACACTTGAAAATATTCTCTTGTTGTAAGATTGATTGAACTACAACAATGGAAGAATGTGGACAAAACCTAGGACTTATATAGCAATGAAGAAGTACACGGCCTGACTATATTATAACTCAAATGCATATAGGTTTGTGGAGAGAAAGAAAGCAATAATCATCTACTGGATGACCACCAAATTGAACTAAAAGAGGCGACTTCATTTCTTCATATTCCTTATCTCGGAAATCAATGAAAGGCTTCTCCTAGATCCAAACGATTAATCTTGTGAAGAAACAAAAGTAGCAAAATAAGCACCAATACTACCAAGGTTGTATTCAGATGATGCATCTTCAAATGCACAGAAAGGAAGACGTTCAAGAGTTCCCAGCGGTTGACCATGTCTAACAATAAATATACTCGAGCCGTCTCCAAAAAATGTACCGAAAGGAAGAAGTTAAAGAGGTTCAAGCATTTACCAACTCTAGCAGTGAACATATTGGACTCATCTTGAGGTTCACCAAAGCTTGCAAAAACATGCACCCCGAGATTAGCAGCATTGGAAAGATACAAATACATGAAAAAGCTCCAATAAAGACATTGAAGTCTCCGACATGAAAGCTCAGGTGGAGTTGTATCTCGATTGAAGTCTCAGACATGAAAGCTCAGGTGGAGTTGTATCCCGATTCTTGAGTACTGTAGTTTTCTACTCTATCATCACGACATATGTCGTCATTATATCTACGAGATCACTGAAGTGGACTGACTTTACACATTTCTCACCATTGACAGAAAATTTGCATGCTCCAATTCCTTGCCAACGGGTTGCACCACCAGGATGTTATCATATCTGGAAGTTTGAAGAGGTATGCTCTCGTAACAGTTCCAGGTATCCCTCTCTCGTTCCACAGAAACAACCATGCTTTTCATCTTGGAAGTTTGAAGAGGTATGCTCTCGTAACAGTTCCAGGTATCTCTCTCTCGTTCCAGAAACAACCATGCTTTTCATCTTCCAATCCTGTTGTACTTCGAATCATGTGCTTATGGGTTTAAACCCAGTAGTGGTTTCGGCCTTCTGGTTACTGGATATCTTGTTAATAACCTATTTACACTAAATAAATAAGCTTGATATAAAGTTCGAAGTGCATTAAGATGTTTGACTATAGTAACAATGACAGTTTCATATACTCTCTTGAGATCTGCTATGTACTTATACACAATTGGAGGACTAGTAACACTATGTTCTTGGAATTTTTCTACAACATGATCTCATGATCAATAATCGATATAATATAAGTTAATCATTATAAAATCATTACATATAACTCAAAACTACTTTACATCTAAACAGCAAAGAATAAAGATAAAACATTAGAGAAAGCTCACCGTGATTAGTTAATCATGGTGCTTTCATGTTAGGAAGGACATGAAACCCCATGAGTGCTTTTCGCTTACACACCTTTACTTTTCATAAACAACTCCACTGCACGTGTTTGATAATGGACCGTTGTTAAGTTAGAAAGACATTTACAACGTTGTTTTTTTATATTTTCATGTATATAAAATTATTAGTTATTTATAACTAGTTGATTCAAAAATAATTAAAAAAAGTGGAGACGGCCTTGCATAAACTGAGACAATGAGTTTCTTCCGAACCGTAAGATATAGTTTGGCAAAAGGTTAACTCTAATATTAATTGCCCTGCAATGCATGGATATTTGTCATTTTATTGGGCAATCTAGTTTGGTTTCATCTTGTGAGGTTGATCATCCAGCAGCTCTATGGTACACGGCTCTATGTCAAGTAATTTCAAATCAAAATTAGCAAAATCAAAACAAGGAGTTAAGTTAAGCTTGCAATTTAATTACGTGATTATGAATCAGCAATTTATCCAAATCTAATTCAATTCTTTTTTGATTTTCATAAACGCTCTGTTAAATCAATCTTCTTTTTATAATCTGAAATTTCAAATCAAAGAGAAAATTTGCAAAATAAAATATCTAAATTTTTTAGAATAGTTTATTTTACAATCTTCACTTAACCTCCACTAGTACGACAAAATATAGTACACAACAAATATATTTCAATGTAACTTCTTTTCGGTAATATTTTCTATGGAAGTACTCAGGTTTCTCCACATCTGACAAGAAATATATACGCATAATGAAGTAAGTGTACGGTATTTATCTTTCCATACATCCTATGAAGCTTTGGGATGAACTGACATCTGAAAAGATATATATGAGCGTGTAAATATATGCCTATGTGAAAACGAGCGCATTTCACTAGCGCATCCCATTTTGACGTTATATGTGGACTGTCAAAACGGGAAGAAGAAGATAAACTTCTTCGTGTAATGGTATTAGGAAATGGTTAAATCTTAATTATGAGTATAAAAGTACAATATTCCTTTTTTCCTCAGTGTATTACAAGGTCTAAGGAAAACATTATATTTACTCCTGGGCTAAAGATTGTATTTGCTCGAAAAAACCTTCAAAATTTTCATCTTAACATTTTTTTCAATAATCGGTAGTTTATTTCAAGATGAATCATAACTTATAACTAATAATTCACTCTATTAGATTTTTTATTTCACAAAATTTAACTTGAAATGAAATAATAATCATAAAAAATTAATTACATAACAATTAAAATTTTCCTTTCTCTGAAAGCAAACCCGCAAAATAAAGTCTTCTGGGTAACCAAGAGCACTTGTTGTACTCGAGGTTTAAGGCAAAGAAAATCCTTGATTCCGATGTTATCTCCGCGGAGCATGAAGGTATGCGGATGAAAGTGATCAAGTCATCGTCGAATGACCGACTAGGACTTAAAATAACGAGCAAAATACAAAATTATGCCCACGTGTTTTACGTTACAAGTCCACTCACTATGGCATGCCTTAAGAACACAAAACCACTCCCTCCTGCAGTAAGCCTGTAAGCCTCCCTCGGGCAGCCGCTTGGGCTCGTATGGCCACTGCGGGCAGAGCGTTCCGCTATGCTTCAACTTGATGAGGTGGGTACTTCATTGAGATGACGCACAATGGAAGCACATCTGACAATTATTATGGATATCTTTTCTCCACCAACGTTCCCCACATTTATCTGGCTGATTTCTCCATAACGCTTCATTTCTCTCGCTCTCATATCGCTACTCCTCTCATTCTCATGTCTGGGCCCAGCTTACACTCCACTATGCACCTGGTTTGGGATCAACTCGTACTCCACTTTGCACCTGGTACGAAGTGGAGTGCTGTTACTCTGATCTTCGACTCTTTTTTCAGGTGCAAAGTGGAGTGCTGTTACTCTGATCTTCGACTCTTTTTTCTGCATTTTCTTCTTCCTGTCCGTTTTACGTACTTCTTCACTTGTCTCCTAACCTCTACGTACTTCTTCTTTTGAGGTTTCTGGTTTGTGCCCCGTTGCTTCCTTGAGTTTACTATCAACGTTACACCGCTTAACTGACTGCTGTGCGTCTCTTACTTTAACCAGCACACTTTCACCTCCCCACTTCACATATCATTTCGCTTTCATTAGGATATATTTTGCATAGTTGTTCTAACATCTATGTTTAATGTAACAAACGTTAATTCGATGAGCTTACATGAATCCTCTTGTACATGTTTTATCGTTAGTTATAATAGTAAAATTAAAATTCATTATACACTTACATTTATAATCGTTTTATTTAATTTCAACCTCTGAGCCTAAATTCACCATAACTTCCTAAAATCTGAGAGATTTCGAAGTTGTATTTATTTCCGACATTAAGTTCCCGATGACAAACATTAAATATTTCTACTGGGAATATATATACTCTATTATTATTAACAGAGTGACCAAATATCTTTCCAAATTAATTTCTTTTAAAAACAGTAACCGTAACTATATAAATTTTACATCATCTATATTAATTGCACGAGCATATAATTTTATTGAACATTATCGTGATTAAAATCAACTAATTATAATTTTTAACTTCACATATAAAATATATTATAGACACTAAATAAAAATAACATGATCCAAATTAGTACACTAAATTTAATTACCGATGTGACTAAAGTTCTGAGCACCTGTCTCGATACCGATTCAGCTTTTCGATGTAGCGGGGTACTCCCACTGGCGGTTAGTAGAGGCTTCTTTGCTCTAGGTGTGGCATCAAGGTTTTACTTTGCTTTGGTTCTACCCCTCCTGTCTACTATAAATTTCTCAGGGGAAGGTTCTTCTGCCACGCTTGGCCCCTTTCACTTACGTTCCTCGCCATCTGTCCCATTTTCTTCTCCTCGATAAATAAAGTTTCGCGGGAGTGTGTTGGCGCCTTAAGAAAAAAGAAAACAAACATCCAGTAGTATAACCTAGTGAAGTAAACAGAAAGTTCCAGAAAATGTACGGTGCTACATTCGTCACGCTGTAACCGGATGGGACTGTTGACCAATGGGAATGTGAAGTGCGCACATTACCTGAGATGGTGCCCCTAGGTATGGAAGATTAAAGTAGTCACATGTACAGTACGCAGTCCAAGCTGACCGACACGAAATCAAGAAATGTAATGCAGAACTGGGCTACACTACAGTAAGAGATAAATCTGTATACTGCCTCAATAGCGAATAAAGTATGGATCACAAAAACCGCAAAGAACGAGTTAGTTTAGACAAGTCGGAAGTGACGAGTAAAATAACAAAACCCAGTGAGTCAGAAGAATATACCAACAACTTAGTGCCGATAGGTCACTGACGCAGCTGTGGGTAACGAATAGGTGTACACTCAGAACCTAACTACCACATGAAACACGCAGAGCATGCAACACAACACTCTATCGTGGCATGCACCTGTAACACCGAACACTCTCTCGTCGCATGCACCCTTAACGTTGCCCGAGCCGGTACTCCCATCTACGGAGGAGCAAATCTATAAGATATGTGCAATATGCAGAGTGTAGCACCTACCTCCTAAGGTCTAATATAAGCCAATAATCTAGCGAGAATAATGTATGCAGTATGCTAGAGACTCTTAAATTAACCCGCAAAATATGACAGAGGAAGAAGTGGGGGTTCAGGATGAAAAATGAAATGATAAAATGGTTTGAGCCCGTTGATAACATAGAACTGTCACCAACGGGTACAAATCAACGAGCACCGGTAAACAAACCAGAAAACACAATAAAGAAGATCTTCATCCATGTCCCTGACACAGCTGTAGGAAATGAGCACGTGTGCACTCAAATCCCTAAATTAACACGCAGAGCATGCAGGTAACACCCTTCCCGCCGCATGCACCTCATTTGACTTCATCATCGCCCAGCAGAAAAGGGTTAGGGTATAGATGAGTAGGAAAAGTGATCAGTAGAAATTGACGCCATTTCCAACTTAGCAGGACCTCGTCGGTCCAGAGTTCCTGTTTAGTTCCGCGTTCACATCTCAGTCTCAGGAACATCCAAGTATATGCTTACATGATAGATGCAGAACCTGTATCACTATACCGGTACACCATGGTGCATACCTTCCGTTGCTAAAAGCTGCAGAAGTCACTCACAGACAACCATCTGATTAGCTTCTGAGTCAAGAAGCTCCTTAGTTTTGTCCAGACAACCGTCTAGTTTATCTATAAACCGTGGTGTGCAAACGAGAAGTTCACTATTACTTCGAAAGGGCTGATACCAAAAGAGTTTACACGCTGGACGATACCCATGACCGAGACCTGTATTCACATCCTAACACTGATCTTTAAATCTCATGACACTACCACCATGATCGCAGACTCACTACAACCGACAGAACAATCTATAACCGAAACCTTCAGAAACTAGAGTAATTTCGATTGTAACACCGACAAGTGACTTGTAAAACTGTACACGCATCTTTAATCTGAACTGCAAGTTTAGAATCACCATTCGTATCTCGATTCAGTCTTAACATAAGAAATAGGACTCAAAATTGTGATGCTAGCTGTAGCCTGCATCCCGTCAGCAACGATGATGGTCCAACTGCAAATACGTGCATCCAGGTGTGTAACAGCTCGAGGTACCGTATATGCACCTAGTGCCGAAGCAAAACCTCTGCGGACCCTCCAACTTTCTACAAGTTATGTCTTTAACTTGAGGAGAACTATCTATTCAGACGCAGCCGGAGGAGCAGCGCCACCAGTTTTCCTTTTCATCCAAATGCCACGCGTGTTCAACAGTATAATCTGAGAAAAGAACGACAGCCCACGCGACCTGTACGAGTGGAATTCAGAACAGAAAACGGATGCTGACGCTTACGGGGTGTATGAGTGGAAAATTTAGGGCAAGAAGAGAAGATGAGACAAAAGCCGATGCTACGATCCAATCCTCGCAGATACTCTTCCTTGCATCCGTGCTGATGAATTATATTAGTACCAGGTCCTTAATACATTAAAAACCTTAACGATTGGCCTTGGCTACACGCTCAATCTCATCTTTCTTCTTGATGGCGTAACTGTTCGAGGAACCCTTGGCAGCGTTGATCAACTCATCTGCCAAACACTCGGCGATGGTCTTAATATTCCTGAATGCACTCTCCCTGGCACCTGTCGTAAGGAGGTAGATAGCCTGGTTCACTCTCCTCAGGGGCGAGATATCCACAGCCTGCCTTCTAATAACTCCAGCAGATCCAATACGCGTAGCATCCTCGCGAGGACCGCTGTTGATGATGGCATCAACAATCACCTGTTTGAGAGGAAACACAAGGTTAAATGTCCACATACGTAATTATTTACCGCACTTTGCACGCCACTTCGCCCGTAGATTCAAACCCTAAACTCATCACCTCCGTGATGCGGAGGAGAAAACACTGATCAGGAGCTTAGTTTTCGCACATCCAAATAGCCAACGTTTTCCGTCTCGTGCGAGGTTCCGTAGGTGACTTGCAAGAAGGATAAGGGAAGATACTAAGTTCCACGAAAAGGTTGGAAAACAGAAAAGTTACATCGAATAGCTCTTCCAGATTCGTCACACCATACCTAGCGAGGTCTTTTTTCTACTCTCAGACGTGTTCCAGTAAAGAGAAGTAAAACAGTACATGGTGCGGACGAAGGATACCTGAATGGGGTTTTGATCGGTCAGAAGGTGGATAATCTCCATGGCGTGTTTGACAATACGAACTGCCATGAGCTTCTTTCCGTTGTTACGCCCATGCATCATAAGGGAGTTTGTCAACCGCTCCACAATCGGACATTGGGCTTTCCTGAAACGCTTGACTGAGTACCTTCCAGCGGTGTGGGGCACGAATGTAGCATGCTTGTCGACAGAAACAGCGATGTAATCTGCCAGCGAGATGTCATTGATTTCAATGTCGTCAAATGACCATCTCCCGAAAAGTTTAACTTCTGGCTGCGCCACGGGCGCCACAGCAGCGACCGCCATGGTGTATTCTCGAGGCAGCTAATGCAGAGCAAATTCGCGTGATGGTGTGCAGCGGGGGCAGAAGAGACGGGGGCAATCGCGAGAGTGCAATCTGCTGAAAGAGATCATTCTGGGACGGACAGGGCATAAGAGGGAAGCAAGTCCAAACCCTAAACCAAGCTTCCGCAGGTTCACTTACGGAAACTTGTTACGATGTCTCCTGCCTCTAAATTAAGGGGATCCTTCCGCTAAATAGAGTCACAAGAGGCGAACTACCGGCATCGCCACGATCCGACACTCTTCTCACTACTGTTCAGTCGGTTGGAGCGATGGAGTATGTGTACAACACGAACTGATTATTCACCCTTATTCGCAAGTTATAGTTATTCACCTCTCTTCCATCTTCAGATGGGCTGCAATCTTAACACTAATTTATCACCTAACCCTTAGGACGCGAAGGTTAAGATAATAAATTAATATGTGGATTAATATATTTTCTTTAATAGGTGGATTAATGTGTTTTCTTACTTTAGTAGTCACTTGTACCCCTAGAAGCGTGTGGTCTTGCACTTCATTTATAGATTTTTTATTACATCATCTCTAAATGACTAAAATTTAACAGTTAACTTTAACTCTGATTTTTGTTGAATCATATTTTGTATTTTCCGTATAATACTTATAACATACCCGATAATTTATAGGGAGAAAAAATCCTGAAGTTGATCGAACATGGTTATTCACACTTTATATATGATTCATTGTTGAATATCAATAATTTTCTCTATGCATTTACCTAGCTGAGTGTTGGCTTTGAGAGAGTAAATATGGTACATGTTGGGTAAGCTGGAGGAGGAACTTCTCAATAGAATCTGATGTCACCATTAGTTAAGTAAAAAATGTATATGACTCTGATGTTACAACTAGTTAATAAGACAATATCGTACCCCACGGACTTGTGCAGGCTGCAATTGGGGGCTTTGCTTGTGGGGAAGGGCGCCGTAAACAGATAGGCTGTCGTAGATTTAGCAATAACCGATACAATTGTTAAAGACGATGTCAGCACTGTAACAGTACCTACACGGTTTATTGAATCTTTATTAAATGGCCGTTTGCATCATTTGGATTAAAACTTTATTTAACTGCTTTCGGCATTTAGGCATAGGGACGTTGCGAACTTCGGCGGATTAACGCTAGCCTCGCGTAAATAAAATTTCTAACGCCCGAGGCTTCGTTTGTTTCTTGCTTGGGCCTTCGCAGCTGCTCAGGTTGCCAACTTGCCACGTTGCCCGTTCGGCGGGACTGCCCGTTCAAACATACCTCGCCCTAACTCCAAAGCGTTCCTTCATGACTTCACGACTTCTAAAACTTTCGCCGTGTCCTTCTTGCTCTTGGACCTCGTTCTTCGACCTTC
This sequence comes from Asterella californica, assembly GCA_036924285.1. NCBI lineage: Eukaryota > Viridiplantae > Streptophyta > Marchantiopsida > Marchantiales > Aytoniaceae > Asterella > Asterella californica. The sequence continues at coordinate 7,834,726 of JAYKYS010000010.1, read as the reverse complement.
TTGCTCTTGTCTCGTTTGAATCGTGATTGCTTGCCTTCGCTTCTCCACCACGCTACTCACGACCTGCTGCGATGGCTTTTCTTGCTATCGATTCATCCACTGTCCGCTCCTGCTTCTGTTTTTCTTCCTCCTTTTTGCTGCTCAGACTTTTTCCTGCGGACCGTGCGACCACCTCGCTCTGTTGTTTTCCTCATGTGCGGCAGTCACAGCGCGACGTGAATCGCTGATTTGTTTCGTGAATCATTTCTTACGTTGTTGCCGTTGGTGGAAATCGGGATGGTCCGATATGCCCACCTGCTGCTGATCTTGCAAGGTGCAGACCATGCCGATAGAGAGATTCGTCTACACTGCATGCGTTTCGGCCTGCAGCACCGTCAAATTGACGAGATAAGTTATCTTCGCTGCTTTGCCTACCTTTCATATGCTCTGCGGAACTATGTCGGAAGTCGTTGTTCCAAGCTGAATGTTATTGATCCAGCCGATGATGATCTTGTCGATGACGAGCTTTTGTCTATTCCATCTACTCCTGCTGCCGAACTTGTCTCTCTTTCTACTCCTGTAGCTGGCAGTCCTCTAGAAGACATGCAGGATCACATTTTAACAGTTTCCAGGTTTTCTACTCTCACTCCTCGTCCTGTGCTGTTGACCGTTTTCGTAGACCTCTCAATTTACCCCCATATCCTGTTCATTGCAAATCTGTTTTGTCTTTCTCTGATGTAGACCTCTACAGGTATAGGTCATATATTTTTCTTGATTTTCATTACTGTTGTGTCCCACCCAAATTCTTACTTACTTCCTTGGATTATGTTCTCAGTTGTAAATCTTTCTCGATACCTAAATGTTGCCTTCAAGCAGTGGTCGGTCCTTTTCATTATATTGACACAGAAGGGGCTTGGATTCTGCGGCGGGATTGTAAGTCCAACTTATTTTGTTATCCGAAATTCCTTGAGTTTGCTATTCATCCTCGACTTCTTAAACCTACAGTTGTTGGTGCATATCCTTTGAACTATGTCCATTGCGTCTGCCATGACATAGATCCCAAACTGTTTAGATTTACCTGTAAACACTTTCGTTTCGGACATGCTACTCAGACGAGCAGCAAGAGCACGTCGTCAGACACTGCCACCTCTGACGACGAGAACATCCGAGTGCCCATCCCAAATGACTTGAAGTCTCTGTTACAATCAATTGCACCGGAGCTGACCTTGATGTCGATCAGTGTTGGCCCCTTCTTTGTTGAGTTCTTCAAGATCATTGCCATAGCGGTTTGCTTTTTGTGGAAAGAGGGGGAAGTCTTTTGCATCTGCATATTCAAGGTGTACTTTGTCTTGAAGGTATCAGTGCTTTACATGTCAAGCAATGTTTGTTCGTTGTTCTTGGCTGGAAAGGTCTCGAGATGCCTGTAGGGGGGAGGAAGTTTGTGTGAAAGCTTTGACAAACCGGGGCCTGCATACCTTTGTAGGTATGGTGGGTTACTGCATGAAAGACAAGGCTGAGGCTCACCATAAGTCGACGATGAAGAATATTACTAACAGTGTGCTTGAGGATGGTGAAGAGCTGTTTACCTTATTCGGTGTTGCAGATACCAAAAACCGTGTCGAATTGAACCAGAACAACATTCTCCAACGCGCTCTGCAGTTTAATAAATACAGGAGCAAGCATCCATTGTGTTCCACTTTGAGAACTTGCCTTAGACCGATGATTAGATCCGGTAAGTACAGTCCTTCCTGCAGATGACTAATGGCTTGTGGAATTCAGAAATGTAGGAGCGATTTTCTTTGGAAGGCAATTGTCCGTCCTGAAACAGTGACTATAGCAGACATCGACAACGTTTTCTTTGCCCAAACGCGCTCATCAGTTGAACAACCTGACGTTGAGATTCTCCATGAAGAGGAGGAGTACATAGCAGCCTCTCCTTGTGTCCAAAGAAGTAGGACCGTCTCCAACTTTCATGAAGTGCATGCCTTGCTTGAATACATGCCGGTTTGTAGTGCTTTGGAGCATAACCTTGGGGCAAGTAGAGCGTATGAAGGTAATCTCTCTATACTCTTCTGTAATCCCTTCGAATGTATGTTTATGTGTCAGTACAGTACTCATTCTGTCTTGCTTTCGTGGTCCAAGAACCTCACCTCTGCGAGAGTAAAGTGATAGCGGAGCGTAGTTACTTTCGACTCTCTGCTCGCACTCCGTCTTCGCAGTCATCCGTGTTTTGCACTTGCTGCCAGGGACTACTAGTTTTGACTGTCCCTTCTGACAGTCATCCCTGCTCAAGTTATTGTATATACTTTGTGTTTTCTGTCGTTCAGAAAACCGACCCGAACGGTACAATTTAAAGACTTTGTAGAATACAGACCCGAGATGACTATAAGTTTTATATTACAGTTTGTGTCGTTCAGATTTTCTCTGGTTCAGAAAATGGAGCGCAACACAGCGGTAGAGTTTAAAGACTTTGTAGAGGAGTATTAGTTGTCTATTTCCTGTCTATCCAGTTCAGACAGCCATGACTGCAGGACTACAGTGCATACAGAGCCCAAAGGACTATAAGTTGTCTCATTTCTGTCTGTCGAGTCAGACCATCAAACTGTACTCCTGCAGCTGAAAAATTGTAGGATTACAGTTTTTGAAAAACAGAACCCTCTGTTCTGTCGGTTCTATCCTTTCTCACGTAATAAATATTGAACTTTGGTTTTATTTCCCATTGGTATGGACACGTTTCCTACAGCTCAGACATGAATGGATGCAAACAATGGATAGAAAAACGTTGGATATTTTGCTGGAAGGAAGAAAGGACACGAAATAAGAAGAAAACAATGAAAAGAAAACGTTCCCTTGCTTTCTGCTGAACACGAAGCGAAGCCGAAAATGTACCTGACGGACACGTCGTGGACAGTAGGGACTGTCGTGGCTTGGACAATGAAAAAACACCCACTTTGGCCAAGATATGTCATCGAAATAATAAGACAGAAAGTAACACAAAGTAAAAAAAATTTGTCTTCAAGCGGATCCTACTTTGAATATACATGAGTGAATAACATGGGAATAACTAGTCAATAAGACAATAAGACATAGTACAAGAAAAAATTAACGGATTGTTTTGTGTTCCTTGTGAGATGCGAGCAAAGATGACTGTGGAGGTAGGCATGAATGTCGACCACGAGTTCATACTCTAAAAGATGAGATGATGATCGAAATTATCGAGATAGTTTTAGCTCATGTAAGAATGATTCTCGATGCAAGCGTGATTTACAAAGATCCAATAGTTTATCTCAAACGAGGTTAGTACAAAAAAGTTATATTTTGATAAATTTGTGGTCAACACTACATTGAATGTGTTTTAGAAGTCCTTAATGATTTATTTTCACAATTTTGGAATTTTTACTACGACAAAATGAGTTACAAGAGATAATAATATAATCATTGTTTTCACCTCCATTACCATTTTGGAAAGTTTCAGAAAAATCACTTAGCATGATAATATTTTTTGCAACGTGGAAGTTCTATCTCTCCATGCTTCCAATCTACGTCAGGATCATCTTGGATTACGTTGATCATCATCATCAATCCATTCATACAATAGTGTGGATGAGGTATAAATATCAATCAGTGAAATGAAAACCGCTTGGAGATTGAAGAATATTTTGAGTTATTTTTCTTTTTCCGAAGCTATTGTTGGTGGTAATTTCTTCCATGATCATTATAAGATATATAGTACAAACTATAGAAAGAAAAATTCTTTGTATTTGATTTGTAATGCGAATCAAGAGGTATTTAACAGCTCTACTTTTCTTACAAATAATAATTAAACTAATTTATTTTACAAATAAAAATATTAATATTAATATAATTAGTTTTTATATAAGTCATTTCATTCTTACTTTAAATTTTATTTGAAAATTATTAAGGCTATTCTAATTTCATCTATTCATTTCATTATCAATTCTATTGAATTCATTTCACTATCTATTCTATTCATTTTTTAAAGATTTGCTAAAAATAATAAAAGTCACATGTTTAAACAAAACATGTGATTATCAAGAAGCACTTTCATTATCAAGATGAACATCCAAGACTCTAAAGTTTTATCCATATTGGAAGCTAACACTTCTAAGTAGCTTGTGATACTTTCACAAAGAAATTTCTAGGAGAAGGAAAATAATTCTTTCAAGGAAGTTGAACACTTTGCATATGGATACATGAACCCCGTTGGAAGAGCAACTTAATATTAAAAAGGTTAGGTGCAACAACTAAAGAATATGAGGACGAGGACATACGTGATGATGACTTGATCTTGATAGTGTTTCATAATCTATTGAACCATATGAGCGTTTTGTCATAGATGTGCATGTGCGTACGAAATCTATTATGTTTGAATAACTTGTCAAGCCATCTATAGCGACTCGGCAAGTTATAAGAGTCCTGTAAGGTCCTTAATGTTGTTAGGAGAGGTGCTTGGTTGGGAGTTTTTGGTTCATGTCCCTTTGGAGTATAGTGCAAGATAAGGCTTATAAGCCTCACTTCATGCGAGTAATATTCCACTATAACATACTGAAATGTCAATCGGCAACACAAATATTACTCTAGTCAAGTCAAATTCACTATGCGCATCAGAGAATCAAATGTTTCATTCATTTGGCTCATCTATCTTCGCTAAGAGCTTGAAGCTCAACTCGAAAGAAGTGAGGCCTACAAGTCTTATCTTGCAATATACTCAAAAGAGGTCTGAACAAAAAACCTCTCATAATAGCGATAACTACCATAACATGACTCACAATCATACATTGTGCTAACTAGCAGAACCACTACACATTGCATGACATGTGTTCTGGAGACGTAACACCAATGAGTTTTAGTGGCACAGTGACATCATATCATCTGTTGCGTGAGAAGTATCTGAGAAAACACGAGGTTCTTGGCTATAGAGTTCTCGCAGTCCAAAAGTGTGTTTTGAGATGCGAACCACACAAAAAAGTTTTCCTAAGTGTAAACTTCTTCTTTGTTCACAATAGTAAATTAATCAGATCCAATTTTGGAGTTTGCAACTTCCACCAAATCCAAAATTGACACTCCATACATAACGTAAAAAAAACTCTATCCAACTGTATCTCAAACTCCTCGAATTGAGCTATGGAGTTTGAATTATGCTAAACTAAGATTTGTAAGAAAAACTTTTATAAGTGTTGAACCCTAAAGTCATCTTTCCTCTTTCGTTAACTACAACACTCGTAGTTCCCTCCTCTCAACTCCAAATCAAAAGATTATGGCTTGCTTTGAAGCCCTCTTGAAATACTCTCGATTGATACCATGAACAACTAAAACTAAGCTCCATAGCCACAAGTACAGCTAGTCAAAGTTCGTCAAAATCCTCTCGCTCATGAAAAGTTCTCTTAGGTGTGGAGGTTTTTCTGGAATTTTTCAAAATGTGCTTTCTTTTTCTTCACTCACCTAGATAGCACATTGAAAAATCTTCGAATGACATCAAATCATCATCAGCTGACACTCACTTACCACGCTATGATTGATCAAATATCAACTTTGATCAATGCGTAAAATCCTATCTCTAAAACTATAAGAGAACTAGTGAAATTTAAACGCTTGTAGTATCACAAGTCTAGCTCCAAATATATTGATTTCTATTTCTCCAAAAATAACTTCTTGTGATCTTTAAAATGAGATCAAAAAGATCAAAAACTGAGATGTCTATAGGAAGTTATGTCAAACAAAAGTACTATTAAAACTAACTTTTCAAGAAATGCTCAGCAGATGCGAGGAACTTTTATTAACAAGACCCCATTTATCTTGTTGAAACTGAAAAAGATTCCAAGGACTCGAATGTCTTTGCCCTAAACCACCAAAAACTTCCAAAAACTCTCATGAAACTCTAAACACTCCAAAACCAATACTTGTAAATAAAAAGCTTGATGGCATCTAAACCCAAATGATCTCTTTGATATCCTCAAAGACTAGAGTTTTATACCCTTCGGAAGTGTCCCGATGAGGAACACATCATTGTGTCCTATTTTGCATGAAGGTTATCTAGGAACATGTGAGATTCTGGGTTGTCAAGATATCGTGTGTAGAACAAGGCGAGAGAAAAAGAGAAACATCCATGAGAACGAGTACTATAAATATGCCAAACCTCATTATATGTACATTTCATGTTCTCTCTATAAGAAAAACTGATAGAGAGACCTATGTAGTATGTAATTTGCACCCGAGTTGTTTGGACCCAAACTTAAGACAATAACTACCAGAGTGTAACTTTTGCAAAGAAAGCGCTCCTTTGTTAACAAAAAGCTCAACAAAAGTGTTATGCAAACCGAAACATGATCTAAAGTCCATTCAATATGCAAACCTCTAGCGAAAGCTAGTTACCACAAGTCACACATTACCAATTGAACTGAATGTGTCCAAAACGACAAAACTCATAGCGAAGGAACCAAAAAAAGCTTATTGGAAAATTTTCCATTCACCAAATTGTCTTCTAATATCCATATGGTCTTCTCTTGTTACTTCGTTGTCTCCAAGAACCTTCATATCTGATACTCGATTGTGAAATATCTCCTATTTTTTAGCATAGATGAACTAACTTCCAAAACTTCCTTCCGATGATTTAAAGTCACGTACACCAGCAAAACGGATTGCGTAATCTGAGATGCGTCTCCTCCTACAAGAAGATTTGACTTCCTTGATCCCAATGACGTTCAACACAAGTAGTTTAGAGTTCTCTTTGCAAAGATTGATAAGAAATTTGGATGTAAAAAGCGACATACAACTAACATAAATCGACTTCATTCGTTACACACAACACAACAATCCAATCCAAATACAATCTTCTTTTATACGTAGATGAAGACTCTTTGATTGCATTTGCACCAAGAAGGAATAGTTTGGTCCACCGATCGAAAGAACGAAGTACTCTTATGTCGTAAGTTAACAAACACTGACAGAAAAACTCTCTTTATGAGCTAGTTTTCTCATATATCCAAAGCGTCAGATGAAATTTGATATCTTCTAGTCTCATTTTCAACAACGGAAGTTTTTAGTTGTGAACGGTGGTTCAAGAAAGTCATTTATGGTTAGAAGTTCTCTACTTGAAGAGACATTTGGTAGAAAAAATATTTTTCAAGATACATTGGGTTGGTTTCATTTTCTATTGGAAGCTCAGATTCAGACATTTTCGTCCAGTTGGAAGATTAAAAGGACTTTCTAGTGCAACTGAAATCACCGGATTTGGAGCTATACTCGCAATGCGGTAAAAGTTTATTGATTTTCTTAAAAGTTTAGAGGTGGGGTTTTACACGTGGGTCAAAGCCGACGTTTGACTTGTTATGACCTAAACTATATGATCTTTTTGTGATGATTTGGGTATCGACCCAAATCTTTCTCAATGGGTTATCTAACGAAGTGATCAAAATCAGACAAAGATTTTCAGAGATTTCGAAAAAGATCTATGCACCCACGAGGACTTTTTGCGGAGAAGGAAGATTTTGAACAAATTCTGCAAGTTGCAGTTTGCTCGTAGGTGCTCCATTAGGAGAGTTTTGGATATTTATATAAATCTTAGGAGTCCTGCTTTCCACTACACTTGTAAAACATGGATTTATATTAGTGGACACTTAACTATAAAAGTTTGAAATCATCAGTTTAGAACAAAATCTTCGCGTCCGAGGAGACTTTTCATGCACTAAGGCACCAGTTGGAACTTATAATTATAACTAGAGCTACACATGTCAGTTTGTTACATTTTTTATATTGCCGAAAAGTAATTTTGAAAAGCTACGCATTTGTGGCACCAGTTTCTAGAGAAGAAGTTGTAGGTTGTGGGAAAAAAACCTCCACGTATGTGGAGATATTTTATGAGAAGAGAGGATTTGAGTGAACTTTGATAGTTCGTAGGGAACTTGATTTTGGTTGGTTATAGTATCTATTGAAACATTTGGAGAGGGCTTTCTAGCAAGACCATATTCATTTGATTTGGAACTGGAAAGATGGAAATGAGTGTGTTAGTTAGTAAAGGAGCAAAAATGTTTTATTGAGCCAAGGGTGTTTTACTGTTTCATTATTTCACACTTAGAAACTTTTTGGGTTAGAAATCTCACCTTGTCTTAATTGAGTATGCATACCTTAGTTTGGGGAGTTTGAGGTATGGTTGGATAAGGTTTTGCAACGATTATGTGATCAAGCTGGTTGTTTTAGAATTTGAGTGAAGTTGCCAACTTTGAAACTGGATCGGGCTTGCAAGTGTATATAAAGACCAAGTTTACACTTAAGAAGGTTGTTTGTGTAATGCACAACTCTAGACACATTTCTTAGCTACAAGAGATCTCCACAACCAAGAACTCTATGTTTTCTCGGGATATACTTAGAATTTATTGACACAGAATGAAAATGATTAATTAATAAAATTTTGTATTATTATAAATTAGATTATTTGACATCAGTGACTAAGAGGCTTATATAATATTTGAAGACTATTCTTTTATACAAAACAATACCGATGAGATGGTGAGGTGATGGTTGATAATAAAATTGCACAAAGTGATCTAAAGATTAATTATGATGTGTGATGAGTAAGTAGATGTGTTCCTTGAACCTTGATGGTGAATGATATATGAGATACAATCATGTTCCCCAAAAATGTTTTTCCAGTATCAAAAGTTTAACTATACGTATCTATCTATTATAAGCATAGTAAAAGCTCAATTAATCTGTTCATGCTAGGTAATACATGTGAGATGATATAACACAAAGTTGTATAAAGCAGTCCAAAGGTAGAATGTGATATACAATGAATGAATTTAGACATATTTCTTTGATGTTGAATGGTTAGTGAGTTACCATCATTTCCACCAAAAACACTTCTTCAGTTTCAAAAATGTAAACTCTGTTGAAAACTACACACTTCTGCCTATTATACACATGATACCAACTAAAGTAAGTGATGGAGAGATCCAGCTACATATGAGATTAACATACTACCAAGACTTATCACTCATCAATGCAAAGTAAATAAATTTCAAATGAAAATCACGTGACAATTTTCACCTCCGGCAATAACAATCACTACAAGCCGTCTACAACCAAGACATGATCAATACTATGAACATAATACAACCAATAGATATATACTGTAGATTCCATGAATATCTATTATAATGTTATTAATGACATTTAATTTAGACTTAGAGGATTTAACTGGAGTACAAGTCATCTTCAAACTCCACTCTAACAATGACATAGAATTCTTTAAACGCTTAGGAGATATATACGAGCGACGATAATTATTTATAAGATTCTACAACATCCAAAATAACAAGTAAACCATGAAATGAGACATCTGTGCACATTCATTTGCTCCATCTTTCGATTGAGGAGGCACATATACAAGAGTTTTATTTATTATTTAATGTTTTATTACAAAAAGTTAATAATTAACAGCTAAATAAAAATTTAACATTTTAAAATTTATTTATTATTCTTTGCCAATTTTCGACGTATGTATTTTTTAATGTACGTTTATTCGTACTTCTTTTGTGGGTTAAGTCTGGACTATCTTGCGAATCTATTATACTTAACAGTTAATATTAATAATAAAATTTGATTTCTCCATCAATTTAATCCTCAATTTCTCACACAACAATTATATTTCTCTGATAACATTAAACGAACAAAACTACTCTAGAAGTTAATGTTGCATGCATATCTTTCTCTTTGAAGCCATCTTTGAAGTAAAACTTTATCCTCTAAAGAAAATGAGCCATGAATTGCTCTACCTGCTTCAAGAAGTGTAATGCTCTACCTGCTTCAAGAAGTCTCTCATCACTTTTACCAACTTGAGAAAGATGTGCGAATTAGAGGGAATTAGAAATGGTTACACTTGCGCACCCATTCCAATAAACAAAAAGTGTACCCATTCCAATAAACAAGACACTGCATATATACACTGTCATAAACTCATTTAGGGTCCTTATACAATTCTAGAACAAATTTCTATCTAATAAACATCTCCCAATGAGTTTTATCTAACTAGATGATTGACAAAGAACATAATTGTCACCTTCTTCCAACAACTGTGTGCATTTAATTGCACAAGTGCTCGAACAAGGACGCTGCCTCTAAACTAACCCAAGTTGTTAGCCTCACCAACGATGACTAGCCCTTGATGAACTCTATTGAAGGCAATGTATCTCTTCAGTACCCTGCTTTTGGCTCAGATCGACGGCTGTCCGAATCCGTAAACCAAACGTTCCCTAACGTGGATACCATGAGTTAACCCACTCTTGTCTAGCCAGTCTCCACTCCAGTCCAGACAGAGCATCATAAGACGTCAATCATGAATTCTAACTGTACTCTTGGATACTATCTATAGACTCGCTTCAAAGGATGGTGCCACGGTGCAAACAATGTTTTTTGCGTGGATGAGTTCGATTTCCTAGTAAGCTTATAATCCTTGGAAGACTTATGGATGAAGTGCACAATTTCGGTGCCCAATCAGAAAGATCAAGAGAATAACTCAACTACGCATCAGACACTGTTGTTCCATAACAACAGTCATTCCAATTGCAGGTTAAAGAAGTATTTGCTGATACCCAACCAAGAAACGACCCAGAACTGAGTTTAGAAACGAATCATAATTCCAACCATGGAACTTGGTGGATCACGCAACTTCTGTTTTGATTACGATGAAATAAGGGCAAAGGGAGACATTCTTGACAAAATGAAGGAGAACGGGAATGTCACAAATGCTTCATTTCTCCCTACTGCTGCCTTCGGTTGCTCACTGCTTGCACTGAAATTCCTTACAAACTCCACCCCAAGAGGATTTTCCTGTGGTGTTTGTCATCAGCAGCTGACGTCTCGAGCTTGATAGTCGTCCTTGCAGGACTCCACATTCATTCACTCGTTCGGTATTACCTCCCAAAATTGTTAGTGGTTCCCCTGTGAAGTCGTTTAAAGCAGCAACTAAGATTTAAACCTGCCAACTTCTACCCTGTGCGGAGGAACCAACTTTGAGCATACCCTATAGGGGTGCGTAGAAACGGAGCGAAACGGTGGATTAAGGGCATGACCCGATTGTTGATCTGTGTCCATGCCTCATGATGATATGAAGAAGAGACGGGCGACTGATACTTCAGCTTCAGAAGCTGTATACATCATGACATTCACGACATGTTACCACGCGGTCCCATTCAAAAGTTGAAATTAACAGAATTCTCAGTCTACTGGGATTAATCTACGACGGAATTCTAGCGAGATAATGATATGATTACTGACCTGCCAATAGACCAACGTCTGTACAAGATTTCTTTGGGGCCTGCGGAAATGAAACATTAAGTCAGCAAAGCAGATTACTGGCAACTGCTCTTAATCGTAAGAGTTGAAGCGCTATCTGGCGTTCCAAAGACACATCATATGGTTATACAGCCCATTCGCAAACTCACGGCAGTAAGTCTATGGTGGAAACAATTACGTGAGAATCATGAAGATCACGAGAAACCCCAATCCAACTTCTACGTTTGCACTCAGCCGACGAATAGCTGTGGTGTTTGACTCCACCAAGGTACATGGCTTTGCCAGAAACTTTCTGCATCATCCCGAGGGTGAGTGAGTATCACAATGTAAAACAGCCGATGTACATCTGGTGGAGTGATCTGAAGCCAAGTGCAAGACCACGCGGACTTGAGGTAAAACGCCCTGAAAGTATCAATTCTTCACCAACGGAGTGTGCCAGGACTTTCAGGATGCTGGAAATGCTCTACTGTCGGCATCAGATGATGAGGAAGACCATGGATGTTAACGATCGCATTCACAACACATTAAGGCTTCTAGGTAAATGTGATAAAGAGGTAATGAAGGGAGCGTGGTAACAAGCTTTGAGTTAGGAGCTTTTTAATACATGTGATGCATTTACTGTGGACGGCATGACGAGTCTGTAAACCTTCAGAACATATGGGTCTCCTAATGATCAGCCGACTCTCTCTATTTTCTGATAAAACTTTCTGACATATTGGACCATTTATGGTGGAATCTACCATAAGGTGAAGCTGTTCATGCACAAGCTCTGTAAATGAATCACAACGGGGTCACCATTCCATACTGCACAAAACATGTCAGTGCTGACTTCATGACTTAGAACAAGGATATGACTCCACACAACACCCCTTCCTTAAGGTATTAGACAGTTAAAAGCACAGGGGAGCATAGAGCAAGTAAGGAATGGGAAAAATATGCACTCAAATTCTCAAACGCTAAAACAACGGGAAGTGCCAAGGGTTCCCGAGGTTGGGAACGCGTATGTTCATCGGATGTTCGCCAGTCGATCATGTGTGCTCGTATATGCCGGTCTAGTGATTAGCCGCATGATGCAAGAATAAACACGTAAACTGAAGGTCCCATTCAAAAGCTGATATTATCAGAAATTCTCAGTCTACTGGACTTAATCTACGAAGGAATTTCAGCGAGATAATGATATGATTACTGATCATATCATACCTGCCAATAGACCAACGTCTCTACAAGATTTCTTTGGGGCCTGCGGAAATGAAAAGGCTGTAGTACCTGTAGAGTGTGGTGTTGTTGAAGTTGCGCTTCAAGTATGGCACCGCTTGCTCCAGTGCTCGACATGCTACCGGCACGACCGCAACTATACAGTACATGACATGAATTCAATCGATAGTTCATACTCAGTATGTGCAAATGTTAGCAGAACTCTAACATATAAAGCACCGTGTCATACTATCCAAAGTCGGCCATCCATGCCATCTGGGTCGTACACATAGTCGGCTCTTGTGCAAACAGGCAACAAATTCCCAACTATGGCGTAGGTGTGTAACCTAAAACTACCACGCGCTTAGAAAAATTGCTCTGCAAATCAAAGGATGCCGGCTATATCGCACCATATAAGTAACAATCCTCCAATATCAGAGAAAGGGGTAGGTTTAACGTAAGTGCACGCACCCTCCACAAGGAACACCACAACAAATATAGTAACAGCTTTAAGCATCCTAACACAGCAAAACGACTTCATCGGTGCTCATGATGAGCTAGATGCTTAGAGAAACACCTACAGAGTGTTGCAAATGTGTAGTAAACAGCACAATCTCTAAAAGCATACCCTCTTGTATGGAAGAACAAGATAGATGACCTGTACTATATGGAGTGCAAGCTGTCCTATGCTTATGTCGTCCTAATGCGTCAGAAAAACCGAGCATGGAGTTGGAACGGAACTTACAGAATGAACACAGTGAACAGGAGGCAAGAGGTTTCATGATGTCTGAACATCGATTACGTAGCATGAAATGGTCAATAATATCGAGCGAGAACAACAAGCTAGAGGAGAAGGTGCAGTGAAATCTGTACTCATCAAAAACTGCATGCCGTAGCCTCTCGACCATAGAGCCCGCGCCCTGGCTGGACGGTGCTAGAAACAAGGATGGGTTAAGAAGATGAACACAAAGCAGACGAGACAGCTACCTGAGTAAGGGGAGACTTACCCAAGTAGTAAGACGACTTACCATGGAGGACGTCCGTCCTCACCTTCCAAGTTTCAGCCCAGGAAGGATTTGACCAGATCATCGACAGAAGACATTGTCAGGCTGTCCCCAAAAGGAGTTGGACAACAAGGCAGCTGCTTTAGGCTTCGACTCCAGGCGACTAAATCGTATGAACAGGTCTGATGGTATCCGCTTTCTAATGTCACTAAATAGATTTGTTCTGAGAGTACTATATTTTACACAGTCTACCCAATAATGAACAGCGTCTTCGTCCCCATCTTGACAGAGAGTACAGACCTTAGTCTGCTGATTCCTCTTACTCATCCTGGTGTTGAACGGGATGCTTCCTGCTCGAAACTTAAACTTCAGCCTAGTACATAGGGTAGAGGTTCCTCTAATGTAGGTCTTGAAGCCAGGTTCGTCCCGATACACTCACGTCCAAGAGAAAGTGCAGTTAAGAGGACGCATACGTCCAGCGACAGAGATAGTAACTTTAAGAACAACACAGAAAAGAGAGAAGAGAGCGCGCCTTAGTTATGACATTAAACTATGGTGCACACTGCGATCAACTCAGTACCCTTACGCTCTTCTCGTCGATTGAAATGTCTTCCAGTAGCTTTGGCCGCCATCAAGCCTTTCAAAGTCTTAAAAACTTATGCTTAGTGAAGGTATTTTGTATTATAGCCTCAGACGCCCACGACTGATCAAGAAGAAACTTATTTACATAACCAATCTAATCATGAGAGAACGCCCTGTATATATTAAGTCTATTCGATGACTCTACCATGAGAGCTGGAGACTACGGTAGGCGGAACTTACATTTGATTGGCGAGTAGGAAGACGCGAAAGCTATGCAGAATAAGAGGTGGAGAAAGTCAGCTCCCATGACGACTGACTGCAACCATGCTTGCAGCCCTTGCCAATTCCAGGATCGAGGGGCCTAAAGCACGAACAGCATATTAGTTAACTCTAAAAGTATACTAACTCAAGGGAAGTTTTACCAACTTCATCACCATACTTCCAAACCTCAAAAGGCATGAGATCCAAAAGTAGCAAATAACTGCGAGAAGGATGAATGGCATGGTTACAATACCCCATAAGTGCTGTACAGAGAATGACTGCAAGCAACAGCTGTTCCTAGCAATGTGAAGCGGTAAGCACGATCACCAAGTCCTCGCGGTAAGAAAGGAAACAGAGCAAGAATCGCCATGATTACTACCTGTCACACGAAAGTCAGACAACCTCTTGTGAGAAACTTTAACCTTGAAAGCGCAGCGTGTGAAAGTTTCCAATTCACCACTGGTGTAGACCCTCAAGAGCTCGAACCGGATGATCTACAAGTAAACCGAACGCAAAAGGATGTAAGAAGCTTAGAAGGCACCCTCAAATTAGAAGATCATGAGTAACTACAATATGACGCGTACGATCGATTCTGAGAAATACTTCTGTAAGCGAGATGTGCACAAGAGAGCCAATGATTCAACTCTATTCTCACTGAAGAACAACCAGAACCGTCCTGATCGCGGAAAGACAAGAAAGAAGGTTAACTAAGACTGCAAAACATGTCAAACCCGGCCTTGATATTAGCATATGCGTTGCAACTGATGAAACATCTACTTTGCTCTTTGAGAATGCTACGTGTTCACATCCGAAAGAGATATAAGTAGCTCCCATACTCCAGTCACATGGCTTCAGCCTCATCCCCACTCAGCCACCATGCCATCGTCAAAGACCTCACATCCCAGCAAAAATGACTAGATAGGAAACAACAAAGGGGTAGGAACTACCCAGGCATTGGCCAAAAATTGTATGGATTGACGATCCAACCTAAGAGGTCCACTTGGTGCAGGAGCGGTAGGTTGCGATCTAGGCCGCGTAGTAGGTTGAGGCCTAGGCCGGCTTGTCCCTGGACGCACAAGTAGTTCGGCTTAGAAATCATGAAAGCCGGGAATATGCTACCAAATAATGAGAACTGACTTTCATAACGATATTTTAAACTTTTTCCTTCTTAAAGTACAACCCCTAACCTAGAAAACTGCTTGGTTGATGAGCTCATGCAATGTTACAAGAAGTATCTTCCCAGGATTAACTGGAAAATCTACGAAATTCATACAGATAAACCTTGATCACCAGGGCGTTCCGGTTCTGATGGTGTTGAAGATGGAGGAGTTCTCTTTACCGAAGGCGCATCCACTTTGAGTTCCGAATCCTGGCTCCCAGCCAAGGTAGCAAGGTGACAGATAGTCAGAGGGTGAGGGGGGCGTACTTCATGACATTAGACATGATCTTCCTGAAACACGGATAGACGACTGGTTTAACATTTTCATTCGCAAGCTTGTCCGGTCGAGATAACCAGAACCTACAAAAACTGACTTTCGAAGCTAAACTCAGCTTGAACTGCTGAAGGAGAGCCAAAAACTAACCGGGTGAAGACACTCAAAAACTGAGAACACGGAAACTTCTCGTCAGAATCATCATTGCGTTCAGAAGAACTTGCGAACATTAGGAGATTCAGTGGTTTATGCAATTCACCATCAAACCTCGAGGTTTCGCTCCAGAAACGTACCATAGACTCCAGTGGCAGGCATTCCCCAGTTTCAGCATGTCACCCTTTTCCCGTCTTATGTGCTTCTTACTTAGAATTACGTCTGTACGCATGATGTGCAGGAAACTCTGTGAAACGAAATAGAGCTTTCAAACATAAAAGTGTGCACGTACAATGTAGCGCTGGTAATATTTGAGCTGGTAACGACGACGAACTTCCGGATTGGAGGCCATGTTCTCGGGCATCAGAATATTAGCCCAATACTCTGCCCATTTGGAGTCCCCTTCATAATCATACGCCAAGGCTTGCGCCTTTTTCTGCTCTTGCACATCCGCCGTCATCCTTCCTTGCCAAAACCTGATCCGGTGAAACGATTTAACCAGCTCAATCTGACTTCCACGGACCCAACACCTGCGATCAAACTGAATACAAGGTACACCTACGCAGTGACTTGCCCCGCTTGAACCAAGTCTCGACACAAAAGCTTGAAACAAAACCGCAGAGTCGATTTACCTGGAGCAATGAACGTCGACTGTTCTGGACCAGAACGACCTGATTCAGCCAAATATTTTCCTTTGTGCAGAACTTCGAAATAAAAGGAGAAAAGGAAAAACCTTAACCCTTCCTGCTTCACTTACTTCCTCTTGTCCGTGCGCAGGCAAACCCGACCTGATCTTGCGACTCGACTTTCCTTTCTGGAGCAGATTGGTCCTCCGTTCTTGACTCTCGACACTCTCGACACGATCGGCCGATACCCTCAAGTCAACCCACCCCGACGCTCAACTCCAGAGTGACAGAATCCTAAAATTCAAACACTCTGCTACAGTCTTCCGTCCTCTTGCCATTTCTTTCTTCAGTCACTTGTCACAAGAGATGCCGTTTCCGGCTCCTGTCGTCAAATTTTGTACTTTCTTACATTTCCTGTCCAGACAGGGCCTGGCGACTGGCTAGGCCGTGTCAACGTCCTTACCTCGACCACGTAACTCTCAAGAGGTGGAGATACGGGCGCAGTTCATAGCATTAGAACACTTGTCCTGTCGAGTTCACAGTTCATTCTAAACGCTGGACAGCTACGTTCTTTATAAGGCGATAAAAAGTACCGCACTACCTGTCTAAATTCCGGCAGGACCGAAAGCCCTACAAGATATAACTTGAAGAAATTTCATGTTTTCGCTTACGAAGAGATGCAAACAGCACTTAGAACCCCTAACTGATGCAAAAGTGCTCAGTAATTTAGTACCTTACTCTTTTGTCAGAAAGGTTTAGGTTTAGGTAATAAATTAATAGCTCCTTGAAGCCAAGATCCTGATTCGGGTTGTAGTTTCGGAAGCTTGTGCTTTGCTTATGTGTTATCTCTAGATCATATCGTAACTCTTGGTTCATTTATCAGTTAATATATAACAATAATTACGTATTATTTTAACGTAAATAAATTATATATATATAATCTATCTTTTTTGACAAAAAGGGTTAGGTAATAAATTAATAGCTCTTTCATGCCAAGATCCTAGTACTGTAGTTCCGGAAGCGAGTGCTTTGCTTATGTGTTATGTCTGGATCAGATCGTAACTCTCAGTTCATTTATCACTTCATAAAAAACAGTCCATCAAGCAAAAATCACCCCAGCAGAGACCAAGCAGAAACCACCCAGCAGAGAAACAGTCGAATTTTCTCAACTTTCCTCTTGTTAATTACGACATTTTCCCTCTTCCCGGTCTACGTTTGCTATGGCACTTTGGATGATATTATTTTAGTCAAAAGTGCTCGACGGAAAAGATACAGAATGATTTCTTGTTCTCCAAGGTTGCGAGAAAAGAAGATTCATGAAATGTTCGAAGAGAGGAAAACATCCTAATATCCTTCCCTACGGCCTTGTACCTCGAAATTTGTTTTTTTGTCCGGAAAAGCGTAAGCATAATATAAAAATATAAAAATATAAAAATAAGTTATTATCAAAAGATAAATTATTATATATTTGATACGAGTTAACCAGTCTCATAGGTGCCAGATCTGGATAAAACCCATAAGTGAGACACGGACGTATCCTTGTCATTGTCGAATAACCATTCTCTATCAAACTTTGGGAACTTTTGCTCCTTTTATATTATCAGAGAAAATATAATTATTATATATAAATTCTATAGTAAATGTGAATAAAATCAAAATTCCGTTGATGTGCAATTGTTAAATGTCAGTCATACCGAGGCTAACGGAAATAGTCATACATAATGTATAAGTGAAATGCAGAAAAACGCACTCCCAATCCTATAAATCCGACCACTTTGTGACTAAGAGAATAAATAAAATAAGTATAATAATTTATTACCTAACCCTTCTCGGAAGAAAGATTAGGTAATAAATTAAACTGGTTACCCTCTTCCATCTTCAGAAAGAAGTAAGAAATAAAAACATGTATAAGTTGAGAAGTTGGGAATTTTGCATAAACAAACAAGCAAGAGACATGTGCATGCAACCTACATTAATATTTTTAGAATTCTCATTAATATCTCTATGGGACTCTTATTGTTGTGTCGAGTCCAGTGACGCTTGAGGATTTTTCAGTTTTCTCTACTTTTCTCTTTTTCCATCGCATGGCCAAAAGTGCAGTTTGGATGCTAGTCAAGACGTATGATACAAGATGCTCCAAGTTCAAATGTTACATGTGTATCAGGAAGTAATTGCATACTTAACAACCAACATCAAATATATAAAAAACCAATACTGATTTGGTTGCACAATTAGAAGTGGCATTACACTCATCAACAAAATATCTTAAGCTAAATCTGTCCAGTAAGCAAATTTAGAACACTTAATAAAACCTTGATATCAAAATTCCTTGTGGTGAGATCCAAGAGTCACTTGTCGTGTTTAATAAACCTGTACTTTCCAAAACGAAAATAAGTGGACGAATATTGTTATGTTTTTAAGCAAAAAAGAGTTTTCATTTCTGATTCTCAGACATACATGGCAAAAATATATGACCTTCTCATCCTCCGTCAGCCGCTGTCATTCGTCTTACTTGGAATCATTAATTTCTCCAAGAGAAAATCATGGAAATGGATTTCAAACACAGAAAAGAATTTTTTGAGAAATATAATATTTCTTTTATAATTAGTGACAATTCACAAAGACAGAGAGAGCAATTTGGTTAAAGTATCGAAGAAGTTGACTTGGTGAGTTTATATTGGAGTTACTTTAGTTAATATGTTCGGAATTTAACAAATCAAAGTGACTTGGAGCTCGATTTCAAGGAGAGTTAGGATAAACCATGATAGGATAAGCAGTGAAAGATGTCACGTCCTTTTTTGCCAATTGCTAGTTCGGCCGAATGCAAAGTGACGCGCGTCGTTAGTGCTGGTAGTTCCGGTAGTGCCTTTAGCAGAGTTTCTTGAGTTGAGATCACCAAGGAGTATCTTTCTAGTTGAAGCTTGTAATCTCTCATTTTTCTTGAGTTCAGCCTTCAAGCTCCTAACTATGGTAGATACGCTTAGTGAGTAGAACCTAGATTCTCTACGAGTACAGAGCGTGTTTGACTTGATTCGTGAGTGAGCTGTTGCTGGTTGGTAGTTGTTTATGCATGTGTTCTCAGATTACTTGAGATAAGACATTCGTGAAATTTTGATTGAGAGAAATTAGATCGCAGATTTTCTGACGGTGGTATCTCCAGGTGGTCATAGATTGATGGCACCTTCAATTTGTGGAGTGGGGGTGATTTGCTTCGTTTGGTTTTTTCACGAGGTGTTTTGGTGGAGGTTTGTCGCTGGTTGGATCAAATTTTGGTTGTTGATGATAATTTATCATTTTCTTGAAATCTAACATTTGGTTGATGTGCGGAAGTGTTTGCAGATTTTCTGTGGTGGTCGGTTTTGGTATGCAAAGTGTAGTAGAAGCGCGTTGAGAAGATGCTTCCAATGCAACTTCGAAACGGAGTCCGTTTGAGTTTAGTAGAGCTCTTTTGGTGTTGTCGAGAATCAAATTGATGAAATCCACGAGTTTGTATTGGGTCTTATTGGTTGTTTAAGGTCATGAAGTGTGCGCGGGTCTTCTGTGGGTGTGTTATTCTCACAAAATTCTGTTATTGATATCCTGAAAGTGGCTTTGGTGATTTTTACGTCAGTTTTTTCACATTTTCGCACTTCTGTGTGGTTTTTGAGTGTGTCCCGTGGATAGATTTTGTTTGATTTTCATCTACATCCGCGAAGCCTAGCAGTGCGGAGAGTGTGCAGATGTGTTCGCGATGGGGAGCATATTTTAGAAGGCTTCGATGTGCAAAGGTGCATGAGTGCGGAGGCATGAGAAGCGGAGTGCGAGAGTTACGGATGCAGAACCGACTTGATCTGACACGTCACGTCTCATCTCGCCGAGCCAAACAAGCTGACCGTGTGAGAGATAGACAAGTTTTCAATGGTGTGGGAGTACATAAAACGTGGTTATCCATCTAGTCACTATTCTTGAAGCTTGCATTTAACTTCTTTGTTCTTAGTTTTGGACTATACCACTAGACCACTAGCTCTTGGTGTCTTATAAGGATCCTTATAGGTACTTAGGGACTTGTTCTATGTCCTAAGATGTCTTATTAGACATTCCGAGGAGAGTGATAGTGAGATCTCACAATCTTAAGAAGAAGCTACACTTGAGGTACTGTTCTCCGTGCCGTAGATGGATGCATGAAGGGTGTTAGTGGATGTTGAGTGGTGTGAGCTAGTATAGCTACTTGGTTGAATCTCTTTGGAGTTACTAGAGGATTGAACATCTAGTTAGCAATTGCAAACACAAGTTATAATGGTTGGTGGTCATACATTGTGCATATGGCTACTCGATGAAGAGACGTTAATCTGGATGGGGTTGGGTTTCTATCTTTGTGAATGGTTGAGAGTGGAGGGTTGTCATTTAGACTTCTTGTGGTTGGAAACCCTCCATGCTCTGCTTCTTGTTTGTGTATCGCATTTGTTTGTGTTGACATTTGATTTCCGGAGTGGTTACTTCAGTGTGCTGTCAGTAGTGAGATTGGAGTTGCGGATCATTCAGATTATATATGTTTCTCTCTCGGTGAGGTTGGACTTGCGGACCAGCAGATCGTGAGAGGTTGATTGTGGTGATGGCAAGTCCAGGTTGCTGTACTTATCTTAGTATGGGATAGGTTAGCTCAGTACAAGCCGAGTTACGGCAGCAGTGGTCACGTGTGTGATAGGTTTTGTGTTCAGTGCTCAAGTTGGAGCAATTGATTCATGGTTGATGGTGTGTCCGTAGGTGGGGTTTTGTCATCACTCCCGAGAGATTCCACGAGAGGTTTCTTCATAGTACGTGGTGAGGTTACACGGAGTGGTTGTAAATATCAACCAGTGATACATGTTTCAGTGGCTCCTCGTAAGTCGAGGAGAGTAACTACAACATGCTCTAATTCTCAAAGGTCAGGAACATGAGAACACAGGGTGGTGGTCAGAGACGTTCACTGAGAAGATGCGAACTTGATTAATATCTCCTGCTTGCTATGAAGTTGCTCTGGTGAGCTTTTTCAACTTGGACTGATTTCCAAATAACAGAAAGGTAAAATTGAACGCTTGTTTACTCCTCTAATTACTGCTTGTGAAGTTACGAGCAGTAGTTTTAGTGGAGTTCTTTGCGATCATTAAAGAGGACAGTAGCTTTTGCTATCGTAGTCTTTTGAATTCAGTTGTCCCTCGAAATTTCAACACTTGTGTATTGGAGTAAAAAGTGCGAGACAAATAGACCCATTAACATTATGTATCTTGCAGCCTTGGATGAGGTATCTAAACCTTGGATGATGAAGAGAAGTATGCTTACCTGGGCTTGGCCTATTGCTGATCCGGAAGGGCGATGACTTACTACCAATCCCTCCACTGCACTTCAGTCTGGTGGGTTTTTAGCATTTCTCCAAGCAGAAAAATGCACGTTATAATTTGTGCTAGCAGAGGGTTTGTGTTCGCGCGGCCCTCTACCGATGTAAACCAACCCAGCAGCACTAAAACAAATTATCATTTAAGTCAAACAATAAAAGCATTTCTAACGAGCAACCTAGAAGTGCTTCGCTATTACTTTTACTGACAGAGGAAACTACGTCCATTGAGGGAATTATGTTCCATTAGTAGTCCCTTGGACGTCGTCATCTGCCATTAAGAGAGAGAGAGAGAGAGAGAGAGAGAGAGAGAGAGAGAGTAGTGTAGTGTTGGAGGTGACCGAATGAATGAGCCTGATCAGCGAAATCCCAGAATATATATATTGCATGCGGGTTTCTTCTCATAACCAACAACCTGTGATGTATACTACTTATGGCTTGGCTTTATTGCTCGAGAAATGGTGATGGACGTAAACCCGTTATCAAGGTAAGATGACCATAACATTTACCTTGTCACTGATACTTTCCAGAGTTGCAATGAATATGGAAGTATTTACGCGAAATTTCCTTCATTATATCAGCTGATATGCCATGAATCGCTTTATTTTCTAGCAAAGTCGGTTACCTCTCCCACCGTGCTTGAGTTGTTCTGAAAATTGTAGTAGTATGCTCGATGGATCCTAAGAGTGGAGTCAATCAAATTCGACATCGTATTTTATTAGAAGGGTCTCTGTTGAAAGATCTATTCAGCTTCAGTTGGTTTTAACAGGTGTCGAGCTCGATGCAAACCAGCTTTGCAGGACTATATGACTGTCCTGGACACTGGCACAAATATGTAGAAATTGCAGTATACATAACGTTGGTAACGTTCCATCTTGTCTGTTTTGCTGGGTGGACTTGCCGTGATAGCTCATGCTTTTGAAGCTCAGATCTCAGCGAAAGCAGAGGAAACTGAGAAACAGGAAGCACCTCCTTGAAGAAGTGGAAAGTCACATATTCTGCCGTAAGGCTGAAGGCTACAGCATCGGTTAAATATCGGCACTGCTATTCAAATGCACGATTAATTTAATCTTATATTAAATACTACATTATACACCATTACAATTAAACATCGTAAGTAATCATGTGCATGACGATAATACTCTAGACTTGACGATTATGCTACTGTAGTGAACCAAAGTACGAAAATCAATCATCATGCTAGCAAACTACATAAAACAGCGAATTGTATAATGAAAATAAAACTATAGTAGCAAAATATGGTACTAACTGAAATTACAACTCTCGAATAAAAAAATCGAAGAGCTACTTTTCGCTATCAGAGAATAGCGAATAGCAAATTCATGGCAGGAATTCAGTCATGACAGAGCAGCTTCCAGACGCAGTAACGAGCACAGGAAGTGCATAGCTATAGAACCCATACGTAATGTGCAGAGAGTGACCTCTTGGCGTGTACTGAACCCGTGAGTGAGACCGGTATAGCATATTTAGTAAATTTGATAAATTTACATTTTCCTGTCAGCTTGGCACATATTTTTCATGAAATTTACACCTTTTCCAAGAAGCAAAAGTTCCCAAGGTTGATATTGCATGCATATTATTCAGTATCTATCTAGGTAAAGCTAAATAGGATGCATAATTAAGAGTTGTTTAATTTCCTCACTCATTGGATTTTGTTCCTGGATAACCCTTGCGGGTATTTCATTTCCTAATATCCGCTTTACACGTAAAGATAGTAATGTAGTTGACACGGTAGAATTTCAGCAGTTGCTGGTAGTGGTGATGCGAGAACGTCATCGATTCTTTTAATTTCTTTATACTTTTAATTTATTGATTCTCGAATGACTTGTTATAACACGTCATTCGATTCTTTTAATTCTTTCTACTATAATTTATTGGTGCTCGAATGACTTGTTTGGAAACATATCGAGATGACTGAACAAGACTACAATATCACCGGTATTAGCATTGCATATTTTCTACTAATGCACTGAAAATTGATCCATTGATGTCCGATGTAAAATTGCACAATGCACACGTATGAACTTTTAAATGCAAATATAAGTTCACTAGTAATATTATCAAAGTTATATTGTTTGAAAGAGGAGTTTACATAAGCATGTTTAGCCACATTTTATTTTTCTACCGTTTGCATGCATATTATGCATGCACATTAATTTACGATCTAACCCTTCCTGTGAGAAGGGTTAGCTCATAAAACAATGTGATTATATATAAAGAGATTATCTTTATTCCTCCAGAGCATTCCTCTTGCAGCGCTTGTAGTATTTTCTTTTCGCACAGCTTATGTGTTACGTGAGGAGTATTTAAATTTTGTAAATTAAATAAAAATATTTAGATTTATTATAGATTTATCTTGCCATTGTGTTCAGTGCAGTGGCAAATAAATCTAAATCTTTCTGCAGTGGTGCAATGTTTGCACATATTTTTGCCACTGTACACTTCTTGTCCTATCTCTGCCAAGAATTTCTCTTCCTCGAAATGCCAACCCATCCTTTACCGGTCATTACCAAAACCACGGTTTGCATGCATATTACTTTCATACTACTCTATCTTTGAACGAATCGTAACATTCTAAAATTATAATATTTTCATTTGGTGCATCTTTGTCGGAATGACAATAACTTTAGCTAGAGCAACTACTTAGCACCTGTACATATTCACCTCCTCTATCAGTAGATGGAAGAGGTAAATATGCAGAGGTTTATTTATTTATTTATTTTATTAAGAAAATTATGTAATAAATAAATATCTAGATTAAATTAACGTGTGTTTATTATTGCTCTCTCGCAGTTGTAATTTCAGAACTGTATTTGTCTGGAAGTTCATCTGGCATGCATATTCACTATTCTTGTCTCTCAAGGTCCTTACATATTTTTCACCTCTCCAAGTTAGAGAGAGAGGAATATACAAAAGCTTTAATCTATGTCTTAAGTTTTTTCTTGGAAAGGTTAAGCTATAAATTAAAGTTTAGAAATTAAAAGTGTTTTCACTCTTGAGAGACACATGTCTTTATACCAAGCACAGGTTTTGTCTCCGTGAATTACTTATGGATTTTTTGTAACTCAAGTGGCCATGTGTAATCAAGTTTACCAAGTGGGTTTTAATTTTAATAATTTAATTTTAGTACTTTAAATTTAATAAAGTAAAATTATAAACTTTGTGACAATGACAAAAAGCTCTTGTCACTAAACTATTTTGAAGACCGCTGTTAGCAAATTACCTATGATTGCTTTGTGGCCTGTTTAAATATTTGTCTTTTTTCTCTATTCTACTAGAAGTCCTCTTTGGATGTATATTAGCTGATCTGATGGTATTATATGGAAGATCGTTCTCTATTTTATTAGATTATAATCTTACTTCACTCATGTACTGGTGATTACAATAATATATCATAAATATTTTGAAAATACAAAATCTCTCTTTCTTTTTTATTAATATTTTGGAAGTGCCTTATGTACGACAGATCATCCTCAGTAGTGGATTATCAGACAAGATACTGATAGATCATGATCAATCTGTATATATTAATTTGACAAGCCATGATCTTTACGCAATATCTCTAAAAACACCACTCAGCCATTAGACCTCTTCTTCAAAAAATTAAGACTTTATATTTTTTTCTTTACTCTGCACAAACCACTATCATAGTTGTGATGTTTCATTCCCTAAATACTCCACTCTCCTAGGTTTCACTTCGAGGGATGGTTTAGGATCCAGAAATCATTACCTCACGCGGTTTCCGAAACACACTTGGAAGAAAATCTCTCACATAACAGCTAGAGTGGAATTCCAAGAATTTATTTACATCGATACAAATCAAGTTTGAGAATACAAAGATATCTCACCATCAAGGTATATCTGTTCCGAAGTCGTTCCGCATCACAACTACGAATGGTAAGCGAGCTGGTGTATGAACTGTGTTCTCTCGAATGAAGATACTCAAGTATTACCATTTCGTCGTTTTTGCTATTGTATACTCCTTGGTTTATTTCTGATAAACCATCGAATTTCCCTCCAGTGACTAGGTTTGGAAATTGATAAACCATAGTTTAGACTCGGTTTAGGATCTGGAAACTGATATATCACTGTTAAAGCTAGGTGAGATACAAATCTACATTGATGGGTAGTAGGTACGTTATTATTCAAAAAGAGGCATACATGTTCTGATTGGTTCATTGGTTCGTGATTACCTACGAGGGTAATGGTTTATGTAATAAATCATGCTATCCCGGCAAAGCATGGGGAGAATGGCATCAACATAAACCACTCCTTCCAGAGGTTGATGTATAACATAAGCAACGGGAGGGAGTGGTTTCTCAATCGAGGTGGAACTAAGAAGAGTGGACTGAGAAGCCATGATTACGATTATGGATTTTTCATTAAAAGTAAAGGAGATACAAAGTCTGGACTGTTTTAAGAAGAGATCTAACCACTAAATTATTTAAAAATTATAGTTTATCAAATTAAAATATAAAATTTATAGTTTATCAACCAATAGTGGTTTATCAAATGTATCGCATGATAATCCACTAAGAAGGATGATATATCGCCTATAAAACCACTCCAGAAAACAAACGGAGAAACAATTTATATTTCCAGAATCCTTTCCGTCTTACATAAACCTCTAGAAGAGTGGTTTATGTTGATAAACCAGGATCCTTGAGAGGTCATGTTGCGAGACTCCACTGAAATCGATTTCATCCCGAGTGCACGAAACTCTTATGTGCTATAGTACCGTATTGCTTTATATTTTTGCACATAAAATACTTAATTGTAGGTTAAAACGAGAAACATATAATTCATTTTATAATAACAGAAAGACATTTAAGATCTGCACGTGATATAAAAACTAGACATTTCTGACACTTGATCTCTCTATTAGAGATTTGTAATTTAAGACGAACTTATAAATAATGCACATGTATTATGTTAAAGTTGAGAAATAATCCACCAAAATTAGATCATGAAAGTGTTAAAACTTATCCCTTTACCGTTACGCGGAATGACAATGAATTCTCTTATGACCTCATAAAGCTAATCTGGACATTTGCAGAATATTTAAAATACATTAATCATACAATAACTGAAAACAAATGATGCGGATGAATAGTCTCAGCCTGGCAACAGCCTAAACTACGTAGATTTTGTAAGCGCAGTCCCTGCTGCCACGGACCACTTTGCAAGGATGTAATCCACTTACGTCTGGACTTTGAACTATGAAGTTCGCAAAACGGTCCCATTCGCACAGTCCCCGAGGTAACCCACTTGCCCCGGAACTGCGGTTGCTACTCGGGGAGCAGTTCAGTCCGCTACTCTTCATCTCTCCACTTGTGATTTATTTCACCGGCGGGGATCGTGGAGGTCAGTGGTTAGAAATTCCTGGTGAGCTTTTTTTTTTCTTTTTATCTTTTTTCATTTGAAGCCGGGCGGAGCAGGAAGAAGGTTTTTTTCCCCAAAATGAAGAACCTATCTCTTTTAACATCGGTGGCGTCTCCCATGTATTACAGCGGAGATTACCCTGAACTAAATTCATTCTAAATTCATGAAGAGTTTCTCTAGTGCTACCATTCAAATCCTAGGGATCTATCTCATGATGCGCAAAACTGTATGAGATAAGATAATAGGGGTGTCAAAGTTTAGAGGAAATATTTTTTAACGGAAAAAAGATAACTGATCATAAAATTGTCACAAGTAACTTTGTATATAAGCGCGATTCATTCTGGATCACTTTTGTGGCTTGACATCACAATTTTATCATTAATTCTTTTTCAATTTGTACATTCAAGATAATTAATCAGAGCACCGGAGAATTCATTGAAAAAAAAAAGACAAAACAAGTGAAGAGCTGTTAGGAAAAGCTTGCAGAGTTGTCTTGCAGATATTTCCGGAGGTGCCCGCATGAAACACTAGTCGAGGTCTGGACGAAGTCATAACTCACTCTTGAGAGTTTAGAATCTTTCAGAAGGTTTTTAATTTTGACACTCCTTAGTGTCCCAATACAGGTAAACTTTGGTTTTTTATGGATGTTAATGAACCACATGTACCAACAACAAAAGGACATTTAACAAGAAGGTCCGCGCTGAAATCTCTTAAAATAACTCGACATTTTTGAAACTATCAATAAGACATGTACAGGTACGCAACACGTTAACTCTGTGTATAATAAATGTCTTTTTGTGCATGAAAATAATAACATGTTATTATTTATGGTCACTTTATCGACTATCAAGATTCATCATCAGTTGAACTTTATCGACATCAGTTGAACATGCATGATTGATGAACTTCAGATGTTATTATTTGGAAAATTATATAAACATTAGTCGAAAATTTATAGACTAAGTGAATGAAATAATAATAATAGTTTATAAATATTAACTATTAATCTGTACTTAGAAACGCGAGAAAATCAAAATATAAACCATAAATCCTGAGTAGATTATCATACTTTTAAAATACAAGTCTGAAAATCTATAATTATTTATATATTAATTTAATTTATTACCTACCCGTTTCTGCAAGAATGGTTAGATAATAATTAAACGCCTTGATATTTGCCTCCTCCATCTTTCGATGGAGGAGGTGAATATGCATGGTGCTTAAACAGTTAATATATATATATTGAGTAGAGTTAACTCTGAGTACAGCTACAGCTGCACCATGGATGACCGTCCGATAAATCATAAACCCATATATATTTGTACTGCAGCACCATCTGTCGTTCAAAGTCGGATGAAATCCTTGACCGGATTATATTTGAATAAGCCGAAACGACATGGTATGGCACCTCCACCTCCTCCTCCTCCTGATTCATGATCAGCAACCGGCTGTCGACATGACGCAGTTAGGTACTGTAATAAGTTTTCAGGTCAATTAATCTTTTGGAAGGATCTGCCTGAGAAGAGCTTGGTTGGACGAGAGGTCGTCATCTTGCTCGATGTTCTCATGGTGGAGAGCGGATAGTTACCCACGATGCCATCAGAGACGTCGTGTTTGTCTTAGCACGGGAGAGCGGACACATGACGTGGAGAGAGCGTTGGTATGTCTTTCAGACAGGAGGATCAGTGAAAGCTGACTTGTACATGATGAGGGAGGATCAGGTCTCAATGGCTGATGTGGTTGTCACGGATCCGACACGGGACTCAGTGGCGGCACAAGTGATAACCCATCCCCCAGGATGGGCAGCAGGCGTGGCGGCAGCAGCGAAGGTGACCAAGTATAGAGGTATGCAAGTGGGACATCGCTTCATCCCCTTAACTTTGGAGATATACGGATCGACAGGCTTGGAGTTCGACGTCTTTTGAGAGATTGTGCTAGAGTCTATCATGAGAGGTGCCAGGAGTACCACTTTCTCTTTCTTTCTGCACCACATTTTTTAGACAGCGAGTTTTCATTGCTCTACAGAGAGCTTTAGCAGGCGTCATTCACAGAAGAGTAATCGCAGTAGGTGATGCAGTAGATAGACATACTGACTTGCTGATCTCCGACATTATAGGTGCGACAGGCGATTTTAGAGCTACTGATAGCGGGGCTTAGTCCCTCTGTTCTTCCCTTCGGGGTGGTTGTTGCTTGGCCCTTCAGGTCCTTCTTTCCCTTGTGAGGCTTGATGGGGTCTTCCCATCCGTTTGCTATTCATTGGTTCGCGTTTTTCCCTCGAGCTCCGTCGTACATGAAAGAAGTTTAATTTAGAAAGTTGTGTAAGAAGACTGAACAGAAAGGAGTCAAGACTCAAGAGTATCTTCGAAAGCTGGTCTAAACTCTAGAGGTGAAAGAAGCAATATAGCTGAGCTCACTCGCAATGTCGCTTTTGACAAGGCACGAGAGAGAAAGAGAAACGGTGCAGCTGCAGATTATTCTCCCGATGGAAAGGAGGACTAAGAAGTGTTCTGCTACACTCATACGACACGCTCTTGCTCTCTTCCACTTCTTCTTCTTGGATAATATGACGAACTACTAAGATCTACCTGCTAGTAGCCGTATGGAATTTTCTCACTCAGAAAGTCGACACTCGAAAAGTTTGGTCTGTACTTCGGGCAGCAGCCACCATCTCTAAACAACACTATAGCAATTAGAACATGGAGAGTCCAGATGATTATATACTCGCTTTCTAACTACACGTCTCGTTACAAGCTATAGACAAACGAACAGTCTCTTCAGGAAGTTGGACACATTCTTTGATTTGAGCCAGCAAGTAAGGAACTGCTGGCTCTTGTACCCAAAATTAATCGATCGATCGATCGATCAATCGTTATCTTTGTCGGTCCATGCACGGAGTTCAGATAGAGCTTTGTTTAATTACAGAGCAGAGTAGCCCAGCCCAGTTTCCACTTCCAGACTTTGCTCCTGCTCAGCGGGAGGCGCCTTTTCGATCTGCTTATAAGAGTACCAGTGGGAAGCAAACAAGTAGAGAATGAGATCGGCGAAGATGATGATGGTGAGCAGCCAGAAGAAGAGCTCGAGCCCCCCGTCATTAAGATCCCCCTCGAGCCAGCTCCCATCTCGTCGGCCATCGGTGACGGAGTTGACGATGGACACGATGGCCGAGCTCATGAAGTAGCCGACACTTATGGCCGTGTAGTAGAAGGAGGTGGCGATTCCCCTCATTCCGTCGGGAGCTTCGCTGTAGAAGAACTCGAGCTGCCCGACGGCTGTGAACATCTCAGTGAAGCCCAGAATGGCGAACTGTGGGACGAGCCAGAAGATGCTCATGGGGAGGTCGTCCAGCGTATCGATGTCTGCGCGTTGCAGCCCCAGGCGTCGGATGAGCTTCACTCTCCTGGCCTCCACTAGAGCAGCTGACATCATGGCGAACACTGAGATGAAAATGCCCGTGCCTATTCGCTGCAGGGGAGTGATTCCTCGCTCGTAGCCCGTGAAGCGACGGGTGAAGGGCACGAAGACGATGTCATAGAGAGGAACGCACAGCAGCACCATCACGAGAGCGAACACTGGCAGTGACGCAGCAGGCATTTCGAATCCAGATCCCAGATGTCGGTTCAGCGTCTTCCCCTGGTATAGAGAGAAGCTCGTCAGCTGAGCGAAGAGAGTGTACACTACACAGCTCGTCGCCCAAATGGGAACCATCTGCATTATTCTCTTCAGCTCCTCCACTTGGGTCACCGTGCAAATCCGCCAGGGGCTCGCTATCCCCACCGGATCCTCGACATGATCTGCCCTTGTGATTATTGCTGCCTTGTCCAGAAACCTGCACAAATTTTGCTCCAAAAATCAGAACCCGTTTCACATATGCGTCCGAACGACCATTCGGACTGGGAAGGAGAAAACACAGAATCTCTGTGCTCTTTCTCACTCTCATCATTATTAGCATTAGCAGCAAACGAAATGGTACAAACGAGCAGAAGATCTGTCACTTACTTAATTACTGAATGCTGACTGTTCTATATTGTACTGGACCTGAAAATCATAGCTCATTCATGGTTGTTGAAGAAGAAATTAGGTGGTGGTGCTTGCTTACTTGAATTTGGTGGTGTGCTTCAACTTGCGGCTGCCTTTGATGGCGGACACATCCTGATCACGCAGTTCGTAGAGCTCATGGGGGTGTTTGGGATAATGGAGCTTCAGCTTGCGGAAGCTGGCCACGAGGACTTGGGCCACTCGAGTGCCGGCGCTGCCACTGGGAGCTTTGTGTCGGTAGAAGGGAGTGCCGATGAAAAACCCGACCATGGTGAAGAAGAAGAGGCCCCAGAGAACGCCGTAGCCCCACGAGAAGCCGACGTTGTCCTGGACGTAGACCAGGAAGGTGACGGAGATGAAGGAGCCCACTTGAATGAAGTAGAAGAACCAGTTGAAGAAGTGAGTGCCTTGCAGCTTCTCTTCTGGAACCGTGTCGTCGAACTGATCCGCCCCGAGCACCGAAATCGACGGCTTCACTCCTCCAGACCCCAGAGCCACGAGGTACAGAGATATGTATATCGGTGTCATCTCTCGGTCTGACGCTGAGATGCAGCCGCTCTCGCTGCCCGCATCCAGCACGCACTTGTCCGGTCTCAGCGAAGGTAGAGCCACACTCAGCGTCAGCAGTGTCAAGCCCTGCATTGCAAACATGACCAGCTCGTTAGACATAACTTTTCATAGGTCTGGTTAATCACAGCAGCAGGAGGATGGACAGAAGAACAGCGCACTGCTGAAGGATTTCGGCGGGAACCAGTTGCTAGTCAGTGCTCCCTGCGGGTTAAATAACTAAAATGCCATCTAGTCTATATCAACTGAATCATGCAACTCTCAGGAACTGGATCCTTCTGTTGAACTTCGAATTCTAACTTCATGATGCTAGATGTTCATCAGTTCAGACGAGGTAAAGCCCCTAAGCACCTAAGCCCTTCAAACCTTAGCTTCAGACTTCGGAAATGTAGGTAGGCATGGCAACTCTCATGAAGCTGGACGGACATCTCTAGACGAGATTCTGAAGCAGAGGAACTGTCTTCGGTCGGGACGAAGTGTTGAAATTTGGGACTAGAAATGGAGGTAGTCTGGGAGGAGAGACTCCGAGAGAGTGAAGAGAATCACATACCGAGAGGAGTATAAGTGAGGATATTGTTACGGTCCAGAACTTGCCCAAGAACGAGTCTGCTATGAACCCCCAGACTACGGTCAGCAGGTAATTGGTTCCCATAAAATTGGTCATAGTGTTTGCAGCTTTGGAAGGTGAGAGATGCAGCTTCGTGATCAGATATCCTACAAGATTGAGAGTGATTCCCAGCGTGGCAATGGTTTCTCCGAGGTCCATGCCTGCAGCAACAAGATTGCATATACATCATCTATCAGCCGAGCTAGCGGAAAACTGAGTATTTTGAGTACTAGTAGTCCAGTTGATCAACTCTCAAATCTGAACATCAGCTTCCATAGCTCCTCAAAAACTTAGTACAGTGCCTGCCCCTTGAATTTCAGCTGACTCCAGATCTGTAACAAAGCAAGATCTAACCAATCTGGGAGCTGAGACGAAACTCCAAGTGACATATAGCCACCAGCAGCACTACCGCCATTGTTGAAGGAACTCAGGACGGAAACGCTTGGAATGAGTTCACTCTGCAGGAAGATGCTAGAGGGAATAACACATTCATGAAACTATGTCTAGCGTTCTCGTTCTGATAACTCAAAACAGTTCACAGTATACTTAAGACATCATTTAGACTTAACCGAAGCGTTTACATTCGCTGAGAGAAAATCTGATGCTCTGTCAGTAAGAAGAAGCACAAGACTGAAAACTACTAGGTGAGAAACTGAGTGAGTGAGACACATGCATGCGTGCTAAATTACCAAAGATGAAAGGAACAGCTCTCCATGTTCCAGTCTTGTCTCGCCTGGCAGGTCTGCCCAGAAAGTCGTAGGAATGATCTCCCACGGTCTTCTCGTCATCTCCTCCTTGACTGTCTTCCCTGCCAATGGGCTATGAACATTCCAAGCTTCATTCGGTCAGTTAGTTACGTACTTTTCAGCAAGTAACTAACTCAGTGACACTCCAGCTGAAGCTCATACTGACAGATAAAACAGTAGAAAACGCGAGAAAAGAAAAGAGGAAAGATTCATCAACTGACTGTCTCACCATGATTTCGACGGTTGGTGGCATTTTGCCCTCCTCCTCCTCTGGAGTCTGGACTTTGTGTCAAGCTCTGTTCATAGCTCCTGTCAGGGCTGCAAGTTGAACTGACATTATCATTCGTGTCTGGCTGATCAGATCTCACGTACTTATCAGTGGTCGATGTAGTCCCCCATGCATTTCATTCCTGTCAGTTGAGAAGACAGTCCGACGTGACGTGTGTACAGGTGAGCAAAATTATCTCGCATGGCCTATCTTGAACACGACTTCTCCACGTATGTTTATGTACAACACAGCAAATCAGAAGGCACAGTACTCAAGCCTCATCTCGACAGCCTCAGGACGATATTTAGCAAGCGAAGGTGGGATACGTACGTGGAGTCAGTAGTCTCGGCATGGGACGACTCCTCGTACTATATAAGTGACTTCAGAAATCCATAGGTTCGAGGCTCCGACGCGAGCGAATGTTCAGATCTTCAAACCCGTCAGACAGCAGTTGGAGAAAGTTCTACTCTACAATGCCCTCTTGCCGCGTTTCTAAACCCCTTGGAACAGTGCTGCCAACTCCGACAAACATGAACCAATTGCAAATTAACGTTCTGCAGGCATCAAAGCGTACAGAATTAGAGTACATGGAGCCGTCGAGCATTTCAGGGCAGATCATGAACACGAGACGATATGTTCAAGCTCAAATCTGTATCTAACACTCGTAACCACATCGAGTGCTGATCATGACAACTCAAAGCTTTAAATTTCCCCACCCCTGCATTCTACTAGACTCGTAAACCTTGAACATGCATGTGTACGAATGAACGGTACTTAAAGAGAACAGGACTAAACGGGCCCTGCAGCTGCAGTACTATGGCCGCCAACTGAAACTTCTGAAGTATAATTACTAAGTTAAGTTGTGAGGTCGGAACTACGATCTGATATATAAGAATATCTAGCAACATCTGATGTGATAACTTGACGTAACTAAAGGGATCAAAACTATATCCAGTACTATTATAGCTAGCGCTAGTTCGTGCATCTTTATTCAACCAGCCTGCAGAGCGTATATATGCCCAGACCATCGAACCAGTTACCGGGGGACACAGTCAAGTGACGGCCGGCCGCCGCCCGCCGGCCGCTGCTAGTGGGAGGTCGATCTTGTTATGAGGATAAAGCTTTTGTGCTAGAAACGGAATCGTTTCATAATCTGTGTACGGTAGAGCCTAATCAGCTTCTCAGGACGAGTTATGAACCGGACGTTTTGCAGTTACAAGACAAGATGTTCCCTATGTTAGTCTCACTTGTCGTCTATGCACTAGTTACGAAATATTCACGACGCTTTTTTAGATCTCAATCGATCGTTAATTTGTTGGTGTTTCTACAGGTGTTCTCTCCTGCTCCAGGCTATTAAGGAGTTCATTTGGTCAGGTTGAGAATCCTCAACACTTGTTCGTAATTAGTGATCTAATAATTCCAACTGCAGCTAGCTAGCAATCATGGCGTATTGCAGCAAGCTTAGCTAGATACTTAGGCCTCATGCTGCTGTCCATGCCACGTACTTCACGTCTGGGAAAAGGAGTTTCTATGTTGTCGATGGTCCACTTCAAGAGTGACTCTAGAGTCGCATGAAAGACGTCAGCACATCGAAGAGTTGCTGGTGGATGGTCCGATCCTTGAAGCTGAGTTGAACTTTCCTCTCGATGTGGTTGACTGACGAATTTGTCGCAAGGTGTATTAAGTACATACAACTTTGTCGGATTCCTGTGTCTTTTACAATGAGAACTGAGTCTCGAAAGCTTAATGGTTCGTATATCGATCCGTGATCTAACCTGACTGTGACTGTGACTGTGACTGGCTGGCTGTTCCCTGAACGTAGACAGACAGTGAAATCTTAAGATATTATATTACCAACCCCAACTGCTGCTAAACTTGCCTGGACCACCGGAAGTAGCTGCAGCTTCCTTAAACTCAAGGCACCATATATTTCGCTAGCGTTTGTTCAGAATCTACCGATAGGAGCTCAAAAGGGGCCGCTATTAACTACACTGATATCGATCATGGTGAGTGCTTGCTAACGCCACGTTCATCACACCAGTCACAAAGTGGTTTCAGACGAAGTCACACTTTTGTTCTACGGCAGGATGCATATGGGCACCTCTATTAGCTACATATGTATGTATGAGTTTCTTCAGGACTACCTGTTCATGACAGTCTCTCAGTTTAGTTTCCATCCTGCAATCGCTCTCTATCGAGCATACTGACATAGACAGACAATCTTCCAGTCCGTGGTTTGTTTGAGTGGAAGCCACACAAGACTGAAATTAATAACCAATTGCAGGAAGCCACTTGTGAAGTTCCTCGGGGTGTGACACGATTGTTCAAGGAAGAACAGTAACCAGGAAGTTCACGGTCATGCTTAAAGTTAATTAAAGACTTCCTTGTACTGTTATCACCTCAGTTCTGGTAGTTCTGCGTATTAGATTATAAACGGTTTATTTTCACCCTCCCGAGAACGAATCGTATGCTATGTTTGCTTAACTTGGTCCATGAAGGACTGAAGAATAAAACCACCTCTCTAATTCCTCCTCCAAGCATTCATAACATTTTTCTTCTTTTCCGGAATGGGTGGTTCTTTTTCTTCTCTTGATCAGGTGGCAAACAATTTTGTGCTTCCCTTTTTTTCTCTAAGAGTCCTTTCAACTCTTTTGGCCCTCGAGGTTTTGCTAGCCGTGCTTCTGGATGGAAGCGCTTGCCATTTTTATTAGTTACTATTGCATTGTGTAATTTAAGAATTTAAGAATCTATTTAATTTGAAGTTAATATACTATTTGACTTTTGTCTGCTCTTACTGTCCTACCTCCACGTGAGATGGAGATATCATCTTTATAAATAATATAATTGGTCATTATATAATGAATTTTACAATAGATTTACAAATGCAGTTGACTTGAATTTCAAAGTACATTTCAAGTTTACACTATCTCTTACCACCCATCGCCAAAACGACTGATAGCCAAACATGACATAAGTATTTCGTCGTGCAAGAATGGACTTATCAACCTGCAACGGTAGACAAACCCTGTTATAGCATGTGACATGAGATTCATCTTCGGTACGGTGATGGAGCATATGAGTAGACCGAATTTCCGAAACCACCAGTTGACCAGCTCTGGTCAACTTTTACTTGAGGAACATTACAAGTGAGTCAGATGGGAACACGACTACAGAAAGTCGTGAACTCATGGACTCCGGAGAGATTCGGAGGCCAACGAATGACGCACTTATGGACAGGGACACTACGGGACGAATGGATCTCACAAATCTAATTAACTAATTACCGTAACCTCAGTTTCGATGGAAACTCTTTTACTCTTTCTTGCTTGATTACAACCCCCTAGGTTTGTTGTGTTTGATTGTACCCCTTTTAATGATTACATTGTATGGTTTGATAACACCTCTTACTGGCTATCAATGTGAAATCAATGATATTTTTGATTGCATATTTCTAAGTGCACACATCAGGCTTCCATGTATCATCTGATGTGTATTTTGTATTTTTGGACTATTTGAATGAAAGAAGATTTAGTGACGGTTGAAGATAGGAAAATGAGGAACTACTTGAAAAAATAACTGATTCTATTCTTGGTAGAATCAGTCAAGGATAAGATAAAACAATCATGATAGGAGGGGTGTGAAGAGCAGAACAAACCTACTGGGGTGTGATAAAGCCAATTTCTGCTTTTATCAAAGAAACGGCATTAACTCGACTGGTAAGTATCAAACACATAGTTTATCATCAGTAAAGCTGAGTAATACGTAAATATTCCATGTGTTCAATAAACTGCAAGCTGACGTTTGCTTGGCGGTACGATTGACGGAAGAGTGGAGGATAATATGCATGCGAGATTAACTTTTGAGGAATTTTTTTCTGTTAATGATATATGTTGATATAGTCCCAAGCTCTAGTAGATCGAAGGCTACTATTGGTCGGAGTGGTTAGGGTTGTTAGAGTTAATTAGAGGGCTAACCCACCATTAGGATTTCCCTTGTACTCACCTCCATTATATATACAGAGAGAGACAAAGCCTCTCTCATCTCATTCCTATTTTATTTCCTTGTCTACTCGCTCTCTCTTCTTGGAGTGTCCTCGAAGTATCGATCTTTCTACATGATATCAGAGCTGGTGAGAGCGTGTGTCCCTTGCTGATGAGCAAGATGGAGATTGGAGTACAGGAGAGAGCAGCCGGAGTTGTGCCTGCTGATGCATTCGGATGAGACGAAACTGTTTCTTTCGTCACCAGAAACTTTGAACGTGATTTCGGAGACCTAGACGATTTTTTCTCGTTGAAATCTGTCGACCAGTCCTATAAAGGCTGTCTTGTTCAGAAGGTGCGAATTGTGTACTCGGCCAAGTTTTAGTCGATTTGGAGATTTCCAGCGACAGATTTTCAATTGGATCCTTTTCGACCAAAATGGAAGTTTTAGGACTTGAGTCTAAAACAAATCCTGTTCCGAATATGGGTGGGCGATTTGGAAAATTTGGAAAATTTTGAGGGGTCGCACACCCATTTCTGACCTCGTTTGGCCTAGTTTCGACTTTTCTTGGTGTGTTCTTTCGAAGTTTCCGTCGTGTTTTGTACACCTACAGTTCGCGGACAGGTTCTTTCTTCATTGTCGCTGCAGGAGGAGTTTGTGGAGTTGGCTCGTTGTGACTTGTGACAACTCTTGATCGCGCGGTGTGGAGAGACGACTTTTGTGAAGGATCTGTGAGTTTTTCCGCGTACAGAATAGAGCAATTTCGATATTGCGACTATGATGGAGTTTATGTCTTTGATCACTGGAGAGAAGCTCGACAAGAACAACTACCAAGTATGGAAGTTCCGGATGAAGACTTTCCTACATGGACAAGATCTATGAGATCTTATCACTGAGGAGGAGAAAGCGCCTGAAGTACCAATTTCTGACCCAAAATTCAAGGACTGGAAGAAGCGCTCATACAGACTATTCACTACATCACGCTGACAGTCTCAACATCGATGATCGATCACATTCAGGATTGCGATACACCCAAGAAAGCTTGGGATGCACTCGTGCGTCTGTTTCAATCCGGAATAGAGGCACGAAAGCTGCAATTGCTGCAGCAGTTC
This sequence comes from Asterella californica, assembly GCA_036924285.1. NCBI lineage: Eukaryota > Viridiplantae > Streptophyta > Marchantiopsida > Marchantiales > Aytoniaceae > Asterella > Asterella californica. Next base: position 7,796,112 of record JAYKYS010000010.1, on the reverse strand, counting down.
AACATTGTGAAGAAGAGGTCGATGTGCATCAACCTCTTCTTTAGTGCACCGATTACCTCTCGTAGATCTGAGCGGGTAAAACATCCAGTGAGTAGATATATGCATGAAGGTTTTTTTGCTGCGCACCATGCATATATGATCAATGTTCTTCAGGAACAGGAACCGAGTTCGCTTGAAGAGGCAATGCACAAGGCCCAATGGGTAAGTGCTATGGAAGCTGAACTAGCTGCGCTTCATCCCAACAGACTTGGGAGTTGGTAGACTTACCTCAGAGTAAGAAAGCGATTGGTTGCAGGTGGGTCTTCAAGGTCAAGCGCAACTCGGATGGTACCGTGTGTCGGTACAAAGCCAGATTGGTAGCTAAGGGCTACGCACAGCAACATGGAGTGGATTTTGAGGAGACTTTTGCTCCAGTTGCGAAGATGGTGACTATTCGAACCGTAGTTGCAGTTGCAACTCAGAAAGGTTGGAAGATGCACCAGATGGATTTCAAGAACGCCTTCCTCAAAGGTGATCTTGAGGAGGAGGTCTACATGCAGCAACCTCTTGGTTATGAGGATCCTAAGTTTCCTTCCCGTGTATGTAAGTTATGAAAGGCTCTCTATGGTCTAAAACAAGCACCAAGAGCATGGTATGCAAGATCAATTCTTACTTGCAGTCTCTTGGTTTCCACCTTGTAGTTCGGACTCTACCTTGTATTCGTTGCGAATACAAGACCGGATTGTTGTGATCACCATCTATGTTGATGACTTGATCAGTACCGGTAACTATGAGGAGCTTATTTCCCAGATCAAGGATCACTTGAAATCTGAGTTCGAGATGATGGACTTAGGAGAACTCAAGTACTTCCTTGCTGTGGAGTTCATTAGAGATGGGAAGGATGTTTGACTTGTACAGCGATAGTATGCTCTCAGTATGCTTGAGAGATTTGGTATGCTTGACTACAAACCCATTGCTACGTCATTAGAGCAAGGGATAAAGCTAGGAACAGAGGATGGTGAGTTGCTAGATGATCCATGCATGTACAGACAGATGGTTGAGAGTCTTATCTACCTGACGATCATCAGACCAGACTTGAGCTATGTTGTCAGTCTGATTAGTCAATTCATGCAGTCACCACGGAGACCACATTTTGAGGCTGTCAAGCGGATCCTCCACTACTTGAAGTTCTCGATGCAGTACGGACTTCACTATCGATACGGTGGACCATTGTTGTTACATGGCTACACAGATGCTGATTGGGCAGGAAGTGCCGACAGGAGATCCACGTCAGGTTACGCTTTTGGACTTGGAAGCGCTGCTACAAGTTGAGCTTCTAAGAAGCAACTCACAGTTGATTTGAGTAAAAAAAATACATACTGTAGGACTGAATGTACGTCATTTCACAACTGAAATAAAAAATAAGTTTAGAGATGTCAACTTATAATTCGATCCTCGTTAGAGCCTACGAGGAGAGCACATGACTGGATGTAGTCGATAAATAATTCATTTCAAAATTACATTGACATTGAAATAAAAAGATCGTACCGAGGTTGAGTGACTATGACTATGCAGTGAACAGCTGTATTCTCGACTATAACTTTCACATGTGTCTCGTGAATATCCGACTTTGGAAAACTCGGTGAGATTACGGCCTTAAGCCACTCCCTCGTAGAATGGACTTGCATGCATAAGCCACCCTGGGTAGCAACTGAGGCTCGTAAGCTCATTCGAAGAAGTTAGGTTTTATCTTCGTATGAAATAACAAATATGATTTTTTATCAGAGGTAAAATATCCTAGTTTGAATCCCTTATAATACAGAAACCCTTATTATCATTTTATTTATGAGAATTACTATTTTTTAGTTCACAAGACTATGGAAGAGAAAAAATGTATTTATCATGCACTAGCTCTTATTCTTGAACCTGGATACCTCGGAAAACACGATGCCCTTTAACATGCAAGAAAAGTATAAGGGACTGCGAGGCTTGCAGGGCTTTGTTTCCTGCTTTATGTGCCTTTTTCTCTTATTAATAAAGTTGCCTGACGTACAGTCGTCTTTCTCCAAAAATAAAATAAAATAAAAATAAAAAGAATAAGATATGCAAAAAAAGAGGAAGTGCGTGCTGATTCCAAGGCAAGTACCCCTGAAGTACAAAACCTGTAGAAGTTTTCAGCAGAAGGTAAGGAATGCTTATCTTGTGTATGTGACGGAAGGTTTAGGTAATAATTTATATGTTTATTAAATTGAAAACAATTATGTTAGCAGATTGTTGCAGGTGTAGTTTTTGTAGTACTTGAGTCCAAGTTTCACTATAGATTATGTCTAGATCTTCTTGCATTTTCAGGTCTGATTATCGTTTAATATTTAGAAATTAAATTTTATTTTCCTGTGAACTTAATATAGAATTTTCACGTAATATTATATCATTTCTGTTAATAGTTAGTGAACAAAAGTTCCTTGAAGTTTATCATCCATGCGTAATGTATATTATTCATATAGTATGCATATTCATTCTCTTCAAGTTCGGAAGAGAAGAGATATGTACTTCCTTTGATTTATACTCTACCCTTCCTTAAAAAAGTTAGACCATAAATTAAAAAGTTCTAAACTGTATTTATTATTGTATACATGATTCTTTATGGAAGCATGAGAGCCATTGTGCGTGTTGCATAACAATTTTGGTTGATTCGAAGAGTGCCGTAATTGCAAAGCAAAGCAACCTCTTTAATAAACTTTATAGGTCTAGACTTGATAAGTCCCTTATCTTTCCTATGTGAGATTATCTTTCCTTGGTGAGGTTATTACGAGTGAAACTTCTTTGATCAGGCTCCATACTTTAGAAGTTAAATCTGGACTTAAGACATCCGTGTGCTAAACCAGACATGCACATCTATTTGAGAATCACATCATATTAGGTTCATAAGAAAGTTCCACAACAGAATTGACATCATTGTGATGTAGCATTATCGTAGAACGTGAAGTTTAGTTTAGGAATACACAAAATATCTGGATGTAGAGAGATACGACAAGACCTTGGACCAACTCAATGAAATCTTGGTGCTCTCACTATCCAATCTATCAGGTTTTGTCTCAGTTTCTACTGACCTAACCTGACCTTAAGTGTAACACACATGCATCACATAACAAAATTGAGCATTCAATCATACTCTAAGTACATGAAGGACCACACATGAAATACATATGCTTTAGTTCACAAAAGTACCTTCAGGAAATTCCACCTTGAAACCTCAAGTAGTTTGTTCAAGACCAACCAAGAGACGTAAGTGAAATCGCTCTTCTTTTTCAAAATTCGTCACGTTATAATCTGAACTTTGACAACTTATTGCTCCTAACTCAAAATTCCAATTGACTTAAACTTCACAAGAAATTCCCTCTGACCCCTCACACTACTCTTTGAAATTTCAGTTTCAGATCTCAAACCAATTGCTCGAAACAGATCAAGCTTTTTGTCTGCGTTAACTTATGACTTTTCTATATACCGGTGGTTAAAATCCACGACCCCAACACATTCTCTAAATCAAATGACCTGAAGTTTCACATGTAGTAAGCTGATAAGGCTCACTCTAATCTTGGAAATTTCACTCATAGATTTTATCCCAAATTCATGAAACAACCAAATCCTTGAATCCAAACAAAACGGTTTTACTTTTGTCTTTCAACTGTTACAGCTAACTTCAATCGACCATTTCGAGATCAAATCCAACCCAAACGTATGACTATATTATATCAGTGCAACCAGCACGGCGGTCACTATCCAATCTCTTTAACAATACTGAAATATCATCTCTTAAACTCTCGAGGCATTTGAAAACATGACTCGGGATATCAATTTGACCCCTTGGCTTTGAATTGTAATAACACCCTGCTCAGAACTCCAAATCGATCGATCTTACTCTCCAGATTGTAGCTCAGCTCGAGAGCTTTCTAACCAAACCTCACACTCTAGAAATGACCTCTTGAAAGGTCTCAGAAATCCCAAAAACGGTCTTTCGAACTTTGATGAACTTGATTGATCAAAAATAGATCATGAGAAAGAAGATTGGAGACCACTTTATCTCCTACTTGGCACTATAGATCGAGTTGTAACTCAAAAAACACTATGACATCTTCAAAGCTTGAACCAAAATACTTCAGACTCCAACTTTAACATAAGATAATCACCCTCGTCGAACGATAGAGATAATATGACAAAAAAATATACGAGATTCAGTACAAAGTCAAGATAATGACCTTGAATCGATCTAAGATGAAAAGTACAACAAAGGGAAATAAGGAAGCCATCACTTGATTACAATATTCTTCGTCAAAATTCTTCGCAATCCACGCACGATGATTGATCTTCCGTTGACATTGACCTCGGATATCAATCCAGACTTTGGAAGGAACGTTGGCTAGAAGTTCAAGTCCATTCACCCGTCAAAGTAAGATGTACACAATCATGTCTCAGTTTTCTTCATAATGATGATCGACAAGATCACCAGAGTAGCCAAGTCCATCATCCTCCTCATGAATTCTTCATCAATGTAGGCAACGAACCATTGTCAAAAGTGATAGCTATGGATGTAATGAAGCTTAATATGGAACAGATTCAGGAATTGAAGATCCTAAACTCAAATAAATCTTCCGTCCATGAGTACAACTCTCGCAGCTCCTCACTCTCCATGCACTAAGAAACACTCACTAGATACCACGCAAGGAAGAATACCCCCACGAACCCTCGACCCTCTATCTTATACCCAAGTTTGACGACAAGAGCCACTCACGCGAATATTCGTGGATCATTGAGCTGACACGTCTCATTATGAAGCGATCTCACATCTCAGATAACCTTGAACATGACACTTAACATGTTGCCACGTCGTGTACAGACTCCTACTTGAAACTCATATTTTGAGGTCTTATATTTTCGCTCCAAAGATGCTCATAGAGGAACATAATGACTTTTTGATCTATTTCAAATCTTGACTTTCATTGCACCAAATTGTAGAGCTCATTGTTAGATTCTCAAAGACACTTCATTTGTTTCATTCGGGTGCTTAATGGTGACGTTATGAGATTTGAAAGATGAGAAACTCAAGTTAGATCCTAGCTTATCGATGCTGATTGGGTATTTGCGGTTCCTGGTGCTATATTGAGGGCGCAACGGGGCTGCTTCACCATAATCTGGAGAAAATTTCACGTACTGAGATTGACATAAAGGGCCAGCTTAAGGAACTAGCTTGCATCTACGATCTGTCGGTGAACATTTCGTGAGATTGGGAGGTCCAGTCAAGCACACAAGGCGTCATTGGGTTCAGAACAGTGCAGGCTACGCACTGGTTGAAATAGTTTGTGAAGAGACAGATCATAGAGTGTGTTTTGAGAGAAATTGAGACGTAGAAAAAGAGATTTGGAGGGCTTCAATGACCTGCGAAGAAGAGTTGGACCGTTCGGATCGTTTCGGAATATAAACTTGTTGTCCTTGGATCCATTGGGATGATAATGTCCAATTCTTCAAGAAATTGAGGACAATACGAAGTTTCATCAAGCAATTTGGGAGATGTGAGGGAAATTGACTCGTAAGGAAACGCTTATGTAAATTATCCATGATCTGAAGTTGGATGGTTCTTCGTGCTCGGTGAGCCAAGCTTTTCTTTCTTGGTGCTTATGCGATCAAGGAGTCATTATCTACGCAAGAAATCGTATGTGGATTAGATTGTTCGTTTGAGTGTGGTGATCGAGTTTGAGCCGTAGGGAGTCGATTTACGTCAGTTTTTTACTCCTTCGATCCAATTTCTTGCATGGTTTTAGAAGAAGACTCCAAACGATTTGTTTGGAGTTTCGTCAGGTTCAAAGTGACTAGAGCTATCCACCAGAGAATACGGATCCATTTTGCAGATATACGTGGTTTTGAGTCACATGGAAGAGTTTTTGGAAGTTCGGTCACCTACAATCGAAATTAGAGATATCTCAACTGTCAAGCGTCAGATTTGAAAGTTCTTGGAGCCAATGGAGTCAGGAAGGAAGACACTATCGACATTTGAAGACTGTTTGGAAAAAGGAAAGAAGTTCCCAAATAGACTTTTTTCTATTCCTTTGCTATTATTTTCGCTCTTTTGGATTAGTTACAGTTCTATTTGGTTAGGTACAACTTGTGGTAGCTAGCTTTAGTTAAGGGCTTGTACATGGATGTTGTTTAGACTGAGGTTTGAATCATGTGATATTGGTGCAAAACTTTTTGTTAGCAAAAAGATATTTCTTTTACTTTAACAATTCTCTGAACTAGGTTGAGATTCATAGACTTGTTTTAGAGAATTGGGTGTAGATTACAGAACACTCAGGTCTGTTTCTCAATTTTGCATTCTTGGAGAGAAAGAAACGGGAGAGTATATAAAGTGAGAGTTGGTATATCTTGCCAAGCTTGTTCTCGTAGTTGTTTTTCTCTTCTTGTCTCTATTCAACACACGGTATCTCCAGAGCCATGAACCTCACATTTTCTTGGACAACCTTCACGCAAGATCTGATACGATAACGTCGTCAAGAGAACTACACATAATGGTTCACGGAATGCAGAAATCAACACAATACAAGTTCTTCGCTAAATTCACATGTGATCCTGTCACAACACGGCAGCGTGCTAGGTAAAATCACCGATTAGAACAAAGAGATCTCAAGTTTGATTTTTGATTCTTGTGCAGCTGCATGCCACTTGCTTAAGGTGCTTGTTGAGTCATTCATGCGGTCACAAGCCGTTGTCATTAATGTACTTTGACCTCTAAAAAATCTTTTCTGCTCTCGGTTTAGATGTTAGAGTTGGACAGGCGAGCAGCGATAACGCACGGTCATAAGTATATCTCATTAATGTCTTGCATGTGTCGAATATTGTAAAGGCTCTAGACAAGCTATCATCAGCCACATAGATCTCTAAAGAATCTCTTCCTTTCTCGGTTTAGATCTTAGAGTTGGGCAGGCAAGCAAAAATAACGCACGGCAATAAGCATACTCCATTAATGTCCTTATGTGTAGAATATTGTGGAGCCTCGAGGCTATCATAGGTCACAATTGATACACGCGGAACAGATAGTAAAGAATTCATGTTCTTTGTTCTAACATAAACGTGATGTCATGTTATGTTTTTCATTTTCCTTTTCAATGTTCTTTGTTTCTAAAATGATTGTGGCGTGAAGGTGAAAATGCCGACCAACTGAAAGCTATGGTTACCGTTTTAGAGGAAAAGAAACTAGCTGTTGACTTGGCAAACGGTAAGAGCATGATCCAATATACACAGTCTCAAGGTGTTTGACTGGGGCGTAAGAGTCTTCCCCAAATCAACATTACTGAAAACAGTTCGTATGCAAATGCTCGTGAACGTAGAGGTAATCCCTGAGCACAATGGACATTCATTTATCGAGTGCTAATAGGGTGTGTCAAAGCTAATAGAGGAGATTCCAAACGTCCATCAGCGAAACAGCTATAATTTCTTCAGAGCAGGTTTGTATATAGCCGTGAATCGTTTTTCACTAGATATGTAAATATAATAATTCGAATTTCTAAAAAAAGGATATTTCAAAAATTAAATAAATTATCTTCATCGTGTTCTATTTTATTTCAAAAAGTTACAATCGAATTTCAAAAAAAATGATAAAAAACGCTCACGACATTTCCGTACGGATCCCTCCAGAGGTGCCCGCGGACTCTTGACCGTGAACGAAAATATAGCTTCAAGATTTCAACTTTGACACGCAATAATATAAAATTGGCTAATGACCTGCCACTGAACTATAAACTGCGACCGTAGACAGAATAATGCAATGTAAAGCCCACAGTGATCGATCCAGTTTTGCTATAGCGGATGTATCATACTGCCTATGAGTGATGCTTGGACCACGTACCCAATCAAACTGTGCAAGATAACAAGCTCTTTCTTGTGCACCCGATGCACTTTGGTACAATGAAGCTGCCTGCCACAACACACTGCCTCTACTCTCATTTCATTTCACCGCCCTCCCAAATCTTTCTCTTTGAAGCACTTCCAGCTTACGAAGTTTACCTTACGATGCACACAGCACTTCCAGATAGTCACACACCATCAAACTGGATTCGACCTGTACTGGAATGCCTTCACTTGCGTGTATTACAGTCAGCAGAGACTCATATCCTATGCGTAAACTGCATGAGACATATATTCTACTCTCCGATGCTCTACCACCATAGCTTCAGTCCTCGACGATTCCGGTTGTAACACTGTTGTACATTCAGAACGCTATAAACTCTCTCTCGGACATGTTAGCTTCAGATTTTCTACCCTGTTTACCAATGTCTACCCTGTTTGACCAATGTAAGCTGCAGCTTTCTTTGGTTAGCTCGGCATGTTCACCGTGAAACTTAGTTATAATCACACACCTTATAGTTATATATATATTGATAAAGGTTAAAGCAGTTTTCAGTGAAAACAGTGACTTCCCTCGCACATTTAAGATAACCCTCAATAATTAGGAACCCGTGTAATACAAAGTTAGTAACAAAGAGTAGTGGACATTTTATGCTAACTTGGTTGAAAAAGTTAGCAAGATTATTTATAGCCGAGGATGGTCCAAGAAGAAATGTGTAAGAAGAACACATTCCCAAGCTGGTGCCTCCTGGTAAGTGGGTGAATCAAAGATGCATGATAGATAGCCAGTACAATCTGGGATGCAACGAGGACAGATCAATAATCTGTCCTCGTGAGATTATTGATCACAATGTGATTATGACTATGTATAGTTATATACTCATAATCACATTATGATCAATAATCTCACGAGGACAGATTATTCCTGACGTAAACTTTTATGATCACCATAAAACTGTATGCAGTCACATATTTCAAAACACATTTCTAAATTTGATATTTATAATCAAATGGATATATAACAAACTTTTATTATCCCACACACACAAGCAATCCCATATTTACAGTAAGCGTTTTTTAATCCTATATTTTATAATCATAATTATATGTTTATATTACCACAAGCCTTATTATCACACCAAAACACGAAACGAGTGTCTGATTTCTTCTAACTGACACGAGGGAACAGTCTATACTGTTCCCTCGTGTCAGTCAGGCTTCACCGATTTTGGTTTTATCCAAGAAAAGGAAAACAAAATGCGTATTTACGGTTACGGATCGAAAGTCACAGTACTCGTAGGCCGCTCGCTGGTAGAGGAGAAAAATGATGAGTACGTAACGGATTTCATCCTGCCCTTTATACGGACACCTGGGGTTTACCGTACGACAGTACGACCATCGATCAATAATAACCTTTACAGATGTGGAGCGAGAAAGATACTCTTCGCGTCGAGTTCGGCAGAAAGGTCTTCCGGACTGTCCCAGATTTCCGGAGTAGTCCGCGTACTGCGGTATGCATGTTCTAGCCCTGTTCTCTACTGGTACTCGTGCGTCTGAGAGTCCACATTTGGTTAAGATCTCACGGGTATGACCGCCCCAACTTATAAGCGGAGGACAAGCGTAGTAAACGCTATACACTTCACTGAAGTTTCCGCGTGCCCTTGCTTCCGTCGGTAACGTCGGTGTAAACCGCAATCCGGTAGCTGGAACATAGTACTACGGATGACGAAGATATTTATTGAGCGACACAGAGGAGCACCTTGACAACAACCACCAGAGGACATAAATCTCTTAGAAAGAGAATATATTCTAGAACCTGACATACACGTAAATACAGATCCACATCTGGCACTTGTCACGAATGGGTGCGAGTGCCCGATCATACGCCCAGATGCATAGAAAGAGTATTGTCAACATTAAGGCGTTCGAAGTTACATACTGTGCAGGGATTATGCAGAATCTACCCTACTACTACTTACTAGTATATCTAATTCAACCCGTGCAGGCTACAGAAGCTACTCTAAATGCGATATCTAAGATACCTCGAAGGATAGAATCTCTCTGCATATCATGAATTCCCGTAAACAAAGTCGACAAGGCACTGGCAACAGCGGCTAAGCTCGGGAGAATGGAAAATTCAAAACCGACAAATTAACTGCAGAAAGTTGAAAGTTTACGCTAGCCCACTATGAGTTTGATCTTAACTCGAGGATCCTTCACCCGCGTACTGCACCCGGAAGCACAAAGACAAGTCAATTACCATAACTTTCTTAGCTCTTGGCTTCGCAATACATTTTCTTTCAAAGCGAGCAATGTATACACCCAAGATCGAGAGCCCACATCTAGACGTACACCGCCGGCCCAATATCTCTATTCGAAGGACAGTCAACGGAACAGAACATACAACGATAATCACGCTGAGGGACATGGTACCCCTTTCTTTCTCAATACCTCTGCGCTGCGCTCCGCTCCTGAACGCCACCACAACATTCCAGTGTCCGACTGCTGCATGGGTGCTTTCAGACAACCAGCCAACAGTGACGTAGCAGGGGAAAGGATACACAACTCGAAGCAGAGAGCAACTCAGCGAGGAAACCACACTCACCTTCTACTTACATCAGAGAAGGTGAGTTTTCTCCGCAGCGAGTAACTCCGAAATTTTCGGCGCAATTCAACAGTACCTGCAGACACTGAAAGACCGTTCTGAACTCCTGCTGTTAGGTACCTTACTAATATCTAGTAGACAGAATGATACAGAAGGTTTTAAAACATTTACCTCCACGATGGAACTGCGGGGTAAACAAACTAACGCTTCCAAATAACGATCCTGCACTCACCAAATTCGCTTAAGAAGGTGAGTCTGGTCTCCAAGGCTCGGAGGCACGGAGTTTCTAATTCACGCCCCCAAGTAACGGACAATAAATATGAAAAAGGTACCTTCACCCTTGCAAGCACTGCACACTGCTGCAAACAGAAAGCAAGACACCTTAATCACCTACAAACTCAATTTATTATCCTAAAAGTGAAACCTCTCACGACTGCCGAGAAAATATCCGACATAATATGAATCAACACCAACCCTTCTTCATGCTGGCTCCAACTCTACTTAATAAAGTTGTCCTGTACAGCCCAAAAGAGGTTCAAAACCGGCAGCTACAACTACGAGAAAGCGACAACCGAAGCAAAGTGCACAAAATCAAGCAGCGACAGACAATGAACAGGGCGTCCCCTATTCAGACACAAAACCCCAAAGTTCACTGAGCTCAGATATAAAGGCAGCTTAAGTACGCGTGATCTAGAAGCTGAAATCGAAGAATGACAACGGCCTAGACTACTAGAATACGTATCTAAGAACAGGGCATCCCCTGTTCTGAGTCAAGACCCCAAAGTCCACCGAGCTCAGAAGTGAAGGCACTTGAAGTACGCGTGGTCTAGAAGCTGAAATCAGCCTAGGCTACTAGATGACGTATCTAAGAACAGGGCATCCCCTGCTCCCAGAGTTTCCTGGCCCGTAACACTGCCAATCTGCAGTCTCCGGGGTTTTACTGAGATCGGCAGAAATACAGCTCAGTCGAAGTCCCTGTTCCATTAACAATCGGTAAACAGATAACGTTCGCAAACATATCCAGCAGTGAATCTGCATAAAACCTTCCTCTTCCATGCATGGGAAAGAAAGACAGAAGCAGTCCGTCTAAGCCAGCCCAACGTTCATTTCCTCTCATGAACAAGACGAGATACAGAGTTCCATCCATGTGGTGAACTTGATCAAGCTATTCAGCACAGTGTCCGGGTTTAAGTCAACTGACAAACAGATATACACAACAGTGCTGCCGTGTGTAAACTGGCGCCAACATGCCGGACTAACAACTGAACAGCACGAGTGACCTAAATGAGCAACAATGACAATCCAACACGAAGGGCCCCAGAACAATTACAATTGCATTCTTTAGTGAACGGCAGGTATCTTTCTTCCTTCAACTCCATGCTCAACCACAATGGCCATGAGACGCAATGAAGACTGTTAAGAATGGACATCGAGTGTAATTAATCTTAAACCCTATTTTGAAGTCTTTCCTACCTCCTACGTAAATGACTTAGCGATTGCCGATGTTAAGGACCTGATCTAAGCTTTCGACAGGTTGGGATGACATCCATAAGTCTCATTCAACAGCGCCTATACCAGGCTCAGTGGACACCCTCTTAGGGATCTCCATGTATAATCAAGAGTTTGACTGTAGCTCTCAAACAGGCGTGTGAACTTAAGATGGCCACATTGGTCCTCGTTCAGATCTACACTATGGTACAAAACTTCTCGACCTCAGCAACAAGGAGAACGGCCTTATCAATTGGTATCCATTAAACTCTCCACAGAGTTAAAACGACCAGTGGCAGGAACCACCATCTTGAACGATGACTCAAAAGCTGACGAACTCGGCCTGAAGAGTTCTTGTCGTCGCTTGTATGAACAACTCTCATTGCTCTCACTTTCCCGCTTCCTCCTCACTCCCCTGACGGCTTCCTGTTCTGCCGCCGACAGAGGGAAAAATTGGCGACTTACTCTGCAGACACTTGTGTGATTATCATAGAGAATCCTTTGGTTACAGTTCTTATCGCACACATGCGTCACGTTAGACAACTTACACCGATACAGGTTAGCCCAGACATGCTCGACGTGACATTTCCGGTCACATCGGTGTCCAGTAGGTTCCCCTTTGCCAAGACAGGTGGCTAGGTAAACCACGTTACTCTCCGACAGAGAAGATCTGTGGTCTACGTCCATCGTTCCTCCAAATTCAGCGTCTCGTCCAGCCCTGCGAGAAGGACAGTCTCCTGTAAGGAAGGGCAGAAGTTCTGAAGTGCGCCACCTCAGGAGAACCAAACGTCTTCTACGACAGAAAGCAATGTCCCAACGCCCACCAAGATGAAAGAACCAGAGCTTTCTCTAACGTCACAATTTCATACATGCAACACACCCATCAACTCAAAAGCCTTTTCCGTCGTAGCAGATGAGGAGTGGTGCTGCAATCTCTACTCCAGGCTTACGGCGCTTGGCGAAGGGTTCTTCTATACGTTCCGAACCAGTATGAGCTACAAAATTTCCACTAAATAGACGTCACAAGCGCGCGGATCTACTGTCCTGACGAACAAGGAAGGTCTCTCGACCGCCTTTGGTTACCCATATCATGGCCCAGTTCTTGACCATTCCCAACAACAACGTCGATCAGAACGAAGAAACTGCTTACGCCTAAACACCCCCCTCTTCAAGCAACACTATTCGGCCATGCACACCCTCAGGGCGACATCAATCTTTCAGGCTTCAAGACACAGACCATGCGGATGGATCTACGACTCCCATATTCCCGAAAGACCGTCAGGCATGAACATACGGATAAACGGGCGGCTGCTCCTCTGCTTCGCTGAAGATAAGCCTCCAACACCGGTTAGGTTCTAATTGCACGACACACATGCATTCTGGAGACATTTAAACAGCAAAACCCCCCACTAAGATTGGCCTGACAGGTTGAAGCAATCATACCGCAAGCAAAGACGGAGTGAACGCGCGCAGTCCGGGGCGTCCTCTACTTCAAAACGGAGGGACAATACCACAATTTCACGAGAGGGGAATGGAACCAAGCAAACGGAGCACGGACACAGCGGAGACTCGTAGGACGGTCGAGCCTGAAAAACAACAGACCAGAAAGAACTCGCTATCAATATCTCTCTCTCTCCCGTCTCTGCTGCTGGCGCTGATGCCCTCCCAATGTCCAAATGCTGCAATGCAAAACTGAAACACTTGCTGCTCGCTCCCTGACAAATAAGTCCTCACTACGTCCACACAAAATGAAGCCTCGGTTTGTTAGGCTGCTCGCTTATGCGGGGAAACTGCGGTAGGTCCCATCAGCTCCTCTCCGCGGCGAGTCCGCCCCTCCTCCTGCTTCGTCCTCCGCATCTGTCACCGCATCCAAAGCTCCCTCATTTTTCTCTCCAACTCACGTCCCAGGCAGAGTTCGTTCTTTCTTTTATCTTTTTCCTTCCTTTCTCTTCCCAGCAAGAATAAATTCATAGGAATAACATGGAGAAGGCATGACTACGTATTAGTGAAGGTCCGGTCGGCCGGTCCTTCTTTCCTGCCACATCCCGGGAAATAACCGGCAAAGCATCCAAGGTACTACTTTCCGGCGCGGAGAGGAGCTTATGTGCTGCTTTCCGGCAAATCGCTACGATTAGTGGTAGCTGATATCAAGGAAGGCGAGCGAGCGAGACATGAGTATGGATACACATCTTCTCCATCATGTGAAACCAGGGGCGTTGATTTCAGGTCCCATGCCACAACGTGTTCCATGGCCTGTCTCCGCCATCCGATCCTCCTTCTTCCCGCTCCAAGGAGCTTTCGGGCTTCCGGTAGCTCTGATGACGACAAAAAGTGACAAAGAGCAAAAGCGGGAACAAATCGCATATGCGAACGTTTCTGAATCTTGCGCCCCAGATACGCTGGGAAGAACCAATCACGGTCCTGCAGTGATGCTCTCCGGACCTACGCCCGGCCCAAAGATCCCCGATAGCATCGTTCTCCAAGCCAATCCCTTCCCTATTCACAATCCAACATGCTGGGGAGAAATGCCATTGTTGACACGGTCGTCTCTCGGGTCGGAATTTTCTAATCTGGATATGTGAATGAGTATCTGCGGGGCTATCTGGTCTCTCGGACTCTCTCCATGTTATCGCGTGGTTACCCACAGTTTACCGTACGGTAGAACCTTTCATAATGTTCTTTATCAGCGACTTGTAGCTGTTATACCCGAACGGTCCTGACGGCAGTCGATCCGCTTTCGTATGCTCAAAATAGGGCTAACTTCAATGGGAGCGAGGGAGGGAAAGTACAGTGACGTTTAAAACAGTGGCTGTCAACTGCTCTGAGATAGACAGGTTCCACAAAATTAGGTATGATTGTGAGACTGGTATACGCCGTCGTTCGCCTAAGCCGCATGTGGGTGGTGCAGACATGAATAGAAACCGAGTCATGGAGTTCCGCTGACTCTACAGTGAAATCCTCCAGAGCAACTTCGCCGACACCTATAAGAATCGATAGCAGAACGGAACTGTACTAACCAAGCAAAATCGAGGACAGTAATTGGGTGAGCCAGTTTCAACCAAATCTGCAACCGAAGCAAGAAGCTTCTGCCTTCCAGTTGCTCCGAATACCGGTCTGGTGCAGACATAGAATTTACATTCCGTACACTCGGGGACTGGATAAATCATGCGAGCAAGCTCAACCTTCAAAGTTCCGGTGCTCCGAGAGTTCCCAGAAATCTACTTAGTCAGCCCCCTCCAGCAACTTCACGACTCTGTCAACCTCCACAGTTCAAAAGTTTCTTTGTCAACCCCAGGACCTGATATTACCAGTAAAAGGAAGGCGTATCAACCAGTAGCCGGTAATATGCCAAGTAGAAGAACATATCACAGCAGATTTTTGCACTAAAGTTCTTCTAATATTTTTGTGTCAAGAACAATCATAAGAACTTTCCCGGTACATCCTACGTGGAGGTTGACAAAGAAAATTCTGATTAGTTAGGGTTGACAGAGTCGTGAAGTTGCTAGAGGGGGCTGACTAAGTAGATTTCTGGAGAGTTCCGGTTTTAGTGTTGTGACTTACGGTACTTTACAAAAGTTATCCGGTGTTGAACCACGTCTATCGAATATTTCCCGGGAAAGTTATCTACTTCTCAGTGTAATTTTCATCAGTTTTCCGACAAAATTATACGATTTCCGATTTCCGATTTCTTTTACATTTTGACCTAAATTTCTCGGTTTTCACCGCAAAGCTCCCAGAGCGCTGCTTCAAACTCACTGAACAAGTAGTACGGTAGACACACACACAAAAAGTAGTACGGTAGACTGGACGCTCTCGTACTGCCAAATCAGCTTCCCCGAAGCTTCATTCGCAGCTGTAGAGTCGAGTGTAGACCTAGTTTCCACCGCCAAAGCTCAGTGCCGCCTTGTCTATCCACCCCGAAGCTCCGGATTCGCCCGGACCAAATCCTTGGCATGGCGGTCCTAGCGGCGGTCAAGCAGGTGCGACAAATCCATGTATAAAACGCAGGATCTTGATTGTGCAGCGCGGGCCAGCGGCTCGCCCCAGTGTAGCAGTCCACTTGACAGGTCCACTTGGACAAGGTCGGAAAATGACCACTCAGGTCCACTCGGACTGTGTACCGATATCCGCTACAGTACTACAGTTGTCTCCTCCACTGGTTCAGGGCATCTCCAAGACCGGACCTACCGGTTCGAGCAAGGAAGGAACGGAATTATAGTAGATGTACGTCCGCGTTATAGAGAGAAATTCAGAGCACTTGCATATAATTTGCCTCTTCCATCGAAAGATGGACGAGACAGATATCAAGGGGTTTAATTTATTAAACTTCTTGATATTCTTTTTTGAAGGATTAGATAATAAATTAAATTTTTAATAAATTAATATGTAAATTATTATAGATCAACAATCTATTCATATCTTATAGTTTATATTTGGATCTTTTTGTATTTCCAGACAGTAACTAGTGTATAAAATATTTTGATTATTTCATTCACTTGGTATATAATTTTTATTTTATATTTATATATTTTCCAAATAATAACAAGCGAACAAACGTTCCCAGAAGTTCACCTTGCATGATACGCATATTCTGTCATACTGAAAATGCTTGAAAACATAGCTAGTAATTACCAAACGCATCTACGTAGCAAGAAAGGCGGGTTCAAATAACATTCTGCCAAGTTGCTTGCTCAAATCAAGTTTCATATATAACAGTAAGTTTTTTTGTAAAAGCAATGGACTGAGATCAGTAGAGTGAAGGGCCTCTAACATCTAGATATTGGGGGTGTCAAAGTTGCAACCCTTTTCACGTATTCCTGATTCGTGGGAGAGAGTTACTACTTTGGCCAAGAGTTCTGGATGTTTCGCTTGTCTCTGCAGTAGATAAATCTAATAGTGAGTGTCAAACCTAAAACAATAGATTTTCTAACGTCCAGAAGAAAAAAAAGCCGTGGTTTAGGGTTTAGGTGCCGTGGTTATTAAGTGTCTTCCCATCAAGTCGAACAAGGAAAATTAACCCATAAGACCAAGCAATCAACACCGGAAGGTGAAGAGAAAATCGGGGTTAGTCCTCGCATTCTCTAGCTCTAAAGCATGCATGGACAGAAAATGCAATTAAGTGGTTTCTTGTTTCAGACCTTTTCTTTTCACATGTTAGGCAGGACATGTCTGTGGGTCACGTTCATGGATACATAGTCCAACTGGCAGAGTAGTCTGGTCTGCTGAGACGGGTTTTCTCGGACTAGCATCTCCACTCCATGTAATCACTTCCAGAAAATCTGCCTAAAGAAATTTTCTCGTGATATCAGCTCGGTCGGAACTTCAGTGAACGAAAGGAAAAGCTCAAATTACCGTGATGTACACCGTGGCACATAATATTTGTTGTAAACTACTCGGGAGGTATGGGAAAAGCTAAAGCACACGGAGTAAGCACTTTGTGTCACGGTACAATTCACAAGAGACTCATCGAGGCTATCGTGAGAAATCTTACCGTCATCATCCGAATCTAAGCGGAAGAGAAAGAAATTACTCGTGTATCATATATTGACACCTCTAATCATGGGTGTCAAAGTTACAAGGGAAATATTCTTTAACTGAGCTGTAAAACTGCAGCAAGTAACTTTGTATCGAAGCATGATTCATTCTGGGTCGCATTTGTAACTGGACACCACTATTTCTTCAATGAATTTTTTTCATTCTTACACTCAAGATAATTACTCAAAGCAGTAGATACTCCACTGAGTAAAAAAACAACTAAAAAATGAATGAATAGTCGTTAAAATACCCATAGCATTTTCTTGATCAACATTTCGATCAAGATCTTACCTAAATCGTAACTCCCCTGGTGTAAAATCTTCCAGAGAGGTTCCAAACTCTTAGAAACTACTTGGATACTCTAAAGTATATGAATTTATTTCTCTCATCACAGATTGTGTTGATAATCGGTTGAAAGCAAACTCCAATTAATCATGCTTCTACATTATTATATATTTCACCTGTGTTTCCACGGACGATAATGATGATTTAGAAGTTTTGTAAATCAGTCATTCAAGAGTCTCAAGACAGCAAATTTATTTCCTTCATCATCTATCTTAGAACGGAGTATCTTATATATTGGGTACACTATATCTTACCCAATATCTTGCCGCAAACACCCGCATCGGATCGCTCAAATATTGGGGCTGTATATACACTGCGAATGACATTTACAATTTTTGTTGGTGAGGTCATCATGATCAGAATAACGACACGTGTGCATTGCTTTCGGTGAAGTTCGATCCGTGACATGTATTAAAAGATTTACGTCACCACGATATTATATTTAAAAATTAGGTGAAATTCATCAATAACATCATATTGCCAGAAGGATGCAATTTACCTCAAGATGGGTGAATACGTGAGAAAAAAAATATCTAGGAAAATATCACCTAAATCTATATGTCGGTCAAAGTAAAAAGAGGACCAACTTTACTGTTCCCTGATGAAGTCGTGAGGAATTTGATCTTTACGGACCGTTATCCCTTCTCCATCCTGTGGTCACCGGAAGATGGAACCTTCATTAACGGAATCGACCGAACATCCCAGTCGGGTAAAAATACCGGGTTCTCTACAGATCCTGGTTCAGAAATGGCAGGTGGCGGCCGCTGCCCATCTTCAGACGCGTTTTTCCCGGGACACCCGAACCTACGGACTGATCGACACAGCCGAGCGTCGACTCCCGTCAAGACACCCAGGAGGTAGAGGAAGAAATCTTCAAAGTAAGGTCCGATAGTGGGCCACTCGAAAGTCGTGCGGCATGGATGATGGATTACCGTCCTGAACTTTCTGATGCTCTCTCTCCGTCATCCGCTGATCGGCGGCTGATGCTCCAGCTTCCCGCCGTGAAACTACACGGTCAACGCGGGAGTAAACGTCCGTGTTGCAAGATTATACGCAACCGTCCACTCGAGTCCACCCTACTGGATCAAGAGTGGATTCACTTCTTGAAAGTTGGAACGCGTTGTAAGGGAGTGTTCTTCTGGTAAACCTTCCTTACGGACTCATGGACATGTTCAAATAAATCCAACACAGTACTGGAAAGGAAAGACGTTTTCTTTGTGGTATATAGTGCTTTTTGAAATACATGAAAAATTGATATAAAAGAATGAAAAGAATAATATATACATTTTTATATACATTCATAATTACATCCAAAGGACTTAGATGTACACGTTATTTCATTACCGACGCTAAACTTTTTAACTAAAGTCAAAAGTTCTACTAGCATGTATTCATTGCATAAATTGTTATCTCTTAAACTGTCCAAGTCTTTTGAATGCAAAGTGATGTGGCAAGTACTTGTCTTGGTCCTGGACATTACATGCCCACGTGTCCTAACCATATCCATTTGGAGACTCGTAATGACATGAGATGGAGTAATCTTGTCCCAAAACTTTCGAAAGTAGATACTGGAAGTTGGATGGAAAACTCTATAAAAACAAGACAGTGGAAAGAAATTATTATTACCGAATCTGCTATTAACATCTCTTAGTGAAATAAAAAGCGCAGTGGGGAGAGCCCCTTACATAATACAAGCCATGAAGCAAAAAAGGATAAACATGAAATTCTGGCTAAAATTTAAAACTATTATTCGCAATAGTCTCTTCTTGATAGACGTGTATTTACCGTTCAGATAAAATAAAAAATGCAAAATTCCTCACCTCACTGACGTGAAGAAGGAATGAGACATCGTGTCCAGTGAATATGCATGCTCAATGAACTCTGGAAACTTTTGCTCGTTTATTGTTATCAAGAAAATATATAAATGAAAAATAAAAAATATATATTAAGTAGACATAATAAATAAATAAATTAAATAAATATTATTTATTAATACATGTTTGGAAACACAAGGAGACCAAAAAATACCATAAGTGTAGACTCTGCTCTCTCGCGTCAGAAGTTACAAGACCGAGAAGCTGTAATCATGAATACACTACTTTACTCAGGCGTTTAATTTAATACTTAACTTTTCCTATCGGAAGACTTAGGTATTGAATTAAACAAACATGCATTTCCTCCTCTAGTGAATTTCCCCACCCCGATAGAGAACTTATATTTATTTATGAATTTATATGAAATAAATACACGTTGCAACAGCTGAACTGGAATTTTTCAACTTATATCTCAATAGTGCAACGCTAAAAAAAACTACAATTTAAAGTCTAAGGTTAGTCACACTTTCTTCACACTAACATAGAGTCTGTTTACAGTATACAGTGGTGCAGCTCTGTGTCTTATAACGCTATAATAGCGTTAGAGTCACTCCGGTGGAGATGTTCTTAGACCCGGTCGTAAATAGTTTATTTTGATTATTTTTTCCCAGAAGTTAGGTCCGGTAATACGAAGAATCATCGCACATATCAGTTTCATAAGTTTTCAATAAACTGGAGTAGAGAATATTCAAGAAATTAATAAATTCATGGAGAGTTTTCCTGGATAACTTTTTAAGGTTTTTTTAAGAGGATTTTGTCTTCTATGTTAACACATGTCATATTATTTTGATTTTATCAAAAAAATTAATAAAAATATTTTTTTAATTGCAATTTGTTTTCTGTGTTAAGACATGTCTTATTATTGTTGAGTTTTGTTAGAATAAGTATAAAATACAGAAAATTCTTAGATGATAGTCTCGGTCACAACATTTACTTTACGATTGTGGGGTCAAAATCCTTTGGAGTGTGCCAAGCCGGCAAATCTGCTTAGGATTCATAGAAAAGACTAATAAACTAATGATAAACTATGTACGAATGAATCCTTATACGTCGATGGTGAAAACTTGAAAACTTGAAGGAAAGGATGACATTTTGTCGTGTAACGAGGACGGACGGATGGAGTCGATGTGAAACCCGAAAACATAGAGGAACGAGTTTAGATTCGGACTATCGCTAACGCAAAGCTACGCAATTCCATTGCATCCCGTAGCATTTCCGTTTGATATCAGACATCTCAGAAACAATCTGAGAACACGACAAATGATCAAAGTTAGTTTTTGTAACCCAAAATAGTGATTATGAATAGTAATACAGTACGGTACTTGCTTACTATGGAAAGTAAATTGAACCATATATAGAAAACGGATTCAAAAATGCTCGGAGGGAATTAGCCGGTACTGTTTGCGAATAAACCAGAATGGAACATCCAGATTCCAGTCCATTTCGGTGATATATGACAGCAAAGCACTTTACATCAGTAGCTACCGTGTTTACCGAGCCTCGGAAAAGACCTATCCGAAGAGGTGACGTTAACCAATGGGGCGAACCTTCGAAGCTAAGATCTTGGACTTTGGGCTATACCCCACAAGATTGTTTTTCTTAGTTACCTTCGGCAGTGGCCGCTCAGCTTTCCACGTCGTCAAGAGGGTGATGCCCAGAGCGCTTTTGGGGATTGGGCTCAAGATGCAAAATTTTGTACGTTTACATCTTGTTTACATATTACATCTTGTTGCATTTCGCAAAATTTCCTTCTGTTCTCAAGTTGCAGAGGAATTTTCGAAAATTCTAGTACATTTACATTCTTTGTGTTTCGTCAGAGTCATCACACCTTTCTCAGCTATGTACTGCTTCATCCCACTCTTTCTAGGAGATAATTACTTGGTCACCTTTAAAATTTCACAAACCTTCTTGGTCACTCCTTTCACTTAGGAAATTTTTCTTGATCATTCTTGATGACAATGTCCCAGTCGTCAGTCCATGATGTCCTCCAGCGTTGTACGCTGTGGTCGTGTTGACGACAAGTGAATCATAGGTGGTGTGCGGTATAAAAGAGACGGCAAAACACAAGGTTTTTTGCGTGAAAAATGAATGGCGTTATTTGTGTTATAGAGAGAGCGAGCGACAACGATCATGAAAATACTTCTGTGATAGCGTGCGAGGATTTAGAAAGATCAAAGTTGACCCACGTGTAAATCTCCACCTCCTAAAACTCTTAGAAAGTCAGCGGACTTGAAACCTCTGCAACGTCTCAACAAGAGGTCCAAATCTGATGATTTCAGTTGCTTCGGTGTCGTGTCAGATTTTTTGTGAAGGTTGTCCAGGAAAATGTAAGGTTCCTGGCTGTGGAGATGTAGTGTGATGAACAGAGACAAGGAAGAGAGAAACAAGCACGAAAACGAGTGTCGCAATATATATCAACTCCCAACGTATATACACTATCAGTTCTTTCTCCTTAAGAACACAAAACTGAGAAACAGACCAGAGAGATCTGTAATATGCTTCAAAACCTCCTAAAATGAATCCTTGGATATCAACCCAGACCCAAAACTATCAAAGCGTAGCTCAAAGCAAGAGAAACATCCCTTTGCTAACAAGAAGAGCTGCACCAGTATCCCATGATTCAAATCCAAGTCCAAACAACATCCATGAATAAGCTCTTAGCTAAAGCTAACTACCACGAGCCGTACATAACCAACTAGATCTCTAACGAACTCAAAATGACGAAAAATTATAGCGAAGGAACCAAAGAAGACATATCTGAGAACTTTCTCTTTTCGTCAAACGGTCTTCAGATGTCAATAGGGTCTTCTTCCCTGACTTCGTTGGCCCAAGAAACCGACTTCTCCTATGTGTAGGTGAAGACTCCCTGATCAAGTAGGCACTAAGAACGAAGAGCTTGGCTCATCGATCGCGAAGAACAACCCAATCTCATGTGATAGGTGACAAAAAACTGACGTTAGCGCTTTCTTGCGAGTCAATTTCTCCTAGAACTCTCACATCGTTCGATGAAACTTCGTATCGTCTTCAATTTTTTGAAGAACTCGACTTTATGATCCCGATGGATCCAAAGGCAGCAAGTTTGGACTCTAGAACGACACGAACGGTCCAACTCTCCTTCACAGATCGTTCATGTCTCCAAATCTCCTCCTTACGTCTCAATTTCTCCTTGAACACACTCCCCGATCCGTCTCTTCACGAACCATCTTAACCAACGCATAGCATGCACAGATCTGAATGTGCGTTTACATTGGACCTCTAAATCTATCGAACCGTCCGTTGACAAGTCACAGTTGCAAGCTAACCTCTTAAGTTGCCCCCTTATGTCAGTCGTTGGACGTATAACTTTTCTCAGATAATGAGCAACCATACCCCTTGAGTCCTTAATATAGCGTCAGGAGCCGCAAATACCCAATCAGCAATAGTAAGCTAGAGCCTAGCTTGATTTTCCTTTCTTTCTAGTCTTGTAACTTCTCCACTAGACGTCTAAATGAAGTCGACGAAGTGCTCATGGGAAGCTGACAACGAGCTCTACCCATTGATGTAAAATGGGTAGATCCGAAGTTGTGCAAAAATCCTATAAGCCTAGCTTGATTTTCTCATCTTTCGAATCTCGTAAGTTCTCCACTAAGCATCCAAATGAAATAGACGAAGTGCCCATGGAAAGCTGACAACGAGCTCTACCCATCGATGTAATGAAAGTGAAGACCTGAAGTTGTGTAAACTATGAGTATCTTTGGAGCGATAATGATCAAAATTTGATTTTCAGGTAAGAGCCGATCCACGACACGACACTGGAAAGTCTTTTCTGTAAGCGTTTCAATGAGACTAAAAATACCCAAAACCGAGGTGTCTGCATGGAGTTGCATCCGCTCTAAGTATCCTAAAATGATTCTTTCTAAAAAAAAGCTTGCGTGGCCAGACAAACTTTTGTAAGTTGAGACCAAAAACCCCTCTTAAAATGTCCCTTCTCGTCCAAAAGCTTCCTCGGCGTTGTCGGGGTGAGAGTTTCTTGAGAAGGGCAGAACCTTATAGTTCTAACGCTCATGAAGACTGTAATACGTTTATCTAGGAAAACGTTGGGCTTCTAGCTGTGGTTGTTTACTCAAGAGATAGGCTTCAGGTTGCAACGTGGCACTATAAGCACTCACACAGATCTGTTGGGTCCTCTAATATGTTCAGAAAGCGAAAATCGGGACTGACTAGTAGTAATAAGATCAGATGATGAACTTAACCACTCAAGAATAAGAAACATATGATGGCTTAGAGTTCGAAACTTCTCCTACATGTAAATGAGGCTCTACTGAACACACATACGAACTTTCAGCCTGAGATCAAATCTGAGCACTGAGATGTGGGTAAAAACGTTCTGAGTAAGAAAATTATGATAATTTTTGATACCCAGATAGCTACTTTGACCTAGAAAAGAGAAATGGTTCAATAAATTTCTATTATTCTTACAGAATTTGGAGTCTACAGCACGTTGAACATCCCTGTGAAATTTGACCTGCTGGTTGTACACAGTTTTTCAGATCTCGAGCTCTGAAGTTGCTGCTCTCGATTGAGAGCTTTTCATACCCCCTCTGCTTCAACGATCGCCCTGGATTACTCACTCACTCAAATGACATGAAACTTTTTGGACAATCGTAGCCCTGCTGCCAGTGAACGCAACCATGAAGGTTTGAAGCAATTATCTCAATTCTGCTGCAATTGACACTGAAAATCCCAAAATCACCAATTATGATATAATTCTGACCCAATCCGAACTTCAATTTAGCATAACTCCTTCTTTATTGCTCCAAATCAATCGAAATTTTCACTGACATTGACTGGCACGACGAGCTCTCTCTTCCTGTGTTCTCATATTTTTGAATGTCCTAACAAAAGCTCGAACTCCCCTTATGACCTCTACTTCCAAGTTTAGAGTTTCACAAATACAAAAATAGACCAATGAGAGTTTATAGCTTCACTCCCCTGTCCTTTTGTACCCCAATCCACGTGGGTACTTAATTTCATACATAGGTTATCACTCAAGCCTCTAAAGTATCAGCGTAAATCTTAAACTACCTGCGAAAGCATGTAAAACGACACGTAACCCTGAAAGATAACTTAAACAAGCTAAAAAGCATGCATGGGCGACATGTAAGTACAACCCATGAGCTTAAACTCCATCAACATGGTAAACCTAAGTTATGTACTTTGAACATCATATATAAGTATGAAATCACTTGCACAAGCGTACGAATGCTTAAAACACGATAAATAACATACTATCAACCTACTAGGACTCAAAATATATAACATACTCTAGAATCGACTTCTCTATGGTCTTAACTTCACTCAGAGAGACTAACTCCTGACAGAGAGGTGAATTATTTACTATGTGAAATGATTCACATCACGACAGCGTGCAAGCTTTTGTCCCGTAAGCTTTGAAACAACCCTTGTTCTTCCTTCCTTTAGCCTAAAAAGCTTCCGCGGACGCAAAGGCTTCTTTCCAAACTCCACCCTAGCATGAAAATCTTCTATGGACACAAGCTTTTTCGCTCCAAAGCACCAAGAATCTAAGTTGCACAGATCCAAAATGCACCAAAAAATCAAGCAAAAATTCGGCAGCCTACGTCATCTCTCCCAAAAATCCCCTCCTTCTAGTCTCGCAAGCTCTATTTTTATAGTGCTTGGAAGCACCCTAGTTAGATACATGTGTCATAGCTAAAATAGTCTTCATGGATAGTTTGTAAAATGAAGATGATAACAAAGAGTTTTTCTTCCACTACGTACGAGTTGTAAAGGAAGTTGCCCTGGAGCTTTTTAAGCTATGCAAGTGCTAAGCTAGGATCAAGGTAGACAAGTTGCCCTCTAGCTTATATTCTAAAGAACTACTAAGAAGGTATGGAGGTACTAGGTGGAAGCTCTTCTTGAATAGAGCAGGCACGTGTTTTCATTTATACGAAACAATGTTATACAAAGTTGTTTATGTCATTTCTAGTTTAAGAAAATGACAAAAGAGGAAACTCTGTCGTTTTTCGTTAGAAACTCTAATTCATTATCTGATGACATAATCATGTAGGTGTTCTTGAGTAGTATAGTTCTGGTTCTTTCATTACTAGAAAAAGAGACATACAATAAAAGTAACACTTGAAAAACTAACAAAGAAGATAAAAGCAAGTTATGTAAGTTTATGTACATAATGTTTTTGTTTGCTTCTGTTTAATATTTACAATATTAAAAAGAAGCAAGAACCACCTAAGTGGAAAGGGCACCCACTTAGGAAAAAGAGGTCTTTGGATCAAATCCTCCTGGCTCTCGGTTCTTATCTCAACATGTTGACCTCTCGTATGAGAGTCTATGTTGGATGTGTGGCTACTTCTTACACATCTAGAGGTGGAGGACCGATATCCTCTTTAGAGGGCTTCTTGGTCTAAGAGTCCACATGCAATCAAGATTATGAGCTGGGAGATATTTGATTCACCTATGAGAGGGATGTAAGTCCTCTTAGCCACACATCTAGGGATGGAGGATCGATATCTCTTTTAAACGTGGGCTTCCTAGTCTAAGCTTCCGCATGCAATCGAGATTATGAGTCAAGAGATACTTGATTCAACTGTGGGAGGGCTATAAGCCTTGTGGGGTGGTTTTGTAACTGTGACTTCAGCCGTAAAATCACGGCTTAGTTAATAATCTAGGTTGCATCAAGATGACATCGAGTGTTGAGAAATTTATATTAGGCATAGGCTCAGCTTAGTTAGGGGGTTGCTTGATAAGTAAATATTTGTGTAAGGACATAAGGGCCCCTACTTAGCTAGGGGCTACTTAGCAGCCAGAGGATTCATTTTCTAGATAAATCGATGACTAGAGTTCGGGAGACATTCAAGAGAGTTGAAGGGACGGTGTGCGCAAGAGAGAGAGAGAGAGGAGAAGAGTGTGATTACTGAGGACATTGATTAAAAAATTGAGACATGAATAAAAAAAATTAAGTCTTGGAAAATCTATTCGCACAGATTTGGGTGTCTGATTGACCTTGGTGGCTACAAGCTATTGTCTTTGAGTTTTGAATATTGACAACATTCTGTTTTCCGTTTGATCATTCTCGTGATCGATCTCAGACAAGAGGTCCGTCCTCCCTAATAAAAACTCTTCTTATGACCGTGCACATGTGCATGACCACATGATAAACATGCAGCGGACCACATGGCATGCATGCATGCTGCCACATCAGCCACCCATTCACTTCAGCAGTACCCAATCATATTTTTCCAAATCACTCAGATTCAAGGTCAGATCAATATTCAAACGCCCATAACATTTTCATTTGAGCTCTGTTTGCATCGGTTCAAAAAGTTACGCATCGGAAACTACACAATGGTGTTCTCAGATTTACATTATGAGCAAGCTGAAGAAAATTGCTGTTATCCTTCCCTTTTAGCTAATAGTTGGTCCACGACATGACATAGTATGATCTCAAATTATAATGATATTACCTACCGATCTATTGTTACATTCTTTTGTTTCTGCTGCATGTATTAAATTAAAACTTTGCATATTTACTTCCTGCATCAAAAGAGGGAGGAGGTGAATATGCACGGGTGTCTCACTTTATGGATCGTGAATATGCATGCAAAGTGTACTTCTGACCGAGGAGAAGAAAAGGAAAAATGTTTTAGTAGACCACAAAACTATGATGAGTAATCTGCTGACAACTTGCTTAAAAAATATTTAGTAAAAAATACATTAACAACATGGAGCAAAGCATAGACCTACAAGGAAGACTGTTGCTTGAGTGGATTTGAAAATACATTCTCGACAGTGAAAATGTTTTCTATCACTTAACTAAATTAAACTGTTAAATTAAACTAAAATATTAAATTTGAACCACTAAAATTAGAAACCACTTGGTTAACTTGATTACACGTCGTCACTGCAGTTACAGAAAACCCATAAGCAACTCATGCAAACTGAACCTTTTTCTGGTATAAAGACATGTACCTTCCAACAGACATGCTAGGACATAAATTAAAGACCTTGCGGAAGAGGGTGAACATGGGAACGTGATAATACACCATTACTTGTAGATTGTCTACCGTGAATTATTCAACCGCTTGCACAATCAAACTCTGTTTTTCGCGTAAGAGACGAATAATTCTGACAATGGCTTATACTTAAATTCAAGCACTCAACCTGAGTGAAGTTTTGAGTACCGGAAAACATCACAGTTACTTCTAAAGATGGACATGCTATGGTAAAAAAACATCTAGATGTTAAAGGAACTCTATTGCTCTCGATCCATTCCTTTTATAGAAACTTGCCGTTATGAAACTTGGTTCAGTTTATCACTTAAATTTTTTTTTGCTTAATTTTTCACTTTACATTTCTGGGAAGGGTTAGGTAATAAATTAAAATTATGAGAAAAATACGATAAGTTAATGAATATCCTATCGGATATGAAATTTCCTACTCGCGTTTGCAAACTCTTTCTTTATTAGTTATCTCTGGATTTTCTCACCTCTCTAGGTTATTCTATCATTTATAATTAATTTAATTTCTTTTGTTGATACAGATTTTTCACTATATTTTTTCCGATAACAGTAAACGAATGGATTCGAAGAAAGCACAGTAGCAGCATAAGAGCACAACACGCCATAGCCTTCAATTAGCCCATACCCTTCCTTACTATCAAATGAACTAATGGACGACGAACATTATCACTCCACTTTTTTCGTAGTCTTTCCTGGGCTCGGGCTGCATGCATATTCATCTACTGCATCTTTTGATGGAGGAGGTAAATATACATAAAATTAATTTATTAATTAATTCTTTTGGCAAGAAGGTTAGATAATAAATTAAATATACATCATATTAATGTATATTTAGTGATGGATCCATAACTTGTATCTTTTGAAGTGCATCGGCTTGTACATGCATTATGGATTATTTCCTCATCACTCTCCCAGTTATCATTTAATATTTATCAAAATTTAATTTTTAATTTTAGTTTACTCTATAAAATAACATCTATCTATTTATTGTTAACGTAAATCAAACATACTATCAACTGAAGTTAATCCACTTCAAGAGACTTTATACTATTAAATGAAGTTAATCCATTCAAGAGATTTTATGTTTATAGGGCATGTCAAAGCTAGAACCATTGAGTATTCTTCTCTCACGAACAAGTGTTACGCTAGCTCTGGAGGCACCACCTGAAACCGTCGCGGCCATCTCTAACTTATATTTTTTCTAAATCATGCATGAGTTTCAGTAGTAAGTAAAATTAGAACATCAAAAATTTACTAGAATTGTCAAAAAGTCAAAAGATGAAAAACTAAAAGACTTAGAGCGATTCAAAAACACCCCCTTGTGTGATACACGGCTCTAGACAAAGCTTTGCCTTGGACAAACTATGACTATATTTTTCTGACCGTTAGAGGATCTTTCATTTTAGCTTTGACACACCCTAATATGTGAATACATAACCTCTTGCAACCACGATTGGAGTAATCTACTTCAAGAGTTCTGTCTCTATCTTTCTGTTTGTTTTTTTGCTTGTCTCTGCTGTGAAACTCAGGAAGCATGCCTATGTATTTCTTTTCTCTTCTTTACCAAATGCATAGTCTTGCAATTCCATTTGGTAGCACCTTGAATGAAATCATGACCATCGTTTAACCTTGTAGACTAACTGGTTGGGAACTACATCATATTATGACACAGTAGCAACAAAAAATCGGTGTCCCAAGTGGTTTAGCCTACAGTCGTCTAAGAAAAAGATTGTGGTTTCAATCCCTTGCGGGCACGGTTGGAGGTCCATGCTACTGCAAAATGTCACTGAAGCTTCTAGTATGAGTCCCTCTGTGGTGGACTCACATGTATAGTCTCATGATCCAAGAAGAACCCAAAGAAAAGATAATAACATTTACCATTTTACCCAAAAGAAAACGAGCATAACTACGCAGGTCGAGCAACATCTAACCATTTCTCCTCTTTAACGATTGAAGCTTTTAACTACATTCATCAACCACCCCTTTAATAACATCATCCGTTGGAGAGCATGGTAAATGATTTGTCCAAGTACGGAATTAAAAGTGCATTTCCTTTCGTCATGGAAGATGTTACCAGTGGATTATACTAGTGCAGGTCAAAGCTAGAAGTTGTGGTAAGTATTATTGGTTAGCATACGAGTGTTACGATTTGGGCCAAAAGTCCAGTGGATGTTTTCTGAGTGTGCCTGCGGAAGTGCACGCAAGAAAGCCCCACTGGTGTTTCTTATTGACCTTTTATTCACTTCGGTAATGAATTTTTATAATAAAATTTTAAAATTAAAAGGTAAAATTAATGTTGAGAAAAATAAATAATTTTCAAGAATAAAAAGTTTCTGTTAATTCACAAATTCGACCGTAAGCGATCCACGGCTCTGTATAAAGCTCTCCTTCTGAGAAATTACGAACTTTTTCCTGCTGTGCGTTAGAGAATTTAACACGCACTATTATACCCGATTTTAAGAAGACTGCTCGATTCGGAGATAGATTCCCTAAAGTTCGTGTCTGATCAAGTTCTGTAAAACTTCGAAGTGAATAAATCAATCCATCAAAATTTTATTCACGCCCCTTCGGAGGCCCTTAGACCCATAAAGGATAGTTCGATAGATCACCGAGCAATACAAAGAACCATCATGGTTTGAGCACCATGATCTAGAAAGTCCGTGCTCTTCGGTCGTCCGAGGCGCTAAATATGATGAGAAGTGATATAAGTCTGTACAAGGAGTGAGCTGTGGGCTTACGGTGATTAGATGTATTTCAAAGTATGAAAGGTGAATTGAATTGAGGTGCAAACGCATTCCTGAGCGCAAGCTAGATTCATAACGAGTTTTCAAATGGAGTACCATCTATTCCTGAAGGTGGAGTCACTCTTACTGTGTTGCATCTTTATCAGTCTTTAGGACGAGTCTGTACACTCCAACGTCCAGTTCTCGGTTCTGAATCTGAGAGTACACGGACAGCGAATCAGACTGGCATTTCGCGAATCTGATTCGCTAGATCTGTTGTGGGCATAACCCAGATGATTCAGAACGTTTCTGTCTTTTGCGGAAGAAAGGAAATAAACGAGAAGAGGGAAAGGAAAGAATAGATCGAACGAGAGCCAAGGTAAACTGGCACTCACAGTTTTAGGTTCAACGTAGCCTCGACTCGACTTCTTCCCATGCGTAACCAAAAGTACATGTCACTCATACCTTCAATGCTGAAAAAGGGAAAGACTATATACCCTAAGCTGGAAGTTTTACAGTTCTTCGATCATGGAATTAAACCATGTCAAACTAAAATGGATTGTAAAATATACCATCCTAGACTATATAATCCTGCCCTCAATCGGAGAAGATATTTCGCCCAGTTAATATACAGCGTTTGGATCTATTGCAGTGTGAAGTACAATCCTCGACGTGTATACTACTAGCGGGCGTCAAAGTTGTAACCTTTCTGGAAGATTCGAGACTCTCGAGAGGGAGTTACGGGTTCCACCAGAAGCCTGTGGTTTTATCCTGTGAACACCTCCGGAGATGTGAGCAAGAAAATGTCAAAGATGATTAAATGATTTTCATTCCTTTCTCTCATTCTCTTTTGCAGTAAACAGTAGACTGCTATGATTAATTATCGTCGATTTCAGAAGTGAAAAGAAAGTAATGGAGAGAAAAGAGCGTTCGTTCAAGAGGACGATACAGAATGGACCATGGTTATACACTATGTTAATCTCGTCGAAGTTACGGTGATTATACACTATGTTACCTAGTCGAAGTTACGAGGTTGCCGTGATTATACACTATGTTACCCTCGTCAAAGTTACGACATTTTGGTCGAAGTTACGGTGATTATACATTACCTCGTCGAAGTTACGACGTTGCCGCGTTTATACACTATGTTAATCTCGTCGAAGTTATGGCGTTACTGCGATTATACACTATTTTACCTCGTCGAAGTACGGTGATCATACACTATGTTACCTCGTCGAAGTTACTGCATTGCCGCGATTATACACTATGTTATCCTCGTCGAAGTTACTACGTTTTGTCTCTCACCCATTGAGGAATATTACGGCGTTTTGTCTCTCGCCCGTTGAGGAATATTTTCCCGGAACTTTGACACCCGGTATTGCTCTAGTAAAAGGGTTTTTGCCGCAGCAACTTGAACTCAGTCAATACTAGAGAAACTTCCTGCTGGACTAAGTGGTGCAGGTTCAAGTCCTGCCTGGATCCTGAACTCCGTCAGTGTGCATCCTATCTTTTGGCTGTGAAGTTTCAGTGTGAACCATCATCAGCTTTAAATTGCACTCGTACACTTCTATTCATCCTAATGCTCAGTGTTCAGTGAATATTACGACACAAGTCATCTCGTCAGCCTTGAGACCCTCTTCCGGGCCGAATACACTCTTTCGTCTCTGCTATCTCTCTCATACAGTAGTTTGGAATACTAACTAAAGGTGAGTAGCTCTTGAAGCACAACTGCGGGTTAAAAGAAGCATTGGAAACGGACCACGCCACGATTTAGACTATTCTCTGCTGAGAATATGACGAGAATTTCTGTCTCTTCTTACTTTTTTGCACAATTCTGAGTAAGCAATTGCATTTAGCAGAGATGATTATGCGGATATTTTCACACGATGGGGTCGGACAGGCTAAAAGCTCCGCCTGCACAGACAGCTACGCAATATTGTACACCTTCCTCAACACTAACCTATGTCTTAGCCGATAATTCTAACGAACTTCTAAGCTTGAAACGATGCTCACTGAGGCATTTTGCATTAGAATGTAGCCGTGCACTGGCTAAAAAATGCCTTGAAATCCGTGGTTGGCGTCCCTTCGCCCTCAGGCTTTGATGCTAGGTCAAAGGCTTTATTCTTCGCCTCTTCGTTCAGTAGCGCCTATCATTAACAAACAACGTCAAATTCAACCAGTTGTAACCTTCACATGCAAAGCAAGACCTTTCCTCTAGATATCTGCCTCAAAGATGACGCAGGCAGCAGAAATCCATAGCCAAGTGCATGACAAAACTTTACAGCCGTAACCTAAAATGCACACCTGTTCGTACATCACATATGCATTATATACTCCTTTGCTATTGTTGATTGGCCCTCAGAAGTTAAAATGAACAATGGTGAAATTACAGTTTTTATCCTATCCAGACGTCTTGACATTGAAGAGGGTAAATAAGAAGATGGCATCGTGAGACCAGATGCATACATGTGCTCCCTCGTGTTCATATCACGACATCATCCAACCAACAATACCTGAATGGCAACCTCTGCTACATCAGCTCTGGTCACTGCCTTTGTATCAGTGGTAAGAAATGCATCGTCCGCTCCCAGCAAGAGCTCTCTGACACCACCTTCTTTGTCTTGAAGACCACCAGCCCTGAGACATAGGCGAGCACTAAGTAGTGAGACGGGCTACTTCAACCTGCGACATAACCAATACAGATGACCGTCTCAAATCCGATCTCAGAGTGAAAGTGATAAATTATATATTATTACCTGATTATAGTGTAAGGGACTCCGGCCTCAGACAAATATTTCTCTGCCTTCCGTTTCCAGATCTGTAAATCCATCACCAGTCGTATTAGAAACACGCAACTACCTGACCACTGGCCATAATCGATGCACCAGCACTCTGATAAAACCGTGGGCAACATAAGATAGAGGAAGGAGGGAAGGCGTCCTCTACTTGCACATTGCCATCTAACATACCAGAGTTTTATCCACTGCATTTAAAATATATTTTTGTTCTTGCTGATTGGTTTTACATCTCACGACGTTCAGAGCGGGTTAGAAAACTGAAAAGTAGATCATGCAGCAAAGCATGAAGCTCATACGGGGTCCAGAAAGTGGCAGACTCACAAGAATCTTTCCGTTGCCGAGATTATTCAAAGGATGATTCTCACTGGTTCCACCCATTGACCCGACGAGGACAATCTGCTTAACACCTGCTTCTTTGGCTGTTCAAATTGAGTGAGACAGATTAATCAGCACGTTTACTTTTTGCTAGCTTCCAACAAGGCTCCAGATTGCTGTCCAACCCACGTTTACACAGTACCACTGAGATTCAGACGAGTAACTGAATACTATCCACCTCGGCAGATGCAGCAGGACAATGATTTCAGTAGTTGGTAGCCGAAACAGTAGTCAGAACATACCAAGATCAATTTGAGTCTTTTGCCCGAGCCAATCGACCTGAAACCCGTTCGCACAGTTTAGCATCGTCATAAACTAGACCTGCCATCACTCTCAAAGAGAAAAACCCAACCCACTCCAATCGATCACCTACGAATTCCTGAAATTCGTAAGTAATATATTCCCGGGAAAAAAGCCTCCCGCTATGCAGAACAAGCAGGACAAGCAGAAGAAACAAAAGTCCCGAAGCCTGTATTTTTTTCCAGGTTGAACGTGAAACAGATCCTCGAATCTCTCA
Organism: Asterella californica; assembly: GCA_036924285.1. Taxonomy (NCBI): domain Eukaryota; kingdom Viridiplantae; phylum Streptophyta; class Marchantiopsida; order Marchantiales; family Aytoniaceae; genus Asterella; species Asterella californica. The sequence goes on along the minus strand of JAYKYS010000010.1, from coordinate 7,761,944 downwards.
AATACGGACAAGTCAAAACCGCTAGGTATGTAATAAGATGACGCAAAACTCGTCGTACACCTCCTCCGGAGAACCTCCATCCTCATAGTAAAATTCAGGACGGCCTCCCTTGGTGGGATCGAACCCGGGCTTCATCTTAGGTACAGCACTTGTTAAGATGATGATGCCATCTATGCCGCTGAATGCTTCCTTCAACGTCTCAGGCTTCGTGATATCCCCGATGAAGAGACTATCTCCTCCACCAGCTTTCGCCTTGTTCTCCTCACTTCGCACCAATCCGCGCGCCACGAGTTCATCCGATCTCTTCACGAGTTTCTTGTAGGCAATGTGACCTGTTAAAACACCGGCTATCAGGGAAAAAGTTCTAGGAAGGGTTTCCCATGACTTCCAAGTCAAGGACTATATCGTTCCATAACGACATTTGCAGCTCTCTCTGTATATTTGACTCAGATTTCAAGACAAGTATGGCAGGTCGTCCTTGCGTAATCAATAAGACGCGTACGAGAAAAGTCACGGTGGAATTAGGGGCAAATCCGTTCGACCGCTCCCATGAGCAGGACGCTGACTCAGAGAGAGAGAGAGAGAGAGAGAGAGAGAGAGAGAGAGAGAGAGAGAGAGAGAGAGAGAGAGAGAGAGAGAGAGAGAGACGCTACAGTATCAGACCAAATTCCGCCAATTAACGCGGCATTACAATCCGTTCGAGCTGACAACGTGAAATTCCTTGGTCTGCTATTCAGGTCGGCATACAGTGTAGAATGACAGAGAGCTCCAGATTCTCCCATTCATATTAAACCCACGAGAAAGGAAATATCTGAAGAAATTCCGAACAATGCAGAATTTTACATCCGGCCAATGCGAAGTTCAGAAGCACGTAATGTTCTCTCGTCATGGGCCGAACAATTTCCCCCAAAGAAACCGGATTCAAACTCAATTCTCATCCAACTCACCAGTTCTTCCGCCGGCTCCGGTCACCAACACGGTCATCTTATCCGCAGCCATGGCGATAATTTTCGAACTGGACCGAGCTCTTAGTCGTCTCCTTCCGGCTGTCAACACAGAGTTCGATGAGTCGTCCGACTTCCAGGACGAGTAACTACTGCTGCTCGAGATGGAACAGTCTAGAGACAATCCTGCAAACGTGAGCAGCGTCCGGCTTCTGCTCTGAACTATAGGCGTCGTACAGCAGAGTTGGGAGGAGGAGGATGAAGTCCAGCTCGAGCAGGTGGCGGCAATGCAGGCGCTGGCGCTGGCCATCTCTCCGCTCAGACAAGTTCTCAATCAGTGAGACAGTGCTAAGTGGAAGACTACAGTTGCTGCTCGAATCTTCAGGCGGAAAAGTTTCTTTTCGTGCTTTCTTTCCCTTCTTCTCTGTTGCTCTCGAGTCTAGACTGTGTCATGCTCTTGAGGCGAGTACTTTTCCGCGCCCGGCGTGGAAAGGTCCCCTCCTGTTGCGAGCTCCTCGCCTGACTTGACACGCTTCGCTACCCTGTTGGCTGTATCTACAGACACTGGCATCCAGATGAAACTTACTGACGTGGAAGCAAATAAAGATAATACATTAGTGGGATTTGAGTAAAAGTAGAATATGAGAAGAGATGAATAAAAGAAAAATCCGCGTAAAAAAAAACGAAGAATATTAATATGTATGAGACAATGACAGTTATTTACTGAAGGGCGAATGTATCCGTACATAATCCTTCAGATTATAATTTAGATGTGATTAGTAAAAGTATTTCATGGACTCATGAGTACTTACGGTTTTGATCTTAAAAATTATATTTAAATACAAGATGTTATTATATCAATTTTGAATGAAAGTTGTGTAAGAAAATATAAAGTTTTTGATTGTGAATATATTTATGCACAACAAAGATAAAAACAAAAATAATGATGAGAATGAGCATTCGATAATGCTCAACTCTCCATTCATGTAATTATGTGTTCTCTCTATAAACACAAAACTTATAAAAATGACAAGTGTAGTCTATAATTTGCATCGGAGTCCCTAAACAAGTGAGTGAATTTGAATTTAGAATAAAAATGATCAAATTATTATAAAAATATCAAAAAATATCGATATTTGAAATAAAAGAATCACATATTTGTTAACATAGAACTTCACAATAATGTCAAGTAACGCAAAGATAATCTAAATCCATCCATGTATATGCTTGTAGCATAAACAAGCTACATGCACATATAACGAACTATAATTCAAAAAAAATAGAATTGCTTAAAATTATAATGAATAAACAAAAAATCATATTTGAGAACTACTTTGAAATCCTTCCACCAAATGGTCTTGAGATGTAAACATGCTCTTCTCTCTTAAATCTATTTGCTCCAAAAACCTTCAAATCTGATACTCAACCGTCAATATATCTTCAGGTTTTTTTCGAAGGTCATTGAATTTCTAATACTTCCTCCGTGCACGCAAACAAACAAAACATATTGTTTAATCTTATATCTTTTTTTCTCTATAGATATATTTCAGCACCTTGATTCCACTAATAAGTAGTTTGGTGTTTTTCTCGCCAAGAATGATGAGAAATTTAGTCGTAAAAAATCCAAAATAACATAAACTGATCCTTTATGTCTAAACTTCTATTATAATTGAGCTTACAACAATATAATCTACGTTATCGAGACGAGAGTTTCTTGGAAAAGGAAAAATCTTCTAGCTGTTATACGATCGTGAAAAAAAAGACGAAAATCACACACGAAATATAGAGCGCAAATAAATCTCCACCATGTTCTTGTTCTCGATCTAAAGAAAACACATGACACGCAGTAAGTCTTCAACTCCAAATCGTTCAATCTGCAAGTCTTAAACTCCCTATCACCCAGATTGAAATTCTCACGCTCAAGAACTCAGAACTTTAAAAAACTGCTATTGTGAAGCACTCGCATATTCACATGAAAACTTCTCGTTTTCTACTGAAAAATATATGCGTACAAGTTACAAGTCTCCTCTCTATTTGTTTTTGCCCTCTATCATCAATTCCTCGATGTCAAAACTGTCATCAGTCAGAAAATCCTCTAGTTGTAAGCTTCGTAAAATTCTCCCTTCTAGCTCTCTGATATCTCTTTCCGATAATGATATGAAAAAATCTAACTCTCGCTGTACATCCCTTGTGGGATTTTTCTCCTCCTTACGTGACCTCCATCCACCTAACAGCTGCAAAATGATGCTTAGACAAGTGACAAAAGAAAAATCTCTGGTAAAAATTCAACACGTAGTATCTCCTTATGTGTCAAGAATTAACATGTATTCATATATCTATATGTATAGACAGCTGCTGAGTTGGTCGTATAGTTAGCTTTTGACACCTCCAGCCAAAGTAACTCCACCACGGCTATCTCTTACCACCAGAATCACCTTGTTGATACCCATAACTCAAGTTATAGCCATTGTCGTTATCCGGCCCCCCTTTAACTCTGAAATGTCGTAAGTGTCTTCTCATGTATCAATTCGACCTGATTTTTTGACCAAGTATATCACATGATGACATCTATATTTCTACAAAAGAATTGATATCCGATTGGAGTATCTTTGATACCATCTCGCTACCCCATGACTTAGAGAACCGCACACCAAATTCATACTAATTATCTCGACACCCCCAAGAGGAATTAGTCCTCTAGCATAAGATGCATTTCAAAATTCTCCGGTAACCTCCCTGACATCCACACTAGGTGATTGCACTAGTGCAGGGGTAGACAGAGACGTCTCGCATTTACGGTACATTTGAGAGACATCTAGTGTCTCATCTCTAAGATTTGGTGTCACACATATTCTCCCGAAAGCGTCAGTCTACTCCAAGCCAGTCATGAGTCTGGTGAGATTTGACCCTTAGACCTCTTCCTTACAGGTTTACTCAGCTACCCTTGGAAGCCACTCTCACAACTAGTTCTAAAGATCAGTTTCTAAGCTTATATGCTAGTAGAACGTGCTATTTCATCTTTCATTCATTAACTAGAACCACCATAACTATCTCCAAATGTGATCTTATTTCTTTTACATTTTAAGATGTAAACATATATTACACACTACAATCTACATGATGAACATCTACAACATAAATTGTGAACTCATTCATATCTACGGTGCACTTCTCAGTTTCAAAAATCTTGTAAAAGTACTCCAAATAACTTTTCATGTGCAACTCCGTTTGAACATTTTTAACATATCATGGTGAAAAGCATGATGAGACCTTCGTCGTGATCTTTTCATATTATCAAATGCTCACTTCCTCCAAAATCAACTTCTCTGAGGTCTTAACTTGACTAGAGAGTCTACTTCTGACAAAAAATTGAATTATTTATCATATGAAATATTTCACATCACGACACCCTCCAAACCTGCACATCCTCTAGCATGTGCCAACCTCTTCACTCTTCTATCTCTCATTCTTGATCATCACTCTCCTCCCTCTCAACCTCTTCAGTCAAAAATCACCTTCGTCTCGTGTCATCCTCTATTCTGACTCCAGAAAGTTGTTCTACTGATCCTCCACGCTCTTAAATAGCTTCACACGTTGTCGCGTTGAGAGTTTTTCTTGGGAAGGGCGGAACCTTCTGGCTGTGGTATGATCGTGAAGGTTGTGGGAAGACTACTTGGGGAAGTGCTAGGCTTCAGGCTATGGTTGTTTACTATACAGAGATAGGCTTCAGGTCATAAGGGGCACTATAAACCTTCACACATGTCAAATGGATCCTCCAGTATGTTCAAGAAGTGAAAACCAGATCAGACTAACAGTAATAAGATCTGACAGTGAACTTTAACAGTCAAGAATCAGAGACATAAGATGATTTAGGCTTCAGAACTCCTCCTACATGTAAATGAGGTCCTACTGGATACACATATGAAGTTTCAGCTTTAGATCAGTTCAGAGCACCGAGATATGGGTAGAAACTTTCTGAACAGAGAAATTACAGCAATTTCTGGTACCCAGATAGCTATTTCGATCTATAACAAGAAATTGGCTCGATCAACTTCGAAGTTTCTTACAGGATTTGCAGTACACAGCTTGCTGAACACTCCTGTGAAGTTGGGTCTCCTGATTGTACACAGAACTCCAGATATCGTTCTCTGAAGTTGCTGCTCTAGATTGTGAGCTTTTCAGACCCCCTCAGCTTCAGCGGCCGCCCTGAATTACTCAGTAACTCAAATCGCTTAAAATTTTTGGACAGTCGTAGCCCTGCTGATAGTGAACGCAACCACGAAGGTTTGAAGCGAGTTCCTCGAATCTGCTGCAATTGACACTCAAAACCCCAAAATCAACAAAAGTGAAGCAGTTTTGACACAATTCGAACTTCAATTGGGCATAACTCCTTGTTTATTGATCCAAATCGATCAAGAATTTCACTGACAGTGCTTGACTCGACAAGCTCTATCTCCCTGTGCTCTCAGATTTTGCAGTGTCCTCACCAATTGCTCGAAATCCTCTTTAGAGCTCTGTTTCTAAGTTTAGAGTTACACAAAAGACAAAAATGAACCAATGAGAGTTCATAGCTCCATTTGGTTGTCATTTTGTGCCTTAAACCATGTGGTAACTTAAATCCACTCAAAGGCTACCACGTCAAGTCCCCTAAAGTGCCAGCGTATTACTTAAACTACCTAAAACGACACACAGCTCTGAAAGTAAACTTAAATCAACTAAAAGCGGGCATGGGCAACACGTAAGTACAACCCACGAGCTTAAACCCTATCTACATGGTAAATCTAAGTCATGTGCATTGAATATCATAGATAAGTATGAATTCACTTGCACAAGCGCACGAATGCTTGATTAAGATAAATAGCATACTACCAACCTACTAGGACTCAAAATATATGACAGAGTTAACACCATATACAAAAGGTGTCAACCATAAGCATAAAAGACTAAGAACAGTATAGAGCTAACTTCTAAGGCTACTAAACTTCAAGTGTCGGAGTAGAAGTAACATGCGCCAAGTAACGCGACAACAGTGATCAGTGAATCATTTACTATGTCAAATGATTCACATCACGACATCCACCCCCTCTGAACCTACACATCCTCCGGTATGTGCCAATCTCCTCAGTCTTCTGTTTGATCTTCAGCATCATCGCTCTCCTCCGCCTCAACCTCATCAGACACTGGGACGTCTCCGTCTCTTGTTGTCCTCAGCTCTGACTCCAGAAAGTTGAATAACTCAACTGACCCTCCGCGTCTCTTGAACAGTTTCACACGTTTGCCAGCCACAGATAGCTTCAAAGGATATAACTCACGCAAACTATAAGTGGCATTCTCATACACATCTAGCACAACATAAGGCCCGAACCATCTTCGAGAGAACTTACGGAGTAGAATGCTGATTCTCCAACGGGCTATCATATACCAGAACCCAATCACCAACATGTATTGGCTTCGGTCGTAGTCGGTGAGTCTTGTCAAAACGTTCCTTGTTTTTGACTCGGACTACCTTCAGCCTCTCCTGCGCATCAGCAAGATCCTCCTCCCTTCGCTCCAACTGTCTAATACGTAAATTTAGGAGTGAAGCACGATCTATACCATCTTCCCACGGTAGCGTAGCCCACGTAAGAAAGCACTCCTCAGTAGGCATGATCGGTTTTTGATCCAACATAAGCTCAACTGACATATAACTAGTCGTGATACAGTGTGTAGTTCTATCAGCCCACAAAGCAAATGGAAGTAGTCTCGGCCATTCTCTGGGCTTATCATTGCATGCTTTTACTAAAGCGTGAACAATAGAAGGATGTCCTCGTTCACTCTTACCGATGCCCTCTGGATTCATAGCAGTAGTAAGTCGAAGCTTTACTCCATAACGAGCTAAAAACTCCTTCACTTCAGCGCCTCTCAACTCGTCTCTATCTGCACGTAATCTCCCAACCGATCCATAACGACAAATGATATCTTCAAGCACGAACCTGCAGATATTCTCTGTAGTCTTCGTCCGTAGTGCTCGTCCCTCGACATAGTTGGAGAGATCCTCTAGAGCCAACACCAAATAACGCATCCTCCATAATCCCGGTGGCATCATCACAAGATCAAGAACCCACTGAAAATGGATACTAGGTGGATAAGTAGGTACAAGTCCTATCGTGCGCATACACATCGCTACACAACATACATCGCTGTCAGAGGTACACCACCCATACACATAACACATGGACGATGTCATACACATACACAAGTGTATCAGTGTGAGCCTTCAAGCTCCAGGCTATGGTGGATAGTCTAGTTGAGTGTAACCCGGATTCTCTTCGTGTTTAGAGTGGATTTGGCTCGACCGTTTGTGAGTAATCTTTGTTGTAGTGTTGGAGATGATAATTTCTCAATGCAGATTACTCGAAGAACTAAGACCTCCAAGCTCTACTTGCGAAGTATACCCCTAGTGGGCTCTCCCTCCCAACTCGCCCTAACGGCACTAACGGCCTTATCGGGATGCGCCACTTCGCACTCGGTCAACCTAGCCAAGGTGCCAAACTGACGTGACAGTCCATCTCTGTAACGGACCTTAGAGTAGAACTGGCAATGCAGACACGACCCAACAAAGTCCACCACGTCTTGATACAAACCCTTCCACCAGTAACGCTCCTTCATCTTCGTGTATGTAACCCATACTCCATGATGTCCAGCCCACAAGGTGTCATGAAACTCCTTCAGCAGATTAAGCTTTGTCGGTTGATCATCCACCACTCTAGCAAGCATCCCATCTCTTCTCTTCGGACGTTTCCACAGATAATCCTCACGTAGAAGATAACTGTACGCTTTCCGTCTGATCTCTTTAAACTCTGCATCACTCCATCCTTCTCTTCTGCATAACGAACTCAGATAAAATCTAATATCGCGGAACTTTTCTGAGTAGAACTCCTCATTGAACAACAGTGGTTCCAAGTCTGAAGTCTGTTGACCAACTTGGCACCAAACGTCTCTATTCTCTTCATTCTCCACCTCTGCAAACATCTCATCCTCATCTGTATAACGAGCCCTAGACAACATATATGCAACTGTATTGTCTTTCCCTGCTATATGCTTTAGCTCAAGATTCAGACTCCGGACATAAGCAATCCATCGCAGCATTGCTATGTCTGGTGTATTGCAGTTCGCTATCATACCCAACAAAATCAAACAAATCTGTTTCTAATATCACACGGGCTCCTATCAAGAACTCTGGATCTACTTTCATAGCAGTAACAGCTCCCCACAATTCATGCTTCACTTGAGGATAGTTACGCTGTCTATCTGTTAAGATCCGAGCTCCAAACCTTGAAACAAACCGCACACCTTCTGCATCTTCTTGACCAACCGCCCATCCAATCACCTTTGGACTCGTATCAACAGTCAGTACAACAGGTCTTCCGCTCTCGTAGTTAAGCCTCCTTAGTATAGCTGGAGACTTCAGAATCCCTTTCAGCTGCTCCATCGTCTCGTGATGTTCTTGCCGCCAAGTAAACCTCTTTCCCTTCCTCAGAAGTGCATACAGAGGCTCGGCAATGTGTGCATAATGAGGAATACTCACACGAAAGAATACACAAGCTCCTAAGAACCGTCGAACCTCAGTGATGTTGGTGTAGTCAGCTATCTTTGCTATAGCATCTACCTTCTCTGGGTTCGGACATCTTCCAAAAGTACAACACAGATGACCTACCACCACAATCTCTGACATCCCAAAGCGAGATTTGGTACCTGACAGAGTGAGATGTACCTCCTCCAAACGTATCAGAATCTTCTCCACATCTCGAATATGGTCTGCAACGAACTTTTTGCATCCATCAGAAGTCATAGCTTCGTCTTTATCTTCCATCGGACAGCCTTTCATGGAAATATCATCCAGAAACGGGATAGTGACCTCAAGTATAAACTCCCGTAACATCTTATGCATCGCATTCTGCATATGGGCCTGAGTTTGTCGCACCCTGAGGAAGAGTACACATCCGCATCAATCCCAAAGGTGTACGCATGGTAGTCAAGTCTCTACTCTCAAGAGCAAGCTGAAACTGATCATAACCTGAAAACAGATCTCCAATAGAATAGATTGACCTTCTAGCAAACGCCTCAGCTACTTCATCAAGCACAGGTCCTGTCTCGACGTTTCGAATCGTGATGTTGTTGGCAGGCTGCAAGTCTTGGATGAAACGCAATGCTCTTGTCTTCTTAAGTGCTGTGAACCATCGGCTAGAGTACGGAGCCATAGATGGTTCAAGAATACTCATTCGTACCCTCTCCTTCAGCAACTCAATGACCATCGGTAGTAAAGCACGAGGGACTGGAATCGGCTTCAAGTCCCAAGGTACATGAGGAACAGTGAAGATTACCATCGGAGGTATCACACTAAGATCCACACAACCAATCTCCTCAACTGAGAAAGAAAATGCCTTACCATGACTAACTATCACCTGCTCAAAAGCTCGTTTCTCCACTTCAGTCAAGAAGCCACCCCCTCCTATCTGGAGCTGCTCGAGTGTCTCTTGAGTAAACTTGTGTCCTATCTGTGTAGGATCTCTAAGCACAAGCTCAGCAGCCGCTAACTCCATCTGCTGCTGAGAATCAACAGATAATTAAGTCACCACAGGTCTCACCTTCCTCGCTACAACTTTATACTTGGCGTGTACTTTCGCTTCCTGATGTAAGCCACACCAACAGACTGCATCCTTCCATCCATTCTCCAGTCTCGGATGAGGACGATATCACAAGTACGAGATAATCTCCTCATAGACTTCATGAGAATGGATGAGGATCACCACCCTACCTCCCATCCGTTCCATCAACTTATCTACATCATCCAGCCAACGAACAAAAGACTGTACACCTACAAACTCCTCATAAACACCATAAATCATTTCATCTTCCTTCTGAACTCCTGTACAACGCAGATTTGCTGCACATCTCTCCATCTGCCTTCTACTCTTCTCAGTCAAATCCTCTACCCGCATGAACTCACTCCAATCATCAGAACTGAAAGCCATCAAACCAGATTTCCAACTATGTACAGTGCAACTACTTTCTGAATCTTGAGCAGCCTCTCCATCAGCCTCATGTGATCCCTCAGGTTGCTCAAGCGGGATCATAGTAGCAGTAGATCCTTCACTCTCGCTATCCCGTCCTACGAGAGTGGTTTCTGAAAACCCTTACTCCTACAAATAGAAGAATCCCTCAAGGTCTGCCGGTTTCGTACGAATGGTCAAAAATTGCACAGAACGTCTATCATCTGGACTATTCGAACTGTAGTGATATAAGGTTGACCAAGAATAACAGGATATGAAGCAGAAGACTGTACGTAGAAATGTTGATCCACATCCACATCCACATCACCTATCTTCACCTTCACGTTAGGACAAGCGCCGTATAACTCATCCTTCTGGTTGTTTGCAGCTCGTAGCACCCAACCATGGTTCAGCTCGATAGGCCACTGACCTCTCTCGTACACCTCCCGTGACATGATGTCGATCTCAGATCCGTGATCAACTAAAGCAGCAACAGATTCAGCCAAACTTCCAAGACGAACTCGTGTAGCAGTTGTAGCACGAGCCCAGTGTCTCCTTCTGAAATCACTATCAATAGCTGAACTCTCCTCGCCAGCTTCCTCATCATCAAACTCAATAGTGTTGATACCAGCAACCAACGCTTCTTGCTGATATCCCTTGTCATCAGCTTCCTGAAAATGCACCTTTCCAAACTCTGCATCATTCAGAGAAGTTCCTACCACATCTATCATTTGGCTTTCCACTTGTTCAGACATCACCTGTCTCTTGCGCTTGATGATGTCGATGATCAGTTCGTGAAACTCCCTCTTTGCAATACCAAGAACTTCCCGAAGAGAAAACTCGATTCGCGCATCTGGTATCCTCTGCTCCAAGATGTTCTTCAGATCAGTAGAAGTTTCAATATCAGCTGTCAACTTGTAAGCCGGTCCCTTCTCCTTCTCTTGGGCAGTAAACCGCCCAGCAGTCGTTGGCTCCTGCTGGGATCTCTGCACGTCCTCCATAGGACCTGGTGCAGGTGGAGGAGCTGCAAAAGTAGACGGGATGTCCTCAGGAAGAGCCGCTCGTCTCCTTGTGACTCTTCGTCTATCCCCAGTCTCCTCAGGAACTCCAGTATCAAGTTCAGAGACTTCTCGTCGTCTCTTTTCTTCCACAGAAGCATCTTGCCAATGAACGTGTCTATCTACATCCAAGAATGCTCTGATAGAAGCAACGTATATAGGATCTCCCCATCCTATGACCTTACGAATAGACTCGGCTCCTCTCTTCAGTATCTCAGAAGGGACTGGAGCCACACTCTTCTCAGCAGTCCTATCTAGCAATGTAGGACTAGAAGAGACCTCAATATGCCCAGCATATACATCAGAATTTACCAGCGGTGCCATTAACGCAGTTGTTGTTGCAGCCGCAACAATCTGAGGTAGACTCCTCATGCCTCCTTGCCCAAACTACGTGCTCAACGGCTCTCCAGCAGAAGAAAGGTGCAGCCTATCGTTCTGATAGCGAACCACACCATCTTGCAAAGCAGCTGTGAGCTCTTGACAGTCTCCTCGGAAACGATCAGGACTGTCACATCAAATACATCTAAGAACCGGAGCTCCTCCTGGACGTGCAGCAGCAGGCGCCGGTGGCTGTTCTCTCTGCAATCCGGCTAGCTCTACCTTCAGCTCTCGCATTTGTCAAATTAGGTCTTCAATCTAGTTCTGTTGACCATGGTTCTCCGCAGGTCTCTGAACAGGTGCCCTTTGTGTCGGAGCTGACACAACTGGCATCAAAGGAACTGCAGCTTGGACAACAGGTCTGGGAGCAGGGGCCAAAGGCTACTGTACTTGAGGAGCAGCATAAGGTGGAGTGACCACTTCTGCAAGCGGACGTCCTCCCACAGCCACTCTTCCCCTCCTCTGTCTTGTCAGTACAGCCACAGCATCCTCAACTCTTCCCCAATCCATAGTAACACCTCCCTCAGCAGATCGATCGACCAACATAAAACACAACCGATCTGCCGTAGCATCATCGGTAGCTTGCTGGAAAAGCTCTGTTCTCCTAGCATCTAGGGTTATTCGCTCTAGAGTTGAAAGTTGCCGGTATCTCCGATCAAACTCTCTCAGCAACTCACTCAAGCTCATCATACGACCAGGTTGCTGCTCAACCCAGTCTAGAAATGTCCTTCTAGTAACTCTCTCTGAATCCTCCTCAAGAAACTCCTCTCGAAGAGATCGCTCAAAACTCATCCAGATTCCAAGATTTCTATACATTCTTAACTTGATCTCGCAACTCAGGAATGACAGCTAACTCAAAACTTGCTATCATCTCAGCATCAGTAACCCTAACCAGCTCCATCTCTCCTCTATACTCACGCAGATATCTAGAAATATCTCTACCTTCAAACCTTCCACATCTGTTCACAATAGCTTGCAAAGTCTTGGTGGACTTTAACTCACCCCCTCCAACGATCGGATGTTGTTGGACCAGGGCCGCAAGCGTCTTCAAGATCTCGGCCGTATCTAGATCAAGTACAGAGGTCGTTGCAGTCACAGGTGCTACAGAAGGTGCTGCAGTAGACGTAGATACAGCAGCCGCAGAAGTAGCAGCAGCAGCGCTCTTGCGATCCATCTTCTCTCCTTGTAGTAAACTCAATCTCGTCAATCAATCACCCCAAGAGCTCTCAGTGGAAGCACCAGATGTCGCATTGAGAGTTTTTCTTGAGAAGGGTAGAACCTTCTGGCTGTGGTATGATCGTGAAGGCTGTGGGAAGACTACTTGGGGAAGTGCTGGGCTTCAAGCTATGGTTGTTTACTATACAGAGATAGGCTTCAGGTCATAAGGGGCCCTATAAACCTTCACACATGTCAAATGGATCCTCCAGTATGTTCAAGAAGTGAAAATCAGATCAGACTAACAGTAATAAGGTCTGACAGTGAACTTGAACAGTCAAGAATCAGAAACATAAGATGGTTTAGGCTTCAGAACTCCTCCTACATGTAAATGGGGTCCTAATGGATACACATATGAAGTTTCAGCTTGAGATCAGTTCAGAGCACCGAGATATGGGTAGAAACTTTCTGAACAGAGAAATTACGGCAATTTCTGATACCCAGATAGCTATTTCGACCTATAACAGAAAATTGGCTCGATCAACTTCGAAGTTTCTTACAGGATTTGTAGTACACAGCTTGCTGAACACTCCTGTGAAGTTGGGTCTCCTGATTGTACACAGAACTCCAGATCTCGTTCTCTGAAGTTGCTGCTCTAGATTGCGAGCTTTTCAGACCCCTCAGCTTCAGCGGCCGTCCTGAATTACTCAGTAACTCAAATCGCTTGAAACTTTTTGGACAGTCGTAGCCCTGCTGACAGTGAACGCAACCACGAAGGTTTGAAGCGAATTCCTCGATTCTACTGCAATTGACACTCAAAACCCCAAAATCAACAAAAGTGAAGCAATTTTGACACAATCTGAACTTCTATTGGGCATAACTGTAGTGACGCAAGATTACTCCTTTTGCCCATTTAGTATACAAGATATCGTTCCCATAGAGGATTTACGCAAGTAACGCTGCTCTAAGTTCTAAGATCTGTTCAAACACAAAAACACACGGGTTTTGCCTAGAAATCTCGTCTTCTCACAAAACCACACAAAACCACACGTCTTCCAGACACGCCAAATGGTGCTCTGGAACTAAACAAACAACTACCAACTAAAATATCACACAACTATTCACAGAGAAGCGCGGGAAGACGATCTTCCTGCTTCCAGGTTGCTTCTTCCGGTCTTCTCGATACCGTCTTCCCGAAGCGATTCTCGTCTTCTGGGGGTTCAGCTCGTCTTCTCACACCTCCAGAAGGCTGTCGTGCTTCGCAGAAGTCGATTAGCAACTGTCGTTACACCTTATTCTCACACTCACATTCCAACGGGTTAGATTAATCACAAGGTGTATGCCCCCTGTAGCCTTCCCAGGCTTCTGCCTACGGAAGTGGTCTTCCTACAGCACTACAACGACATTCACCTTCACGGAAGCTCAATAGAAGTCTCGAAAGTTCACTAGAAGAAGGTAAGAAGATGGGGAAGATGGGAGAAGATGGGGAAGAAGAGGAAATCCAAACAAGAGAAAACAAGATGAAAAGAGGCAATTAAGATTCCGACAAGCTTCTAGTCCGGATCCTGACTAACAAGCCATCCCTGCTTGTAATAGTTTGGGGAGGAAGACAACAAACGTGAGTACTGTTGCACCGTCTTCTACTCGAGGATGTCGTCTTCTGTTGCGAAAAGAAGGCTTCTTTCTTCTTCACTTTGCTGCTCTGACTACTTTGTCTTCTGGGATCCCTTACCCATAAGACCGTTCGTACGCAGATCTCAAGTGCTCTACTGAACGAGTCAAGCTACACTTCCACAACTGTTGACATTCACCGCCACTCAAGAAGAACACTTCCCATGCACAATTGGGAGCGAATTCAAGAAACCCACCACCCAGAAGACATGAACGAAGCTTCTGCACTCAAATCCACAATCTATTCCCCGAGAAGAAGTCACAATGGCATTGGGAAGCTCACTCCCTCTACTTCTTGCGTCTACTCCTCGACACATCAGTCTAACCAGCAGGACTGCACGAGGATGCCGTTCCCTGTTCTAGACTGTCCACTACTCATCTACATCTCCGAACCACTGCTGGTACGAGCATGCAGACCCCTTTTGTGTATTCCTAGACTATTCGTATGTTTCCAACAACGGATGTAGTGTACACTGTGTACTTCTAGTGTCTAATCTGTCTCCTGCACCGTAAGATTGGTATGTGCGTGCAGAACTACAAAACTATCGAACTCTAGAACTCTGTCTCCTACTCTTTGATCCTACTTATGTCGCTGCCATGAGAACCAGGAGAGACGACCACCAGGGAGAGAGAGACGCTGACAGGAGGTTGTCACCCCACATGCAAGCGGTTCCCCTTCCTAATTAGCCATCCACCTTGTTGCTCCTACGCTACTTATGTTGCCACATGGTATCCTAACTAATTTTACACTGAAAACTGCCACCCTTAAGATAGCATGTTTTGGTCCTACTAAATTTGGAATAGTCAATGGAGTTACTAACTACTCTGATTGCTCGGTGGCAATCTCTACCTGATCTGCTCCTATCGGAGCTCCTAACGCGGCTTCTGATAAGCTAGAAAGCCCTGCAGTTATCTCGGGTGTCACTGAGGTGGCTTCCTCCTCATCGTCCTTGGCTGGCTCTGCTGTCGCTGCTGCTGCGTCTTCCTCGACTTCGACTTCTGCTTCAGAAGACAGAAGCGTCTTCTGGGAAGCGGAATCGATCGGTGCTTCTTCCGTCTTCTGAGCCACTGGTGCGGGACTAGGGACCATGGCGACCTCATAGGGGTCCGGAGAAGTCACTTCCTCCACTCGGAATACCTGGGAAGACGGCTCGTCTTCCTGTCTTCCAGAAGACATCTTGTCTTCTGGGGTGTCTTCCGGTGTCTTCCCGGCTTCCAACGCTGTCACTACCAAGTGCACAGCGAGGTCGAACTCCTCCTTCTCCATTCCGGAACCAGTCGATGGTGCTGGAGCGTGAGAAGATGCGGTTACAGGTGTCGGAAGCGAGGGAAGACCATAAAGTGTCTTCACTCCTTCGATCTGTCGATCCAAGTACCTGAACATGCTCTCCCTGCATTCCACCAACATTGCCTTTGACTCGCTATCCCATCCTCTAGCCAAGGTAAGTAACTTCCTACCAGCGGTGAAGTTGAACTTCTTCCGAAGCGCTTCCACCGACTGTGCTAGCATCTCTTGTGCACGAGCCTCCGCTGCTTCCCGCTGCGTCTTCTCAGCTGCAACTCGCGCTTCTACGGCTTCCTACTGGTTCGTCCACGTCATCTTCTCTTCTGCGAGGGCGGTGATCTTCTCCCGCACTCGGAAGACCTTCTGATCGCGCTGCTGTACACACGCCTGCATCTCTTGGTTGTTCTTCCGAAGCTGCACCAGCTCCTTGGCAGAAGCGGCTGCTTCCGCCTTGTACCTGGCTGCGAGCTTCTCCGTGGTGCGGAGACTAGCTTCCAGCGACTCCGTCTTCTTCTGGTCTTCTCCCTGTCGCAGCAAGGTGCGCAGGCCAAATCCAGGTTGCAAGGGCCTCTCCTGAGCCTTCGCTCTCTTCTCTTGCAACTCCATAGCTGGTTGGATCTCCTTCTGGAAGTAGGCGCTGAATTCCTCCAGTCGTCTTCCTGCGGAAGACAAGTTCATCTCCACCACTCGCTCCGCGGTGTCGACTTCGTCTTCCAGAGACAAGGAAGCCTCTTCCACCACAATGGCCTTCATCTTCTGCGCACGAGAAGAAGCTACCCTTCTCATCTTCCGGGGTGGAAGATCCCTCATGGCAGGAGCAGGTCTCTTCACTACGCTTCCTCGCATCGCAGTAGGAGTATCCCTTCTTCTCTTGTCTTCTAGAGTCTTCGGAAGACTCCCAGGTGTTGCAGAAGCGGTCTTCTGCTCCGATCGGATACTCAACAGTTCTTCCTCCGAGTCGGACTCCGATCCTGAATGAATGAGGGAGATGGGTGTCCTCGGTACACTTCTGAGACCCATCTTCCTCGGTGGCGTGGCGTCTTTCGACCCACTAGACTCATCTTCCCTCACCAGAAGCGTCTTCTGGTGAGAGCCGGGCCTCAGCTGTGGCATCAGAGTGGGAGAGGGCGTTGCGGCTGCCGCTCGATCATCGTCTTCCGAGGTCTCCTCATTCACCTCATGTCGCTCCGTTGGTCCATATTCTGCCAGCTGATCTTCCCTAAGATCCCCCATGGCTACATACAAGTAGCAGAGGAAGGGTGTCAAGTGTCCTCCCGCCGGGGTACCCAAGTACGCTAGCTCCGTCTGTACATAGTTGTGGATGTACGCGTCCCAGTAGATGGGCACTCTGTCATCCCACACTGATTCCAGGAACTCCACGTCCTGATCTCCTAAGTACCTTGTCTTCTGCGCTTTCCCCTTGGGAAAGTGATGTAGAAACAACTTCGCCAGAAGTCGTTTCTTCGGCTCCCGGTAAGATTCTATCTTCCAACCGTTCCTCCCCTGCCTGTCTTCCACGAAAAGGCAGGTGGTGCTCCCAGGCACATGCCACGAACTCACGATCCTGGGCAAGATCTTCTTCTCGAACCAATATCCTCGGTTCTCGGATTCTAGCCTGTGAAAAGCCATGCGCCACCAATCTTCAGTCTAGGAAGATGGCCTTCCTCGAGCTACTCCTGTCTTCGCAGGTACACGGTTACGAGGTGGCAATGCTGCCCACACCTCCTCCAGAAGTCCCTGGTCTGCGAGGTTCCAATCCCATAGGAAGAAATCGAGATCCAACTCCTTGAAGAAAGGCGTGGCCTCTGCCAACTCTGCTGCTGGTAACACCAACCCTCGAGGATGCATCGACATACTGGAAGATCTGTTGCACTAAGCCACAAGCACCTACTATGAGCTGAAGGCTCAGTCCTTCCCAAGTGCCCACAGTCTAGCTTCTACTTCTCAGAAGACGAAACTAGTCTTCCAGAAGACAGCTACTCCGTCTTCCGGGATTCTAACAGTACTTCCTAGATAGCTCTCGTCTTCCGAGCTATATCTAAACAATCCTATCTAAGCAAGGCCACGCATGGATTACCCAGAAGACAACCCACCTTGCATTACATCCTACTTCCTATCAGAAGATACAAGATTCGTGAAACATCAAGTGCATAACAGGTTCGGAAGATGGTTGCGGGCTCCTGCGGTGACAGTGGTCTCTGGGAAGACACTCGAGAAAACTTCCGATTCAATGTCTTTCTCGGAAGACCTCCCGAAGTCAGACTTCCCTTCACTGGTCTCACCTGTCTTCGTCTTCCTACGCGCAATCTATCCTCACGACAGACTCAAGACAATTGCACTCTGTTCTTCTTACTTCTCACCTCTCATACGCACTTAGAAGAAGCTTGCTGCTCGGTGAGAAGACATGATCCTCGACCATTCTCTCCAGATTTTTCCAGCAAGTCTTCTCATGACTCTCTTCTAAGTTTGGGAAGAAGAAGGAACGGCTGCTATGGGTCGGACAGAAGAGACCCGAAATGGACCCTCACGTCTTCTTGCTCATTTTGCCAGCCTTTCAGTCTTCTAGTCTCTCTAGGAAGATGTGGAGTTGAGAAGCTTGGAAGACCGGGAAGCACATGCCTAGTTCCCGAGTTCCAACTTCTCGAAATAACAAAATAACTCACCACACCACTCAGGATTCGTACCAAGCCTCTCTTAACGCAAAAGCAACACAAATCCACTCTTGATACGAATTGGTTATAGTCGACTTCCGAAGACAGTCTTCCGAAGACAGTCAAGTTTAAGAAGCGTCTTCCGAAGATGTTCCCATCTTCCGAAGCGTCTTCTGTTCAAGGTTTCGGAGGTAGAGGGGTAGTAGGGTAGGGAAATTGATGGCTGGGATCGTCAATTTGGGGACGAGGTGTAGGGAAGCTCGAATTGAACTTAGGAAGAAGTAGGAAGATGTCTGACAGAAATTGGGCAGCGCTTCCGCATCTAATGTCACAATAGGAAAAATGGGGGGTGGGGGTAATCGATCAGGCTGTCTGCAACCAACCGGTGTCGGAGTGTGATCCGTCTACCTAGGAAAGCGCCGGGCTTCTGGCTGTGGTTGTTTACTCAAGAGGTTGGCTTTCAGGTCACAACAGGAGCTATAAACACTCACACAGGAGTGTAGGATCCTCTGATATGCTCAAAAAGCGAAATTTAGGTCTCACTGGTAGTAATAGGCTTAGGCGGTGAACTTTGACACACAAGGAGAGGAAAAACTATGAAGGTTTAGACCTCTAAACTTCCCCTACATGCAAATGAGGTACTACTGAACTCACAGACGAAGTTTCAACCTGAGATCAAATTCTGACACGGAGATATGAACAGAAAAGTTCTGAATAAGAGAATTATGGCAATTTCTGGTACCTAGACAGCTATTCAGACATAGAACAGAGAATTGGCTCGATGAATTTCAAATCTTCTCACAGTATTTGAAGTCTACAGGATGCTGAACATCCCTGTGAAGTTGGGACTCCTGAATGTTTGTAGAACTCCAGATCTCCTTCTCTAAAGTCGCTGCTCTAGATTAAGAGCTTTTCAGACCCCCTCTGCTTCAGCGGCCGCCCTGAATTACTCAATTACTCAAATGATTCAAAACTTTTTGGACAGTCGTAGCCCTCCTGACAGTGAACGCAACCACGAAGTTTTGAAGTGATTTCCTCAATTCTGCTGCAATTGGCACCGAAAACCCCAAAATCAACAAAAGTGATGCAGTTTTGACACAATCCGAACTTCAATTGGGCATAACTCCTTGTTTATTGATCCAAATCGAGCAAAAATTTCACTGACAGTGCTTGGCACGACGAGCTCTCTCTTCCTGTGTTCTCAGATTTCCAAGATCCCTCACCAATTGCTCGAACTCTCCTCTAGAGCTCTGTTTCTAAACTTAGAGTTTTACAAAAGACAAAAATGGACCAATGGGAGTTCATAGCTCCACTTGACTGTCCTTTTGTGCCTTAAACTACCTGGTAACTTATCTACACTCATAGGCTACCACGTCAAGCCCCCTAGAGTGCCAGCGTAAAACTTAAACTACCTAAAATGACACATAGCCCTGAAAAATAACTTAAATTAGCTAGAAAGCGTGCATGGGCGACAAGTAAGTACAACCCATGAGCTCAAACCCCTATCAGCATGGAAACCCTAAGTTATGTACATTGAATGTCATAGACAAGTAAGAAGTCACTTGCACAAGCGCACAAATGCTTGAACAAGATAACTAACATACTATCAGCCTACTAAGACTCAAAATAGTATTAACACCGTATGCAAAGGTGTCAAACATATATATAAAGGACTAGAAGTAATATGAGCTAACTTCTAGAACTATCAAACCTAAGCGTCGGAGTAGAAGTCAAGCATGTAGCCGCCAAGTAGCGCGACATCCACCCCCTCTGAACCTGCACATCCTCCGGTATGTGCCAGATCTAGATCAAGACTCTTCAGCTTCAGCTTCAAATTCATCTTCAACCTCCATTGAGTCTTCAGCTTCATCCTCAGTAAGCTCTGCAATGTTCTGATCGTCCCCTCTCCTTCTAAAGAGCTTGATTCTCTTCCCTGCGACTGGTATCTTGAGCACTGCACCATCTAACTCTCTCAAAGAGTATGTGGCATTATCATAAACTTCTAACACCACATAAGGTCCGAACCATCTCTTGGAAAACTTTCTGATAGCGCTATGCTGATTATCAAGACTACTATCATAGACTAACACCCAATCACCCTCCTTAACTGGTTTGGGTCGTAATCTATGCGTTCTATCAAATCTGCCTTTGTTTCTCTCTCTAGCAGTCTTTAACCTTTCCACAGCTTTGGCAACATCCTCAGGTCTTCGTTCTAACTGCTGGATTCTTAATGCAAGAAGATCCTCTGTACTTCTACCATCTTCCCATGGCAAAACATTCCAAGTAGGCACAACCTCCTCAATCGGCATCACAGGTTTTTGCCCTAGTATCAACTCTGCTGGCATATAACCTGTAACGGTACTATGAGTTGTACGATCTGCCCACAAAGCAAATGGTAGCAGTCTAGGCCATTCACGGATCTTACCCTTGCAAGCTTTTACCAAAGCTTTGATGATTGGCGGATGACCTCGTTCGCTCTTGCCATTCCCTTCAGGATTGTAAGCAGTGGTTAACGCCAACTTGATTCCCAATCGCTTGAAGAACTCAACTGCTTCTTGTGCATCCAGCTCACCCCTATCTGCAGTGATCTTTCCCACACACCCATACCTACAAATAACATCTTCAAGTAGAAAGCGGCAGACACTAGCAGTGGTCTTCGTCCTCAGAGCACGGCCTTCGACCTGGTTAGATAGATCTTCTCTAGCCAAGACTAGATACCTCATTTGTCCAAGTCCAAATGGCATAGTTACCAGATCAACTACCCATTTGTAATGGATAGCTAAAGGATAAGTAGGATGCAATCCATCACGATGACGTACGTTGGAATACATCTGGCAGGATATACAGGATGAAACAAACTGTACTACATCCTTATACATACCCTTCCACCAATACTTTTCCTTCATCTTGGCAAATGTAGCCCAAACTCATCTATGACCGGCCCATAAACTCTCATGGAACTCCTTGATCAGCTTCTGCTGCAATTCCAAGTCACATACCACCCGCTGCGGTATACCTCCTTGTAGCTTAGGGCGTTTCCATAGATGTCCTCCATGTAAAAAGTAACCATAAGCTATTCTACGGATCCTCTTGAAATCTGCATCAGACCAACCTTCTTGCCTTTCCAGTGAACTCAAATAGCGCCCAAGATCCAACCACTCGCCATCATACATAGTTTCTTCAAAAAACTCCAACGAGGCTGCAAAACAGCTTCTATCTCTTCTAGCAAGAGCACTAGAATAGAACTCTGTTCCCACATCCTCCTGATCATCTATCATTTCTTTCTCATCGTAATACCTAGCCCTTGATAACATATCTGCCACAGGATTATCCTTCCCTGCAATATGTCTAAACTCTGGGTTCAAGGACTTGATATATGCTATCCACCTCAACATAGCAATATCTGGAGTTGTACAGCTAGTGATCATTCCCAAGAGAGGTAAACAATCTGTCTCCACAACCACAGGTGCTCCTATCAAGTATTCCTTGTCACTCTTCATTGCAGTAACTACTCCCCATAGCTCTCTCTTGACCTGAGGGTAGTCTCTCTGCCGTGAACTTAACACCTTAGCTCCAAAACGCACCACATATCTATTTCCATCCTCATCATCCTGCCCTACAGCCCATCCAATGCCAATAGGACTAGTATCAACAGTAAGGATAACAGATCTCTCCAACTCATATGTTACCTTCCGTAGAGTTGGTGGTGAAGACAACAGATCCTTCAATTTCTTCATAGACTCGCTTTGCTCCTCTTGCCACTGAAATCTTTGCCCCTTCCTCAACAACTTGTACAACGGATCTGCTACATGTGCAAAGTGTGGAATCCAAATATGGTAAAACACACATGCACCTAGAAACCTTCTCACCTCGGTAACTGACCCACATGTCTCCTTCATCTTTCGAATGGCATCAACCTTGTTTGGACAAGGTTTCCGACCATAAGATCCACACAGATGTCCCACTATTAACACCTCTTGTACTCCAAACACAGACTTGGCTCCTGATAAAGTCAAATGAACCTCTTCCAGTCGACTCAGTATCTTATCACAATCAGCTATGTGATCTGCTACAAACTTACGGCACCCCCTCTGATCTTTTACCTCATTCTTCTCCTCCTCAACACACCCTTTGATCGGCACATCATCAAGGAATGGCATAGTTTTTTCAGGAATGAAATCCCTCAAAACTTTATTCATGCCATTCATCATATGTGCTACAGAATTGGTAGCACCTTGCGGCAAGGTGCACATCCTTAGTAACCCCAAAGGTGTCCTCATTGTAGTCAAATCTCTACTCTTAGAGGATAATTGAAACTGATCATAACCTGAATATAAGTCTCCCATGGAATAGATAGCACGACCAGCAAAAGCCTCTGCAAACTCGTCTACAATAGGTCCTATACCCATATTCCTGATAGTCACCTTGTTAACTGGCTGCATATCTTGAATGAATCTCAAAGCTCCACTCTTCTTCGGAACAGTAAACCATCTGCTAGAATAGGGAGCTATAGATGGTTCCAAGATTCCCATCCTAATCCTCTCATTGAGCAAGTCTATCAGCTTTGGCAGATGAGCTCTAGGCACAGGGATAGGACATAGATTCCAAGGCACATGCGGTATAGTAAAGATTACCATAGGTGCAACTACACTTGGATCTACACATCCTACTTCATGTGACTCAAATGCAAACGCCTTACCATGCCTAGATAGCATCTCCCTGAAGCTCTTCTTCTCTTGCTCGGTAAGAAATCCATCACCTCCAATCCTCAGCTCCTTCAGTGTTGTTTCTGTGAACTGGTGCCCAATTCTTCTCGGTCCTCTGAGCGTCGGTTCTCGTGCAGCTTGCTCCATCTTCTGATTGTAATCAAGTGGTAAAGGCAAAGCCACTGGTTTGACTTTCTTTGCCACTGACTTGTACTTGGTCTCCACATACACCTCTTGCCGATCTATAAACTTATCAATTACATCATAAAGCTCCTTGGAGCTCACTCTCACCACTCTATTTACATCATCTATAGAACTTTCTACTATAGATTTCAACTCCCCTATAGTATCTACCAAATACTGCTCTTCAAACACTCCAGATATGTATTCATCTCCTGCTAACTCTCCATTATCCCACAAAGACTGCTGTACACACTTCACATGTTGCCTCTCAAACCTCTTCAGATTCTCAACCTTCGTATAACACACTGATCCACATGACGTCAATCCTAAGAAGCTAGTGGATAAAGCTTCCTGCTCTACTGGATCAGGCGAGAATCCTAGCTCTACTGTACCGTTGAAGTCTCGCTCTTCAATGGTACTCTGCCAAAACCCCTAGACTCTCTAAACTCCTGAGTAATCTTAGGCAGTGGACGGTCTCTCAAGCTATCGCGATTTCTCTCATGTTCTGCAGCAACAGTAAAAAACTGAACAGCTCTTTTGCTATCTCTACTACGTATCCTAGCATAAGCTGAACCATCATCCATAACTCGTGTCTCCATTCTAACAGCAGTAATGTAAGGCTGCCCTAGAATGATAGGATATGTTGACATGTCTTGCACAAAGAAATTTTGAACATCACTGATGTCACCCACAGTTACCTTGATGTTGGGACAAGCACCATACAGTTCTCCCCTCTGGTTGTTGGCAGCACGGATAAGCCACCCATGGTCGGTGTCTATGGGCCACCTCCCACGCTTGTACAGCTCCTTAGACATCAGATTAATCTCTGAGCCGTGATCAATCAATGCCACCGCAGGTTCCTCTAGATCTCCTAGCTTCACTAAGGTCTCTGTGGTTGCTCTCGCCCAATGGTTGTGAGAATAATGGCTCTTCTGCGATGCTTCCACCTCATCTTCAAACCTCACGTGCTGATTTGATCTTCCCTCTGATACTTGAGAGCAATAACCAGCAATCTCATCTTCCTCATCATCCGACAGTTTGGTCCCTAGAGCGTTAAGCGTAGCTGCTTCACCCAAAATCTGACGCTTCCTCTTGATGATATCTATGATAACCTCATGGAACTCACGCTTTGCAATCCCAAGAATCTCACCCAAGGTAAACTCAACCTTCCCATTCAAGATATGGTTCTCTAACACCTGCTTCAAGTCTGTAGCAATCTCAATGTCAAACTGAAGTTTATATGCAGGCATCTTACCCTTCTCCTTGCTTCTCTCCTTCTCCTTTGGTGTTGTAGGTGGTAGATCCTCCATAGTTTCCTCTCGAGTAGATGTTGTCTCCTGCCTTGCCTCTGGTCTAGCCCTTTCACTCCTTGTAGCAGGTCGTTTGGCTGTAGAAGCCTCATCTGCATCCTCCCTTCTGCGTTTTTCTTCTAGTACAGCTTCATGCTGACTTCTTGCAACATAAGCATGCACTGACATAGTATCCACAGGATCATTCCATCCTGTAGCTTCTCGAATTGAGTTGCCAACCCTTCGTAGCACATCCTTGTCTAGCTCTGTTCTAGCTACGGACCGCACTACATCAGACCACAACCCAGTAGTCCCTTTCTCTCTCTCCATCTCCACTTTCACTCCACAGGTAGCAGCATTCACAAGAGAAACAGCATGTGATGCTGATATCTCATTCACAAGTCTCTTCATACCACCCTTGCCAAAGTTGGTTCCCAACATCATCCCAGTCTCTCTTAGATGGATCTTACCATCTTTGAAGAAGATAAGATCCTTCCTCAATGCATCTGAAAACTCCCCACAATCTCTTCTTACATGGTCTAGGCTATCACACCATATACAACGATGAACAAAGCCTTCTCTCATCTGAGGTCTCTGCATAGCAGGCTGTACATTCTGCTCCTTCTCTTCTAATCTAGTGAGCTTAAGCTTAAGCTCCTTCATACCCTTAATCAACTCATCAAGCGGTGAGTCTTCCTCTCTAGCAATTACCAAAGCGGGCTTAGTAGGCAACTGCTTGACAGGAATTATCAGAGGTGCTGCTTCACTTACCACCTCTCTTAACGCAAAAGCAACACAAATCCACTCTTGATACGAATTGGTTATAGTCGACTTCCGAAGACAGTCTTCCGAAGACAGTCAAGTTTAAGAAGCGTCTTCCGAAGATGTTCCCATCTTCCGAAGCGTCTTCTGTTCAAGGTTTCGGAGGTAGAGGGGTAGTAGGGTAGGGAAATTGATGGCTGGGATCGTCAATTTGGGGACGAGGTGTAGGGAAGCTCGAATTGAACTTAGGAAGAAGTAGGAAGATGTCTGACAGAAATTGGGCAGCGCTTCCGCATCTAATGTCACAATAGGAAAAATGGGGGGTGGGGGTAATCGATCAGGCTGTCTGCAACCAACCGGTGTCGGAGTGTGATCCGTCTACCTAGGAAAGCGCCGGGCTTCTGGCTGTGGTTGTTTACTCAAGAGGTTGGCTTTCAGGTCACAACAGGAGCTATAAACACTCACACAGGAGTGTAGGATCCTCTGATATGCTCAAAAAGCGAAATTTAGGTCTCACTGGTAGTAATAGGCTTAGGCGGTGAACTTTGACACACAAGGAGAGGAAAAACTATGAAGGTTTAGACCTCTAAACTTCCCCTACATGCAAATGAGGTACTACTGAACTCACAGACGAAGTTTCAACCTGAGATCAAATTCTGACACGGAGATATGAACAGAAAAGTTCTGAATAAGAGAATTATGGCAATTTCTGGTACCTAGACAGCTATTCAGACATAGAACAGAGAATTGGCTCGATGAATTTCAAATCTTCTCACAGTATTTGAAGTCTACAGGATGCTGAACATCCCTGTGAAGTTGGGACTCCTGAATGTTTGTAGAACTCCAGATCTCCTTCTCTAAAGTCGCTGCTCTAGATTAAGAGCTTTTCAGACCCCCTCTGCTTCAGCGGCCGCCCTGAATTACTCAATTACTCAAATGATTCAAAACTTTTTGGACAGTCGTAGCCCTCCTGACAGTGAACGCAACCACGAAGTTTTGAAGTGATTTCCTCAATTCTGCTGCAATTGGCACCGAAAACCCCAAAATCAACAAAAGTGATGCAGTTTTGACACAATCCGAACTTCAATTGGGCATAACTCCTTGTTTATTGATCCAAATCGAGCAAAAATTTCACTGACAGTGCTTGGCACGACGAGCTCTCTCTTCCTGTGTTCTCAGATTTCCAAGATCCCTCACCAATTGCTCGAACTCTCCTCTAGAGCTCTGTTTCTAAACTTAGAGTTTTACAAAAGACAAAAATGGACCAATGGGAGTTCATAGCTCCACTTGACTGTCCTTTTGTGCCTTAAACTACCTGGTAACTTATCTACACTCATAGGCTACCACGTCAAGCCCCCTAGAGTGCCAGCGTAAAACTTAAACTACCTAAAATGACACATAGCCCTGAAAAATAACTTAAATTAGCTAGAAAGCGTGCATGGGCGACAAGTAAGTACAACCCATGAGCTCAAACCCCTATCAGCATGGAAACCCTAAGTTATGTACATTGAATGTCATAGACAAGTAAGAAGTCACTTGCACAAGCGCACAAATGCTTGAACAAGATAACTAACATACTATCAGCCTACTAAGACTCAAAATAGTATTAACACCGTATGCAAAGGTGTCAAACATATATATAAAGGACTAGAAGTAATATGAGCTAACTTCTAGAACTATCAAACCTAAGCGTCGGAGTAGAAGTCAAGCATGTAGCCGCCAAGTAGCACGACACCGGGGAAGCGCGAGGAACACACAACAGAGGCGAGAAGTAGTGAGAAGGGAGAAGAACGTGGGAAGAACCTCTACAATCTTCTGTCTTCTTCCCGAGATGTCTTCGACCTCCCGCGCGCTTCTGGCTCTGGTCCTAGCTCCAATGCGACTCCACATGACTGCTTCCGCTGTCAATTTCTGGCCACGCTCCAATTCCACCTTCGATTCTACTCAGCGATTCTCCAATGTCAGCTTCTCGGAAGCTTACAGAAATACCTTCGCTCTCTGCCTTCCGTGCTTCAGCAATTCAGTCTCGCCCTTCGCCTAGCTGCCAACTGGTCCTCTTCTCACTCGATTCCTCTCTCGATGCTCACTCGATGCTCACTCGCGAAGCCTACTCTCGTAAATCGATCTTCTCAAGTGCGCTATGCTGCGAGAAGTTGAAATGCGTTAATGCGCTTCCTGCGCATCTTCCCCGTAGATTAGTGGTTTCGACCTTAGGTGTCTTTCCTGACCTACCTACCACCTGTGTGTTACATAGTAGGTACACCTACTGTTTTACCTGAAAACTTGTGGTTAGGTCTTCGCGGTCGCTGTCTTCCGGAAGACAGGTGTCTTCCGCCGTCTTCTCATCTTCCGCCGTCTTCCGTCTTCCGAAGACGCAACTGAGAAGACGCTTCCTGGAAGACGGTCGTCTTCCGAAGAAGTCAACTTCTTATTAAAAAGCTCATAAGATCATCTTCCCTCTAAGGAAGCAGTAATCTTAAGTAACAACGCTTCTTCAGTTATACAAACAAGTTATTAATCTTAAAAATTTTAAAAATTCGTGAATCCTGTAATTTGTGGGCACCACAATAACTCCTTGTTTATTGATCCAAATAGATCAAGAATTTCACTGACACTGCTTGACTCGACGGGCTCTATCTCCCTGTGCTCTCAGATTTCGCAATGTCCTCACCAATTGCTCGAAATCCTCTTTAGAGCTCTGTTTCTAAGTTTAGAGTTACACAAAAGATAAAAATGAACCAATGAGAGTTCATAGCTCCATTTGGTTGTCATTTTGTGTCTTAAACCATGTGGTAACTTAAATCCACTCAAAGGCTACCATGTCAAGTCCCCTAAAGTGTCAGCGTATTACTTAAACTACCTAAAACGACACACAGCCCTGAAAGTAAACTTAAATCAACTAAAAGCGTGCATGGGCAACACATAAGTACAACCCACGAGCTTAAACCTTATCTACATGGTAAATCTAAGTCATGTGCATTGAATATCATAGATAAGTATGAATTCACTTGCACAAGCGCACGAATGCTTGATTAAGATAAATAACATACTACCAACCTACTATGACTCAAAATATATGACAGAGTTAACACCATATACAAAAGGTGTCAACCATAAGCATAAAAGACTAAGAACAGTACAGAGCTAACTTCTAAGACTACTAAACTTCAAGTGTCGGAGTAGAAGTAACATGCGTCAAGTAACGCGACAACAGTGATCAGTGAATCATTTACTATGTCAAATGATTCACATCACGACAACGTTTGTCAACCACAGATAGCTTCAAAA
The DNA here is from genome assembly GCA_036924285.1 of Asterella californica. Taxonomy (NCBI): domain Eukaryota; kingdom Viridiplantae; phylum Streptophyta; class Marchantiopsida; order Marchantiales; family Aytoniaceae; genus Asterella; species Asterella californica. The sequence continues at coordinate 7,733,542 of JAYKYS010000010.1, read as the reverse complement.
GAGTACCATCTAATTCACGTCAACTATAAGTGGCATTTTCATACACATATAGCACAACATAAGGTCCAAACCACATTAGAGAGAACTTACGAATGATAATGTTGATTCTCCAACATGTTGTCATACACCAGAATCCATCACCTATATGTATTGGCTTCAGTCACAGCTTGTGAGTCTTGTCAAAATGCTTCTTGTTCTTTACTCTCAAGTCTCCTTCAACTTCTCTTGCGCTTCAACGAGATTCTCCTCCTAAGTTCGCTCTAACTGTCTGGTTCATAAAGAAAATCTTCCTCAGTAAGCATGATTGACTTCTATATCAATATAAGCTCAACTGACATATAAATAGTCGTGGTACAATATGTAGTTCTATCAGCCCACAAAGCAAAACAGAAGTAGTCTAGGTCATTTGCTAGGTCTACCATCACATGCTTTCACTAAAGCTTGAACAATAGAAGGATATCCTCGTTCACTCTTAGCAATCTCTTTTGGATTCATAGCCGTGGTAAGCCGAAACTTTATTCCATGACGAGCAAATAACTCATTCACTTCTGCACTTCTGCACCTCTCAACTTGTCCCTATCTGCTTGTAATTCCCAAATGTGTAAGGACAGATTATATCTTCAAGCACGAATCTACATATGTTCTTTGTGGTCTTTATCTGCAGTGCTCGTCCCTCCACAAAGTTGGAGAGATCCTCTCAAGCCAAGATCAAGTAGCGCATCCCTCATAGTCCCGACGGCATTATCACAAGATCAAATATCCATTGAAATGTATACTTGGTGGATAGATATGTACAAGTCCATCTCTATAACGGACCTTAGAGTAGAACTAACAGGGCAGATATGACCCAACAAAATCCACCACATCTTGATACAGAACTTTCCACCAACATCTTTCCTTCATCTTCGTATAAGTAACCCAAACTCCATGTTGTCCAACCCACAAGGTGTCATGAAACACCTTAAGCAGATTCAACTTTGTCGGTTGATCATCCACCACTCTACCAAGCGTTCCGCCTCTTTTCTTCGGATGTTTCCACAAATAACCTTCATGTAGAAGATAATTGTATGTCTTTTGTCTGATCTCCTTGAACTCTGCATCACTCCAACCCTCTCGCTTGTTTAAACAACTCATATAAAACCTAATGTCGCGTACCCTTCTCATGTAGAATCCATCTCTGAACGACAGTGGCTCCAAGTTTGAAGTTTGCTGACCAACTTGGCACCAAATATTTCTTCTTTCTTCGTCCTCAACTTCTGCAACATCTCATCCTCATCTACATAACGAGCCTTAGATAACTTGTCTACGATTGGATTATCATTCCCAGCTATGTTGTTTGTGCTTAGGGTTTAGACTCAGTATGTAAGCAATCCTTTGCAGCATTGCTATGTTTGACGTGTTGCAGTTTGTTATCATACCAAGCAAAGATAAACAATATATTTCTAAGACCACACGAGCTCCAATCATGAACTCTTGATCTTCATAGCAGTAACAACTCCTCACAAATCACGCTTCGCTTGAGGATAGTTACGTTATCTATCTATCAAGATTCAGGCTCCAAATCTAGAAACAAATCGCAATTCCATGACTGGCTGGATCTTCGAATGGAAGAAGGCGCTGAATTCCTCCAACCTTCTTCTCTCAGAAGACAGGTTCATCTCCACGAATCGATCGAAGACGTCGTTCCTGTCTTCTAGAGGCAATGATGTCTCTTCCACCATTGTGATCTTCTGCTTCTACGTGCGAGAAGACACTACTCTTCTCATCTTCTGAGGTGGAAGATCTCTTCTCACTGCAGGAGCAGTTCTCTTCGCTGCGTTTCCTCGAGTCACAGTCAGAATGTCAACTCATATTTCGGCTTCTGGAGTCTTCGGAAGACTCCCTGTAGTTGCAGAAGCTGTCTTCTGCGTGATCTTGGTGCTCAACGTCTCCTCATGGGAATCCGACTCCGATCCAGAATGAATGATCGAGAAAGAGGTGCTCTTCCTAGGCACACTCCTAGGCCTCATCTTCCTTGACGATGATGCGTCTTCTGTATCGCTGGAGTCGTCTTCTCGCACCAGAAGCATCTTCTGATGAGTGCCTCGTCTCGTCTGAGACACTAAAGTGAGAGGAGGAGTCACGGCCACTGCTCGGTCTTCTTCTCCCGAGGTCTTCTCCTTCACCTCGCACTGTCCTGTTGGTCCATACCACCCCAACTGATCTTCTGTCAGATCCTCCTCGGACAGGAACAAATAGCAGAAGAACGGGGTGAGGTGCCCTCCTGCTGGGGTGCCCAAGTACACAAACTCTACCTGGATGTAAGCGTGGAAAAAGACGCCTCAATTGACGGGCAGTTCCTCCTAGATGGCTTCCAGTAACTCCACGTCCTAATCTCCAATGTATCTCGTCTTCTACGCCTTCCCCTTGGAGAAGAGGTGAAGAAACAGCTTCGCCAAAAGATGCTTCCGTGGCTCCCGGTAAGGTTTGACTTTCTATCCATTCCTCCCCTGTCTATCTTCTAGGAAGAGACAAGTCGTGCTTCCAGGCACATGCTACTTCCTTGAGATCATGGGTAAGATCTTCTTCTCGAGCTCGTACCCTCGGTTCTTGGATTCAGACATGTGAAAAGCCCTGCGTCACCACTCCACCGTCCAGGAAGATGGTCTTCCACGAGCGACCTCTGCCTTCACAGGTACAAGGTTACGAGAAGACAGTGTTGCCCAAACCTCCTCCAAAAGATCCTGGGTCCGCGAGGTTCTGGTCCCACAAGAAGAAGTCGAGACCCAACTCCTTGATGAAGGTTTGGCCTCTGCCAATTCTACGGCGGGTAACACCAACCTTCGAGGATGCATCGACATGCTTCGAGTCTCTGTTACACTAAGCCACACGTACTTATTGTGAGCCGCAGACTCAGTCCTTCTCTAGTCCTCACAGTCTAGCTTCCACTCTCAGAAGACGAATCTAGTCTTCCAGAAGACAGCTATTTTGTCTTCCGGGATTCTAACAGTGCTTCTTAAGTACATCTCGTCTTCCGAGCTATATCTAAACAATCCTAACTAAGAAAGGCATCGCATGGATTCCCAAGAAGACAACCCACTTTGCATTTCATCCTACTTCCTAACATAAGATACAAGATACGTGAGAAGCAGAATATACGAAAAGATTCAGAAGATGGTTGCAGACTCCTGCGGTGACAGTGACCTCCAAGAAGAGTCTCGGGACAGTTTCGATTAACTGATGTACTCGAAAGACTTCCCGCAGCCAGACTTCTCGTCACTGGTCTCACCTGTCTTCAGCTTCTTACACGATGTCGTGTTGTGGACCGACTCCTATCTGAAATTCAGACTTCGATGGTTGTCGCTCCAAAGACACTCATAAGAAAAGCAAGCTAGACCTCAGCTTACGAGCTTTAGGCACAATTTCGGATCTCCACTTTCATCGCATCAATGGATAGAATTCTTTGTCAACACTCCATATACACTTCGTCTACTTCGTTTGGACGCATAGTGGAGAAGTTACAAGACTCGAAAGATGGAGAAGATAAGCTAGGCCCCAGCTTACGGGCTTTTGACACAACTTCGGATCTTCATTTTCATTACATCGATGGGTAGAGCTCATTGTCAGCTTTCCATGTGCACTTCGTCTACTTCGTTTGGACGCATAGTGGAGAAGTTACGAGACTCAAAAGATGGGTAAAACAAGCTAAGCCCTAGCTTACGAGCTTTTGGCACGACTTCGGATCTTCACTTTCATCGCATCGATGGGTAGAGCTCTTTGTCAGATTTTCATGGGCATCTTGTCTACTTCGTTTGGACGTCTAGTGGAGAAGTTACGCGACTCGAAAGAAGGGAAAATCAAGCTAGGCCCTAGTTTACTCTGCTGATTGGGTATTTGCGGCTTCAAGCGCTATACTAAAGACGCAAGGGGGCTGCTTCCTCATTATTGAAGAAATCTTGTACGTACAGAGACCGACATAAGGGGGCAGCTTAAGGGGCCAGTTTGTTTTTGTGACTTGTTGGTGGACGGTTTGAGGATTTGGGAAGTCCAATACACGCACGCAGGTGTCATTAGGTTAAGATATGTGTAGCATACGTGTGGGTTAAGACAATTCTTGAAGAGACGAATCGGGGGATGTGTTCTGGGGGAATTGAGACGTAGGAAGGGGATTTGGGAGGTTCAGTGACATGTGAGGGGGAGTTGGACCGTTCGGGTCATTCCGGAGTCTAAACTTGATGTCTTTGGATCCATCAGGATCAGAACAACGAGTTCTTTACGAAATTGAAGACGATACCAAGTTTCATCGGGCAGTTTAAGAATTATGAGTGAAGTTGGCTCGCAGGGAAGCACTTGCGTCAAGTTTTTCATCGACCAGAAGTTGAGTTGTTCTTCGCGATCGGTCAGCCAAGCTCTTCGTTCTTGGTGCCAATGCGACCAGAGAGTCTTCATCTACGCATAAGAGAAGACAATACGTGAATTGGATTGTTGGTTTGGGTGAGGTGAGCAAGTTTGAGCCGCAGGGAGTCTATTTATGTAATTTTTTTGCAACCTGCGACCAAATTTCTTGCGTGGTTTTGCAAGGGGAACTCCAAACGGCTTGTTTGGAGTCTCGTTGGGTTCATGATAGCTAGATCTACCTGCCAGAGAAGATAGATATCAGATCAAGCGATCCGTTTGAGCGGTGTGTGCAGTTTTAAGCCGTAGGAAGGAGTTTTTGAAGGTTCGATCACTTGTGACCGAAAATCGATGATATCTCGGCCGTCGGGAGTCGGATCTGATAGTTCTTGAGGTCAACGGGGTCAGGGAAGAAGACCCTATCGACATTTGAAGACCGTTTGACGAAAGAAGAAAGTTCTCAGATAGATCTTTTTCAGTTTCTTTGCTACGGGTTTTGCTCTTTTGAGTTCGTTAGAGATCTAGTTGGCTATATACAACTTGTGGTAGCTAGCTTTGACTAAGAGCTTGTACATGGATGTGGTTTGGACTTGTTTTTCAATCGTGTGATACTGGTGCAGCTCTGTTTGTTAGCAAAGAGAAGTTTCTCTTGCTTTGAGCTACATTTCGGTGGTTTTGGGTCAAGATTGAGATTCATGGGTTCGTCTTAAGGGCTTTGAAGCAGATTACAGACCGCTCTGGTCTATTTCTCAGTTTTGTGTTCTTAGGAAGAAAGAACCGGCAGTGTACATACATTTGGAGTTGGTATATATTGCAACATTCGTTTCCGTGGTTGTTTTTCTTTGTCTTGACTCTATTCAGCACACAACATCTCCACAGCCAGAAACCTTGCGTTTTCCCGGACATCCTTCATGCAAAATCTGACACGATACGGTGATGAACTCGACGTGAAGGTCTGGGGTGGAGATTTATGTGTTTGAACTTTGAAGAAGAGATTGACTATCATGAGCGCGGACAAGAACGGTGATGAGAACGGAGCTAGTGGTTCGGGTAGATTGTCAAAGGTGCAGTTGGATCCAGCGATTGCATCGATGTTTCAAGGTTTCATGATGTTCTTGCGGTAGCAACAGTCTGATGAGCGGAAGGAAGCTTTGACAACCAAGGCGCTGCAAGCGGTGGTCAGCAAGATTGACTAGTTCGATGAGAGAGATGTCTCAAGATATCTGAGGCATTATGTAAAGGAGATGGAGCTGAACCGGGTATCAGAAGATGAGATGATTGAGACGTTTGAGTTGGCAGTAGCTCCAAAGATTAGGGATCATGTTAAAATACAAACGAAGCATTTTAACAAGGATTAGGAGACGTTTGCTCGTGCTTTGATGGATGAGTACTTCTTGGAGGATTCTGATCGGGTCACCAAGAAGTCATTCTTGGAGTGGGTTGAGCAACCGAGGAAAGGTTTACAAGCTACAGAGTTGTCCAAGGAGTTTGAGAAGCAGTTTTCACGGTTGACTAGGATGGAGAAGTTGACATTGCAGTCCAACAAGACAGAGTTATTTTTTCGGGCTGTAGATGAGAAGCTGGAGGTACTTCTAGAGGATCGAGAAGAAGACGATGGACTGACCAGCAGTTGGAAGAAGGTTGAGGAAGCTGTTGGTCTACTTACCAAGAGGGAGCGAAGACGAGAAAAGGTTCCTGTTAGGAGACTGACACCAACACCGACTGCTGTAACATCTGTTCTTGTGATCTGACCAGTGGTTCCTGTTGCTAGATAGGTAGTACCAGTTGCTCTATCTATTCCAGTTGTCCAGGTACATGTAGTATCTCTGAAGAAGGATGATTCAAACCTTGAGGAGATCTTGCACGGAATGCGAGATCTGTAGATCAAGCTCACAAGATTGGAAGAGAAGGGGTCTACAAGCGACCAAAACCGGTTGAGAAGCAAGGCTGGATCCAGCGGTGTATCTTGTGCGATGGTACCGATCACTCACGCAGAGATTGTAAGGAGTTCACTGATTATCTTACAGCAAGGGGTGATCTTCTGGAAGGATGGGAAGGTAGCGCTGAGGGATACTGGTGCACTTCTTCAAACCAACTTTGATACAGGGGGATGAAGAAATTGGTTGAAGATCACCTATCGGCGAAGCAATTGTAATCGTGGAAGCTGAAACCTATGGCACAAGGGTTGAGGATCAAACTGAGAGAGGTTTCAACGAGCAGGTTGAGCCAAGTGGATTGTGGTCATCTGCCATCTCCATGAAACAGAAAGGGAAGATGGCACGTGAGACATTGCTGATGACAGCTGCTACGATCCGAAGAGATACTGGATGAGAAGATCCGATAGAAGCTCTATCGGTACATGCTTACATCGCCAAGAATCAACACGAAGCGTTGTTGGAAGAGAAGAGAAGACGAGATTTAGAAGATGCAAGGGAAGGAACTTCTTCCAAGAGACAGACTCGAGGAGAGAAGGTTCGTCAAGAGCTTTGAGATGCAAGAGCTCAAGATCTACCGATGGACGATGCTCCTTCTCCATCGAAAGAGAGAGCGAAGGAGTTTCAAAAGGAGAAGGGTAAACCGGCTGCATACAAACTACAGTCAGACATCGAGGCTTCAACAGACTTGAAAGGAGTCTTGGAAGATCGCATTCTAAATGCGAAGGTGGAGTTTACTTTGAAGGAAGTTTTGGGCATTGCTAAACGTGAGTTTCATAATGTCATCATTGACATCATTAAACGGAAGTGATAGATTACAGGTGAGACTGATTTATCACATGCGTTGGATACTAGGATGTTTGTGGATGAGGAGAGAGAGCTTGCAAAGTGCAGTGTTTATTCTTCAGAGGAAGAAAGAGATCATAGGCGCAGGGTTCATTTTGAGGATGAAGAGGAGGATGGGAAACAAAGCTCAAATCATTACAGTCACAGTCACTAGGCTCGAGCTACAACGGAGACGTTGATGAGAATCGGAGACTTGGATGAGCCGGTGGTTGCTTTGATCGATCATGGATCAGAAATCAACATCATGTCACCGCTCTCGTCTCATCTTGACTTCGAATCCTAGCATAAGTAGATCCGTCGTCTAGTACCTTTGTCTCCATCCGAGTTGCTATGATGAAAGGTTGACCAAGAATGAGCGGGTATGATGTTGCTTCTTAAACAAAGAAGTTTTGCTCGATAGTCAACAACACAAGTCTCCTCTTGTGCTGTTGGCTGCTCATATGACCCACCCATGCTCTGTGTCGATCGGCCACTTCTTCCTCTTGTATCGTCTGAGGGAGAAACCGTTTCCAAGGGAGAGTGAAGAATTCAAGGATTTTTGATGAGTACCACTATAGAGTGAGATTGTGGTGATGCGCAAGAGAAGGTACTCTCGCTTCAAGGAGATAGTGTCTTTTGTACAGGGTTTGTTGGGTTTTCAGAGTGTGGGATTTGTGGTGTCCACAATTTACAGGATTCACGATTTTTTTAAATTTTTAAGATTAATAACTTGTTTATATAACTGAAGAAGCGTTGTTACTTAAGACTACGGCTTCCTTGGAAGGAAGATGATCTTACGAGCTTTTTGTAATAAATAGTTGACTTCTTTGGAAGACGACCGTCTTCCAGGAAGCGTCTTCTCGGTTGTGTCTTCGGAAGACGGAAGACGACAGAAGACGGAAGACACGTATCTTCCGGAAGATGGCAACTGCGGAAGCTTAACCACGTAAGGAGTAGGTGCACCTACCCGACAACACCGAGTAGGTTAGGTAGGTCAAGTAGGTCGGGAAGGTCGAAATCTCTAAACTGTGGGGAAGATGCGCAAGAAGTGCATTAGCACATTTCAGCTTCCCGCAGCGAAGGCGCGTTTGGTTAGAAGATCGAATTACGGGTGATTGATTTGAGTGAGGAAGGCAGCAAGGTGAAATTGAGTGAGGTCAGGATTGATTCGAAGCCAGATTGCTGAGCGCATGAAGCGTATTGAGCTGAAGGCATTTTCTGTGAACTCCCGGAAGCGGACATTGGAGGACGGCTGAGTGGAATCAAAGGTGGAAGGCTTGGTCGATTGAGGCGTATTAAGGAGCTGACGGCGGAAGCAGCTTTGTGGGGTCGCATTGGTGCTGGAATCAGAGCTGGAAGCGCACGGAAGATCGAAGACAGCTCGGGAAGCACACAGAAGATAGTAGAGATTCTTCCCATGTTCTCTTCCCTTCTCACCGCTTCTCGCCTTTTGTTTGGTATCCCCCGCGCTTCCCCGGTTGTTTGTAGGCAACTCGATCGATCAATTCCCTCCCCACGTTTTTCCTTTTATGACATTGGGTGCGGAAGCACTGCCCAATTTTCGACAGCCATCTTCTTGTTTCTTCCTGAGTTCAATTCGAGCTTCCTTACCCATCGGCCTCAAATTGGAGATCCCAACTATCAATTTCCTTACCCTACCATCCTTCTACTCCCGAAACCTTGAACAGAAGACGTTTCGGAAGATTGAAACATCTTCGGAAGACGCTTCTGAAACTTGAACATCTTCGGAAGACGCTTCGGAAGCCTGACTGTCTTCGGAAGACGACTGTATGCAATTCGTATCAAGAGTGGATTTGCTTTGCTTTTGTGTTAAGAGAGGTTTGGTACGAATCCCGAGTGGTTTGGTGAGTTGTTTTGTTATTTCGAGAAGTTGGAAGTCGGGAACTAGGCCTGTGCCTCCCGGTCTTCCAAGCTTCTCAAATCCACATCTTCCTAGAGAGACTAGAAGATTGGAAAGGCTGGCAGAATGCGCGAGAAGACGTGAGGATCCATTACGGGTCTCTTCTGTCTGACTCATAGCAGTCTATTCCTTCTTCTTCCCAAACTTAGAAGAGAGATGTGAGAAGTCTTGCTGGCAGAATCTGGAGAGAATGGTCGAGGGTCATTCTTCCCATCATGCAGCAAGCTTCTTCTGAGTGTGTATGAGAGGTGAGAAGTCAGAAGAACAGAGTGCAAATATCTTGAGTCTGTTGTGAGGATAGATTGCGCGTAGGAAGGAAAAGACAGGTGAGACCAATGAAGGGAAGCCTGACTTCGGGAGGTCTTCCGAGAAAATATTGAATCGGAAGCTGTCCCGGGAGTCTTCCCAGAGGCCACTGTCACCGCAGGAGCCCGCAACCATCTTCTGAATCAGTTATGCACTCTACTTCTTGCAAATCTTGTATATTCTGTTAGGAAGTAGGATGTAATGCAAGGTGAGTTGTCTTCTTAAGAATCCATGCGAGGCCTTGCTTAGTTAGGATTGTTTAGGTATAGCTCGGAAGACGAGAGCTATTTAGGAAGCATTGTTAGAATCCCGGAAGACGGAGTTCGAGAGAACTTACGAAGCATAGAATGTTGATTCTCCAACGTGCTATCATACACCAGAACCCAATCACCAACATGTATCGACTTTGATCATAGTCGGTGAGTCTTGTCAAAACGTTCCTTGTTTCTGACTCGAGCCACCTTCAGCCTTTTCTGTGCTTCAGCAGGATCCTCCTCCCTCCGCTCTAACTGCTTAGTACGTAGAGCAATAAGTGAAGCACGATCTAAACCATCTTCCCATGGTAACGTAACCCACGTAGGAAAGTCATCCTCAGCAAACATGATCAATTTCTACCCCAACATAAGCTCAACTGGCATATAGCCAATCGTGGTACAGTGTGTAATTCTATCAGCCCACAAAGCCAATGGAAGTAGCCTCGGCCATTCTCTAGGCCTACCATCACATGCGTTCACTAAAGCGTGAACAATAGAAAGGTGTCCTCGTTCACTCTTATCAATGCCTTCTGGATTCATGACAGTAGTAAGCTAAAGCTTTACTCCATAACGAGCAAAAACTTCCTTCACTTCTGCGCCTCTCAACTCACCTCTATCTGCACATAATCTCCCAATAGATCCATAACGACAGATGATATCTTCAAGCACGAATCTGCATATGTTCTCTGTAGTCTTCGTCCGTAGTGCTTGTCTCTCCACATAGTTGGAAAGATCCTCTCGAGTCAACACCAAATAACGCATCCTCCATAGCCCTGGTGGCATCATCACAAGATCAAGAACCCACTAAAAATGAATACTAGGTGGATAGGTAAGTACAAGCCCATCTCTGTAACGAACCTTAGAGTAGAACTGGCAGTGCAGACACGACTCAACAAAGTCCACCACGTCTTGATACAAACCCTTCCACCAGTATCGCTCCTTCATCTTCGTGTAAGTAGCCCAGACTCCACGATGTCCAACCCACAAGGTGTCATGAAACTCTTTCAGCAGGTTCAGCTTCGTCGGTTGATCATCCACCACTCTGGTAAGCATCCCATCCTTTCTTTTCAGAGTTTCCACAGATAACCTTCACGTAGAAGATAACTGTACGCTTTCCGTCTGATCTCCTGGAACTCTGCATCACACCATCCTTCTCTTCTACATAATGAACTCAGATAGAATCCAATATCATGGAACTTTTTTAAGTAGAACTCCTCGTTGAACGGCAGTGGTTCCAAGTCTGAAGTCTGCTGATCAACTTGGCACCAAACCGTCTTTCTTCTCTTCATTCTCCACCTTTGCAAACATCTCATCCTCATCTATATAACGAGCCCTAGACAACATATCTGCAACTGGATTGTCCTTTCCTGCTATATGTTTTAGCTCAGGTTCAGACTCCGGACATAAGCAATCCATCGCAACATTGCTATTTCTAGTGTATTGCAGTTTGCTATCATACCCAACAAAGGCAAACAATCTGTTTCTAATATCACACGGGCTCTTATCAAGAACTCTCGATCTACCTTCATAGCAGTAACAGCTCTCCACAACTCACACTTCACTTGAGGAGAGTTACGTTGTCTATCTGTTAAGATCCGAGCTCCAAACCTTGAAACAAACCACACACCTTCTGCATCTTCTAGACCAACTGTCCATCCAATCGCCTTTGGACTCGTATCAACAGTCAGTATCACAAGTCTTCCGCTCTCGTAGTTAAGCCTCCTTAGTACAGATGGAGACTTCAGAATCTTCTTCAGCTGCTCCATCGTCTCGTGATGTTCTTGCCGCCAAGTAAACCTCTTCCCTTTTCTCAGAAGTGCATACAGAGGGTCGGCAATGTGTGCATAATAAGGAATATTCACACAAAAGAACATACAAGCTCTTAAGAATCGTCGAACCTCAGTAATATTGGTACAGTCTGCTATCCTTGCTATAGCATCTACCTTCTCTAGGTTTGGACGTCTTCCAAAAGTACCACACAAATGACCCACCACCACAATCTCTGACATTCCAAAACGAGATTTGGTACTTGACAGAGTGAGGTGTACCTCCTCCAAACGCGTCAGAATCTTCTCCACATCATGAATGTGGTCTGCAATGAACTTTCTGCAACCATCAGAAGTCACTGCTTCGTCCTTGTCCTCCACCGGACAACCTTTCATGAGAATATCATCCAAAAACGGGGGTCACTAGGTATAAACTCTCGTAACACCTTATGCATCGCATTCTACATATGGGCTACTGAGTTTGTCGTACCATGAGGAAGAGTACACATTCCGCATCAACTCCAAAGGTGTACGTATGGTGGTCAAGTCTCTACTCTCCAAAGCAAGCTGAAACTGATCATAACCTGAAAACAGATCTCCAATAGAATAGATTGACCTCCTAGCAAACACCTCAGCTACTTCATCAACCACAGGTCATGTTCCTACGTTTCGAATTATGATGTTGTTGACAGGTTGTAAGTCTTGGATGAAGCATAGAGCTCTTGTCTTCTTAGGTACAGTGAACCATCGGCTAGAGTACGGAGCCATAGATGGTTCAAGAATACTCATTCGTATCCTCTCCTTCAACAACTCAGTGACCTTTGGTAGTAAGACACGAGAGACTGGAATTGGCTTCAAGTCCCAAGGTACATGAGGAATAGTGAAGATAACCATCGGAGCTATCACACTAGGATCCACACAACCAATCTCCTCAGCTGAGAAAGAAAATGCCTTACCATGACTAACTATCATCTTCTCGAAAGCTCGTCTTTCCACTTCAGTCAAGAAGCCATCTCCTCTTATCTGAAGCTGCTCGAGTGTCTCTTTGAGTAAACGTGTGTCTTATCTGTGTAGGATCTCTAAGCACAAGCTCAGTAGCCGCTAACTCCATCTGTTGCTGAGAATCAATAATTGGGTCGCCACAGGTCTCACCTTCCTCGCTACAACTTTATACTTGACGTGTACTTCCGCTTCTTGATGAGAGCCACACCAACAGACTGCATCCTTCAATCCATTCTCCAGTCTCGGATGAGGACGATACTGCAAGTACGAGACAATCTCCTCATAGACTTCACGAGAATGGATGGGGACCACCACCCTACCTCTCATCTGCTCCATCAACCTATCTACATCATCCAGCCAACGAACAAAAGACTGTACACCTACAAACTCCTCATAAACACCAAAAATCGTCTCTTCTTTCTTCAGAACTCTTGTGCAGCGTAGATTTGCTTCATACTTCTCCATTTGTCTTCTACTCTTCTCAGTCAAATCCTCTACCCACGTAAACTCACTCCAATCATCAGAACTGGAAGTCATCAAACCAGATCTCCAACTATCTATAGTATAACTACTCTCTGAATCTTGAGCAACCTCATCACCAGCCTCTTGTGATCCCTCAGGCTGCTCAAGCGGGAGCATAGGAGCAATAGATCCTTCACTCTTGCTATCCCGTCCTACAAGAGTGGTTTCAAAAAACCCTTACTCCTACAGATAGGAGAATCTCTCAAAGTTTATCGGTTTCGTTCGTGGTTCGTACGAACGGTAAGAAACTGCATAGAATGTCTATTATCTGGACTACGGATCTTAGCATAATGAGATCCGTCATCCATCACCTTGGTCTCCATTCGAACTGCAGTGATATAAGACTGATCAAGAATCACAGTGTATGAAGCAGAAGACTGCAGGAAGAAGTGCTGATCTACATCCACATCACCTATCTTCACCTTCACGTTAGGACAAGCACCGTATAGCTCACCTTTCTGGTTGTTTGCAGCACGTAACACCCAACATGGTTCAGCTCGATAAACCACTGACCTCTCTCGTACACCTCCCATGACATGATGTTGATCTCGGATCCGTGATCAACTAAAGCAGCAACAGGTTCAGGCAAACTTCCAAGACGAATTCGTGTAGCAGTCGTAACACGAGACTAATGTCTCTTTTTGAAGTCACTATCAGTAGCTGGACTCTCCTCGCCAACTTCCTCATCGTCAAACTCAATGGTATTGATATCAGCAACTAACGCTTCTTGCTGGTAGCCTTGGTCATCAATCTCTTGGAAATGTACCTTCTCGAATTCTGCATCATTCACAGAAGCTCCTACCTCATCTATCATTTGACTTTCTATTTGTTCAGACATCACCTGTCTCTTGCACTTGATGATGTCGATGATCAGTTCGTGAAACTCCCTCTTTGCAATACCAAGAACTTCCCGAAGAGAAAACTCGATTCGCGCATCCAATATCCTTTGCTCCAACGCTCTTTAGATCAGTAGAAGTTTCAATATCAGCCGCCAACTTGTAAGCCGGTCCCCTCTCCTTCTCTTGGGTAGTAAATCTCCTTCCAGCCGCCATTGGCTCTTGCTGAGACCTCTGCACATCCTCCATCGGACCTGGTGTAGGTGGAGGAGCTTGAGAAGTAGAGGGGATGTCTTCTGGAGGGGCTGCTCGCCTCTTGGTGACTCTCCGTCTATCTCCATTCTCCTCAGGAACTCCAGTATCAAGTTCGGAGGCTTCTCGTCGCATCTTTTCCTCCATAGAAGCATCTTGCCAGTGAACGTGTCTATCTACATCCAAAAATGCTCTGATAGAAGTAGCGTCTACAGCATCTCCTCACCTTGTGACCTTACGAATAGACTCGGCTCCTCTCTTCAGTATCTCAGAAAGAACTGGAGCCATCATCTTCTCAGCAGTCTTATCTAGCAAAGTAGGACTAGAAGATATACAGCATATACATCAGAATTTACCAATGGTGTCATCAACGTAATTGCCGTTGCAGCCACTACAATCTGAGATAGACTCCTCATGCCTCCTCGTCCAAATTGCGTGCTCAACAGCTCTCCAGTAGAAGAAAGGTGCAGCCTACCGTTCTGATAGCGAACCACACCATCTCGCAAAGCAGATGTGAGCTCCTGACAGTCTCCTCAAAATGATCAGGACTGTCACACCAAATACATCTACGAACAAGAGCACCTCCTGGACGTGCAGTAGCAGGCGCCGGTGGCTGCCCTCTCTGCAATCCAGCTAGCTCTATCTTCAACTCTCGCATCTGCCGAATCAGGTCTTCGATGGTTCTGTTGACCATGGTTCTCCGCAGGTCTTTGAACAGGTGCTCGTCGTACAGGAACTGACACAACTAGCATCAAAGGAACTGCAGCCGAGACAATAGGTCTGGGAGCAGGAGCCAAAGGCTGCTGTACCTGAGGAGCAGCATAAGGTTGAGTGACCACTTCTGCAAGCGGACGTCCTACCACAACCACTCTTCCCCTCCTCTGTCTCATCAATACAGCCATAGCATCCTCGATTCTCCTCCAATCAGCGGTAACATCTTCCTCAACAGATCGATCGGTCAACATAAAACATAACCGATATGCCGTAGCATCATCGGTAGCTTGCAAGATGTTCTCCTAGCATCTAAAGTTATTCGCTCTAGAGTTGAAAGTTGTCGGTATCTCCGATCAAACTCTCTCAGCAACTCATTCAGGCTCATCATACGACCAGGTTGCTGCTCAACCGAGTCTAGAAACGTCCTCCTAGTAACTCTCTCTGAATCTTCTTCAAGAAAATCTTCTCGAAAAGATCGTTCAAAACTCATCCAGATTCTAAGGTTTATTCTCTGTACATCCTTAACTTGGTCCTGCAACTCAAGAATGACAGCTAACTCAAAACTTACTATCATCTCAACATCAGTAACTCTAACCAGCTCCATCACTCCTCTATACTCATGTAGATATCTAGAAATATCTCTTCTTTCAAACCTTGCACACCTATTCACTATTGCTTGCAAAGCCTTATTGGATTTTAACCCCCTCCAATGATCGGATGCTATTGGATCATGGTCGCAAGCGTCTTTAGAATCTCAGTCATATCTAGACCAGATGTAGATGTTGCTGTAGCCGCTGGTGCTACAGAAGGTGTTGCAGTAGACGTAGATGCAGCAGCCGTAAGAATAGCAGCAGCAGCGCCCTTGCAATCCATCTCTTCTCCTTGTAGTAAACTCAACCTTCTCAATCAATCACCCCAAGAGCTCTCAGTGGAAGCACCAGATGTTGAGGTGAGAGTCTTTCTGGGAAGGACGGAACCTTCTGATTGTGTTATGACCGTGAAGACTGTACATGTCTACTCAATGAAGCACTGGACTTCTAGCTGTGGCTGGTTTACTCAAAGGATAGGCTTCAGGTTACAAGATGATGCTGTAAAACACTCATATAGGTCTCTTGGCTCTTCTGATATGTTCAAGAAACAAAGTTAAGGCTTAACTAGCAATGATAAGATCAGACTGTGAACTTTGACACTCAGGATTGGGAAATATGTGAAGATTTAGACTTCTAAACTTCCCCTACATGTAAAAGAGGGTCCACTGAGCACACACACGAAGTTTCAGCTTGAGATCAAATTCTAGCACTGAGCTATGGACAGAAAAGTTCTGATCAAAGATATTGCGGTAATTTCTGGTACTCAGACAGCACAAATTACAGGATGCACGAATTTTTGAATTTTTTAAGAATAATAACTTGTTTGTATAACTGAAGAAGCATTGTTACTTAAGGTTACGTCTTCCTTAACATGAAGATGACCTTATGAGCTTTTTAATAAGAAGTTGACTTCTTCGGAAGACGACCGTCTTCGGAAGAACGTCTTCTCAGTTGTGTCTTCGGAAGACGGGAAGACGGCAGAAGATGAGAAGACGGCGAAAGACACCTGTCTTCCGGAAGACAGCGACCGCGAAGGCCTAACCACGAGTTTTCGGGTAAAACAGTAGGTGTACCTACTGGGTCGCACCGAATAGGTAGGTAGGTCGGGGAAGACACCTAATGTCGAGAACTCCTAATCTGTGGGGAAGATGCGTAAGGAAGCACATTAGGCGCATTCCAACTTCTCGCAGCACAACGCGCTTGAGAAGATCGATTGGAGAGAGTGAGCTTCGCAAGTAAGCTTTGAGAGAAGAATCGAGTGAGGACATCAAGGTAGGAGATAACCAGTTGGCAGCTAGGCGAAGGGCGAGACCGAATTGCTGGAGCACAGAAGACAGAAAGCGAAAGCGTTTCTGTGAGCTCCCGAGAAGCTGACATTGGAGAGTAGCGAGTAGAATCGAAGGTAGAATCGAGGCGTGGCCAGAAATTGACAGCAGGTGCAGTCGGGAGGAGTCGCATTGGAGCTAGGACAAGAGCCAGAAGCGCGCGGAGATCGAAGGCAACTCGGGGAGCAGAAGAAGACTGTAGAGGTTCTTTCCCACGTTCTTTCTCCTTCCCACTTCTTCTCGCCATTGTCTGGTATTCCCCGCGCTTCCTTGGTTGTGTACAGGCAGCCTGATCGATTACCCCACCCCCATTCTTTCTATTGAGACATTGGGCACGGAAGCGCTACCCAATTTCTGTCAGACATCTCCTTGCTTCTTCTCGAGCTCAATTCGAGCTTCCCTACTCCTAGCCCTCAAATTGGAGATCCCAGTTATCAATTTCCCTACCCTACTACCTCTCTACCCTCGAAACCTGGAACAGAAGACGATTCGGAAGATGGGAACATCTTCGGAAGACACTTCTTAAACTTGACTGTCTTCGGAAGATTGTCTTCGGAAGTCGACTGAACACAATTTGTATCAAGAGTGGATTTGTGTTGCTTTGTGTTAAGAGAGGCTTGGTACGAATCCCGAGTGGTGTGGTGAGTTGTTTTGTTATTTCGAGAAGTTGGAAGTCGGGAACTAGGCCTGTGCCTCCCGGTCTTCCAAGCTTCTCAAACTCCACATCTTCCTAGAGAGACTAGAAGACTGAAAGGCTGGCAAAATGAGCGAGAAGACGTGAGGGTCCATTCGGGTCTCTTCTGTCTGACCCATAGCAGCCATTCCTTCTTCTTCTCAAACTTAGAAGAGAGTCGTGAGGATACTTGCTGGCAGAATCTGGAGAGAATGGTCGAGGGTCATGTCTTCCCACCGAGCAGCAAGGTTTTTCTGAGTGCGTATGAGAGGTGAGAAGTCAGAAGAACAGAGTGCAAATGTCTTGAGTCTGTTGTGAGGATAGATTGCGCGTAGGAAGACGAAGACAAGTGAGACCAGTGAAGGGAAGTCTGACTTCGGGAAGTCTTCCGAGAAAGACATTGAATCGGAAGCTGTCTCGAGTGTCTTCCCAGAGACCACTGTCACCGCAGGAGCCCGCAACCAACTTCTGAACTTGTCATGCACTTTATGTTTCGTGAATCTTGTATCTTCTGATAGGAAGTAGGATGTAATGCAAGGTGGGTTGTCTTCTTGGTAATCCATGCGAGGCCTTGCTTAGATAGGATTGGTTAGATATAGCTCGGAAGACGAGAGCTATCTAGGAAGTACTGTTAGAATCCCGGAAGACGGAGTAGCTGTCTTCTGGAAGACTAGTTTCGTCTTCTGAGAAGTAGAAGCTATACTGTGGGCACTTGGGAAGGACTGAGCCTTCTGCTCATAGTAAGTGCTTGTGGCTTAGTGCAACAGATCTTTCAGCATGACGATGCATCCGCGAGGCTTGGTGTTACCAGCGGCAGAATTGGCCGAGGCCACTCCTTTCCTCAAGGAGTTGGGTCTCGACTTCTTCCTGTGGGATTGGAACCTCGCAGATCAAGGACTTCTGGAGGAGGTGTGGGCAGTGTTGCCACCTCGTAACCGTGTACCTGCGAAGGCAGGAGTAGCTCGAGGAAGACCGTCTTCCTGGATTGAAGACTGGTGGCGTAAGGCTTTTCACAGGCCTGAATCCGAGAACCGAGGATATTGGTACGAGAAGAAGATCTTGCCTAGAATCGTGAGTTCATGGCATGTGCCTGGGAGCACCACCTACCTTTTTGTGGAAGACAGGCAGGGGAGGAACGGTTGGAAGATAGAATCTTACCGGGAGCCGAAGAAGCGACTTCTGGCAAAGTTGTTTCTGCATCTCTTTCCCAAGGGGAAAGCGCAGAAGACAAGGTACTTACGAGATGAGGACATGGAGTTCCTGGAATCAGTGTGGGATGACAGAGTGCCCATCTACTGGGGCGCGTACATCCACAACTACGTACAGACGGAGCTAGCATACTTGGGTACCCCGGCGGGAGGACACCTGACGTCCTTCCTCTGCTACTTGTATGTAGCCATGGGGGATCTTAGGGAAGATCAGCTGGCAATGCATGGACCAACGGAGCGATAGGAGGTGAAGGAGGAGACCTCGGAAGACGATGACCGAGAGGCAGCAGCAACGTCTCCTCCCACTCTGATGCCACAGCTGAGGCCCGGCTCTCACCAGAAGACGCTTTTGGTGAGGGAAGATGAGTCTAGTGGGTCGGAAGACGCCACGCCACTGAGGAAGATGGGTCCCAGAAGTATACCGAGGACACCCATCTCCCTTATTCATTCAGGATCGGAGTCCGACTCTGAAGAAGATCTGCTGAGTGCCCGATCAGAGCAGAAGACCGCTTCTACAACGCTGGGAGTCTTCCGAAGACTCTAGAAGACGAAGGATGGATGGGCGCTCCTGCTGCGATGCAAGGAAGGAAGCGCAAAGAAGAGAGCCGCTCCTGCCATGAGGAGTCTTCCACCCCGGAAGATGAGAAGAGTAGCTTCTTCTCGTGCGCAGAAGATGAAGGCTATTGTGGTGGAAGAGGCTTCCTTGCCTCTAGAAGACGAAGTCGACACTGCGGAGCGAGTGGTGGAGATGAACTTGTCTTCCGCAGGAAGACGACTGGAGGAGTTCAGCGCCTACTTCCAGAAAGAGATCCAGCCAGCTATGGAGTTGCTGGAGAAGAGAGCGAAGGCACAGGAGAGGCCCTTGCAACCTGGGTTTGGCCTGTGCACCTTGCTGCGACAGGGAGAAGACCAGAAGAAGACGGAGTCGCTAGAAGCTAGTCTCCGCACCACGGAGAAGCTTGCAGCCAGGTACAAGGCGGAAGCAGCCGCTTCTGCCAAGGAGCTGGTGCAGCTTCGGAAGAGCAACCAGGAGTTGCAGACGCGGGTACATCAGCGTAATCAGGAAGTCACCCGAGTGCGGGAGAAGATCACCGCCCTCGCAGAAGAGCAGACCATATGGAAGACGCAGCGAGAAGCCGCAGAAGCACGAGCTGCAGTTGAGAAGACGCAAAGGGAAGCAGCAGAGGCCCGTGCACAGAAGATGTTGGCACAGTCGGTGGAAGCGCTTCGGAAGAAGTTCAACTACACCGCGGGTAGGAAGTTACTTACCTTAGCTAGAGGATGGGACAGCGAGTCCAAAGCAATGTTGGTGGAATGCCGGGAGAGCATGTTCAAGTACTTGGATCGACAGATAGAAGGAGTGAAGACACTTTATGGTCTTCCCTCGCTTCCGACACCTGCAACTGCATCTTCCCACGCTCCAGCACCATGGACTGGATCCGGAATGGAGAAGGAGGAGTTCGACCTCGCTGTACACTTGGTGGTGACCGTTGGAAGCCGAGAAGACTCCAGAAGACGCCTCGGAAGACGAGATGTCTTCTTGAAGACAGGAAGACGAGCCGTCTTCCTAGATATTCCGCGTGGAGGAAACGACTTCTCCGGATCCCTATGAGGTCCCCATAGTCCCTAGTCCCGCACCCGTGCCTCAGTGTGGTGCCCACAAATTACAGGATGCACAAATTTTTGAAATTTTTAAGAATAATGACTTGTTTGTATAACTGAAGAAGCGTTGTTACTTAAGGTTACGTCTTCCTTAACAGGAAGATGATCTTAAGAGCTGTTTGTAATAAGAAGTTGACTTCTTCAGAAGACGACCGTCTTCGGAAGATCGTCTTCTCAGTTGCGTCTTCAGAAGACGACGGAAGATGGGAAGACGGCGGAAGACACCTATCTTCCAGAAGACAGCGACCGCGAAGGACCAACCACGAGTTTTCGGGTAAGACAGTAAGTGTACCTACTGGAGCGCACCGAATAGGTAGGTTGGTCAGGAAGACACCAAGGACGAGAACCCCTAATCTGCGGGGAAGATGCGTGAGGAAGCACATTAGGCACCTTCCAACTTCCCGCAGCATAGCGCGCCTGAAGAAGATCGATTGAGAGAGTGAGCTTCGCGAGCTAGCATTGAGAGAGGAATCGAGTGGGACATCGAGGTAGGAGAGAGTAAGTTGGCAGCTAGGCGAAGGGTGAGATCGAATTGCGGGAGCACAAACAGCAGAGAAAGCGAAGGCGTTTCTGTGGAGCTTCCAAGAAGCTGACAGTGAAGAGTGGCGAGTAGAAGCAGAGGTGGAATCGAGGTGTGGACAGAAATTGACAGCAGGCGCAGTCGTGTGGAGTCACATTGGAAGCTAGGACAAGAGCCAGAAGCGCGCGGAGGTCGAAGGCAACTCGGGGAGCCGAAGAAGACAGTAGAGATTCTTCCCCCTGTTCTTTTCTCCTCCCACTTCTTCTCGCCTTTTCTTGGTACTCCCCGCGCTTCCTTGATTGTGTGCAGGCAGCCTGATCGATTACCCCATCTCCATTCTTTCTATTGAGACATTGGGCGCGGAAGCGCTGCCCAATTTCTGTCGAGACATCTCCTTGCTTCTTCCCGAGCTCAATTCGAGCTTCCTTACTCCTAGCCCTCAAATTGGAGACCCCAACTATCAATTTCCCTACCCCCTACCTCTCTATCCCCGAAACTTGGAACAGAAGATGATTCGGAAGATGGGAACATCTTTGGAAGACGCTTCTTGAACTTGACTGTCTTAGGAAGACCGTCTTCGGAAGTCGACTGAACACAATTCGTATCAAGAGTGGATTTGCTTTGCTTTTGTGTTTAGAGAGACTTGGTACGAAGCCTGAGAGGTGTGGTGAGTTGTTTTGTTATTTCGAGAAGTTGGAAGTCGGGAACTAGGCCTGTGCCTCCCGGTCTTCCAAGCTTCTCAACTCCACATCTTCCTAGAGAGACTAGAAGACTGGAAGGCTGGCAAAATGAGCGAGAAGACGCGAGGGTCCATTCGGGTCTCTTCTGTCCGATCCATAGCAGCCGTTCCTTCTTCTTCCCGAACTTAGAAGAGAGTTGTGAGAAGTCTTGCTGGCAGAATCTAGAGGGAATGGTCGAGGGTCATGTCTTCCCATCATGCAGCAAGCTTCTTCTGAGTGCGTATGAGAGGTGAGAAGTCAGAATAACACAGTGCAGTTGTCTTGAGTCTGTTGCGAGGATAGATTGCACGTTGGAAGACGAAGACAGGTGAGACCAGTGAAGGGAAGCCCGACTTCGGGAAGTCTTCTGAGAAAGACATTTAATCGGAAGCTGTCTCGAGTGTCTTCCCAGAGGCCACTGTCATCACAGGAGCCCGTAACCATCTTCTGAAGCTTTCTTATACTCTACTTCTCGCATATCTTGTATCTTCTGATAGGAAGTAGGATGTAATGCAAGGTGGGTTGTCTTCTTGGTAATCCATGCGAGGCCTTGCTCAGATAGGATTGTTTAGATATAGCTCAGAAGACGAGAGCTATCTAGGAAGTACTGTTAGAATCCCGGAAGACGGAGTAGCTGTCTTCTGGAAGACTAGTTTCGTCTTCTGAGAAGTAGAAGCTAGACTGTGGGCACTCGGGAAGAACTGAGCCTTCAGCTCATAGTAGGTGCTTGTGGTTTAGTGCAACAGATCTTCCAGGTATGTCGATGCATCCGCGAGGCTTGGTGTTACCAGCGGCAGAATTGGCCGAGGCCACTCCTTTCCTCAAGGAGTTGAGTCTCAACTTCTTCTTGTGGGATTGGAACCTCGCAGATCAAGAGTTTCTGGAGGAGGTGTGGGCAGCGTTACCACCGCGTAACCGTGTACCTGCGAAGGCAAGAGTAGCTCGGAGAAGACCGTCTTCCTGGACTGAAGACTGGTGGCGTAAGGCGTTTCACAGACCTGAGACTGAGAACCGAGGATATTGGTACGAGAAGAAGATCTTGCCTAGGATTGTGAGTTCATGGCATGTGCCTGGGAGTACCACCTGCCTTTTCGTGGAAGACAGGCAGGGGAGGAACGGTTGGAAGATAGAGTCTTACCGGGAGCCGAAGAAGCGACTTCTGGCGAAGTTGTTTCTGCATCTTTTCCCCAAGGGAAAAGCGCAGAAGACAAGGTACTTAGGAGATCAGGACGTGGAGTTCCTGGAATCAGTGTGGGATGACAGAGTGCCAATCTATTGGGGCGCGTACATCCACAACTATGTACAGACGGAGCTAGCATACTTGGGTACTCCGGCGGGAGGACACTTGACGCCCTTCTTCTGCTACTTGTATGTAGCCATGGGGGATCTTAGGGAAGATCAGCTGGCAGTGTATGGGCCAACGGAGCGACAAGAGGTGAAGGAGGAGACCTCGGAAGACAATGACCGAGAGGCAGCAGCTGTTGATATAGTCCCAAGCTCTAGTAGATCGACGGCTACTATTAGCCGGAGTGGTTAGGGTTGTTAGAGTTAGTTAGAGGGCTAACCCACCATTAGGGTTTCTCTTGTTCTCACCTCCACTATATATACAGAGAGAGGCAAAGCCTCTCTCACCTCATTCCTATTTTACTTCCTTGTCTACTCGCTCTCTCTCTTCTTGGAGTGTCCTCGAAGTATCGATCTTTCTACATGGTATCAGAGCTGGTGAGAGTGTGTGTCCCTTGCTGATGAGCAAGATGGAGATTGGAGTACAGGAGAGAGCAGCCGGAGTTGTGCCTGATGTCGAGCACTATCGTGCTGATGCGTTCGGGTGAGACGAAACCGTTTCTTTCGCCACCAGAAACTTTGAACGCGATTTCGGAGGCCTAGACGATTTTTTTCTCGCTGATTTTTTCTCTTGTTCAGAAGGTGCGAATTGTGTACTGGGCCAAGTTTCAGTCGATTTGGAGATTTCCAGCGGCAGATTTTCAAACGGATCTTTTTCGACCAAAACGAAAGTTTTAGGACCTGAGTCCAAAACTAATCATGTTTCGCTGTTTGAAAATTTCTGAAAATTTCAAGGGGTCGCACGCCTATTTTCGACCTCATTTGGTCTAGTTTCCACCTTTCTTGGTATGTTCTTTCGACGTTTCTGTCGTGTTTTGTACACCTACAGTTCGCGCACAGATTCTTTTCTCGTTGTCGTTGCAGGAGGAGTTCGCGGAGTCGCCTCGTCGTGACTTGCGACAACTCTTGATCGTGCGGTGGGGAGAGACGAGTTTCGTGCAGTTTCTGGGAGGTTTTCCGCGTACAGAACAGTGCAATTTCGACATTGCAGCTATGGCGGAGTCTGTGTCTTTGATCACTGGAGAGAAACTCGACAAGAACAACTACCAAGTGTGGAAGTTCCGAATGAAGACTTTCCTGCAGGGACAAGATCTATGGGATCTTATCACTGAGGAGGAGAAAGCGCTGTCGCGCTACTTGGCGGCTACATGCTTGACTTCTACTCCGACGCTTAGGTTTGATAGTTCTAGAAGTTAGCTCATATTACTTCTAGTCCTTTATATATATGTTTGACACCTTTGCATACGGTGTTAATACTATTTTGAGTCTTAGTAGGCTGATAGTATGTTAGTTATCTTGTTCAAGCATTTGTGCGCTTGTGCAAGTGACTTCTTACTTGTCTATGACATTCAATGTACATAACTTAGGGTTTCCATGCTGATAGGGGTTTGAGCTCATGGGTTGTACTTACTTGTCGCCCATGCACGCTTTCTAGCTGATTTAAGTTATTTTTCAGGGCTATATGTCATTTTAGGTAGTTTAAGTTTTACGCTGGCACTCTAGGGGGCTTGACGTGGTAGCCTATGAGTGTAGAAAAGTTACCAGGTAGTTTAAGGCACAAAAGGACAGTCAAGTGGAGCTATGAACTCCCATTGGTCCATTTTTGTCTTTTGTAAAACTCTAAGTTTAGAAACAGAGCTCTAGAGGAGAGTTCGAGCAATTGGTGAGGGATCTTCGAAATCTGAGAGCACAGGAAGAGAGAGCTCGTCGTGCCAAGCACTGTCAGTGAAATTTTTGCTCGATTTGGATCAATAAACAAGGAGTTATGCCCAATTGAAGTTCGGATTGTGCAAAAACTGCGTCACTTTTGTTGATTTTGGGGTTTTCGGTGCCAATTGCAGCAGAATTGAGGAAATCACTTCAAAACTTCGTGGTTGCGTTCACTGTCAGGAGGGCTACGACTGTCCAAAAAGTTTCGAATCATTTGATTAATTGAGTAATTCAGGGCGGCCGCTGAAGCAGAGGGGGTCTGAAAAGCTCTTAATCTAGAGCAGCGACTTTAGAGAAGGAGATCTGGAGTTCTACAAACATTCAGGAGTCCCAACTTCACAGGGATGTTCAGCATCCTGTAGACTTCAAATACTGTGAGAAGATTTGAAATTCATCGAGCCAATTCTCTGTTCTATGTCTGAATAGCTGTCTAGGTACCAGAAATTGCCATAATTCTCTTATTCAGAACTTTTCTGTTCATATCTCCGTGTCAGAATTTGATCTCAGGTTGAAACTTCGTCTGTGAGTTCAGTAGTACCTCATTTGCATGTAGGGGAAGTTTAGAGGTCTAAACCTTCATAGTTTTCCTCTCTTTGAGTGTCAAAGTTCACCGCTTAAACCTATTACTACCAGTGAGACCTAAATTTCGCTTTTTGAGCATATCAGAGGATCCTACACTCCTGTGTGAGTGTTTATAGCTCCTGTTGTGACCTGAAAGCCAACCTCTTGAGTAAACAACCACAGCCAGAAGCCCGGCGCTTTCCTAGGTAGACGGATCACACTCCGACATACTCTCTTTTTGGTGAACTCGACGTGAAACACCTAGGGTGGGAGTTTTCTTGAGAGTGTTACAGGATCAGATATCATGGCCAACCAAGGATCATCAAGTGGAGGTGCTGCTGCTGCTCAGCAACTTGCTCAGTTGGATGCTGCTACGATGAAGATGTTCCAAGCTTTTTCCATGTTTATGCAGCAGCAGCAGAGCACAGAGAGGAAGGAGGTATTAGCAACCAAGGCGTTGCAATCTGTGGTGCATCAGATGGATCAGTTCAAGGGGACAGATATTTCCAAGTATGTGCGATACTATGCCAGGGAGATGGAGGTGAACAAGGTACCTGAGAAGGAGATGGTGGAGAACTTTGAGCTTGCTGTTGTTCCTGAGATTCGTGGGCGTGTGAAGGAGCTCAAGCAGCAGCAAGGACAGAGTTGGGAGAGCTTTATGCGAGCTTTGAAGGAGGAGTACTACACTGAAGATTCAGAAAGGGTGACCAAGAGAACGTTCTTGGAGTGGGTGGTGAAGCCTAACAAAGGTTTGTCTGTAAATGAGTTGTTAAGGGAGTTTGATCGTCAATATGCTCAGCTTTCTAGGACAGAGAAGCTTACACTAGAGGTTGAGAAGACCGAGCTTTTCCTACAAGCAACGGACGTGACTATTCAGGAGAAGCTTGAGCTGTTGCTGGAAGACAAGAGTGAGGAGAGAGGATTGAAGACCGATTGGAAGGAGGTCGAAGAGGCTGTTTCTTTGTTGACCAAGAGACAGAGAAGAAGGGACAAGGTGGTGGTAAGTGAAGCAGCACCTCTGATAATTCCTGTCAAGCAGTTGCCTACTAAGCCCGCTTTGGTAATTGCTAGAGAGGAAGACTCACCGCTTGATGAGTTGATTAAGGGTATGAAGGAGCTTAAGCTTAAGCTCACTAGGTTAGAAGAGAAGGAGCAGAATGTACAGCCTGCTATGCAGAGACCTCAGATGAGAGAAGGCTTTGTTCATCGTTGTATATGGTGTGATAGCCTAGACCATGTAAGGAGAGATTGTGGAGAGTTTTCAGATGCATTGAGGAAGGATCTGATCTTCTTCAAAGATGGTAAGATCCATCTGAGAGAGACTGGGATGATGTTGGGAACCAACTTTGGCAAGGGTGGTATGAAGAGGCTTGTGAATGAGATATCAGCATCACATGCTGTTTCTCTTGTGAATGCTGCTACATGTGGAGTGAAAGTGGAGATGGAAAGAGAGAAAGGGACTGCTGGGTTGTGGTCTGATGTAGTGCGGTCCGTAGCTAGAACAGAGCTAGACAAGGATGTGCTACGAAGGGTTGGCAACTCAATTCGAGAAGCTACAGGATGGAATGATCCTGTGGATACTATATCAGTGCATGCTTATGTTGCAAGAAGTCAGCATGAAGCTGTACTAGAAGAAAAGCGCAGGAGGGAGGATGCAGGTGAGGCTTCTACAGCCAAACGACCTGCTACAAGGAGTGAAAGGGCTAGACCAGAGGCAAGGCAGGAGACAACACCTACTCGGGAGGAGACTATGGAGGATCTACCATCTACAACACCAAAGGAGAAGGAGAGGAGCAAGGAGAAGAGTAAGATGCCTGCATACAAACTTCAGTCTGACATTGAGATTGCTACAGACTTGAAGCAGGTGTTAGAGAATCGTATCTTGAATGGGAAGGTTGAGTTCACTCTGGGTGAGATTCTTGGGATAGCAAAGCGTGAGTTCCATGAGATTATCATAGATATCATCAAGAGGAAACGTCAGATTTTGGGTGAAGCAGCTACGCTTAACGCTCTAGGGACCAAACTGTCGGAGGATGAGGAAGATGAGATTGCTGGTTATTGCTCTCAAGTATCAGAGGGAAGATCAGATCAGCATGTGAGGTTTGAAGATGAGGTGGAAGCATCGCAGAAGAGCCATTACTCTCACAACCATTGGGCAAGAGCGACCACATAGACCTTAGTGAAGCTGGGAGATCTAGAGGAACCTGTGGTGGCGTTGATTGATCATGGCTCAGAGATTAATCTGATGTCTAAGGAGCTGTACAAGCGTGGGAGGTGGCCCATAGACACCGACCATGGGTGGCTTATTCGTGCTGCCAACAACCAGCGGGGAGAACTCTATGGTGCTTGTCCCAACATCAAGGTAACTGTGGGTGACATCAGTGATGTTCAGAATTTCTTTGTGCAAGACATGTCAACCTATCCTATCATTCTAGGGCAGCCTTACATTACTGCTGTTAGAATGGAGACACGAGTTATGGATGATGGTTCAGCCTATGCTAGGATACGTAGTAGAGACGGCAAAAGAGCTGTTCAGTTTTTGACCGTTGCTGCAGAACATGAGAGGAATCGTGACAGCTTGAGAGACCGTCCACTACCTAAGATTACTCAGGAGTTTAGAGAGTCTAAGGGTTTTGGCAGAGTACCATTGAAGAGCGAGACTTCAACGGTACAGTAGAGCTAAGATTCTCGCCTGATCCAGTAGAGCAGGAAGCTTTATCCACTAGCTTCTTAGGACTGACATCATGTGGATCAGTGTGTTATAGGAAGGTTGAGAATCTGAAGAGGTTTGAGAGGCAACATGTGAAGTGTGTACAGCAGTCTTTGTGGAACAGTGGAGAGTTAGCAAGAGATGAATACATATCTGGAGTGTTTGAAGAGCAGTATTTGGTAGATACTATAGGGGAGTTGAAATCTATAGTAGAAAGTTCTATAGATGATGTAGATAGAGTGGTGAGAGTGAGCTCCAAGGAGCTTTATGATGTAATTGATAAGTTTATAGATCGGCAAGAGGTGTATGTGGAGACCAAGTACAAGTCAGTGGCAAAGAAAGTCAAACCAGTGGCTTTGCCTTTACCACTCGATTACAATCAGAAGATGGAGCAAGCTGCACGAGAACCGACGCTCAGAGGACCGAGAAGAATTGGGCACCAGTTCACAGAAACAACACTGAAGCAGCTGAGGATTGGAGGTGATGGATTTCTTACTGAGCAAGAGAAGAAGAGCTTCAGGGAGATGCTATCTAGGCATGGTAAGGCGTTTGCATTTGAGTCACATGAAGTAGGATGTGTAGATCCAAGTGTGGTTGCACCTATGGTAATCTTTACTATACCGCATGTGCCTTGGAATCTACGTCCTATCCCTGTGCCTAGAGCTCATCTGCCAAAGCTGATAGACTTGCTCAATGAGAGGATTAGGATGGGTATCTTGGAACCATCTATAGCTCCCTATTCTAGCAGATGGTTTACTGTTCCGAAGAAAAGTGGAGCTTTGAGATTCATTCAAGATATGCAGCCAGTTAACAAGGTGACTATCAGGAATATGGGTATAGGACCTATTGTAGACGAGTTTGCAGAGGTTTTTGCTGGTCGTGCTATCTATTCGATGGGAGACTTATATTCAGGTTATGATCAGTTTCAACTATCCTCTGAGAGTAGAGACTTGACTACAATGAGGACACCTTTGGGGTTACTAAGGATGTGCACCTTGCCACAAGGTGCTACCAATTCTGTAGCACATATGATGAATGGCATGAATAAAGTTTTGAGGGATTTCATTCCTGAAAAAACTATGCCATTCCTTGATGATGTGCCGATCAAAGGATGTGCTGAGGAGGAGAAGAATGAGGTAAAAGATCAGAGGGGGTGCCGTAAGTTTGTAGCAGATCACATAGCTGATTGTGATAAGATACTGAGTCGACTGGAAGAGGTTCATTTGACTTTATCAGGAGCCAAGTCTGTGTTTGGAGTACAAGAGGTGTTAATAGTGGGACATCTGTGTGGATCTTATGGTCGGAAACCTTGTCCAAACAAGGTTGATGCCATCCGAAGGATGAAGGAGACATGTGGATCGGTTACTGAGGTGAGAAGGTTTCTAGGAGCATGTGTGTTTTATCATATATGGATTCCACACTTTGCACATGTAGCAGATCCGTTGTACAAGCTGCTGAGGAAGGGGCAAAGATTTCAGTGGCAAGAGGAGCAAAGCGAGTCTATGAGGAAGTTGAAGGATCTTTTGGCTTCACCGCCAACTCTCCGGAAGGTAACATATGAGTTGGGCAGATCTGTTATCATTACTGTTGATACTAGTCCTATTGGCATTGGATGGGCTGTAAGACAAGATGATGAGGATGGAAATAGATATGTGGTGCGTTTTGGAGCTAAGGTGTTAAGTTCACGGCAGAGAGACTACCCTCAGGTAAAAAGAGAACTATGGGGAGTAGTTACTGCGATGAAGAGTGACAAGGAATACTTGATAGGAGCACCTGTGGTTGTGGAGACAGATTGTTTATCTCTCTTGGGAATGATCACTAGCTGTACAACTCCAGATATTGCTATGTTGAGGTGGATAGCATATATCAAGTCCTTGAACCTAGAGTTTAGACATATTGCAGGGAAGGATAATCCTGTGGCAGATATGTTATCAAGGGCTAGGTATTACGATGAGAAAGAAATGATAGATGATCAGGAGGATGTGGGAACAGAGTTCTATTCTAGTGCTCTTGCTAGAAGAGATAGAAGCTGTTTTGCAGCCTCGTTGGAGTTTTTTGAAGAAACTATGTATGATGGCGAGTGGTTGGATCTTGGGCGCTATTTGAGTTCACTGGAAAGGCAAGAAGGTTGGTCTGATGCAGATTTCAAGAGGATCCGTAGAATAGCTTATGGTTACTTTTTACATGGAGGACATCTATGGAAACGCCCTAAGCTACAAGGAGGTATACCGCAGCGGGTGGTATGTGACTTGGAATTGCAGCAGAAGCTGATCAAGGAGTTCCATGAGAGTTTATGGACCGGTCATAGAGGAGTTTGGGCTACATTTGCCAAGATGAAGGAAAAGTATTGGTGGAAGGGTATGTATAAGGATGTAGTACAGTTTGTTTCATCCTGTATATCCTGCCAGATGTATTCCAACGTACGTCATCGTGATGGATTGCATCCTACTTATCCTTTAGCTATCCATTACAAATGGGTAGTTGATCTGGTAACTATGCCATTTGGACTTGGACAAATGAGGTATCTAGTCTTGGCTAGAGAAGATCTATCTAACCAAGTCGAAGGCCGTGCTCTGAGGACGAAGACCACTGCTAGTGTCTGCCGCTTTCTACTTGAAGATGTTATTTGTAGATATGGGTGTGTGGGAAAGATCACTGCAGATAGGGGTGAGCTGGATGCACAAGAAGCAGTTGAGTTCTTCAAGCGATTGGGAATCAAGTTGGCGTTAACCACTGCTTACAATCCTGAAGGGAATGGCAAGAGCGAACGAGGTCATCCGCCAATCATCAAAGCTTTGGTAAAAGCTTGCAAGGGTAAGATCCGTGAATGGCCTAGACTGCTACCATTTGCTTTGTGGGCAGATCGTACAACTCATAGTACCGTTACAGGTTACATGCCAGCAGAGTTGATACTAGGCAAAAACATGTGATGCCGATTGAGGAGGTTGTGCCTACTTGGAATGTTTTGCCATGGGAAGATGGTAGAAGTACGGAGGATCTTCTTGCATTAAGGATCCAGCAGTTAGAACGAAGACCTGAGGATGTTGCCAAAGCTGTGGAAAGGTTAAAGACTGCTAGAGAGAGAAACAAAGGCAGATTTGATAGAACGCATAGATTACGACCTAAACCAGTTAAGGAGGGTGATTGGGTGTTAGTCTATGATAGTAGTCTTGATAATCAGCATAGCGCTATCAGAAAGTTTTCCAAGAGATGGTTCGGACCTTATGTGGTGTTAGAAGTTTATGATAATGCCACATACTCTTTGAGAGAGTTAGATGGTGCAGTGCTCAAGATACCAGTCGCTGGGAAGAGAATCAAGCTCTTTAGAAGGAGAGGGGACGATCAGAACATTGCAGAGCTTACTGAGGATGAAGCTGAAGACTCAATGGAGGTTGAAGATGAATTTGAAGCTGAAGCTGAAGAGTCTTGATCTGGATCTGGCACATACCGGAGGATGTGCAGGTTCAGAGCGGGTGGATGTCGCGCTACTTGGCGGCTACATGCTTGACTTCTACTCCGACGCTTAGGTTTGATAGTTCTAGAAGTTAGCTCATATTACTTCTAGTCCTTTATATATATGTTTGACACCTTTGCATACGGTGTTAATACTATTTTGAGTCTTAGTAGGCTGATAGTATGTTAGTTATCTTGTTCAAGCATTTGTGCGCTTGTGCAAGTGACTTCTTACTTGTCTATGACATTCAATGTACATAACTTAGGGTTTCCATGCTGATAGGGGTTTGAGCTCATGGGTTGTACTTACTTGTCGCCCATGCACGCTTTCTAGCTGATTTAAGTTATTTTTCAGGGCTATATGTCATTTTAGGTAGTTTAAGTTTTACGCTGGCACTCTAGGGGGCTTGACGTGGTAGCCTATGAGTGTAGAAAAGTTACCAGGTAGTTTAAGGCACAAAAGGACAGTCAAGTGGAGCTATGAACTCCCATTGGTCCATTTTTGTCTTTTGTAAAACTCTAAGTTTAGAAACAGAGCTCTAGAGGAGAGTTCGAGCAATTGGTGAGGGATCTTCGAAATCTGAGAGCACAGGAAGAGAGAGCTCGTCGTGCCAAGCACTGTCAGTGAAATTTTTGCTCGATTTGGATCAATAAACAAGGAGTTATGCCCAATTGAAGTTCGGATTGTGCAAAAACTGCGTCACTTTTGTTGATTTTGGGGTTTTCGGTGCCAATTGCAGCAGAATTGAGGAAATCACTTCAAAACTTCGTGGTTGCGTTCACTGTCAGGAGGGCTACGACTGTCCAAAAAGTTTCGAATCATTTGATTAATTGAGTAATTCAGGGCGGCCGCTGAAGCAGAGGGGGTCTGAAAAGCTCTTAATCTAGAGCAGCGACTTTAGAGAAGGAGATCTGGAGTTCTACAAACATTCAGGAGTCCCAACTTCACAGGGATGTTCAGCATCCTGTAGACTTCAAATACTGTGAGAAGATTTGAAATTCATCGAGCCAATTCTCTGTTCTATGTCTGAATAGCTGTCTAGGTACCAGAAATTGCCATAATTCTCTTATTCAGAACTTTTCTGTTCATATCTCCGTGTCAGAATTTGATCTCAGGTTGAAACTTCGTCTGTGAGTTCAGTAGTACCTCATTTGCATGTAGGGGAAGTTTAGAGGTCTAAACCTTCATAGTTTTCCTCTCTTTGAGTGTCAAAGTTCACCGCTTAAACCTATTACTACCAGTGAGACCTAAATTTCGCTTTTTGAGCATATCAGAGGATCCTACACTCCTGTGTGAGTGTTTATAGCTCCTGTTGTGACCTGAAAGCCAACCTCTTGAGTAAACAACCACAGCCAGAAGCCCGGCGCTTTCCTAGGTAGACGGATCACACTCCGACAGCGCCTGAAGTGTCAATTTCTGATCCGAAATTTAAGGAGTGGAAGAAGCGCTCATATCAGGTTATTCACTACATCGCGCTGACAGTTTCAGCATCGATGATCGGTCACATCCAGGATTGTGATACGCCCAAGAAAGCTTGGGATGCACTCGCGCATCTGTTTCAATCCGGAACAGAGGCGCGGAAGCTGCAATTGCTGCAGCAGTTCAATACCGTGAAGAAGGGGTCGATGTGCATAAACGACTATGTGAACGGGGTCAAGCAGCTTGCGGATCAGCTATCTTCTGTCAAAGTCGAGATTGATCCCACTGTCTTGATCGGAGCCACATTGCAGGGACTGCCTGCAGAGTACAAACAGTTCATAACATCGATTTCGACCAGAGAACCTCTTCCGCGGTTTGATGAGCTTGTTCCTATGATGTTAGGAGAGGAGGTGCGCCTACTGGGGAGTTCTACTTCGACGGGTCAGCAAGAATCTGTCTATTTTGCAGGTTCTGGAGGATCTCGAGGTAGGGGTCGTGGCAAAGGTGCTGGACGTGGACGGGGTCGCGGACAGCAACAGCAATCGCAGCAGCAGCAGAACCAGCAGAACCAGCAACAGTCTGGTGGTTCCAACAACAATTAGAGAAGAGCGCCTGGTTCCTGCAACTACTGCAAGAAACAAGGCCACAATGCGAATCAGTGCTACAAGAAGCAGAACGATCAGAGACAACACGACAACAACCTCCAACAAGATAACAGCAACCAGCAAGGCTATGCAGTCACTGAGCATGTCTATTCGGAGCAATTGCTGATTACTACGCATCAGAGTTATGCGGCTTTCGAGCCACATACTGACTGGGTGATCGACTCCGGCGCCACCAGTCACATGACTCCCCATCGGGAGTGGTTTAGTTCACTCGAGCCTGTGGAGACTCCACAGTTTATGGTGACAGGAGATGACACCAAGCACAAGATCCAGCACAAGGGTAACATTCCACTTGACATTCCTGCCTCAACGTTTACTGGTATACGGAATGTCTTACATGTACCTACATTGACTAGAAACCTGCTATCTGTAGGACAGTTGATAGAGCAAGGTCTGCAAGTGCGCTTCAATAAAGATGGATGCTTTATTGAAGATTCGAATGGCACTGTCATAGCTCGAGGTATCAAAAGTGGTAGGCTGTTTAAACTAGATGCATCTGCGCCTAAGTTACAGGCTGCCATGTATGGACAGAGTGGTCCAGTAGTGTCTGACATTGACATCTGGCACAAGCGAATTGGGCACATGAACTTTCAGAGGCTGAAAAGCCTTCCGAGTTCTGACCTGGTTACAGGTCTGCCCAAATTCGAATCCAGTGAGCCCACTGGAGTCTGTGCAGCATGTCAATTCGGCAAGCAAGCTAGACAGCCCTTTAAGGGATCAGGTAGTAGAGCGAACAAGCTTCTGGAGCTTGTTCACACTGATGTATGGACTGCTTCTCAGCCAAGTATGACCGGTTTCCAGTACTTCGTGTCGTTCATTGATGATCATTCGCGTTATACTTGGATCTATTTGTTGAGAAACAAGTCCTCTGCCGAAGTACTGTTAGCATTTCAGACTTTCTGCAAGTTGGTGGAGAAACAGTCTGGAGCATCTATCCTCTGTCTAAGATCTGATGGAGGAGGCGAGTTTCTTTCTGGAGAGTTCGATGCATACCTGCGTGAGCATGGCATTTGACGCCAGAAGACCTGCAGTTACAGTCCGCAGCAGAACGGGGTTACGGAGCGCAAGAATCGACACATAGCAGAAGCTGCTCGTGCGATGTTGAACGAGAAGACCATGCCTAGACCTTACTGGGCAGAAGCTGTTTCATGTGCGGTGTATCTGATGAACCGGACGCCTACAGCGGCAGTCCACAGCAAGACACCGATGGAGGTCTTCACAGACAGTAAGCCTGATTACTCTTTCCTTAAAGTTTTCGGATGTATCTGTTATGTGCACATACCTGATGAAAGACGTAAGAAACTAGATCCGAAAGCAGATAGATGTATCTTCCTTGGTTATGCTTCTGATACGAAAGGATATAGGTGCTACAATCCTTCGTCCAAGCAGTTCTATATCAGTAGAGATGTCGTTTTTGATGAGCTACAGTCTTGGTTTGCACCTACACCTGTGATAGCCATCCCTGTACCTACTGTAGAACCAAGGAGTCAGTCCACTGTAGTACCTCAGAGTAGTACGTTGAGTGGAGGATCTGGAGAAGTCACTGATTCCAGATCAGAATCTGTTGCACATAGAGCTGTTGTTAACGCTGGAGTCCACGTAACACAGCCTAGTGGAACTAGTGTAGTCTCTACACAGGATGAGCGCGTGCTATTGCAGCGTATGTTTGACTCATCCAGATATGTGGATCTTCCACATCCCCTGGATACTTTGTCCCAGACCTTGGTGTCTACGTCAGATCAGTTGCAAGGGGAGGTGACTAGTGCACCGATTACCTCTCGCAGATCTGAGCGGCAAAAACATCCAGCGAGTAGGTATATGCATGAAGGTTTTCTTGCTGCGCACCATGCATATATGGCCAATGTTCTTCAGGAACAGGAACCGAGTTCGCTTGAGGAGGCGATGCACAAGGCCCAATGGGTAAGTGCTATGGAAGCTGAACTTGCTGCGCTTCATCACCAACAGACTTGGGAGTTGGTAGACTTACCTCAGGGTAAGAAAGCGATTGGTTGCAGGTGGGTTTTCAAGGTCAAGCGCAACTCGGATGGTACCGTGTGTCGGTACAAGGCCAGATTGGTAGCTAAGGGCTATGCACAGCAACATGGAGTGGATTTTGAGGAGACCTTTGCTCCTGTTGCGAAGATGATGACTATTCGAACAGCAGTTGCAGTTGCAACTCAGAAAGGTTAGAAGATGCACCAGATGGACTTCAAGAACGCCTTCCTCAATGGCGATCTTGAGGAGGAGGTCTACATGCAGCAACCTCCTGGTTATGAGGATCCTAAGTTCCCTTCCCGTGTATGTAAGTTAAGGAAGGCTCTCTATGGTCTGAAACAGGCACCAAGAGCATGGTATGCAAAGATCAATTCTTACTTGCAGTCTCTTGGTTTCCACTTGTGTAGTTCAGACTCTACCTTGTATTCATTGAGAATACGAGACCGGATTGTTGTGATCACCATCTATGTTGATGACTTGATCATTACTGGTAACTTTGAGGAGCTTATTTCCCAGATCAAGGATCACTTGAAATCCGAGTTCGAGATGATGGACTTAGGAGAACTCAAGTACTTCCTTGCTGTGGAGTTCATTAGAGATGGGAAGGATGTTTGGCTTGTACAGCGACAGTATGCTCTCAGTATGCTTGAGAGATTTGGTATGCTTGATTGCAAATCCATTGCTACACCATTAGGGCAAGGGGTAAAGCTAGGAGCAGAGGATGGTGAGTTGCTAGATGATCCACGCATGTACAGACAGATGGTTGGGAGTCTTATCTACTTGACCATCACCAGACCAGACTTGAGCTATGCTGTCGGTCTGATTAGTCAATTCATGCAGTCACCACGGAAACCACATTTTGAGGCTGTCAAGCGGATCCTCCCTACGTGAAGTTCTCGATGCAGTACGGACTTCACTATCGATACGGTGGACCATTGTTGTTACATGGCTACACAGATGCTGATTGGGCAGGAAGTGCCGACAGGAGATCCACGTCAGGTTACGCTTTTGGACTTGGAAGCGCTGCTATAAGCTGGAGAAGCAACCCACAGTTGCTTTGTCATCCACGGAAGCAGAGTATCGAGGAGCAACGAACGCAACATGCGAATCGATTTGGTTTCGATGTCTGCTATCTGATATTGGTGTGGAGTGTACAGATCCTGTTGTTGTATATACAGACAACATTAGCAGCATGAAGTTAGCTAGTAATCCTGTTTTCCATGCTAGGACGAAGCACATTGAGGTGCACTATCACTTTATTAGAGAGAAGGTCCTTGCAGGAGAGATTGAGCTCAGTTATGTGAGCACAGGAGATCAGGTTGCCGATATCTTCACTAAGGCGTTGCCTAGAGATAAGTTTGATGCTTTCAGACATTGTCTAGGAGTACAGGATGTAGAGACGAGCCTGAAGGGGAGTGTTGATATAGTCCCAAGCTCTAGTAGATCGACGGCTACCATTAGCCGGAGTGGTTAGGGTTGTTAGAGTTAGTTAGAGGACTAACCCACCATTAGGGTTTCCCTTGTTCTCACCTCCACTATATATACAGAGAGAGGCAAAGCCTCTCTCACCTCATTCCTATTTTACTTCCTTGTCTACTCGCTCTCTCTCTTCTTGGAGTGTCCTCGAAGTATCGATCTTTCTACAGCAGCAACGCCCCCTCCCACTCTGATGCCACAGCTGAGACTCGGCTCTCACCAGAAGACGCTTCTGGCGAGGGAAGACGAGTCTAGTGGGTCGGAAGACGCCACGCCAGTGAGGAAGATGGATCACAGAAGTGTACCGAGGACACCCATCTCCCTCATTCATTCAGGATCGGAGTCGAACTCGGAGGAAGACTTGCTGAGTACCCGATCGGAGCAGAAGACATCTTCTGTAACACCTGGGAGTCTTCCGAAGACTCCAGAAGACGAAGGATGGATGGGCGCTTCTACTGCGATGCGAGGAAGCGCAAAGAGGAGAGCCGCTCCTGCCACGATGAGTCTTCCACCCCGAAAAATGAGAAGATTAGCTTCTTCTCGTGCGCAGAAGATGAAGGTCGTAGTGGTGGAAGAGGTTGGAGGAGTTCAGTGCCTACTTCCAGAAGGAGATCCAGCCCGCTATGGAGTTGCTGGAGAGGAGAGCGAGGGCACAGGAGAAGCCCTTACAACCTGGATTCGGCCTGCGCACCTTGCTGCAACAGGAAGACAGCCAGCAGAAGACGGATTCGCTGGAAGCTAGTCTCCGCACCACGGAGAAGCTTGCAGCCAGGTACAAGACGGAAGCAGCCGCTTCTGCCAAGGAGTCGATGCAACTTCGGAAGAGCAACCAGGAGTTGCAGGCGCGAGTACAGCAGCGCGATCAGGAAGTTCTCCGAGTGCGGGAGAAGATCACTGCCCTCGCAGAAGAGCAGACCACTTGGAAGACGCAGCGAGAAGCCGCAGAAGCGCGAGCTGCAGTGGAGAAAACGCAGAGGGAAGCAGCGGAGGCTCGTGCGCAGAAGATGCTAGCTCAGTCGGTAGAAGCGCTTCGGAAGAAGTTCAACTTCACCGCGGGTAAGAAGTTACTTACCTTAGCTAGGGAATGGGACAGCGGGTCCAAGACGAGGTTGGTGGAATGCAGAGATAGCATGTTCAAGTACCTGGATAGACAGATAGAAGGAGTGAAGACACTTTATGGTCTTCCCTCACTTCCGACACCTGCAACCGCATCTTCCCAAGCCCCAGCACCCTCGACTGGATCCGGAATGGAGAAGGAGGAGTTCGATCTCGCTGTACACTTGGTGGTGACAGCGTTGGAAGACGAGAAGACTCCTGAAGACGCCTCGGAAGACATGATGTCTTCTGGAAGACAGGAAGACGAGCCGTCTTCCCAGGTATTCCACGTGGAGGAAGCGACTTCCCCGGATCCCTATGAGGTCGCCATGGTCCCTAGTACTGCATCTGTGCCTCAGAAGACCGAAGACGCACCGTTCGACTCGTCTTCCCAGAAGACCATTCCGTCTTCCGAAGTAGAAGCCGAGGAAGACGCAGCCGCAGAAACAGCAGGGCCAGCGAAGAGCGAGGAGAGGGAAGCTACCTCAATGGTACCCGAGGTAAGTGCAGGGCTTCCCAGCCCATCAGAAGTCGAGGTAATAGCTCCGATAGGAGCAGATCATGTGGAGATTGCCACCGAGCAATCAGAGTAGTTAGCAAACTCAATCGACACTTCCAGATTTAGTAAGATCGGACATGCTATCTTAAGGGTGGCAGTTTTCCTTGTAAAAATAGTTAGGACCCCATGTGGCAGCATAGGTAGCGTATGAGTAACACAGTGGAGGGCTAATTGGGAAGAGGGACCGCATGCATGTGAGGTGACAACCTCTTGTCAGCGCCTCTCTCTCTCCCTGGTGGTCGCCTCCCCTGACTCTCGAGGCAGATGATTAAGTAGGATCGTAGAGTAGGAAATGAAGCTCTGCCAGTTCTGCCAGTTTTGTAGAATTCTGTAGTAACTGAACATACACACCGATTCTACAGGCAGGCAGACGAGACACATTAGAGCAGAGATAGTCTTAGCGCACTACACCCGTTGTTGGAAACATACGAATAGTCTTGGAATATACATGAGGGGTCTGCATACTCGCACCAGCAGTGGGGCGGCGATGTAGATAGAAGTAGTGGACAGTCTAGGAACAGGGAACGGCATCCTCGTGCAGTCCTGTTAGCTAGACTGGTGTGTCGAGGAGTAGACGCAGGAAGTAGCGGGAGTGAGCTTCCCAATGTCATTGTGGATTTGAGTGCAGCAGCTTCGCTCATGTCTTCTGGATGGTGGGTTCATTGAATTCGCTCCCAATTGTGCATGGGAAGTGTTCTTCTTGAGTGGCGGTGACTGTCAGCAGTTGTGGAAGTGTAGCTTGACTCGTTCAGTAGAGCACTTGGGATCTACGTACGAACGGTCTTCTGGGTAAGGGATCCCAGAAGACAGAGCAGTCAGAGCAGCGAAGTGAAGAAGAAAGAAGTCTTCTTCCCGCAACAGAAGACGACATCCTCGAGTAGAAGACGGTGCTACAGTACTCACGTTTGTTGTCTTCCTCCCCAAACTATTACAAGCAAGGATGGCTTGTTAGTCAGGATCCGGACTAGAAGCCTGTCGGAATCTTAATTGCCCTTTTTCATCCTGTTTTCTCTTGTTTGGATTTTCTTATCTTCCCCATCTCCCCCCATCTTCCCCATCTTCTTATCTTCTTCTAGTGAGCTTTCGATACTTCTATTGAGCTTCCGTGAAGATGAATGTCGTTGTAGTGCTGCAGGAAGACAACTTCCGTAGGCAGAAGCCTAGGAAGGCTACAGGGGGCATACACCCTATGATTAATCTAACCCGATTGGAATGTGAGTGTGAGAATAAGGTGTAACTACTGTTACTAGTCAACTTCTGCGAAGCCGGACAGCCTTCTGGAGGTGTGAGAAGACGAGCTAAACCCCCAGAAGACGAGAATCGCTTCGGGAAGACGGTATCGAGAAGACCGGAAGAAGCAACCTGGAAGCAGGAAGATCGTCTTCCCGAACTTCTCTGTGAATAGTTGTGTGATATTGTAATTGGTAGTTGTTTGTTTGGGTCCAGAGCACCATTTGGCGTGTCTGGAAGACGTGTTGTTTTGTGTGGTTTTGTGAGAAGACGGGATTTCTAGGCAAAACCCGTGTGTTTGTGTGTGTGAACAGATCTTAGAACTTAGAGCAGCGTTACTTGTGCAAATCCTCTGTGGGAACGATACCTTGTATACTAAATGGGCAAAAGGAGAAATCCTACGTCACTACACTCAGAAGACGGAAGAAGCACCGGTTGACTCCGCTTCCCAGAAGACGCTTCTGTCTTCCGAAGCAGAAGCCGAAGCCGAGGAAGACGCAGCAGCAGCCACAGCAGAGCCAGCCAAGGACGATGAGGAGGAAGCCACCTCAGTGACACCCGAGGTAACTGCAGGGCTTTCTAGCTTATCAGAAGCCGCATTAGGAGCTCCGATAGGAGCAGATCAAGTAGAGATTGCCTCCGTGCAATCTGAGTAGTTAGTAACTCCATTGACAATTCCAAATATAGTAGGATCGAACATGCTATCTTAAGGATGGCAGTTTTTCCATGTAAAAGTAGTTAAGACCTGTAACACACAAGAAAACCAAAAGATGCTCGAAAGTAGTAATTTAAGGATCGAACCCACATAGATGCAAGTAAAGATCATCCAAAAGTAGTAAACACGTGACAAAGGTGATTCTTTATAGTTGTCTTTTATTCTCACGGGCAGAAATCAGTCCCGGTAGAGATCAAACTCAGATCTATCCAACAAGACAGAGTTGATAATCCTGACAAACAAACATAACAGGTACTGAACAGGTCAGGGACCTCAAGAAACAGATAAACAACAGAGAAACAGAGCCACGGACGGAAATGTCACACGAGGAAGTACTGCTGAAGTGCTACTAAGTAGCCTCTAACAACATAAATGCTAAATATCTTCACACTGAGTTACTTTCACTACTACTGCTCTCGGAAATCTCTGGCGAAGAAGACTCTTCTTCCGCCGAAGAACCAGATTGAACTTCTTCCTAAGTGTTCTACCAAAGAACAACTTCTTCCAAAGTCAACTTCGCCCAAAACTGTCTTCGTAGTAAACTAACTCCGCAGATGCTGGTCTATTCTCAGTCCTCGCCGTAAACGTTCTACTCTGATTTCAAATGTCAACAGCAAATTCTTCGGCACCCAGACTAATTCCTACCACAGCAAACTACGATACTTCGTAGGTAAATCTTTCGCAGAAGACAAAACACTCAATGGCTCCGTAAACTCAGGAAATAGAAAACTCAAAAATGATAAAACACATAGAGGTCCTGAATACGAACAACACAACGCTTATATACAGATTTTCCCGAAGATGACGGATCTTCTTCTTAAGAAGTCGGGACTACTTCTGGTCCGCCGGATGAAGGTCCTGTGTCCGAAACGACACCAGAAACGACACCGCTTTCTACCGCTAGCTCTCTACCTATCTCACAAACTGAGAACTCTACGGTTGCTCTAACCTCCCTAAGCTCCCTAACTACTCGCTGTCCTAACCTAGCTACCCGGTTCCTAGCTGAAGTACCCTCCGCATCTGCAGCTAAGAACTCCTCTCTAACCTGACGAAGAAAACTCAGCTCTTCGGTGTCTAGCTCAACGGCGAAGTAGTTCTTCAACACCGGCTCGACCCTACTCCGAAGTTGAGCACTCAGCTCCTCGGCCTTGATGACTCGCTGCTTTAGATCCTCGTTCTCCTTTGTCATCTGTGCGACGACATCCAGGTTCCTGTCCCGTTGAAGTCGTACCTCGTCCAACTCCTTCTTCGTCAAAGAAAGAACCTTCTCATGTTCCTTCTCTCTATCCAACTTCTGCCGAAGAAGAACCTCTTTCTCCGCTTTCTCGTTCTTCAACTCCTCCATCTTCGCCTGGGTCTCCTTCTGCGCCATGAGGAGAGCTGCTCGTAAGTTGTCCTTCTCCTCCTTCCAGTTCCCTCGGCCGAAGTGCATCGTCTGTACCAACTCTGCT
Organism: Asterella californica; assembly: GCA_036924285.1. Lineage (NCBI taxonomy): Eukaryota > Viridiplantae > Streptophyta > Marchantiopsida > Marchantiales > Aytoniaceae > Asterella > Asterella californica. Next base: position 7,691,755 of record JAYKYS010000010.1, on the reverse strand, counting down.
AGGTTCAGCTTCCGGCCGACCACTTCTTCGTATGTCCCGCGGTTTCCCTCTAAGCTGTACAACAGGGGTGCGACCACCTCCTGCACATACTTCGCCGAAGAGACAAGCTGGTCTACCTCCCTCATTGCCGATAGAGCAAAATTAGTCTTTGGTGAAGTATCCACGCTCTTCTCCGCTCGAGGAGTGTCAACTTCGTCAGCTTCCTCAGTCGCTTCTTCTTCTACTGGCTCGTCATCGGCGCGAACGGTCCTTGTCATCTTCATCTTCTTCCGCGACTTCTGTGTCGACCTCGGTGTCTCTTCCAGAGGTTTCTTCCTCCCACTTCTGCGCACTGGAGGAGATACCTCTACTACATCATCATCTTCGGCCGGAGTAACTGCTTCGGGCGTCTTCTCTGCAGCTGGTGTTGAAGTCGATGCCTCCTGCCTCGGCGTTGTTTCCATTGCTACTTCGGTCCTCGGCTCTTCGGCGATGACTTCATCGAAGAACTTCTCGAGATTTACATCTCGGGCTGGAGTCTGTATCACTTGGAATTCATCTTCCTCGGCAATTGCGGTAAAGCCTAACTTCGTCTGTTGTGCCTCAGATAGCAACCCCATCCCCATATAGAACACCGATACAAAGGGTCCTATGTACGCCAAGTCATTCGCGTTCCAAAGCTTCAGCACATGTCGGTGGATGATCCTCGCCCAATGTGCTCTTCTTCCGGCGAAGAGCTGCTCAATGAAGTTGATCTGCCAATTCGACATGTACGTTGTTCTTCTTGGCCTGAAGATCGCCATAATCGCATCTGCTACTTCTCTCTTCTTCGGCTCGCAGTAATCGCCCGTTCTGTAACCATTCCTCCCTTGAGGCAATTCCCTGAAGAGATTCGGGAAGTTCTTCACTGCTTCGGGTGAAGCAGCGGCGGACACACTATCGAAGAGAAGATCGCCTTCTCTGCCTGCATCGTCAGTCCCCAAGACGCCGGACCAGTGATCTTCGGTCCAGTTACACGGTCGCCCATAGTTGTCATCGGCCGGATGCTGCTTGCAAACCTTCAACTCATGTACCAATTTGGAAGAGACCATTCCCCACCAAGGAAGTAAGAGGAATGCCAACCCCATCTCCTCGAGCTCCTTGTCATAGCGGCGAAGAGCTAGTCGATTAACTTCAAAGGCTCAGAGCCTCGGCGCCTTAGTCGTCTGCATCCCGCGCATCCCTAGGATCACTGCAACGATCTTCGCTACAAACGGATTCTTCGCTGCAATCTCTTCCTCGCCCGTAACTGACGTACTTCCTCGCAAATTGGCTTCCTCGCCGTTCACTCACGAATTGGCTTCCTCGCCCGTAACTGACGTACTTCGGCGTTCGGTAAATGCGGCTCTCTGCGCCCTGCTATCGCTCGCTCTGGGAATAGTAAAAGAGTAAAGTAAACAACTTGTTACCTTGCTTATATCCCGCGATAGGCTTTCCTGCACGAGCCGAAGTTAGGGTTTTCCTCTTGACGACTGACATTCTTCCGTCGACTGTAACTTCGTCGTTCGGTCTCCGATTGCCTCGCACAACATACCGTTAGAAAGGTCTTCGCCCGAGGAATTCATCTATGAGAAAATCATCTTTCAGTGTCTCCATAGATTCGATAAATTCCTCCAGAACTGAGATTCTTCTCTAAACTTCTAATTAACACTATTCTACTCATATCGGTTATCTTCTATCATCTATTCTTCTTATTTACTTTACAACTAATCAATTAATTAACAAAAACGAAAAACCAAGGCTTCACAAGACCATGTGGCAGCATAGGTAGCGTAGGAAGGACAAGGTGGATAGCCAATTCGGGCAGGGGAACCGCTTGCATGTGAGGTAGCAACCTCCTGTCAGCGCCTCTCTCTCCCTGGTGGTCGTCTCCCATGGTTCTCATGGCAGCGACATAAGTAGGATCGCAGAGTAGGAGATAGAGTTCTGTCTGTCCTGCCAGTTCTAAAACGTTCAGTAGTCGATTCTATGGTGCAGGCAGACTAGACACATTAGAGAGAAGACACCTGATAGATAGTTCTTCGCACTACACCCGTTGTTGGAAACATACGAATAGTCTTGGAATACACAAGAGGGGTCTGCATACTCGTACCAGCAGTGGTTCGAAGATGTAGATAGAAGTAGTGGACAGTCTAGGAACAGGGAACGGCATCCTCGTGCAGTCCTGTTAGCTAGACTGGTGTGTCGAGGAGTAGACGCATGAAGTAGAGAGAGTGAGCTTCCCAATGCCATTGTGACTTCTTCTCGTGGAATAGATTGTGGATTTGAGTGCAGAAGCTTTGTTCATGTCTTCTGGATGGTGGGTTCCTTGAATTCGCTCCCAATTGTGCATGGGAAGTGTTCTTCTTGAGTGGCGGTGACTGTCAGCAGTTGTGGAAGTGTAGCTTGACTCGTTCAGTAGAGCACTTGAGATCTACGTACGAACGGTCTCCTGGGTAAGGGATCCCAGAAGACAGAGCAGTCAGAGCAGCGAAGTGAAGAAGAAAGAAGCCTTCTTCCCACAGCAGAAGACGACATCCTCGAGTAGAAGACGGTGCAACAGTACTCATGTTTGTTGTCTTCCTCCCCAAACTATTACAAGAAGGGATGGCTTGTTAGTCAGGATCCGGACTTGAAGCCTGTCGGAATCTTAATTGCCTCTTTTCATCTTGTTTTCTCTCGTTTGGGTTTTCTTATCTTCCCCATCTTCTCCCATCTTCCCCATCTTCTTACCTTCTTCTAGTGAGTTTCCGATACTTCTATTGAGCTTCCGTGAAGGTGAATGTCGTTGTAGTGCTGCAGGAAGACCATTTCCGTAGGCAGAAGCCTGGGAAGGCTACAGGGGGCATACACCCTGTGATCAATCTAACCCGTTGGAATGTAAGTGTGAGAATAAGGTGTAATGACCATTACCAGTCGACTTCTGTGAAGCAAGACAGCCTTCTGGAGGTGTGAGAAGACGAGCTGAACCCCCAGAAGACGAGAATCGCTTCGGGAAGACGGTATCGAGAAGACCGGATGAAGCAACCTGGAAGCAGGAAGATCGTCTTCCTGAGCTTCTCTGTGAATAATTGTGTGATATTTTAGTTGGTAGTTGTTTGTTTAGTTCTAGAGCACCAGGTGGCGTGTTTGAAAGACGTGTGGTTTTGTGTGGTTTTGTGAGAAGACGGGATTTTTAGGCAAAACCCCTGTGTTTGTGTGTTTGAACAGATCCTAGAACTTAGAGCAGCGATTACTTACGTAAATCCTCTGTGGGAACGATATCTTGTATACTAAATCCGCGTCACTACATATAGTGAGCACCATTTTTGGCGCCGCTGCCGAGGATTTCATCTTAGTAACTTCTGTTCTAAGCTTCTTGGATCTGTGTGCCATTAGTTAGGTTCGTTTTGGACTAACTTCGATTGTAGTTGAATATGTTGTGGGACTCTATCCTGCTAGAAGACAGGAACCGCAACCAGAAGCTGATAAGATACCTCATGGGAAGTTGGAAGGAGCCGCTTCCCTGCTTCCAAGAGTTCTTGGAAGACTCGATCTTGGAAGATTGCAGTGAGTGCAACCAGAAGCAGGAGAAGAAGACGTTCTGAACCTGTGATCGGTTGTTCAGTCATTTGGTCTCTCGGATCTAGTGGTAGAAGAATAGAGACATCGGTTCTCAGTACTCTGGTGGATGCCTCCGACCGGAGGAAGAAGCAGAAGACGCACGGGTAAAGATCCTGAGTGGGTAAACTCATCCGAACGAACCGCTTCTAGAGAGCAGCGGATATCCCTGAGACATCAAAGGAAAGAAGAAGAGCTCAGGAAGATCCGATCGGTAGAGTTGGAAGGGCCTTCCATCTCGAGCATAATCTTTGGCGAAGACAGAAACCAATCGGGTGATCACGTGTATAAAGTAGATTTTGGTACTGGTTACTCGGAAGACGTCTTCCCAAGCACGGAAGAAGCTTCTCAAGGTGAGGGAAGACTGGAGGAGATTGTTGCAGACGTCTCGGAAGATAGCAGTGACAGTAGCTCTGACTCAGAAGACGACCTTCGTGATTCAGACAAGCCTGGACCTTCGAGAAGACCATCTCCACCACCTGGACCTGAGGAAGAAAGAAGTTGGCAGTCGCACCAGCCGGCAGTCGACATGGCTTCCCACACTCGGTAGAAGTACCATCCGTACGACGATGATGCTGACGCGGACGATTTCATCACGATGTTCGAGACCATCTCTAGATCCAACAAGGAAGACGCTGATGTTGACAGACTCCGTGTATTTCCCAGTTTGATCGTAAGGAAGGGAAGGAAGTGGATGAGTAAGATGTTGGATAATGGTGTAGTAATGGCCGCTTGGGCTACTCTGAAGGCAGCTTTTCTGAAGAGATTCAGAGGAGTGTGCTACGATCGTATGACCCTCATAGAGCTTCAGAGATTCGAACGGAAGAAGAAAGAGACACTGCGGGATTACACCGAGACGTTTGAAGATCTCCTGGATCACATCCCTCAAAACCAAGGAAGACCAGGCTACTGTGCTCAGCAAGCTGTGGACTGTTACTTGGGAGGATTGTCTCAAGATATGGAATTGTACTGCAGAAGAGGAGGAGGTGATGATTTAGCAGAGGTACAGAAGCATGCCGAGCAGTATGAAATCTCGAGCATCACTCGGAATATGACAGAGGGAAGACCTCGAAGAAGTCCAAGAAGTCGAAGAAGTCTTCTCGGAAGTCCAAGAAGAAGTCCAAGTCCACTAAAACTGATAACAGTGATTCGGAAGCATCCTCTACTTCTGAAGAGTCTACTGTCAAAAGTTCAGAATCCGAATCTGAACAAGAGAAGAAGACGCGGAAGAAGAAGAAGGAGAAGACGCGAGCAAGGGAGGAAGTTGTGCAGAAGATGCCTCAAACTCAGATCATTCGGTCTGCACCTGATCCTCGCATCGATGAAGTTCTGAAGCAGTTTGCCGACCTGAAAGTTCATCTGCTGAACCAGAAGGACAAGCGGAAGCAGCCTACGGCTTCCCGGCCAAACCTTTGGTGCAACCTTTGTAACTCTTCCGGACACACCAGAGATCAGTGTACGCAGGACCAAGCTGTCAACTGGGCAGGATGGGAAGAAGACGATGAGAGATATCTACACGATCCCAGTGGGGAAACTTGCTATAGAATCGAGACGATACAACCCTTCACTCCTACGCCTCCCGCCCAATATAATCGTTATGTACCTAGGGATAGAGCTAGTAATGTACAGACCAGGACGCCCTGGCAGCCTTCTTCATCACAACGACCTCTCAACCCTCTTCCTGGAGCGTGCAATAATTGTGGAGAGACATGACACTGGTGGTCCACCTGTCCTCATCCGAGAAGACAGATCGGGCAAGTGCCCTTGTGTGGGAACTGTAAGGAAGCCGGTCATTTCACATGGAATTGTCCTCAGACCTTACGACCACGACAAATGGTTAGATTTGCAGATACCACGCCTCCTGCAGAAGCAGCATCAACTTCTAAGCTCGAGTTAGCAGTGGTACAGCACATCACGGTAGAAGAAGAAGATCCTGGGGATTGTACGGATTGTCTCCATATCGAGGAAGACGAACCAGACCCCGGGAAGCGCGAAGGAAAGGAACCTCAGCTGCAGACGACGACTGCAGCTCAGAAGACGGAGACACCTGAAGAAGCGTCATCTTTCACTTTGACGGATGGTACTGTTTGGAATCCTAACCCGGATTCAGACAGTTGGCCTCCCGAGGAAGTCTTGGATGAAGCTGTGTTCAAGGTAAGTACCAGAAGCAAAGGGAAGTCAGAATCTCGTCAGAAGGACGTCAAGAAGAAGAAGCTGCGAAAGGAGAGGTCATCTTCTCCTGAGCGGCCGTCTTCTCCTACTTACGACCGAGAAGATCCGAAGTACTTTGCTCCTGACATTAGACAAGAGGTTGAAGCGATCATGCAAGAAGAGCTGGAGAAGAGACGAAAAATAGTACAGCAGCTTCCTACACCGACTACGGCAACACCTGTCTCACGGGAACAGCCCCAGTCGAGGGAAGACACTCATCTGGTCTTCCACCCAAGGAAGCATCCACTACATCTTCTCTGTTGGAAACACCAGTCACTCCTCTGAAGAGATCTCCTTACGACTTCTTGCGAGACTTGTGGAATCAGAAGACGGATGTAACCTTCCAACAGCAGTTGGATGACAATGCTGGTTACAGGAAGTTGTTACAATCTGTGCTTCGAGGATCGAGGAAGAGGAGGACAGCTAGACTTCCCAAGAGCACCCCGATCCTAAGAATAGAGCACGAGGACTTGGGAGCCCCAGAACTTGATATGGAGATCCATGGCTGTCTTCTGAAGAAGGTACCCATTGATTCCGGCTCCGGAGTTAACATCATGACTGAAGAAACGGCGCATGCCCTAGGCTTCACTGAATTTCAGCCTACTCCGAGAATCCTCAGAATGACGAATCAGACCCGAAGACGACCTTTGGGGCAACTGAAAGATGTCTTGACAGTAATCGGTGGAGTATCTTTTTACCTCACTTGCATCTTTTTGCGACCTGTAGCTAAGGTTGGATATCAGGTGTTGATAGGAAGACCATGGCTGTATGCTGCAAATGTAAATACCGACTGGAGAAGACATCGTTTAAGATTTTCCAATCCTACATCCAAGCTCGGTGAGAAGGCTAAGGTCTCACTTCCTTGGATCAAGATTGGACACCAAGGTGAAACTCCTTCTACAACAGAGGGGTACACTTCAGAAGACTCGGCTGCGTCTTCTGACAGTGATGAACGATATAATGAGTTTTTGGTGAATAACGTGTGTACTACAGAAGTGGCAGAGAAAGTAGAAGATGTGGTCTGTGAATACATTGAGTGCTACGAGATTGCGGAAGAAGAGTTTCCAGAAGACGAAAGCACTGTCTTCCCTTCGGAAGATCCGACAGTTGGTCTTCCAGAAGACGAAAGCACCGTCTTCCCTTCGAAAGATCCGACAGTTGGTCTTCCAGAAGACGAATATGAAACAAAAGAAGCTCCCAAACCGGAATACTTTGGTGCCAGTGAGTATAGTCACACTGAAGAAATGGTAAACCCAGATGATCTCCAAGAGATGGAGGTTGCTCCTGGGAAGAAGCTGAAGCTTTCCAAGGTGATCGAGGGCCAACAGTTGGAAGACTTTCGAGAACTTCTGACGGAGTTCCAGGATGTCTTCGCATGGACCATAGAAGACATGAAGGGCATACCTCGAGAGTTGGGAGAGCATCGCATCGACTTGCTGGAGGGCGTTGTTCCTGCACGGCAGAGACAGTATCGGCTCAACCCCAAGTACTCGCTTCTGGTGAAGGACCAGATTGACCAGTACCTGAAGGCAGGAGTCATCTTCCCAGTACTTAGCAGTGAGTGGGTAGCTCCTATTGTCATCGTGCCAAAGAAGCAGACAGGGAAGATTCGAGTGTGTCAGGACTTCCAGAAGCTGAACTTGGCCACGAAGAAGGATCATCACTCTTTACCATTCACCGACTCTGTGTTAGACCAGGTAGCAGGGCATGAGTTCTACAGCTTCCTGGATGGGTATTCTGGGTACAACCAAGTTTCAATCAGAGAAGAAGACAAGTCGAAAACCACTTTCACTACTGACTGGGGCACGTACGCATACAATCAAATGCCGTTTGGTTTATGCAACGCACCCGTCACATTCTAGAGATTGATGATTACAATCTTCAAGGAGTATCTTCACACCTTTATGGAGATTTTCTTGGATGATTTTTGCGTGTTTGGATCGAAAGAAGATCACTTGATATTTCTAAGGAAGTGTTTTCTGAAGTGTAGAGAACATCGTTTGGCTCTTCACTCGGAGAAGTGCTTCTTTGGTATGTCAGAAGGAATCTTGCTAGGACATAGGATTTCCGGAAGAGGTATAGAAGTCGAATGTGCTAAGGTGGAGGTCATCATGAAACTCCACCCACCTGCTAACCTGACTCAGTTGAGAAGCTTCCTTGGCAACGTAGGATACTACCGGAGGTTTATTGACAGGTACGCAGAGGTAGCAGGAAGGCTCACTAAGTTGCTGAAGAAGGACGAACCATACGTTTGGTCTTCTGAGCAGCAGAAAGCATTCGAAGAAATGAAGAGGCTTCTGTAGGAATCCCCTGTCCTACGGCCACCTGATTGGAAAAGAGTCTTCCATATCTATGTGGATGTTTCAGCTTTCGCCATAGGGGTGGTGTTGAGTCAGAAAGATGAGAAGAAGAAGGATTATTCCATCTACTACGCGGGAAGACAACTCAGTGATGCAGAGAAGAAGTACTCGACAACTGAAAGGGAGTGTCTTGGCATGATTTACTCCTGTAGAAAGTTTAGACAATATCTTCTAGCAAACCCGTTTGTCTTCTATGTGGATCACTTCTCTTTGAAACATCTTATAAAGAAAGCAGATTTGTCTGGAAGGATAGCTAGGTGGATTCTCCTACTCCAGGAATTTACTTACACAGTTGAGTACAGGCCCGAAAGACAGCATGTTAATGCTGACTACCTATCCAGACTAGAGATAGAACGACGAGAAGATGAAGTGGAAGACGAGTTTCCTGACGAGAAGTTGTTTTTAGTTTTCGCAGAGACACTCTCATCTGAGGGGGGGCGTACCGCCTGCTTCCCAGAAGACGAGACTAGATCTTCTGATCCAGTCTTCGCGACTTCCACAGAAGAGTCGATCTTCAGGGACTTGAGGAAGTTCTTGGAAGACCAACAGTATCTTGAGGGATTAGATGCGGAGCAGAAGGCTGTCTTCTTACACAAGGCAGGTCCTTACGCCATCTTCCAGGGTATCCTGTTTCGGAAGGGACATGACGAGAAGCTAAGGAGATGCCTCGAGCCGTCAGAGATAAAGTCAGTGATCACAGGTCTTCACTACGAAGATGCTGGGGGGCACTACGGGCTGGAAACCACAGTGAAGAAGATGCTAGACGCCAGATACTGATGTTCAACCATGTACCGAGACACTTTTCAGGAGATCAGGAAGTGCGACGCATGCCAGAGGGTGGGAAGACCGACCGCTACAACAAGGTGGCCTCTTACTCCCATTCTCCCGCTCGCTCCGTTCGAAAAGTGAGGAATTGACTTTGTGGGGCCTATCGCCCCGGTGGCGAGAAGAACACGAGCACGGTACATCTAAATAGCTACCGACTATGCTACCAAGATGGTGGAAGGCGAAGCCACAAGGAAGAACGATGCCGCAGTAGTAGCAAGGTTCCTTTGGCATAACATCATCACTAGGTACGGATGTCCGCTGGAATTGGTGTCAGATAGGGGCACTCATTTCTTAAATGAGACCATCTCCCTCCTGACCCAATACTTCAGGATTAAGCATCGGAAGACGACGCCATATAACCCGAAAGCGAATGGACTGACGGAGAAGTCGAACGGTCTTCTGTGTAACATCCTGAACAAGGTGATTGTTAACCATGCGTATGACTGGGACACGAAACTGCCATCTGTGTTATGGGCTTTCAGGATTTCACCTAAAGTCACGACCCAGAAGACGCCTTTCTACCTAACTTACGGCATGACACCTATTGTGCCCATTGAGTTAGAGGTCCCAACATACCGGTTAGCCGTATCCGAACGCATGGGAGAAGAAGAGAGCCAGGAGCAACGTCTTCTGAATTTCGTAGAGTTTGAAGAAGACAGGAATGCAGCTTTGGAGAAGACATACGAGGTGCAAGCGCAACGTAAGGTAAACTACGATAGCAAGTTGAGAAAGGTGACTGTTGTGGATGGGGACTTGGTTCTTCTCCTCGACAACCGACATATTAAGTTCCCCGGGAAACTTCATCTTCGCTGGATGGGCCCTTACCGCGTCTTGGAGGTCTTCGACAATAGCTCCTTGCAGTTGGAAGAGTTGGACGGTACACTGATGACCACTCGTGTTAATGGGTGGCGCGTCAAGAAGTACTGGACGTAAACAGAAGTGCAGAAACCACTGATGTTTGCGGGGACGCAAACATGTGAGGGTGGGCGTATGTGGTGCCCACAAATTACAGGATGCACGAATTTTTGAAATTTTTAAGAATAATAACTTGTTTGTATAACTGAAGAAGCGTTGTTACTTAAGGTTACGTCTTCCTTAACATGAAGATGACCTTATGAGCTTTTTAATAAGAAGTTGACTTCTTCGGAAGACGACCGTCTTCGGAAGAGCGTCTTCTCAGTTGTGTCTTCGGAAGACGGAAAGATGGCAAAGGATGAGAAGACGACGGAAGACACCTGTCTTCCGGAAGACAGCGAGTATTTGTTGTTTCGAGAAGCTAGAAGTTGGGAACCAGGCCTGTGTCTCTCGATCTTCCGAGCTTCTCAAATCCACATCTTCCTAGAGAGATTGGAAGATTGGAAAGGCTGGCAGAATGCGTGAGAAGACGTGAGGGTCCTTTACGGGTCTCTTCTGTCCGAGCCATAACAACCTATTCCTTCTTCTTCCCGAACTTAGAAGAGAGTTGTGCTGGCAGAATCTGGAGAGAATGGTCGAGGGTCATGTCTTCCTGTCATACAGCAAGCTTCTTCTGAGCGTGTATGAGAGGTAAGGAGTCGGAAGAACAGAGTATGAATGTTTCATGTCTGTTGTGAGGTTAGATTGCGTGTCGAAAGTCGAAGACAGATGAGATCAATGATGAGAAGCCTAGCTGCGGGAAGTCTTCCGAGTATGACTATGGTGCCCACAAATTACAGGATGCACGAATTTTTGAATTTTTTAAGAATAATAACTTGTTTGTATAACTGAAGAAGCATTGTTACTTAAGGTTACGTCTTCCTTAACATGAAGATGACCTTATGAGCTTTTTAATAAGAAGTTGACTTCTTCGGAAGACGACCGTCTTGGGAAGAGCGTCTTCTCAGTTGTGTCTTCGGAAGACGGGAAGACGGCAGAAGATGAGAAGACGACGGAAGACACCTGTCTTCCGGAAGACAGCGACCGCGAAGACCTAACCACGAGTTTTCGGGTAAAACAGTAGGTGTACCTACTGGGTCGCACCGAATAGATAGGTAGGTCGGGGAAGACACCTAATGTCGAGAACCTCTAATCTGCGGGGAAGATGCGTAAGGAAGCACATTAGACAGCACAACGCGCTTGAGAAGATCGATTGGAGAGAGTGAGCTTCGCAAGTAAGCTTTGAGAGAGGAATCGAGTGAGGACATCAAGGTAGGAGATAACCAATTGGCAGCTAGGCGAAGGGCGAGACCGAATTGCTGGAGCACAGAAGACAGAAAGCGAAAGCGTTTCCGTGAGCTCCCGAGAAGCTGACATTGGAGAGTAGCGAGTAGAATCTAAGGTAGAATCGAGGCGTGGCCAGAAATTGACAGCAGGCGCAGTCGGGAGGAGTCGCATTGGAGCTAGGACAAGAGCCAAAAGCGCGCGGAGGTCGAAGGCAACTCGGGGAGCAGAAGAAGACTGTAGAGGTTCTTTCTCACGTTCTTTCTCCTTCCCACTTCTTCTCGTCATTGTCTGGTATTCCCCGCGCTTCCTTGGTTGTGTGCAGACAGCCTGATCGATTACCCCACCCCCATTCTTTCTATTGAGACATTGGACGCGGAAGCGCTGCCCAATTTCTGTCAGACATCTCCTTGCTTCTTCCCGAGCTCAATTTGAGCTTCCCTACTCCTAGCCCTCAAATTGGAGATCCCAGTTATCAATTTCCCTACCCTACTATCTCTCTACCCTCGAAACGTGGAACAGAAGACGATTCGGAAGATGGGAACATCTTCGGAAGACACTTCTTAAACTTGACTGTCTTCGAAAGACTATCTTCGGAAGATTGTCTTCGGAAGTCGACTGAACACAATTTGTATCAAGAGTGGATTTGTGTTGCTTTGTGTTAAGAGAGGCTTGGTACGAATCCCGAGTGGTGTGGTGAGTTGTTTTGTTATTTCGAGAAGTTGGAAGTCGGGAACTAGGCCTGTGCCTCCTGGTCTTCCAAGCTTCTCAAACTCCACATCTTCCTAGAGAGACTAGAAGACTGAAAGGCTGGCAAAATGAGCGAGAAGACGTGAGGGTCCATTCGGATCTCTTCTGTCTGACCCATAGCAGCCATTCCTTCTTCTTCTCAAACTTAGAAGAGAGTCATGAGGATACTTGCTGGCAGAATCTGGAGAGAATGGTCGAGGGTCATGTCTTCCCACCGAGCAGCAAGGTTTTTCTGAGTGCGTATGAGAGGTGAGAAGTCAAAAGAACAGAGTGCAAATGTCTTGAGTCTGTTGTGAGGATAGATTGCGCGTAGGAAGACGAAGACAGGTGAGACCAATGAAGAGAAGCCCGACTTCGGGAAGTCTTCCGAGAAAGACATTGAATCGGAAGCTGTCCCGAGTGTCTTCCCAGAGACCACCGCAGGAGCCCGCAACCAACTTCTGAACTTGTCATGCACTTTATGTTTCGCGAATCTTGTATCTTCTGATAGGAAGTAGGATGTAATGCAAGGTGGGTTGTCTTCTTGGTAATCCATGTGAGGCCTTGCTTAGATAGGATTGGTTAGATATAGCTCGAAAGACGAGAGCTATCTAGGAAGTACTGTTAGAATCCCGGAAGACGGAGTAGCTGTCTTCTGGAAGACTAGTTTCGTCTTCTGAGAAGTAGAAGCTATACTGTGGGCACTTGGGAAGGACTGAGCCTTCTGCTCATAGTAAGTGCTTGTGGCTTAGTGCAACAGATCTTCCAGCATGACGATGCATCCACGAGGCTTGGTGTTACCAACGGCAGAATTGGCCGAGACCACTCCTTTCCTCAAGGAGTTGGGTCTCGACTTCTTCCTGTGGGATTGGAACCTCGCAGATCAAGGACTTCGGGAGGAGGTGTGGACAGCGTTGCCACCTCGTAACCGTGTATCTGCGAAGGCAGGAGTAGCTCGAGGAAGACCGTCTTCCTGGACTGAAGACTGGTGGCGTAAGGCTTTTCACAGGCCTGAATCCGAGAACCGAGGATATTGGTACGAGAAGAAGATCTTGCCTAGAATCGTGAGTTCATGGCATGTGCCTGGGAGCACCACCTGCCTTTTTGTGGAAGACAGGCAGGGGAGGAACGGTTGGAAGATAGAATCTTACCGGGAGCCGAAGAAGCGACTTTTGGCAAAGTTGTTTCTGCATCTCTTTCCCAAGAGGAAAGCGCAGAAGACAAGGTACTTAGGAGATCAGGACGTGGAGTTCCTGGAATCAGTGTGGGATGACAGAGTGCCCATCTACTGGGGCGCGTACATCCACAACTACGTACAGACGGAGCTAGCATACTTGGGTACCCCGGCGGGAGGACACCTGACGCCCTTCCTCTGCTACTTGTATGTAGCCATGGGGGATCTTAGGGAAGATCAGCTGGCAGTGTATGGGCGAACGGAGCGACAGGAGGTGAAGGAGGAGACTTCGGAAGACGATGACCGAGAGGCAGCAGCAACGCCCCCTCTCACTCTGATGCCACAGCTGAGGCCCGGCTCTCACCAGAACACGCTTTTGGTGAGAGAAGATGAGTCTAGTGGGTCGGAAGACGCCACGCCACTGAGGAAGATGGGTCCCAGAAGTATACTGAGGACACCCATCTCCCTTATTCATTCAGGATCGGAGTCCGACTCGGAAGAAGACCTGCTGAGTGCCCGATCAGAGCAGAAGACCGCTTCTGCAACGCCTGGGAGTCTTCCGAAGACTCCAGAAGACGAAGGATGGATGGGCGCTCCTGCTGCGATGCGAGGAAGCGCAAAGAAGAGAGCCGCTCCTGCCATGATAAGTCTTCCACCCCGGAAGATGAGAAGAGTAGCTTCTTCTCGTGCGCAGAAGATGAAGGCTATTGTGGTGGAAGAGGCTTCCTTGCCTCTGGAAGACGAAGTCGACACTGCGGAGCGAGTGGTGGAGATGAACTTGTCTTCCGCAGGAAGACGACTGGAGGAGTTCAGCGCCTACTTCCAGAAGGAGATCCAGCCAGCTATGGAGTTGCTGGAGAAGAGAGCGGAGGCACAGGAGAGGCCCTTGCAACCTGGGTTCGGCCTGCGCACCTTGCTGCGACAAGGAGAAGACCAGAAGAAGACGGAGTCGCTAGAAGCTAGTCTCCGCACCACGGAGAAGCTTGCAGCCAGGTACAAGGCGGAAGCAGCCGCTTCTGCCAAGGAGCTGGTGCAGCTTCGGAAGAGCAACCAGGAGTTGCAGACGCGGGTACATCAGCGTAATCAGGAAGTCACCCGAGTGCGGGAGAAGATCACCGCCCTCGCAGAAGAGCAGACCATATGGAAGACGCAGCGAGAAGCCGCAGAAGCACGAGCTGCAGTTGAGAAGACGCAAAGGGAAGCAGCAGAGGCCCGTGCACAGAAGATGCTGGCACAGTCGGTGGAAGCGCTTCGGAAGAAGTTCAACTACACCGCGGGTAGGAAGTTACTTACCTTAGCTAGAGGATGGGACAGCGAGTCCAAAGCAATGTTGGTGGAATGCCGGGAGAGCATGTTCAAGTACTTGGATCGACAGATAGAAAGAGTGAAGACACTTTATGGTCTTCTCTCGCTTCTGACACCTGCAACCGCATCTTCCCACGCTCCAGCACCATGGACTGGATCCGGAATGGAGAAGGAGGAGTTCGACCTCGCTGTACACTTGGTGGTGACAGCGTTGGAAGCCGAGAAGACTCCAGAAGACGCCCCGGAAGACAGGAAGACGAGCCGTCTTCTCAGGTATTCCGCGTGGAGGAAGCGATGTCGCGCCATTTGGCGGCTACATGCTTGACTTCTACTCCGACGCTTAGGTTTGGTAGTTCTAGAAGTTAGCTCATATTACTTCTAGTCCTTTATGTATATGTTTGACACCTTTGCATATGGTGTTAACACTATTTTGAGTCCTAGCAGGCTGATAGTATGTTAGTTGTCTTGTTCAAGCATTTGTGCGCTTGTGCAAGTGACTTCTTACTTGTCTATGACGTTCAATGTACATAACTTAGGGTTTCCATGCTGATAGGGGTTTGAGCTCATGGGTTGTACCTACTTGTCGCCCATGCACGCTTTCTTGCTGATTTAAGTTATTTTTTGGGGCTACGTGTCGTTTTAGGTAGTTTAAGTATTACGCTGGCACTCTAGGGGGCTTGACGTGGTAGCCTATGAGTGTAGAAAAGTTACCAGGTAGTTTAAGGCACAAAAGGACAGTCAAGTGGAGCTATGAACTCCCATTGGTCCATTTTTGTCTTTTGTGAAACTCTAAGTTTAGAAACAGAGCTCTAGAGGAGAGTTCGAGCATTTGGTGAGGGATCTTCGAAATCTGAGAACACAGGAAGAGAGAGCTCGTCGTGCCAAGCACTGTCAGTGAAATTTTTGCTCGATTTGGATCAATAAACAAGGAGTTATGCCCAATTGAAGTTCAGATTGTGCAAAAACTGCGTCACTTTTGTTGATTTTGGGGTTTTCGGTGCCAATTGCAGCAGAATTGAGGAAATCACTTCAAAACTTCGTGGTTGCGTTCACTGTCAGGAGGGCTACGACTGTCCAAAAAGTTTCGAATCATTTGATTAATTGAGTAATTCAGGGCGGCCGCTGAAGCAGAGGGGGTCTGAAAAGCTCTTAATCTAGAGCAGCGACTTTAGAGAAGGAGATCTGGAGTTCTACAAACATTCAGGAGTCCCAACTTCACAGGGATGTTCAGCATCCTGTAGACTTCAAATACTGTGAGAAGATTTGAAATTCATCGAGCCAATTCTCTGTTCTATGTCTGAATAGCTGTCTAGGTACCAGAAATTGCCATAATTCTCTTATTCAGAACTTTTCTGTTCATATCTCCGTGTCAGAATTTGATCTCAGGTTGAAACTTCGTCTGTGAGTTCAGTAGTACCTCATTTGCATGTAGGGGAAGTTTAGAGGTCTAAACCTTCATAGTTTTTCCTCTCCTTGTGTGTCAAAGTTCACCGCCTAAGCCTATTACTACCAGTGAGACCTAAATTTCGCTTTTTGAGCATATCAGAGGATCCTACACTCCTGTGTGAGTGTTTATAGCTCCTGTTGTGACCTGAAAGCCAACCTCTTGAGTAAACAACCACAGCCAGAAGCCCGGCGCTTTCCTAGGTAGACGGATCACACTCCGACATACTCTCTTTTTGGTGAACTCGACGTGAAACACCTAGGGTGGGAGTTTTCTTGAGAGTGTTACAGGATCAGATATCATGGCCAACCAAGGATCATCAAGTGGAGGTGCTGTTGCTGCTCAGCAACCTGTTCAGTTTGATGCTGCTACGATGAAGATGTTCCAAGCTTTTTCCATGTTTATGCAGCAGCAGCAGAGCACAGAGAGGAAGGAGGTATTAGCAACCAAGGCGTTGCAATCTGTGGTGCATCAGATGGACCAGTTCAAGGGTACAGATATTTCCAAGTATGTGCGATACTATGCCAGGGAGATGGAGGTGAACAAGATACCTGAGAAGGAGATGGTGGAGAACTTTGAGCTTGCTGTTGTTCCTGAGATTCGTGGGCGTGTGAAGGAGCTCAAGCAGCAGCAAGGACAGAGTTGGGAGAGCTTTATGCGCGCTTTGAAGGAGGAGTATTACACTGAAGATTCAGAGAGGGTGACCAAGAGAACGTTCTTGGAGTGGGTGGTTAAACCTAACAAAGGTTTGTCTATAAATGAGTTGTTAAGGGAGTTTGATCGTCAGTATGCTCAGCTTTCTAGGACAGAAAAGCTTACACTAGAGGTGGAGAAGACAGAGCTTTTCCTACAAGCAGCGGACGTGACTATTCAGGAGAAGCTTGAGCTGTTGCTAGAAGACAAGAGTGAGGAGAGAGGATTGAAGACTGATTGGAAGGAGGTCGAAGAGGATGTTTCTTTGCTGGCCAAGAGACAGAGAAGAAGGGACAAGGTGGTGGTAAGTGAAGCAGCACCTCTGATAATTCCTGTCAAGCAGTTGCCTACTAAGCCCGCTTTGGTAATTGCTAGAGAGGAAGACTCACCGCTTGATGAGTTGATTAAGGGTATGAAGGAGCTTAAGCTTAAGCTCACTAGATTAGAAGAGAAGGAGCATAATGTACAGCCTGCTATGCAGAGACCTCAGATGAGAGAAGGCTTTGTTCATCGTTGTATATGGTGTGATAGCCTAGACCATGTAAGAAGAGATTGTGGGGAGTTTTCAGATGCATTGAGGAAGGATCTTATCTTCTTCAAAGATGGTAAGATCCATCTGAGAGAGACTGGGATGATGTTGGGAACCAACTTTGGCAAGGGTGGTATGAAGAGACTTGTGAATGAAATATCAGCATCACATGCTGTTTCTCTTGTGAATGCTGCTACCTGTGGAGTGAAAGTGGAGATGGAGAGAGAGAAAGGGACTGCTGGGTTGTGGTCTGATGTAGTGCGGTCCGTAGCTAGAACAGAGCTAGACAAAGATGTGCTACGAAGGGTTGGCAACTCAATTAGAGAAACTACAGGATGGAATGACCCTGTAGACACTATGTCAGTGCATGCTTATGTTGCAAGAAGTCAGCATGAAGCTGTACTAGAAGAAAAGCGCAGGAGGGAGGATGCAGGTGAGGCTTCTACAGCCAAACGACCTGCTACAAGGAGTGAAAGGGCTAGACCAGAGACAAGACAGGAGACAACACCTACTCGGGAGGAGACTATGGAGGATCTACCATCTACAACACCAAAGGAGAAGGAGAGAAGCAAGGAGAAGGGTAAGATGCCTGCATACAAACTTCAGTCTGACATTGAGATTGCTACAGACTTGAAGCAGGTGTTAGAGAATCGTATCTTGAATGGGAAGGTTGAGTTTACCTTGGGTGAGATTCTTGGGATTGCAAAGCGTGAGTTCCATGAGGTTATCATAGATATCATCAAGAGGAAACGTCAGATCTTGGGTGAAGCAGCTACGCTTAACGCTCTAGGGACCAAACTGTCGGAGGATGAGGAAGATGAGATTGCTGGTTACTGCTCTCAAGTATCAGAGGGGAGATCAGATCAGCACGTGAGGTTTGAAGATGAGGAGGAAGCATCGCAGAAGAGCCATTACTCTCACAACCATTGGGCAAGAGCAACCACTGAGACCTTGGTGAAGTTGGGAGATCTAGAGGAACCTGTGGTGGCGTTGATTGATCATGGCTCAGAGATTAATCTGATGTCTAAGGAGCTGTACAAGCGTGGAAGGTGGCCCATAGACACCGACCATGGATGGCTTATCCGTGCTGCCAACAACCAGAGGGGAGAACTCTATGGTGCTTGTCCCAACATCAAGGTAACTGTGGGTGACATCAGTGATGTTCAGAATTTCTTTGTGCAAGACATGTCAACCTATCCTATCATTCTAGGGCAGCCTTACATTACTGCTGTTAGAATGGAGACACGAGTTATGGATGATGGTTCAACCTATGCTAGGATACGTAGTAGAGACGGCAAAAGAGCTGTTCAGTTTTTGACCGTTGCTGCAGAACATGAGAGGAATCGTGACAGCTTGAGAGACCGTCCACTACCTAAGATTACTCAGGAGTTTAGAGAGTCTAAGGGTTTTGGCAGAGTACCATTGAAGAGCGAGACTTCAACGGTACAGTAGAGCTAAGATTCTCGCCTGATCCAGTAGAGCAGGAAGCTTTATCCACTAGCTTCTTAGGACTGACATCATGTGGATCAGTGTGTTATAGGAAGGTTGAGAATCTGAAGAGGTTTGAGAGGCAACATGTGAAGTGTGTACAGCAGTCTTTGTGGAACAGTGGAGAGTTAGCAAGAGATGAATACATATCTGGAGTGTTTGAAGAGCAGTATTTGGTAGATACTATAGGGGAGTTGAAATCTATAGTAGAAAGTTCTATAGATGATGTAGATAGAGTGGTGAGAGTGAGCTCCAAGGAGCTTTATGATGTAATTGATAAGTTTATAGATCGGCAAGAGGTGTATGTGGAGACCAAGTACAAGTTAGTGGCAAAGAAAGTCAAACCAGTGGCTTTGCCTTTACCACTCGATTACAATCAGAAGATGGAGCAAGCTGCACGAGAACCGACGCTCAGAGGACCGAGAAGAATTGGGCACCAGTTCACAGAAACAACACTGAAGGAGCTGAGGATTGGAGGTGATGGATTTCTTACTGAGCAAGAGAAGAAGAGCTTCAGGGAGATGCTATCTAGGCATGGTAAGGCGTTTGCATTTGAGTCACATGAAGTAGGATGTGTAGATCCAAGTGTGGTTGCACCTATGGTAATCTTTACTATACCGCATGTGCCTTGGAATCTACGTCCTATCCCTGTGCCTAGAGCTCATCTGCCAAAGCTGATAGACTTGCTCAATGAGAGGATTAGGATGGGTATCTTGGAACCATCTATAGCTCCCTATTCTAGCAGATGGTTTACTGTTCCGAAGAAAAGTGGAGCTTTGAGATTCATTCAAGATATGCAGCCAGTTAACAAGGTGACTATCAGGAATATGGGTATAGGACCTATTGTAGACGAGTTTGCAGAGGCTTTTGCTGGTCGTGCTATCTATTCGATGAGAGACTTATATTCAGGTTATGATCAGTTTCAACTATCCTCTGAGAGTAGAGACTTGACTACAATGAGGACACCTTTGGGGTTACTAAGGATGTGCACCTTGCCACAAGGTGCTACCAATTCTGTAGCACATATGATGAATGGCATGAATAAAGTTTTGAGGGATTTCATTCCTGAAAAAACTATGCCATTCCTTGATGATGTGCCGATCAAAGGATGTGCTGAGGAGGAGAAGAATGAGGTAAAAGATCAGAGGGGGTGCCGTAAGTTTGTAGCAGATCACATAGCTGATTGTGATAAGATACTGAGTCGACTGGAAGAGGTTCATTTGACTTTATCAGGAGCCAAGTCTGTGTTTGGAGTACAAGAGGTGTTAATAGTGGGACATCTGTGTGGATCTTATGGTCGGAAACCTTGTCCAAACAAGGTTGATGCCATCCGAAGGATGAAGGAGACATGTGTATCGGTTACTGAGGTGAGAAGGTTTCTAGGAGCATGTGTGTTTTATCATATATGGATTCCACACTTTGCACATGTAGCAGATCCGTTGTACAAGCTTACTGAGGATGAAGCTGAAGACTCAATGGAGGTTGAAGATGAATTTGAAGCTGAAGCTGAAGAGTCTTGATCTGGTCTGGCACATACCGGAGGATGTGCAGGTTCAAAGGGGATGGATGTCGCGCCATTTGGCGGCTACATGCTTGACTTCTACTCCGACGCTTAGGTTTGGTAGTTCTAGAAGTTAGCTCATATTACTTCTAGTCCTTTATGTATATGTTTGACACCTTTGCATATGGTGTTAACACTATTTTGAGTCCTAGCAGGCTGATAGTATGTTAGTTGTCTTGTTCAAGCATTTGTGCGCTTGTGCAAGTGACTTCTTACTTGTCTATGACGTTCAATGTACATAACTTAGGGTTTCCATGCTGATAGGGGTTTGAGCTCATGGGTTGTACCTACTTGTCGCCCATGCACGCTTTCTTGCTGATTTAAGTTATTTTTTGGGGCTACGTGTCGTTTTAGGTAGTTTAAGTATTACGCTGGCACTCTAGGGGGCTTGACGTGGTAGCCTATGAGTGTAGAAAAGTTACCAGGTAGTTTAAGGCACAAAAGGACAGTCAAGTGGAGCTATGAACTCCCATTGGTCCATTTTTGTCTTTTGTGAAACTCTAAGTTTAGAAACAGAGCTCTAGAGGAGAGTTCGAGCATTTGGTGAGGGATCTTCGAAATCTGAGAACACAGGAAGAGAGAGCTCGTCGTGCCAAGCACTGTCAGTGAAATTTTTGCTCGATTTGGATCAATAAACAAGGAGTTATGCCCAATTGAAGTTCGGATTGTGCAAAAACTGCGTCACTTTTGTTGATTTTGGGGTTTTCGGTGCCAATTGCAGCAGAATTGAGGAAATCACTTCAAAACTTCGTGGTTGCGTTCACTGTCAGGAGGGCTACGACTGTCCAAAAAGTTTCGAATCATTTGATTAATTGCGTAATTCAGGGCGGCCGCTGAAGCAGAGGGGGTCTGAAAAGCTCTTAATCTAGAGCAGCGACTTTAGAGAAGGAGATCTGGAGTTCTACAAACATTCAGGAGTCCCAACTTCACAGGGATGTTCAGCATCCTGTAGACTTCAAATACTGTGAGAAGATTTGAAATTCATCGAGCCAATTCTCTGTTCTATGTCTGAATAGCTGTCTAGGTACCAGAAATTGCCATAATTCTCTTATTCAGAACTTTTCTGTTCATATCTCCGTGTCAGAATTTGATCTCAGGTTGAAACTTCGTCTGTGAGTTCAGTAGTACCTCATTTGCATGTAGGGGAAGTTTAGAGGTCTAAACCTTCATAGTTTTTCCTCTCCTTGTGTGTCAAAGTTCACCGCCTAAGCCTATTACTACCAGTGAGACCTAAATTTCGCTTTTTGAGTATATCAGAGGATCCTACACTCCTGTGTGAGTGTTTGTAGCTCCTGTTGTGACCTGAAAGCCAACCTCTTGAGTAAACAACCACAGCCAGAAGCCCGGCGCTTTCCTAGGTAGACGGATCACACTCCGACAGCGACTTCCCCGGATCCCTATGAGGTCCCCATAGTCCCTAGTCCCGCACCCGTGCCTCAGAAGACGGAAGAAGCACCAGTCGACTCCGCTTCCCAGAAGATGCTTCTGTCTTCCGAAGAAGAAGCCGAAGCCGAGGAAGACGCAGCAGCGACAGCAGAGCCAGCCAAGGACGATGAGGAGAAAGCCACCTCAATGACACCCGAGGTAACTGCAGGCTTTCTAGCTTATCAGAAGCCGCATTAGGAGCTCCGATAGGAGCAGATCAGGTAGAGATTACCTCTGTGCAATCTGAGTAGTTAGTAACTCCATTGACAATTCCAAATATAGTAGGATCGAACATGCTATCTTAAGGGTGGCAGTTTTCCATGTAAAAGTAGTTAGGATACCATGTGGCAGCATAGGTAGCGTAGGAAGGACAAGGTGGATAGCCAATTCGGGCAGGGGAACCGCTTGCATGTGAGGTAGCAACCTCCTGTCAGCGCCTCTCTCTCCCTGGTGGTCGTCTCCCTTGGTTCTCATGGCAGCGACATAAGTAGGATCGCAGAGTAGGTGATAGAGTTCTGCCTGTCCTGCCAGTTCTAAAACGTTCAGTAGTCGATTCTATGGTGCAGGCAGACTAGACACATTAGAGAAAAGACACCTGATAGATAGTTTTTCGCACTACACCCGTTGTTGGAAACACACGAATAGTCTTGGAATACACAGGAGGGGTCTGCATACTCGTACCAGCAGTGGTTCGAAGATCTAGATAGAAGTAGTGGACAGTCTAGGAACAGAGAACGGCATCCTCGTGCAGTCCTGTTAGCTAGACTGGTGTGTCGAGGAGTAGACGCAGGAAGTAGAGGGAGTGAGCTTCCCAATGCCATTGTGACTTCTTCTCGTGGAATAGATTGTGGATTTGAGTGCAGAAGCTTTGTTCATGTCTTCCGGATGGTGGGTTCCTTGAATTCGCTCCCAATTGTGCATGAGAAGTGTTCTTCTTGAGTGGCGGTGACTGTCAGCAGTTGTGGAAGTGTAGCTTGACTCGTTCAGTAGAGCACTTGGGATCTACGTACAAACGGTCTCCTGGGTAAGGGATCCCAGAAGACAGAGCAGTCAGAGCAGCGAAGTGAAGAAGAAAGAAGCCTTCTTCTCACAGCAGAAGACGACATCCTCGAGTAGAAGACGGTGCAACAGTACTCATGTTTGTTGTCTTCCTCCCCAAACTATTACAAGAAGGGATGGCTTGTTAGTCAGGATCCGGACTAGAAGCCTGTCGGAATCTTAATTGCCTCTTTTCATCTTGTTTTCTCTCGTTTGGGTTTTCTTATCTTCCCCATCTTCTCCCATCTTCCCCATCTTCTTACCTTCTTCTAGTGAGTTTCCGATACTTCTATTGAGCTTCCGTGAAGGTGAATGTCGTTGTAGTGCTGTAGGAAGACCATTTTGTTGATATAGTCCCAAGCTCTAGTAGATCGACGGCTACCATTAGCCGGAGTGGTTAGGGTTGTTAGAGTTTGTTAGAGGGCTAACCCACCATTAGGGTTTCTCTTGTTCTCACCTCCACTATATATACAGAGAGAGGCAAAGCCTCTCTCATCTCATTCCTATTTTACTTCCTTGTCTACTCGCTCTCTCTCTTCTTGGAGTGTCCTCGAAGTATCGATCTTTCTACATGGTATCAGAGCTGGTGAGAGCGTGTGTCCCTTGCTGATGAGCAAGCTGGAGATTGGAGTACAGGAGAGAGCAGCCGGAGTTGTGCCTGATGTCGAGCACTATCCTGCTGATGCGTTCGGGTAAGGCGAAACCGTTTTTTTCGCCACCAGAAACTTTGAACGCGATTTCGGAGGCCTAGACGATTTTTTCTCGCTGTTTTTTGTCGACCAGCCCTTTAGGACTGTCTTGTTCAGAAGGTGCGAATTGTTTACTGGGCCAAGTTTCAGTCGATTTGGAGATTTCCAGCGGCAGATTTTCAAACAGATCTTTTTCGACCAAAATGAAAGTTTTAGGACCTGAGTCCAAAACTAATCCTGTTTCGAATAAGGGTGGAAATTTCAAGGGGTCGCACGCCCATTTTCGACCTCATTTGGTCTAGTTTCGACCTTTCTTGGTGTGTTCTTTCGACGTTTCTGTCGTGTTTTGTACACCTACAGTTCGCGCACAGGTTCTTTTCTCGTTGTCGTTGCAGGAGGAGTTCGCGGAGTCGCCTCGTCGTGACTTGTGACAACTCTTGATCGTGCGGTGGGGAGAGACGAGTTTCGTGCAGTTTCTGGGAGGTTTTCCGCGTACAGAACAGTGCAATTTCGACATTGCAGCTATGGCGGAGTCTGTGTCTTTGATCACTGGAGAGAAACTCGACAAGAACAACTACCAAGTGTGGAAGTTCCGGATGAAGACCTTCCTGCAGGGACATGATCTATGGGATCTTATCACTGAGGAGGAGAAAGCGCCTGAAGTGCCAATTTCTGATCCGAAATTCAAGGAGTGGAAGAAGCGCTCATATTAGGCTATTCACTACATCGCGCTGACAGTTTCAGCATCGATGATCGATCACATCCAGGATTGTGATACGCCCAAGAAAGCTTGGGATGCACTCGCGCATCTGTTTCAATCCGGAACAGAGGCGCGGAAGCTGCAATTGCTGCAGCAGTTCAATACCGTGAAGAAGGGGTCGATGTGCATAAACGACTATGTGAACGAGGTCAAGCAGCTCGCGGATCAGTTATCTTCTGTCAAAGTCGAGATTGATCCCACTGTCTTGATCGGAGCCACATTGCAGGGACTGCCTGCAGAGTACAAACAGTTCATAACATCGATTTCGACCAGAGAACCTCTTCCGCGGTTTGATGAGCTTGTTCCTATGATGTTAGGAGAGGAGGTGCGCCTACTGGGGAGTTCTACTTCGACGGGTCAGCAAGAATCTGTCTATTTTGCAGGTTCTGGAGGATCTCGAGGTAGGGGTCGTGGCAAAGGTGCTGGACGTGGACGGGGTCGCGGACAGCAACAGCAATCGCAGCAGCAGCAGAACCAGCAGAACCAGCAACAGTCTGGTGGTTCCAACAACAATCAGAGAAGAGCGCCTGGTTCCTGCAACTACTGCAAGAAACAAGGCCACAATGCGAATCAGTGCTACAAGAAGCAGAACGATCAGAGACAACACGACAACAACCCCCAACAAGGTAACAGCAACCAGCAAGGCTATGCAGTCACTGAGCATGTCTATTCGGAGCAATTGCTGATTACTACGCATCAGAGTTATGCGGCTTTCGAGCCACAGACTGACTGGGTGATCGACTCCGGCGCCACCAGTCACATGACTCCTCATCGGGAGTCGTTTAGTTCACTCGAGTCTGTGGAGACTCCACAGTTTATGGTGACAGGAGATGACACCAAGCACAAGATCCAGCACAAGGGTAACATTCCACTTGACATTCCTGCCTCAACGTTTACTTGTATACGGAATGTCTTACATGTACCTACATTGACTAGAAACCTGCTATCTGTAGGACAGTTGATAGAGCAGGGTCTGCAAGTGCGCTTCAATAAAGATGGATGCTTTATTGAAGATTCGAATGACACTATCATAACTCGAGGTATCAAGAGTGGTAGGCTGTTTAAACTAGATGCATCTGCGCCTAAGTTACAGGCTGCCATGTATGGACAGAGTGGTCCAGTAGTGTCTGATATTGACATCTGGCACAAGCGAATTGGGCACATGAACTTTCAGAGGCTGAAAAGCCTTCCGAGTTCTGACCTGGTTACAGGTCTGCCCAAATTCGAATCCAGTGAGCCCACTGGAGTCTGTGCAGCATGTCAATTCGGCAAGCAAGCTAGACAGCCCTTTAAGGGATCAGGCAGTAGAGCGAACAAGCTTCTGGAGCTTGTTCACACTGATGTATGGACTGCTTCTCAGCCAAGTATGACCGGTTTCCAGTACTTCGTGTCGTTCATTGATGATCATTCGCGTTATACTTGGATCTATTTGTTGAGAAACAAGTCCTCTGCCGAAGTACTGTCAGCATTCCAGACTTTCCGCAAGTTGGTGGAAAAACAGTCTGGAGCATCTATCCTCTGTTTGAGATCTGATGGAGGAGGCGAGTTTCTTTCTGGAGAGTTCGATGCATATCTGCGTGAGCATGGTATCCGACGTCAGAAGACCTGCAGTTACAGTCCACAGCAGAACAGGGTTGCGGAGCGCAAGAATCGACACGTAGCAGAAGCTTCTCGTGCGATGTTGAACGAGAAGACCATGCCTAGACCTTACTGGGCAGAAGCTGTTTCATGTGCGGTGTATCTGAT